>CM039602.1:11588370-12188370 GCA_022457205.1 Saccharum spontaneum | reverse complement strand
TTCCCAAGTAATGGTCAATCCTGTATAAAAAGGAACATAAACTTTATAAGCTTTTCACAAGCAATTAACAGTCTTCAAATTCCCTGTTTTCTTTTCCTGTGGCATGTTGCTTTGATATTTGCAGAGAATTGGGATGTTAACAAAATGCCAAGTCTATACCAGAAAATATGTTACAAATCCATGAGATGCTTCACCTGAAAATTTGGTCCTCTACAAGGTACTGCTTCAGACCTCTTGTTAACGCAGCAGAGGATTCTGAATCTCGGCCGAAGGGCTTCTCAACAATTACTCTTGTCCAACCATTCACCGAAGATGCTGATTTGCTTGCACATTTTACAACATCCAAGAATATATTTGGAGGTATTGACAAGTAGAAAAGGCGGTTAGAAACTCTGGAACCCTGCAGCAATAAAACAAGGATTTAGTCAGAATGTCAGATCACAATTATATATATCCTTTTTAATGGGAATGGATTTTGAAACATAAAAAAATTATGCGCAGAATAAAGGAAAAACAGAAACCGTCACTTTCACAAGACACGGGCGGCTCTCAGCCTCTCAGGTGACTGCAGTTTCAGGAGGGGGAGGGGAGTTGGCATCCCAATGGCCAGCTTGGTAGATAGGTCACTAGAATAGGGCTATAGCCACTAGGTACTATGATTTCTGCTGGAATCACGACGATGGTGATGGTTTCATGCAGGCATTGTTGCTCCTGGTTTACTCCGGTGACAGCGCCTTCTTCAGCAGACGTACGCTTATCTAACCCTATAGCTGTGGGGTTGGATGTTTAGCATCCCCTTATGTGGGTACCTGTGGATCCATCTTTTGGGCCTCTTTCTGTGTTGAATCCATAGTTGGAGGCATCAGATTTGCTCTCCTCCTACTCCAGCAAAATTGGTTACAGATGTTCCTTCAGAGATCTATATGCACTTCTGAGGTGGTTCAAGGCATTGGCTTTGTGGACACCCAAGTATTGAAGCTTCTTTGCTGTATTGGGCAGGAGATTTCATTTCTGGCTTCTGTAATCTTCTCTGACGAGCATCACCAAGCCAGTCTATCGTGTGGCCAAATTGTCCAGAGAAGATGAAGTTGTAATGGAGGTCCTAGTGTATTATTCAATGTAATTTTTGTCTCTATTAGGGACTGTTATGTGGGGCTATTGGGATCGAGAGGGGAGAGTCGAGAGGAGCGGCGGCGGAGCTACAGTACCCGTAGCGCTACAGTACCCGCGGGTACTGTTCGTGTGAGAGAGGCAGAGGACCGGTGGCTAGGGCTGTGAGGGGCGCTGGGAACGTCGGCCGCGGGGCTTCGCCCACGGCCGGCAAGAGAGAAGGTTTTTCCTTCTAATCTCTTACTCGATTAGATTGATGCATCTTCTCTCCTTATACAGAGAAGTGGTCTTACTTGACCCCTAAGCAAGCGACTAATTAACCCTAACGGGCTAAGACCCAATAGGCCCTTGACTCTTCTAACACTACACCCCACCTGGACATGCAGCTCGTCCTCGAGCTGCAACTTAACAATGACACTAACGATGACTCCGCTAGACACAAACCTAACACCTAAAAACAAATCTTTTACATCTCGGCTTATTTTATTGACCTGAAATAGACTACGACTCTTTATTTTTGACCCCTGAAGATACGGCGGACACCCTCCGCGTGATGGACCTGCCCGTGTGTAGCCACCTGGATCTCATGGAGCCCACCGGAACGAGAGGGGTGCACGGGTATAGCCACCTGGAATTAGTCGCGATAGCGACCAGCGGAGACGTCCTCGCGGCGGCCGGCGGCGGAATGCGGTGGCGCTAGGCAGTGCGTCCCCGCCGGTGACAAGGAGGGGAGCAACTCCCCTACCGCCGCTGCCGCAGAGTTGGAGGTCGTTGCGCGCGGGAAAAACACCATGCTCGCGCCTGAAGACAGCAGCGGGTCGGCGCAGTTGCTGGTGGCCGTCCCACGGGGCGAGGTCGCGCTTCGCTGAGCTGAGATCGACCGTCGCCAAGGTCACCTCGTGCATAGGCCGGCGCATCTCCTGCAGCCGCCGGCGCACTAGGAGGCCGCGCGCCGCAGCCTGTAGCCGCACCGCCGCAGACACCTTGCAGGTAAGCATCTTCCCTGCTGGCTCTGTCATGATGTCCATCGCCTACTCGATCTGCTGCAATGTTGGCTGCACCGTTGGCTGCAATGTTGGCTGCACCGGCAACAACATCGTGCCGTAACCTGGCATCCCGTAGGGGAAAACCGGTAGCAGAGAGGGCACGGCCAATTGCGGCATCGGCCAGCTGGCTGGTTGCAGCGGCGGTATGCCGAGGTAGGACTAGATGGCGGCGACGGAACGGGCGAGCTTAGTGATGGCCGCGGTCAACTGATCTGGCGTCATCGGTGAGGAAGTGACCGGCAGCGGCTCATCGTAACCTGGCATCTCCGATACCAGATTGTTATGTGGGGCTATTGGGATCGAGAGGGGAGCGGCGGCGGAGCGACAGTACCCGTGGAGCTACAGTACCCGCGGGTACTGTTCGCGTGAGAGAGGCAGAGGACCGGCGGCTGGGGCTGTGAGGGGTGCTGGGAACGCCGGCCGTGGGGCTTCGCCCACGGCCAGCAAGAGAAAAGGTTTTTCCTTCTAATCTCTTGCTTGATTAGATTGATACATCTCCTCTCCTTATATAAAGAAGAGGTCTTACTTGACCCCTAAGCAAGCGACTAATTAACCCTAACGAGCTAAGGCCCAATAGGCCCTTGACTCTTCTAACAGGGACCTTCTTGTATTTGTAGGATGTAAGCTTCCTGACAATTAATATAATCCAAACATTTTTCCAAATAAAGAATCTTTTTTTTTGCAGTTACTTTTTTAAGAGACGGGGTTTTTCAATTATGCTCTGTAAATACTATGTGCCATAAGTTTACCGGTACAGGCATTCCCTCAAGGAATGCACACTTTTTTTTTGGATAAGGATGGATTTTGAAACATAAAAAATTGTATATTGTATTAGCTTCTTTAACAGAATGGATTATTCTATCATTCTCTGTAAATTCGATGTGGCATAAGTTTACTGGTACAGACATTCCCTCAAAGAATGTATATGCACATTAAAGAGGCTACAAATTAAGTAAGATGGAAACAAACAAGAAACCACATTTTTTGGCAATACCATTTTGAGAGAATGGGACGCCATCAGAAAATGAAATGTAAATGAACAAGGAGTCAAGGATTATCGACAAATAAGGATTAAAGGATATGTAATTCAACGGAAAATGCATGCAAACAATTAGAAGAAGGACGATCTTAAGCTTAGCAAATAAAACCAATGGTGGATTTGCAATTTGACTTGAAGAGAAAAATGCACAAACCTCATGTTGCTTTAGCTTCTTGTCTAGATCTAGGAAATGCTCTTCTGAATCATATTGGCCTGAATGATAGAAGCATCTTTTGAGGAACTCTTCCATTTTCTCACTGCAGTTTTCCCTGGAAAGAGACAACAGAGTACGAGGACCACTGAGCAAAGTGCATTCACATTTAAAGAAAACTTCATTTTCTAAAGAATAGTCATAAGGCTGCAAATCTTTTTGAAGGAAAATAAGGCTGCAAATCTTCTCCAGTACCTTTTATCAATTCTGCAAGTCAGCGTTTTGCTAACCATGTTCCTCAGTTCAGCATCTGTCATCTTGCTCCGCGCGTAGCCAAAGATGGTGAAATGCTAGAGGACAAAATACTGTAATTTAGATTTAACAAAAATAGGTGCAAATGTTATTGTAAGATGGAGATATATATATATATATACACATGCCTTGGGAAGGCAATCTTCATAGTAGAGAGCAAAAAGGGCAGGAAATATCTTCTTCTTGGCAAGGTCACCAGATGCTCCAACTACTGTGATGCTAACAGTAGAATCGTCGTTCTTGCATAGAGCGCTCAAGTCTTCAAATTCATCCAGAGTGATTTCTGAAGGAGAGCCATTTTCCACCTTTGGTGAGGTAGGAGGTATGACAGCATGCTTCACATCAGCATCCATGGGAGCTTTCGCTGATGATTAGAGACAACAGTCAGTTGAAAAAGTGTGCATGATCATATGAAACATTCACTATGCACCAGACATTTTAGATGATTTATGATTTCAGCAATCAAAGTGCCTGAACCATGAAACAGGGTACATTTTGTTACTATTACTACGACCTCTAGACTTTTTTGTCGTCTTTGTTTGTGGCTCTTGTTGGGTTTAATCTGTAGCCTAACCCAAATATATGGCCTCGTCGTTGCTGTTAAAATAAACTAAATTTCTACTCTGGGTAACAGAGAAGGCACGCGTGCTATCAGAGTGATGCAGTGGAGCTTGACAGTGCATAGATTGAAAAGGAATTAGCACCAATTCAATCATAAAAGGACATTCCCACACTTGTGAATCTGAAATTTGAAAAAGACAAATGTAAACACGAGACAACTTCCGTACACGAAAACAGAACATTGGCATACCATCCGTGTTGGCTTTATCAGCTGGTTACCGTGCAGAACTTATTTGGTCTGAGCTATAATATGACATCCATTCCTGAGTCCTGACCCAACAGAATTCGAGGGGTAGAACGAACTAAGCGAGCGTACAAAAGAGGAGACCCACCTCCCTGCGGGGCGACGGCATGGATGCGCCAACACGCGGCGGCGGCAGCGGCGGACCTCCCGAAGCCGCCGCATCTGGCGAAGGAGACCGCGGCCGCCGTGGCCAACGGCTGCGCCGCGGCGCGTCGGGCGGAGGCGGCGCCGGCAGCCGCGGGGCACCTCGTGCAGGAGAGCGCCATTGGGTCGGACTGCCTCAGTGGGTCTCGCGCGCGTTGGAGGAGACGAGTAGGGAGGGGATGGCCAGCTGGATACGGCGCGGGTCGGGGTTTTATCGGGGGTATCGAAGAGGCGGCCGGGGCTCTTGAGATCGCCGAGGGGCAGGGACGGGCTGCGCGAAATAAAAATGCGAGGTTGATGCCTTCTGCCGCAGCGTTGGTTTGGCTGCTGCTGGGGTCAAAAACGCAAGAGCTGTGCGCCCTTTTCGCCTCTTGGCGGCTACCGTGGGAGCACAGACCAGGGGGTGGCGGTGGGGCCCCCACCAGGCCGGGAGTGCTGTTTAGGTTTGTGGTGTCCTCGTGAGCTTTGTTTCAACCGTAATATACTTTGCATTTTGCAACGAGGAAAGCCACGGCTCATTTTTTTTTAGAAAAAGGAATATATATTAATATCTCAGCTTCTGCATCGATTGATGCATATAGCTATTCATTATTACACCATAAGGAAATCACAGCCACGCAATCAGAAACACAAAGTTTTGATCTAAAGAAAAAAGAGAAACTTCCAAAGTCGACATCTAGAAAGCGATCCTGTTACTAAATCTCCATCCGTATCTTGCAAATATTTCCATCGCGGTTGTCTCAATACTCCTGCAGTCCATCATTATCATCTGGCGATCCTCCTCCTTCTGCAATAGAGACCAATACCGAGTCCAGTATGTCCCTCTGAAGATAACCTACAAATAAGATGGTGCTGCGGCCTTATTAAACACTATATTGTTGCGGGTTAGTCAAATCGTCCAGCACATTGCACTTGCACCCATAAATATCTTAGCTTTCAATTTTCTATTAATCCCACCTAACCAGCCTGTAAACATATTGTGAACGCTAGTTGGAGGTAACAAATTAAAGGAAACATGAATAACTCGCCATACGAATTTAGCAAAATGACAATCAAAGAATAGATATTGTATAGACTCTTGAGAAGAGCAAAAATAATACTTTCTATCTCCTTGCCACTGCCACCTTGCTAAATTATTCTTTGTTAAGATTACTCCCTTATATAAGTACCAAAAAACACTTTAATTTTGAAAGGTAGTTTCAGTTTCCAAATTAATGTGTTATAGGGTATGGCTTGAACTGTTAGCACAGCTCTGTACATGGATTTGACTGAAAATAAACCATTCTGATGAAGCCCCCACACAAAAGATCCATGTGGTTTATTAACTGTGCATCTGCAACCATTGCAACCATCTCATACCATGCTTGCAAATTACCACCCACCAGGGATCTCCTGAAAGCCACATTTAACGGTGTCGTTGAGAACACCGTTCTTACAGAAGCGCTTTTCTTCCTCACAATATTATACAGGGCAGGAAAGAGGGATTTTAATGGACGTGGTCTTATCCACACATCCTCCCAAAATCGCACTTGAGACCCGTCACCTAGATCAAACTTACCCAATGACAGAAACTCCTCCTTGACCTTCATGAGGCCAGCCCAAAACTGAGAGTCTCCAGGCAAGTATTGAACCTGTGTCAAAGTTTTATCTCTCAGATATTTATTTCTAAGTAATTGTTGCCAGATCCCATCTTCATTTAGTAACCTAAAGAGCCATTTGCTTAGAAGGCATCTATTATACACGCCTAGGTTTAGAACACCCAATTCCCCTTATCTTTTGACGTACAAACTACCTCCCACTTAGTTAATCTATATTTTTTCTTATGTTCGTCGTTCTGCCAAAAAAAGCGTGATCTAAAATAATCCAACTTCTTTAGAACCCCTCTTGGTATTTCAAAAAAAAAGAAAGCATAAACATGGAGAGACTACTCAAAATAGAGTTGATCAGAACGAGCCTTTCCCTGACTGATAACATTTTGCTTCTCCAACAATTTAACCTTTTTTGAAAACGTTCTTCAACATGCTTCCCATCCTTATTCATGAGCTTTTTGTGATGCATAGGGATTCCCAAATATCTGAATGGAAATGGCCCCAAATCACACCAAAAAATTTGTACATATTCATTCTGATTAGATTTGGTCGTGCCATAACAGAACAATTCACTTTTATGGAAGTTGATCTTGTGTCCTGATAGCTGTTCAAAAGTACATAGCAAAAGCTTCATGTTTTTGGCCTTCTCTAGATCATTATCCATAAAGATGACAGTGTCATCTGCATACTGAAGGATTAAAAGTCCTTCATCTACTAAATGTGGAACAACCCCATGAACTTGATCACTATCTTTAGCTCGGGAAATCAGGATGGCCAGCATGTCAACCACTATATTAAACAAGATTGGAGATAACGGTCCCCCTGCCTTACTCCTTTCTTGGTTTGAAAATAGTGGCCAATATTATCATTGACCTTGACTGCAACACTCCCTCCAGACATAACTTTTGCAATCCATTCGCACCAAGTTAGTGAAAATCCTTTCAATCTGAGAACCTGTTGTACAAACGGCCATTTTAATTTATCATAGGCCTTCTCAAAATCTAACTTTAGGATCACACCATCTTGTTTTCTCCTATGTAACTCGTGAATCGTTTCATGTAGCATCACTACTCCTTCCATGATATAGCGACCCGGAATAAAAGCCATCTGCGACAGTCCTATCATCTTGTCCGCCACTTTTAAAATCCTATTATTTAATACTTTCATAAAAATCTTAAAACTCACATTTAACAAGCAGATTGGTCTGTATTGTTGTATGCAGGCTGCATCAGCAATCTTTGGTACTAACGTTGTTACCCCAAAATTTAGGCTATGAATAGGTAGTCTCTCAGCATGAAATTCATAAAAAATATTCATTAAATCTGATTTCACTACTTCCCAAAAGAATTGATAAAATTCTGCAGGAAAGCCATCCGGACCAGGTGCTTTGTTATGTTCCATATCAAAGACTGCCAATCTAACCTCCTCCTCACTGAATGGTGTCCTCAAACCCTCATTTTCATCCTATGATACTTGAGGTATATCATACCTCAACATCTCATCCATTGAGAATGAATTGGGCGAATGAGGTCCAAACAATCCTTTGTAGTATTAAGTTATATAGGTTTTCAGGTTCTCATCTCCAACAATCGTTCCTTCTTCTTGTTCTAGTTGAACAATCTTTGTTTTCCTGTGTCTCTCATTTGCCACTAGATGGAAGTATTTAGTGTTATCATCCCCTTGCAATAACTTTGTTGCTTTTGATCGTTGGAGCCAATATATCTCCTCCTCTCTCAGCAACTTAGTTAATTGTCCTCTGAGATGATGTCTAAGTTCCACCTCTTGCGGTGAAAACAGAACCGTTTCTGCCCTTCTGTCTAAGTCATTTATCTTAGCCAGTAAATCATATTTAAGTATCTTATTTTGTGAAGACACATTCCTAGCCCAACCTCTAAGAAAGCGTCGTAACCTTCTAATCTTGTTTTGCCATCTCTCCATGGGTGACCGACCCCTATTCTCAGATTCCCAAACCTCTTTGACCAGCTCAAAGAAGCCATCTCTTGTTAGCCACCCTAACTCAAACTTGAAATTCATAAAATTGCCTCTGTGAGATGGCTCACCACTATCTAAAAGAAGAGGTGTATGATCTGAGATTTCTCGGGTCAGTGCCTGAACTGAAGCTAATGGAAACTTTTGTTCCTAGTCTGTTGTTATTAAAATACGATCTAACTTTTCATAAGTCGGAACCTCTGCATAGTTTGCCCATGTAAATCTCCTACCTGTTAGCTCCAGTTCTCTTAAATTTAACGTTTCAATAATGGCATTAAACAAAAGAGGCCATTTATTATTGTATCTGGAGTTATTTTTTTCTGATGGATTCCTAATGATATTGAAATCTCCCCCTACTAAGAAGGGTAGATCCCCACAACTAGTACAGGCTCGTACTAGCTCTGAAAGAAAGTGTTCTCTGTGCTCTTCTTGAGCTGCACCATACACAGACAATAGAGCCCATCGAAAACCATCTACTCTATTTTTGATAATGAATTTGATATGATAAACACCGTCCACAATGTTCTCTATTTCAAAACAACCTTGATTTATACCCATTAGCATCCCCCGGACATCCCCCGAGGACACCGCCAATGCCAAACAAAATCAGCTCCTGCACAAAAGTTCTCTAGACACTGAGTCGAAATAGTACTTTTGTTGGTCTTTGATAGGGCTATGAAATCAAGATTATTATCTCTAGCCACATCATGCAAAAAAGTGTGTTTAGCTAAATCACGCAGACCTCTACAATTCTAGAAGACACCTTTCATTAGAAAACTATTTTTTCTTCGCAGTTGTATTCTTATTGAGGAGTTTCTGTAGCTGCTACCTCCGTTTCAAGATACTCAACGCTTCAAACTTCCGTTAAAAAAATACACTTCAAACTTTTCAAAATTTATGTTCTGATTACAAAATGTTGCCACAAATAATGTTTTAAAGTACATTTTGATGAAAAATCTATCGATTCTACTATTTTATTTTTGTAGCATAATTTAATGTCCTAGAATTAACGCTCTGTTCATTTCATGCTGCTTACGTTGATTTGTTGTGAGAGAAAAACAATGTTTCTTCTTTAAAAAGTAATGCTGAAGTAGTACTGAAAAACAGGCTCTATTCGTGGGGCTCTCTTTTTAAGCCCCTTAGCCGGCTCAAGCTCACTCTCTTGGCCATTTGCATTGACATAGCAACCTTGTGAGCTTAGTCAAAGCCCTCCCACTCATCTTCATCATTGATTCATCATCTTTGTGAGATTAGGAGAATTCAAGCGCATTGCTTGAGTGTTTGCATCTAGAGGCACTTGGTGATTGTGTTTCGCTGTGGGTTTAGCATGTTACTCTTGGTGGTTGCCGCCACCTAACGGCTTGGAGCAACGAGGATCGTCGAGCGGAGGAAGGTGATTGTCTCCAGCTCCAATTGTGGTCATTGTGAGGGATTCCTAACCTTTCCCCGGCGGAGAGCCAAAAGATACTCTAGTGGATTGCTCGTGGCTTGTAGATCCCCATCTTGTGTTGGTTGTGCGGCACCCGTTGTGGGTTTGGCGTGAGATACCAATTAGCGTGTGAACCTCCAAGTGAGTGAATCGCCACAACGAGGACTAACTTGCCGGCAAGCAAGTGAACCTCAGTAAAAAATCATTGTGTCAACATTGATTCTAAGGTGATTGGTCTTTATTGGCATTCATCTATATTGTGAGTGATTGGTTCATTCCTTGACGCGTTGGTATAATCATCCTACTCACTCTCTACATTTCCGCAAAGTAGTTCACAAACTCTTTAGTGTAACTAGTCTTTGAGAGATTGTTAGTGTGGTTAGTATGGCTCTTTAGTTAGTCTTTGAGAGTACACTAGCTTAGTGAGTAGTGACCTAGTTGTTGTGTGCTTAGTGATCATAGAAACTAGACTTATGGATAGGAGGTTTGCATCATCTTTGTAGAGCTAGTGCCAAATTCGCTTTGCCTCATATATATCTAACAAGTTGATCAAGTGTTGTAGAGAATTTTATTAGGTTATTCACCCCCTCTAGCCATTAGGACCTTTCACATGTGCATCTGCCGGCCTTCTTTGCTACACGCACACCTCTTGGCCCCTCCTGCCTCGTTGCCACCTCCCCTGCCTCCTCGATCGCTTACGTCTTCATGCCCCTAGCCTTCCACAACCTCGCGAGAACCTCCCAGTGACACATACCACCGCGCGAGTAGAAGCGTCATGCGAAGAAGCCGCCTATCACCTGTCGTCCATGCTAGACCACGGTAGCCACCTGCCTGCACACTTCGATCTCCCCCTTTGACTTCCGATTCAGCTACACCAAGAGCACTCCGGCCTCCAAGACCATCTAGTTCTGCGATAGCGCAAGTACTCCCTACTCGGTTCTAGGCGGCTCGACCGGCCCTGGATGGGCCTCTGCACACCCACTGTCAATGCTACCGTACGAGACGTCAATGCAGAGGATCCCCTTCCCAACGCCGAGAGGGGGCACGAGGAGGCGCTCCGACGAGAGCGAGAGCACGTGCTGGGAGAGCCGCTCACCCATGTATTTCCATTTTGTGGACCGTTTTCCACTTGAAGACAAAGGCAAAATCATCCATATGCAAATACATGGCCTCTTAATACGCCTGCAGCTGAGTCCAAGATCTTTCTGAACTTGAACAGTGACATATTTCAAAGAGACGAAGGATTTTGATAGTATGTCTCAGAATAGGTGAGTACTAGTAATGGTAATTCTCATGACTTGCTGCAAAAGAATTTACAAAATTTAGGGAGCTGTCTAGCCATCAATTGAGTGTTTTGGAAGCTCCTGACGTCTAATTTTTATCCATGCATTTACAATGTCATTTAACTATATTTATAATGTCTTATTATTATATTCACCATGATTTCTTCACTGCAATTTATTTAACAGAGTGATGTAATTTGGAAATAACGCTATGGATTGTAGATCTCAGAGAAATAAATGTTAACTTTTTAAAAAAATTATAAATTATTTCAATGAATTGTAGATATCAGCTAAATATATGTTAAATTATTCATAAATTTCAGAAAAAATAAAAAATCTTCATAAATTGTGAACGGGAGGGGGCCGCCTGTGTCAGGGATGCCGGCTGGGGACGCGGCCTGGTGGTGGCAGAGGGAACAGGCGCAGAGAGAGAAAAATCGCGTGTTGCGACTGCCTAAAACACCCGAGTGTGGGTTAGCAAATCTGAAATACCGATCAAACAGCCCCCTCCTTCATCCTTCCTCTCTCTCTCTCTCACTCTCTGAAAAACGTCGACTCTCCCGCACTTCGCACCGCCACCGGCGGCCGCCGCAAACTGTCGCTCGCAGTAGGCCACTCCAGCCCGTGGCTGACCAAGCTGGGCGCCTCCCATAACCAGCGTCCCACTCCCACCCAGGCGGGGCGCAACCTCACGACTCCGGTCAATGTTGCTAGGTAAAGCAACCATGCTCTGCTCTCGTGGCCGCCCGCCGCCTCTCATGTGGCCGAGCTTGTCACTTTTATCGGCCTCTTCTGTTTTTCTCGCTCAACTACATGTTCTTATATTGTATATTATAACTCCAAAATGCGGCGAATTTGACAGCGTTGCTGCGGGCTTGTGGCCCAACGCCCCTCTTTTTCTATCTCGGATGAAGTGGGTTCCTTTTTCTTTCTCTCTGCATTCATGGTTATGTGTGTGAAGTTCGTAGCAGTTTCGCCTTGCCAACAAGAGTGAGGTCAAAGATTGTTCATTCAAGAAACACATGGTTGCCAGGTTATGGAGGAAAAGCTATCTGGCCTCAGGTGATCGTTACCGGGTTCTATTGGGCAATTCAGGGGCTGTCAAATTCACTATATTTCATCAAATAGGTCGGAGGGCAAGCCGATTTCTTTTCCCCCTCCATTATTTTTGAGGTGTGAAATGATTCATATGGATTACAATTTGCAATTGCCGTTATGGGATGTCTTAATTTCAAATTCCTTAATCTATGGTGTAAATCACTACACTTAATTTGTTGAACTGGTGAGAAAGTAAACTTCTTGAACTGGAGATAAAAAGTGCATGGAGAAGAAAAAAATCGAGCTTCCTATGGCCTTGTTTCATCTTTATATTACTTTATATACAGATCACGTCTGAAAACAGTTTATAGTCTATTTGGCTATTTGAAAGCCATTTCCAATGCTTATGAATGAGGTTTGGTGCCACTGAAGAAAGGCAGCACAGGCTTCTTATGCTGTGCATTGGGTTGATACTGCAATGTGCATGTTGATGCATATACTGGGATGACCCCATTATTGTAGAGCACTCAAGACCTTCAAGGTAAATGTTTTTTACTGTTTACTAGGTTTTTCATTTGTATTCATGTAAGCCACATCCTAGGATGTTAACTGGTACAGAAATTTATTGGTTTGGACTTTGGAAACTATATACATCTACAAAGAATAAGGGGCATTGTTGGTGCTTTTAGCTGGTCCAGCAATGAATGATGAGTTCTTTGCAAAGCTGAACAGTGTTTAGGACGGTTCATCTCAAGTTTCCTTCATAACTTAATAAAGTGGACTTAAATTTCATGAGAACCCTGCATAGTGTTATAGATGGTGGAGCAAGCAACCAGAATCTGGTTATAAACTTGAAAATTTTCTAATCAAAGGGGAAAAAGAATCAAAGCACATAATAGCTCAAATCAAATAAGCTAAAGTACAAAAACCTCCAATTAGAGAAACATTACTGTGTGATTTTGCATAAATTGTAAATACCTCAGAATAAATATAGAATATAGTTAAGAGAGCTCTTCATGCCTTGGAAGGCTGTTATATTCATCGTCATCACTCATCATTAACTTCTAGAAAAAATATCATTGGAGTAAATATTTGAATATAAATGTTATTACAGATCCCAATGCAGAGATGTTTGATGAGTTAAGTGTTGGAATATAAGTGAATTGCCCACCTCTCCCCATCAGCTTAAGCTTTTGGGTTGAACTGGTCGGTGCATGCAACTCAATATGGTATCAGAGCCAGATGTCTCGAGTTCGAATCCTAGTTAGCGCAATTAAATAAAATAATTGTTGCTCGCTCCTATTCCACGTCTGAGGCCTAAGGGAGCCTTCACGTGAGGGGGAGTGTTGGAATATAAGTGAATTGCCCACCTCTCCCCATCAGCTTAAGCTTTTGGGTTGAACTGTCGGTGCATGCAACTCAATACTAAGTGGCCATCTATCCAGGCTTAGTGTTTTTGACTTTTGGCCACATATGCATGCAAAGATATATCCTACATTAGAGAGCCATTTTCTTTCTCCTTGTGCATGATACATCCCACCAGTCGCCTTAAATTATTGTTCCTTGCCAAAATTCCATCTCCATAACTGCATTGCCATTGCCATTATCAAAAGGTTTCGACAAATGCCTCTTTGATGGCCTTAAGTTTTACACAAACATCTCACATGCCTGGTCTATCTTTCCGTGATTACATGGAACACATAAGACCAATTTCAACCAATGGCATGATATATCTTTGCATGCATAGAGTAGAAACAACAACATCCTCCTCATGTGGCATTTGGGGATCTAAAATCTCATTAATTTTGTCAGGGAATGCCAAGTCTACATACTTATGAAGGCTGAGGTCATTGCCATTGCCAAATAGTGTGTCAGTTGGTCGCTTTGCCGTGAGCATTTCTAGTAGTAACACCCCAAAACCATAAACATCACCACCGGTTGAGATTTTGCATCCCATCCCATATTCTGGCAAAACAGGAGTAATAACATCATTTACTCATAAACTAGCAAAAGAAAAGTTTAATAGTCCATAAAAGAATGAGCAGTATAACTTACCAGGTGCGATATATCCAATGGTTCCTGAGGTTCCAACCAACCCTTCTGGGGTACTATTAAGACTTGAAGAGAGAAATTTTGCTGACCCAAAATCCCCAATGCACGAGGTCATGTCATAATCCAACAAAACATTGCTAGCCTTCAAATCACAGTGAATCAATGGAGGTGTCAATTGGTTGTCCATATAATCAAGAGCAGAAGCCACATCTGCAGCAATGCTAATCCTTTGACCTAAAGTTAACACCCTCCTAGGGATACGTTGGTGTAGCCTCGGGTGTACGTATCCACATGTCCAAGCTACCATTGCCATGAACTCATATACTGGAGCTTTAAATTTATTGTTCTCAAAATCAACTGTCAAGCACAAGGTAATTGCTTGAACAAGATTGCGATGGCGGGTATGTTTTAGCACTTCACACTGTGAAAAAGCTATTGAGCGAACCTTGCTCATATCAAGATGAGATACCTTGATGGTAACAAGGTCTATATCAAAATGGAACCTACCTATGTAGCGCTGATGAAATACCCACGTGCGCCGCATTTAGCGCTGATCAAGCACATCCTGCGATACGTGATGTGCTCGCTCTCCATTGGGCTTCACCTGGGCACTGACCCGGTCGACCAGATCACCACCTAATCCGATGCTGGATTGGGCTGGCTGCCTCAACACACATTGCTCCACCTCCGGCTTTTGCATCTTCCTCAACAACAATCTGGTGCCTTGGTCCTCCAAACGCCAGACCACGGTTTCCCGCTCCAGTGCTAAGGCAGAATACCGTACCGTTGCGCAGGTCATGGCTGAGTGCTGCTAGGTGTGGCAGCTTCTTTAGGAACTTCACATCTTGGTACCCTTGACCATGGTGGTCTACTGCGACAATGTTAGCATCATCTATATGACCTGCTAACCTCGTCCACCTCCGTCGCACCAAGCATATTGAGATTAACATCCACTTTGTTCATGAGAAGGTGGCCCAAGGACATGTTCGCATCCTCCATGTTACCTCGGCACACCAATTCGCGGATATCATGACCAATGGTCTTTTTGTACAGTGTTCACTGACTTTCGGACCAGTCTGTGCATCCGTGATCCTACCGCTACAACTACAGGCGGGTATTAGGATAGGATCCAAGGATCAATTGTATAGTATAGCTGTCCATGTATAGCCTAGCTTCCTTATATTGTACCACAGCTTAATGAGGCAGGCGCAATAACTCAGAAGAATTACTTCGGCCTTGTTTAGATACACTCCAAATTTTAAATTTTTTCACTCTCTCTCCATCACATCAATCTTTGCACGCATGCATGACGCATTAAATATAGATAAAAAAATAACTAATTGCACAGTTTAGTTATAAAATCACGAGACGAATCTTTTGAGCCTAATTAGTCTATGATTGAACACTAATTGTCAAATACAAACGAAATGGCAGGCTGTGGTAGTGCGATAGGCCACTAGGCCTGCATATTTTTTTATAGGTTTATTAATTATGTGCTGCCCCTTATTTTACTGTTTTGATTTCCATAATTACGGTTGTGGGGTCTGGTTGACCTTTCACATGCAGGTGCTGCGTACATTTATTTTCTATTTATTAGTGGGCGGTCGACCTCCACCGGAGCTCTCAATATTATTCATCACTCAGGCTTTAGAATATATATATATATATATATATATATATATATATATATATATATATATATATATATATATATATATATATATATATATATATATATATAGAGAGAGAGAGAGAGAGAGAGAGTATACTCCCGCTGGCCAGTCCGACTCGCCACCCAGGAACCAGGCTCGTGTGTGGCTGGTGCGTTTACTGCTCTCTCGTGCGGCTCGGCTTAATTTTAGGCAACGTCCGCTGCATGCTGGTGAGTGGACCAGATGATTGAGGCCGACAGCTACGGTAATTTCTGGGAACTTATTAGGACAGTCTCAATGGGTATTAATGGTGGTTTCTATCGATGCCACATAAGCAAAATTGCTGACATGACAGCCTGGTTAACGAGGAAAGAGAATAAAATGTGAAGAAACCGTTTCCTGGAGGAGAAACCACGTCTTCCGTAGAACCGATGTAGCCAGAAACGATGAAAACGCTGTTGAGAAGAAACGGCTGGTTTCTTCATGCTCGCCCGCGTCAGCCCGCTCACCCGCACCCCTCCACTACGCTCGCCCGTGCCGCCGCGAACGCTTGCTGGCCGCCGCAATAGTTCGCCCATTGCTGCTACGCACGCTCGCCGGCTGCCACTGCGCCGTCGATGAGAGCGATCGCCGCGCAGGCCATGCCTCTGCCCAGGCCACACTCGCCGTCCGCCCCTCGCTGGCGCCGGTCGCGCTGGCCGCCCCGCATGCGCTGGCTCACCTGTGCCGGCCACGCTCGTCTATGCTTGCTCGTCGGCCGCCGTGTGTGCTTGCATGTCGACCGCGCTCGCGTGCAGCCGCGCTCGTCCGCGCCGGGCATGCTCATGTGCGCTGGCAGGACTCGCGTGCCGGCAATGCTCGCATGCGCTGGCCGCGCTCGCCCGCCGGAGGAGCTAGCTCGCTCGTCTGCTGGGTACTGGCGCCGTGCTTGCTCTTCCGCGCCGCTGCGTGCGCTCGCCGAAGCAGCTGTGCTCGATTGTCTGCGCCGCCGCGTGCGCCCACCGGAGCAGCCACCTCGCTCGTCCGCTGGAGTCGCGCGCTCGCCAGAGCCGCTGCGTGCGCTCGCGTACAGGTGCTGCAGCTGCTTGTCTCCGGTGGTTTCTTTGGTAGACAGAGATCACGTGGGGAGAGAGAGCTCGGATGGATGGAAGAGATAA
Organism: Saccharum spontaneum; assembly: GCA_022457205.1. NCBI lineage: Eukaryota > Viridiplantae > Streptophyta > Magnoliopsida > Poales > Poaceae > Saccharum > Saccharum spontaneum. The sequence goes on along the minus strand of CM039602.1, from coordinate 12,171,514 downwards.
GGGAGAGAGAAAAAGGCTGGCATTTTTTCAAGTATAAAATGGTTGTCATTTATTGTTTAAAAAACCACCATTGTAGAGCATAGTTTCTATAGATGATTTTTCTAACGTATTCGTCATGAAAACCGTGTATAGTTTCAACCATTGGGACTGCCCTTAACGTGGCCAACCGTAATTAGTTCTCCTTGATTTGCTCACGTTGATTTCGGCAACTCTAGTTGGCCGTGCGGTATGCATCTCGTAACTTCATTTTCCATGTATGGTAACAGGAGGCGTCAGCCAACCAAGGTGATGATCAGTAGGGATGAAAACGAAAATGATAATCTCCGATTTTTCGAAATCATTTTCGAGTTTTTTCCGATTTTTATGCCTAAACGAAAATGATAGCGGTAACCGAAAAAACGAAAATGATAATGGTAAAAATAATCAGAAACGAAAGCGAAAATGATTTTGCCCTCTTCCGATCGTTTTCGAAGATTCCCATATTTAACCGGTAATTTACCATCGGTAATTACCGATTCAAAGACCTTTAACTAATGAATCCTTATTTATTTATAGATATACAATGCATTACACACGCAAGCACACAAGGCAATTTTTTTAGAAAGGATCACATCTGTACACGCAAGCTGCAAGCACACAAGACATTTTTTTTTGGAAAGAATCACATCTACACACAAGGCAAATAATTTTTAGAAAGAAACTATCTAACGAAAGTATTTCATGTGTATAACAAGAAGGCAATCAACACTCGAGGTTCTTTTTTCTAGCCTTTACCTTGTATGATGTGTTGGCTTCTACCTGCGACAAATACATATATTGTGTTTGCTTCTTATTAGCTATGTGTTTCTCAGATTTTTATTTCTTATTAGCACTATTGCGCTAATACATCTATTACTACGAGCCTTATATATCTCTGTACATTAATATGATACTTGTTACTAACTCATCTACAGTTGTCTTGTATGAGAACTAACATATGTATGTATCCATCATAAACTATGTAGGATGAATACTCAAAATATGGATTGAAAGATGTGGTCGGGGACGACGATGACATGCCTGACATTCATCTTTAAGAAACCTACAGGCTACAGCCTCCACTGAAAAAGGAACTCTAATAATTCATGTTTTGATCACTATTTATGTCGAGTCAACTTAGAACATGATCGTTTATCTGTATCTTTGTCAAGAATTACCATACTGTTGCGTGGTTTGCCACTATTTGAGACCTAAGTTTGTATGAATTGTGTGGTTTTAGTTTGTGATCTTGTCAATTGTGGCTTTATTTACTATTGTCATGTGAGATAGGTTGAGTTATATGGATCTTCTCATGTTCTACAGTTTGGCGTGTTTATCGTTTTTTAGATACCGTTCTCATGGATCCCGATCGTTATCGATGTATTTTCCGATCGACTACTATCGTTTTCGAAATTACCGGAATATCGGCGCCGTATTCGTTTCCAACAATATCGTATCGATTTCGTTTTCGAGAAAAAGATGTGAAAACAAAAGTGATTTGGCCTCCTATCGATCGTTTCCGATCGTTTTCATCCCTAATGACCAGAACCAGGACACCGCCGGTGGAGGCTGGGGACGGTCAGCAGCGGTCGATCTGCAAGGGGTGAGTCGCACGGCCGCCGAACCACGAGGGGAAGCTGCTTGCCGCCGGGCGGGGATGGCTCCGGGCTGGGCCGCGCCGCTATCGGGGCCGCCATCGGTGGTTGAGGGTCAACGTAAGCCGCGGGTGAACAAAGAGCAGAAGATGCCACCGCTGGGAGGAAGCCCGCCGCCGCCACGAGATGCAGCTGGCCGTCGCCGCCGTCGTCGCAGCTAGGTCCGGCATGGGAGAGCCCTGTGGCCGCCACCGTTGACACCGCAGCCCCAAATGTAGCTGCTCGCCACTCGCCACGCGGATGCTCGTCGGAGGTACCGGATCCCACCGTGAGCTCTGCATGTGAGGAGAGAGAAAGAAATTAGGAATATGAGCTGCATGTGGCCAGGTAAAGGAGAGTATGGAGGAGCAATAAATCAGGGGCATTAAATCAGTGCATGGATGTATCAGTATGGTGGGACCAGATCGAGGCGTGAGTTACGGTGTCCTGGTGGGTGAATGGACAGGCCTGGTGGGGTGGGATGGTGCGGTCAGGTTCATGAGTTTTGGTCCGGCTATTAGGAGCATAAGCCTACAAATAGGTATTGGAAGCCTCAGCCAGTCACCCCACCAAGCCCTCAACGAAGCTGACGCGTGTGCAGATAGTGGATCCCCTGGGATCCAACCGATCGGAGGCATAAAATCTTAGGTCAGCTACGCAGAAAGGTTTTTATCGTGACAATGTATAAAAATTTAGCGGTTGCATGAAATAGAACCGATTCGTTACCGCATAAAAACCTTTCCGTGAGCTACATGTTCCACCTAATAACAACTGACACAGGCTGACACGCACTGACACATGCATGTATGCATCTATTCTAATCTCTTCTATTTTTTCACGATAATTTCTCAACAAAGCTTTTGATTCTAAAACGGTTTTCACTATTGAACTCATGACATTTTTGTGCATGATTCAAGATCCATTGTGAATATTTTTTTTTAAAAAAATTAAAATTCATAAATTTGAAATTTGAATCATGACACGTGATGGCTGATTGGATGCATACAATCAATAGTCAAGATGCATAGAAAAGTTTTTGGCGCTGACATTGCATAGAAATTAGTGGTTTGATGAATAAGAAATAATTTTGTTACCACGTAAAAACCACTCCGCGATATGAACATTCCACCTGACACAACCGTGATTGCCTCTACCAACAACATGACGCGTGATGGCCGATTAGATGCATAGAATCATTGGTCAAAGATGCACAGAAAGGTTTTTGGCACTAACGTTGTATATAAATTAGTGGTTGGATGAATAAAAATTAATTTTGTTAACACGTAAGAAATCTCCGCGAGATGGACATTCCACCTGGCACAACAATGATTGCCGCCACCAACATCATGTGTTCCCACTGTAGGGGTTGTTTAATTATCATGGGAACGAACAATGCATACAACATAGAGATTGTAATCGTAAAACATGTAGACGGTCTCGTCTTCTCCAAAATTTGATATTTGAATCAAAGACATGTGATGGCTGATTAGATGCATAAAATCAATGGTCAACATAAAAGTTTTTAGCGCCGACGCTATATACAAATTAGTGGTTGGATGAATAGAAATTAATTTTGTTACCGCCTAAAAACTTCTCCGCGAGATGGACATTCCATCTGACACAACCGTGATTATCTCCACCAACATCATGCGTCCCACTATGGGGATTTATAATTAACATGGAAATAATGCATAAAACTCCCACAAAACCCTCCCCTCTAGGTATTAGGCTTTCGAAAACTATAGGGGATGTTTATTTAATAGAGGAACAATGTATAAAAACCCATAACACCATGCTTCCCTCTAGGGGGATATATAATTAATAAAGATACCGTGTATAGAAATATACAAAACATTACCCACTAGGTGTGGACTATCCATAATAGTCCCAACTCACACAACATGCATAGAAACCCAGTTAAGAAAATATTGAAACCCAGCTGAGGTTACATAAAAACCCATAGTTTTGCTCATCTCATCCAAGAATATAAACACAACATATGAAAAACTACGCCGCCACTGCAAGCCAAGGAAGTCGCTCCAACAATGCATGTCAAAAGTGTTAACAATGCATAAAAGTGTGCTCCAACAATGTATACATACTTCTTTGGAATTTGAAATTTGAATTCAATTGGGGTGAAAACATATGCAACTAAGTATAAATCACAGTTTCACCATGCATGTAAACCTATGCTTGCAAGCATAGAAACTATTATTTTTCCTTTGGATCAGCATCCCACCATCATGTGGTCTTGGCTGATGACGAGCTCATTGGTGAGGATGTTGAGCGCCTCTATATCGACGGCGAGCGCATACATCCCTGTCCTGAAGTTGGCTAGGCCGCTAGGTAGCGAGCCAGCGCAACCCTGCAATCCACGTCTAAGCAATTGAATTAATGCAAGCAGACACCAGAAAATCAAAGAAAATTGAAGATGTAATACCAACTTTTTGATATGCATAGAAACTCACTAATGTTAGAACAGAAACTCACATTGATGCAAATACTTTCTACAAAGTACAAGCTACTAGCATCTCCAAATCCACATGTCAAGAGGAGCTCAGGAGCAAGCCTAGAAGGCTAGAATGCTCCCCCTAAATCGCCAAGTGGGTGTATAGAAACATACGTACAAGTTTTTATCAGGTTCGAAAACATAGTTTCACCATGCGTAGAAAACTATGCATGCAAGCAAAGTAACCAAAGAACTAGGTACTTGGCCAAGAGCAACTCCAGGTAAAATATCACGCACATGAACTGGACGTATAAAAACCTAACTCGTCAAGCATAAAATAAAAGATTAAGATTTTAATTTTTTATCTAGATTAATCGACGTTTCACCTAGTGCAGCTGGCCATGAATTGATCTCACCAATCCAACATGTATAAACATACAATTTTTTGTATGTACAAATCAAATATTTCACTTAAGTATAACGAACAGTTTCTATATAGAAATTTATGCATAGACATACACTATTTTTTGTTCTAATTAGATCTCAAAACACAGTTCAACATGTGTAGAAAAGTATGCATGTAAGCATAGTAACCAAAGGAAAGCAAAAAATAAATTTCTAGAACTAGTGGTCGGCATCCTTGCAAACAATCTAATTCACAATTTGTATTCAAATCAAATAGACACACGGATGACCAAATGTACCTACAAAAACCAGCAACCCGATGTGCATAAAAATAAAGCCAATATAAGTAGATCAGTTCATCGAACACCAACAAAGGAAATATTATGACCTCGCGCCGTGGCTGTGGACTGTTCATGCAACAGACCGCCTGGTGAGCACCATGGCCCAGAGCGCATAAAAATAAAAATGGAGGCACATAGAATCATCCATCAGCAGCGCCTCCAACTAGGAACAAGCAGAAACTCTTCATTTACCAATTTTGATATGTATAGAAACTCACTAATGCTAATGCTAGAACAACAACTCACATTGACGCGGATACTAGATGATGATGACAGAGCGATTACTGGACTAGTAGCTGCCTACAAGCATCCAAAAATCAGTAGAGAACTATCCAAAATATTAAGATTTTAATTTCTATACACAGAGAAGCAGTGAAACATGACTGACTTGAGAGCTCGCTCCTGCATCCAGAAATATAAATGCACAGAGGAGCAGTGAAGCACATCCAGAAAACACACTTCTGACCAGAAGAATCAAGAAGCTAGCAAGATCCATAGACATTTTATCATGCGTGCATACAGAAAAAAAGAGTAGAGAAGCAAAAAAAAAATTCACATGCAGCCATTTAGTACTAGTACTATCACGAGAAGCACAAAAAAATCCAGCCTCCTGCTCACCGTGCTGCAGAGTAGGAAAGCTGTTTCCACCGTCCATGAGAAGGCTCGCTCCTTGTACCGCTCAAAGCTGACAAGGACATGGTGGTGGCTAGCTTTCTCGTACGCGGCAAAGCACCAATGCTGGGAGAAGGCGGAGCGGGTGCCCGGGGAGGTTGCCCCTGCCTGCCGATTGGATCTGAGGGGGCTCGGCGTCCTGTCTACTGCCGACAGATCCACAGAGTGGGGTTGTGAGGGTATAAATCCCTATACCCTTACAGCTAGACATGGGCAAGCCCAGACCAGACGGTCCGGCCCATTACATGATGACGCGCGATCTAGATCATTGAGATGGAGTCTCGCGCAAGGCATCAAACCAGACTTGGGGGCAAGGTCTTGGTCGGTTAGGTTAGGAATCCTTATCCAGCTCGATATGGCAATTGTAACTGGCTAAGATTAGTTTCTAGATCTGTAACCCAGCCTCCCGGACTATATAAGGAGGGCATGGGACCCCCTTAGAAAACATCAAAACATACTCTAGGGCAATCTAGCTTGTAATACATTGTTCGAGACAGCAATAACAAAGCAGAGCAGGACGTAAGGTATTACACCCACATGGCGGCCTGAACCTGGGTAAACCCGCGTGTTGTTCTGCATCACCATCTCGTTCATGGCTTACACACCTGTCTGCCGACAATCTACTACCTTGGGCATACCCCTCGGTAGACTGCCGACCAGGTTTTGTCGACAGTGGCGCGCTAGGTAGGGGGTGTGTGTACTGCTTTTCAGGCGTGTGAGATGGTTATCTTCCCTGATTCCATGGCCACGGCGGCAGGCCTCACGTTCATGATCGGCCAGATCACCTAGAACACCGCCTCCAACGACTTCATCGTCACAACCATGGAGGAGGTGCAGATCCGATCTGCATTGACTACTTCCTCGACACCGGCATCGACTATGACTACGCTGGCTCCGGCTCCGCCTGCACCAGCACTGTCACCGACCACGCCGGTAACTCATCGACTCCTTCCTCGCTACCAGGGGAGGAAACTCGACAACACCGACCTGATCGACCGGCTCGGTGGCAAACTCTCGTTTACCCTAGCTCTGGTCGATTCGCTCCAAGAGGAGTTTACCGAGCAGAACTCGAACGGCTGCAACAGATCTACTCGACCTGCTCGATCTACCCATTTTCAACGGTTGGGTACATATCTAGTGGTCACTTCAACTCCTGAAGGGCGCTCTGCTCGACCTCAACCTCAACCACGCAACTTCGTCAATATGGTGGGCTCTGATCAAGTCTCGATCCATACCACCTAGACATATAGCCATTTGAGCTCCAGATCGAGCACTGCGTCCGACGAGACTACTCAAACCATGGTATTACACCATGTGAGTAACGGTGACGAGGAGAGGCTATATCCTCCAGGCTTTCCTCGAATCCCAGCCTTCCCTCCAAGGCGTGGCGCCATGATCAACGTGGTTAGCCAAGATGAAGATCCACCTGCTGGGGGCGAGACCGATCAATAGTGACAAAGAGCGACTACAGCGCAATGCCGACCGAGCTCAATGTCGCATAGATGAAGATGCACGCCTAGCACAACAGCAAGCAGACCATGACCAGCAAGAAGCTGACGCTACAGTTAGGCGTAATCGATTGCAAGGGCACAACCTCAATGATGCTTTTGACATGGTGGGGAACAGACCAGTATTCAAAACCCCAAGCACCAATGTGGCCGTCACCATTGAAAGCCTGGAGCGGTTACCGGATACCCCGGAAATCCAAAACATCCGTGAGGATTTGCAAGCTTATCTACAGGTGGCCATGGTTCAGACCAATGAATGTGTCGTGGGGCCGTCTATGTCTGGCGCGACTAGCAGGAGCCGCCAGCACTCCAGTCAACCTTTCAGGTCTGGTCAACGTGGCTTACGCGCACCCACTGGCACAGACAACCGCGTTATGGACAACATAGCTCCTGGTGTCAATCCAGGAGCTGACGGAGGTAACGACGGCAATCGCAGAAACCCTCCCCGTGATGATAACCGCCACCTCGGCCTCCGTCACAATAACAACGACGATGACCGATGCAGCGACAACTGGCGTAATGACCACCGGGACCACCGTCGTCGAGGACAACAATACAGTGATGAACGAGATCACCATGATGGTAGTTATGATCTCTGTCGCGACCTCAAAAAACCATGACCTACGTCCTCGCATTGAACAGAGAGCTCGTGACTATGCGTCCAATGAAACCAGTCGTCGCATGGAGTACGATATGGTCCATGGTCCCCCGGGCCCCAAGCAATTCACCAACCACCTACGACAGGTCATCTGGCCTAGAGGTTTTAAGCTTGAAAAGCTTAACCATTACGACAACAAGGTCAATCCCGAGCTATGGGTCCAACTTTATGAGACCGCTTGCAGATCCGCTATGGGCGATGAGCATGTCGTGGCCAACTACTTTCCCATGGTAGTCGGCCCAGTGGGGCACCAATGTCTTGTCAGTCTCCCAGAGAACCACTTCAACTCCTGGTATGCTTTGCGTCGAGCCTTTGTCGAAAACATCATTGCTACCTGTGAACAGCCAGGCAACAAGTATGACCTTCAGTGCATCCGCGATGCCAGGGACGAACCATTGCGCGAGTACATCCGACGCTTCTCGGATATGCGCATCAGGATTCCTAGGATCACCGACAACGAGGCTATTGAAGCCTTCATCACAGGTCTAGGCTACCACAACGACCTCAGGGACAAGCTCCTTCGTAAGCAGCCTATAACGGTGGTTGACCTCCTCACCACCGCCAAGAAGTATGCGGATGCCGATGACGCCAAGAAGCTGCTGAACGAGGGCACCGGCAAAGCACCGTACTCTCTACGATGCGATGACTACCGCGACAACCGCCGCCGTGATGACTTTAGAGGTCGCAGTGACATCAGGGACCGCCGTAACGACAATCGTGATCAGCGCGACAACAGAAATCAGCACGACGATCGCCGTGACAACTTCAAGGGCAAGCGTGCTCGCAATGACGACGGCGAGGTCAACACCGTGAAAAAATTTGGTGGGCGTCACAATTATGAAGAAGACTACGCTAAAGCCTTGAAGGGGCCTTGGCCAGCTCATCCTAAGTCCAACCATACGTTGGAAAACTGCAAGGTCCTCAAGGAAATCTATCATCGCAAACAGGCTACAGAAAATGCCGTCAAGCCTAATGACACAACAGACCAGCGTAACTGCAGGGACGATGACGAGGACGATCCTGACAAGAACCCCAAGCACCAGTATCAGAAATCGGTGAGGCATGTTGCAACCATTGTCGGGGGCAAGGTGTCTGTTGAAAGCAAACGCGAGCGGAAGCTACTCGCCCGCGCTTGCCTGAACGTGGCCAAGATAGACGACCTCATTGCGGATCTAAGACTACCACCCTAGTCACACCGAGAAATCAACTTTAGAAGGGCGGATCAATGGGCCACCATCCCCGAACCAGGTCATTTCTCTCTTGTCCTCAGTCCCTGTATCAATAAAGTGCAATTTGACAGGGTGCTCATCAACGGCTGTAGTTCCATCGACATCCTGTTCAATAATATCCTATCAGCATTTAACATATCTGAAGCTGACTTGAAGCCATATGACACATAGTTCTGGGGGTCCTGCCCGAACAGAGCTCTACGCCTCTCGGGCAAATTACCCTACCTGTGCAGTTTGGCACGGTAGACCACTTCTGTACCGACTACGTCAACTTCGTGGTTGCTGACTTCGAGGGCACCTACCATGCTATCCTTGGTCGCCCTGCGATCACCAAATTCATGGCCGTACCTCATTACAGGTACTTGGTGCTTAAGATGCCAACGGAAAAGGGAGTCCCCACTCTCAGAGGCAATGTATTCGTTGCCTATACCTGTGAAGAGGACAGCTTTCGCATAGCTGAAGCCCACGACCTCTCCCTGTGCATGGCGGCAACGACGATGGAGGCAAAGAAGACTCCTCCCAACCAGCTGGAAATTCCAGAGCTTGAAGCACCACGCAAGTCTATCAAGTCCAAGGAGTACAAGGAGATCCAGCTGGTCGAGGGTGACTCCAGCAAGACGGCACTGATTGGGTCAAACCTCGATCCCAAATAGGAAGACGCGCTCGTTCGGTTCTTGAGAGAGAATGTAAGCGTGTTCGCTTGGAAACCATCAGACATGCCCGGTGTATCTCGAGACCGGATCGAGCACTCCTTGAACGTCGACCCCAAGGCAAAGCTAGTTAAGCAAAAGCTGCAGCGGTTCGGGAAGGACAAAAAGGAGGCCATTAGGCTAGAAGTTACATGACTTCTTGCAGCCAGTTTTATCAAAGAGGTGTATCACCCAGACTGGTTAGCCAATCCGGTTCTTGTACGCAAAAAGAATAATGAATGGAGAATGTGCATTGACTACACCGATCTCAACAAACACTGCCCTAAAGACCCCTTCAGTTTACCTCACATTGACGAAGTTGTGGACTCCATGGCCGTCTGTGAGTTACTATCTTTTCTCGACTGTTACTCTGGTTATCACCAGATCGCTCTCAACAAGGACGATCAGATCAAGACGTCCTTTATTACACCCTTCGGTGCTTATTGCTACACGACCATGTCGTTTGGGCTCAAAAACGCCGGAGCTATTTATCAGTGTGCAATTCAAGAGTGCCTTGAAAAGGAGATACAAGATGACTGTAACGGAACCGTCCAAATTATAAGAGCACAAGTACAAAAACAATCACCGAAGTGATCAAATTCTCGCACTTGAGCCCATATAACTCCAGTAGTCCAATGAAATCACGAGGGATTTCAAACCAACCAACATACAAGCCAAGATCGTAGTGATTCAACATAACAAGTCACATGTTACATCCATTTCACAAGTAATCAAATATACATCGGAGTTCAACGTAGTTATTACAACTTAAGTTCAAAAGTAGCGGAAGCAAAGTAATTTGAAACTAACAACACCTTTATTTCAAATACATGCCAGTACCAAGGTCGACTTCCAACAAAAGCATTAGAGAGAAGATAACTCAGAAGGATCATGCCCGTGACCACACTCCGCCACTATGGCAGGAGCCAACCAACTTCTGCAGTCGCCATGATACATCACAACCTGCAACAAGTGGAGATAAAACCCTGAGTACGACAATGTACTCAGCTAGACTTACCTGTCATAAACCAGAAATAAAGTGACACCAAGGATCATGCAAGGCTGATGTAAAGTGGGCTAGCTTGACAACATTTTGCATAAAAGCTTATTATGGATAAGTAATCATTAATGCTTAAGCATCAAGTTAATTATCATTAACCTGTCATCTATATTAGAACCTATACTAGAGCACTCACTTTATTAGGAGCAAACAATATTAACCATAGCAGGTATAAATTATGGCAACATATACATCGTCATCCAATTAACCATCCGTTCAATTTAATTGAATCTACGTTGCCGCTGCTCAAGTCAAGTGCTCACTAATCGGGAGCGACGACGATTCGAATCGAATTCCTATCCAGCTGGAGGGGTATTTCTAACACTCACCGCGCAGGCCCCTGCCAGGGTCGCACAAGCCACCTTTCGTACAATTCAGGAGTCGCGGGTTCGAATGATGTCGCATCCCCAAGGGCGACACTCTGCCAGGTGATAGGGACTCTAACCCCCCTTGGTCTCACGCCAATGTCTCCAAGCACATCCTTTCTCTCCTCCAAGATGCGACCTACCATTCGATTCCCGGTCTGAACCGTATTACTCGGCTTCGCAGTCGGAACGACTTATCCGACCAACTAAGTGTTAGACTGCGTTCAACATGACTCAAGGACGTACAGCGAATCGGTCCTATATGAATATCCCTATATCTCGCAGGTGACAGGAAATCACTTGACTTCTACTGCTTAGAGCAGGGCTAAGCATCTATTCGATCCTAGTCTATGTAGGATTCAAGGGTTCATATAACTGGACAAGGAATGATATAATGCAGCAAGGTTTTCAACCAACTCCTACCACTTAATGCAACAATACTTATAACATATATATAATTAATTGCTTTGAAGGTAGGAGGCTTATAATGCTCCGGAGCTTGCCTGGGATCCGACTCAAGTTAGAGTATGTCAGATGAAACCTACTTGGCGAGCATCCTCTAATATAGCACTTGTCTTATCCTTCTATCTTCGGGATGGATCCACCAAACACCATCTCCGGGTTTGGCTCCACATCAGGTCCTTCACGTGCTTCAGCTAGCATACCTAAATGAGATGCAAGATGCAAGTGCATGAATACATGGAAGTACAATAGACAATGCATCACATACAGTAAGCAAGACAAACACCATATTACACTCCACATGCATAGACACTTCATGTTGCTTAAGTAAACATCACCCAACCTAATATAAAAGATGACAATCATATTAGGCATGACACACAAGGTTTCACAATATCTCAGGTGTATTAACTTAACTACCCTCAAAGGCATAAGTCACACTTAACAATATACAAGCAAACAACTATAATTGGCATCTATCAATTTCTAGACATGCAAACAACAGCTACAAGAGTTAGCTATAACTGGAGTTACACAAATCCAAATGACTTACAAGAAGACATTATGGAAAGATTATAAAATTCTCTACATTTCATCTAATATCACCATAGCATGATTCTAAAGTTTAACATGTCAAATTTACACAAACACAGAAACTGGTCTAACAAGACAGAGAGCAAGCAATTCTGTAACCCGACTTTAAACACCTATAACTCCTAAACCACATGGCCGAATACCACCAAATTTTAACAGAAGCTAGATATGTAAATTATCTACAACTTTTATATAAATAAGTTTCACAACAAAGCACATTATCATAAAGAACTTTGCCAAGTTTCCAGATCTGTCCAGAAACTTCATTTGCAAGAAATAATTATTAACTTATGTTGCAAACATACCATTGGACAAAACCAACTTTACCAACATGTCACACATGACTAATGAACACCAGAAAACATAGTGTCCATTCCTAAATAAATTCTTTTAATGCATTTTCTTAATTTATTTAGATAATTAGGTGGAATTATGAATATATATCAAAAGTGAACAATAAATTCTACCAAAATTACAGTGGCCTACATATGCCCCCAATAGTCTACTGTCCAAATTTCAAGCCATTTAGACAAGTATATCAACCTCTATGAAAAAGACAAATAGTTATTGCAATAAATCATGTGAGAGCAAGATACACTAATAACTCACTCATATAGCAACTAAAATTCATGAAATTATTACCGCACATCAAACATGACATGAGTAGCATGCCACAAAAATTTCACTTCATTTCGAGCTCTAAATTTATAGTTATGAAAAAGACAAATGCGACTAGCATTGAAAACCTAATCTGAAAAATCTATTTTTACAGCAAAAACATTAAACTAAAACATGCCATATTATAGATCCACTGCATATATAATTTCACAAGGATTCCAAAAAGTCCTCATTTGCTATTTTACGAATTTCTTATGATTTACTATGAATTTCTAAAAATCAGCAAAAACTACCATAAACGGGTCCTTATAGCACTATTCATTTGACTCTATGACAGTGCAGATAGGCCCCTGACTTTAGTCGAATTTGAGCGCGACGTCCCTGACGCGAGTTAGAACAGAGGACGCCGGGGAAAACGGACGGTGACAGCCGGAGAAGGGCCGGCGGCGGCGGGGAAGTGTATGGGGAGCAAGAGGAGGCTGGCGCGCACCCGTGGCTGGCCACGGCTCGTCTCGAGGTGGCCCGAGGAGGCGGGGCCACGAGAGCCGGCGGCATGGGACGACGGCGGCAGGCGGTGGCGGTGCTCCGGCGACTGAGGCAGCCGACGAAGGCGCGCGTGAGGTGTAGCGCGACGCGGAGAAGATGATGTCGCGCTCGATTGGGGCACAAGGAGCTCGGAGGTAGGAGAACGGCAGTGGCCATGGAGCTTGGCGGCAGCGTCCATGGCTGCTCCGCTCTGGAGCGTCCGAGAGCGAGGGTGAGGCGAGGGGGGACTGAGGGAGTGAGGGCGAGCGTGGTTGCGCACTACGGGAAGGAAGGGTAGCGCTGCTGCTCGGCCACCATGGTGAGGCCGCGATGTCGAGCGAGAGAATGGGAGCGAGAGACAGAGAAAAGGAGGGCGCTCAGCTTCTCACTTCAGTGAGTGTGGCGAGCTGGCGGGTATGCACAGCAAGGACGGCAAGGTGTCGAGCGAGGCGGGACTGAGGAAGCCATGTGGCATCGGAACCCTGTGCACCGTCGGCTCCCTGAATTCAAAAATCTAATTCTACCTCAAACGTTCGACTGAATCCGCCATCTTTCCCCCTCCGTATCTCTCAGAACGATTAGTTATTTGAGCAACTAAATACATGATGTGTTAGAGCTATATGAGTACAACAACTTTGATTAAAGGAGTTTGGTCCAATTCAAAATGGTTTAAGAGATATTAATTCCCAAAGAGAGCTACAATGAAACTGAAACTGACGAACTCCAGTTCTCAGACTTAGCCAAAATTCGGGATCCTAAAAACAGCACCGAGTTCCAACTTGGGGGCTTTGTTATATTAGGTTAGAGACTAAACCAGATCTTAACCTTTGAACAAAGTTTGTTCTATGCAAACTAAACTACAACTTTTATTAAAGAACCTTTGTCTAGATCAGCCTGGTTAGGAATATAAGAGGCTCCAAATATGGGTACCAGAAACTGAATCCTGCAGTTTAGTTGCAAGCCGACTGAACTTGCATTCTTGTCCTCCTTCTAACTCTTAATCCGCTAGGTGTTTGCAACAACTTAACTAATAAAAGTTGTAGATCTACATGTAATCTCCATCTTTTATTATACAAGTTTGGTCTGGATCGCCACGGTTTTCATTCTACAGGGCTCCCAATTCATGTACTCTGAAACTGTACTGCAACACTTAGAAAATTTTTGGAGCTTCAAAACTGCGCTGACTTGATTCTTGTGAGCTCTATTTGACTAGGTTAGAGGCCAAACTGGCTCTTGATCATTAAACAAAGTTTGTTCTACATGAGATGAACTACAACTTTTGTTTAAGGTCAAACTTCATAATTGGTACAGAAGTTAAACTTTCACTTTGGTCAAAGTATCAACTCGGTAAAGCCTAAACTAGAGTTTTAGGACAATTGGGGCATTTTCTTGACTTTTGCTCAACACGAACCCTTCATGACTTTTGTTGTAGAGTTCACCTAGATTCATTTGGGCAAGTTTGCAAGGTTTGGTTGATGGTCTATAATTCCATTCATTTAATGGTGCAATTCCAATAGGAATAGAACTTATCATTTCATGTGACTTTTTGATTCTAAACTTCACGAAACTTTTCTGGTGATCACTATAGATATGTATTAAGGTGAGACACATGAAGATATTGCCATAACACCACCCAAGCATATATCTTGAAAATAGCCTATATGGAAAGCAAGGGTGCAACATCTAAGTTTAGATTAGGCTCATCTCCATAGGTTGACCTTGACATCGTCATTTCCACTTAATCTATCATGCTTGAGCTCAAACCCACTGCTTAATGAGTGACAAACACCTGGGGTGTTACAATGACCTGGTCAAAGCCTATGTAGACGACGTAGTTGTCAAAACCAAGGAATCCCACTCCTTCATTGATGATCTGACATGTACTTTTGCAGCGCTCAATCAATATCAATGGAAGTTGAATCCTAAAAAGTGCATCTTTGGCGTTCCATCTGGTATATTACTAGGCAATGTCGTCAGTCGTGACGACATACGTCCTAATCTAGAGAAGGTGCAAGCTATCCTCAATATGAAGAGACCAGCAAACATCAAAGATGTCTAGAAACTTACAGGGTGTATGGCCGCCCTAAGTCGATTTTTATCTCGATTTGGTGACAAGGGCTTACCTTTCTTCAAGCTACTCAAGGTAGGTGAGAAGTTTGAGTGGTTGGAGGAAGCGGATATTGCCTTTACATAGCTAAAGCAGTACCTTCCATCACCTCTGGTCCTTACTGCCCCCAAGTCAGGAGAAGTCCTTCAACTCTACATTGCTGCGACTGATCGAGTCGTCTCCACTGTCCTTGTGGTCGAGCGCGAGGAGCCCGACCACGCTTATGGTGTTCAACGCCCAATCTATTTCATCAGTGAGGTGCTCAATGAGTCCAAAACTAGGTACACTCAGATTTAAAAATTGATCTACGCCATACTCATTACAACCCGAAAGTTGAAACATTACTTTGACGGGTTCCACGTGGTGATCAAAACTGAGTTTTCTCTTGGTACCATTATACGCAACAAAGATGCAAACGGGCGCATCGCCAAATGGGCAATGGAGTTATGTCCTTTCGACCTGGATTTTGCGCGTCGCGATATTATCAAATCTCAAACACTTGCTGACTTCATGGTTGAGTGGACATAATTAAGTATCCTGACCTCTCAAGGACCCGTTGACTACTGGAAAATGTATTTTGATGGCTCCCTGACTATTGATGGTGCAGGAGAGGGCATATTATTCATATCACCAACCAATGAGCAATTACGCTATGTCCTTAGGATTCACTTCCCGGCATCTAATAATGCTGCAGAATACGAGGCATGCTTTTATGGTTTGCGCATTGCAATTGACCTCGGTATTAAACGCCTCTACGTCCACGGCATCTCGGCCCTAGTTATTAACCAACTCAACAAGGACTGGGATACAACTAGCAAGAAAATGGATGCATATTGCAAAAAAATCAGGAAGCTTGAAGGCAAATTTTACGGCGTTGAATACTCCCATGTGGTCCGAGACAGAAATCAAGCAGCAGATGCGCTGTCGAAGTTAGGATCATCTAGAGCTCAAGTACCGCATGGTGTTTTTGTTCAAGACCTTTTAAAACCATCCATCAAGCAAGAAGACGACCCCGTGGTCGAGAAGCCCCCGGTCCAGCCTCTGGTAGCTATGGTTCCATCATCGACCACTATGGAACCATCCCCGACCACAGCGGGACCATCTCAGACCCCGACTAAGATAGTAGACTAGCGCGTTCCATTCATTAAGTACCTAACAGATGGTACTGGGTACTCTGATCGAAATGAAAATGAACGCCTTATATGCCGCAGCAGACAATACCTTGTGGTTGAGGGTAAGCTGTGGCGCAAAAATGCGAAAGCAGAAGTATTGATGAAGTGCATCGAGCAAGAAGACGATATTAAACTCTTGGAAGAAATACATTCTGGCACCTGTGGTAATCATGCCGCATCTCAGACACTGGTTGGTAAAGTGTTTCGTGTAGGTTTTTACTGGCCATCCGCAGTAGCTGATGCAGAGAAGCTTGTTAGACATTGCGCCAACTGTCAGCTTTTCTCCAAAAGAATTCATGTGCCATCCCACGAGATCCAGACCACACCAGCCTCCTGGCCTTTTGCGTGTGGGGGCCTGGATATGATTGGACCCTTCAAACCAGCACCAGGTAACTTCAAGTTCGTATTCGTGCTGATTGATAAATTTTCCAAATGGATAGAGTACATGCCCTTGGTCAAGGCATCTTTCGAAAAAGCAGTCGAGTTTCTCGACCAGGTCATCCACCACTTTGGTATACCCAACAACATCATTACAGACCTGGAGACTCAGTTTACCGGGAACACATTTTGGGACTTCTGTGATGAACGGAGCATTGTAGTGAAATACGTCTCGGTGGTACACCCCGGAGCTAATGGACAGGTTGAGCGGGCTAATGGAATGATTCTGGATGCATTGAAGAAAAGGATGTACAGAGAGAACGACAAAGCCCCTGGCCGATGGATCAAGGAGTTACCAGCCGTGGTCTGGGGATTTCGGACACAACCTAGTCACAATACTGGTGTCTCACCATATTTCATGGTTTACGGTGCCGAGGCTGTGCTCCCAGCGGACATTGAATTCCGGTCACCTCGGGTTGAGAACTACAATGAAGACCAAGTTACTAAACAACGTGAGCTCGAGGTGAATAGTGCAAAGGAATGATGCCTTGACTCCTGTATACGCACAGCCAAGTACCTCATCGTGTTACGAAGGTACTACAACAAAAATGTTTAGGAATGTTTCTTTGTGGTCGGCGACATGATATTGAAATAGAAGACTAGCCAAGATGACGTCCACAAGTTGGTAACTCCATGGGAAGGGCCATACATCGTCAAGGTTGTTACACGACCCACTTTGTATAGACTTGCAAGACTTGATGGCACTGACGTGCCCAACTCCGTCCATATCGACAAGCTTAGGCGTTTTTACCCCTAATTCTCAAATACAAATATGTACCTTTTTCTGTACTACTTTTTTACTTTGAATTATATATATATATATATATATATATATATATATATATATATATATATATATATATATATATATATATATATATATATATATATATATATATATACTCGACTACAGTCGACTACACTTGTTTACATTATTGATTCTACAACTACAACAACTTTTTGATAAACCAGTACATCAATCACCAATCTTCTTGGGTTCTCGAAGCAGCTCTATCCTCGACCTCACTCATAGCGTGCACGAGATCTGCCCTCTATGTTTTGGGTGGTCGGCAGATGCCCTTTGGCCAGACCAGTTGTACTCTTACATGTATGCAGACTCTGACAGCCTTACACTCGGATCACTGGCCTCTCCAAAGCCATACAGACCTACAGGATGACATCGATTACACTGGAACAACTAAAAACAGAACATTCCGCTGTTCTAACTTAGTTCTCATGACACTGGAACAACTAAAAATAGAACATTCCGCTGTTCTAACTTAGTTCTCATCGATTACGCTGGAACAACTAAAACAGAACATCCTGCTGTTCTAACTTAGTTAAATCCGCACGCAATACAAAGCTTCAATGTTTTTTCATACAAAAACATAAACAACTTTACATTGTACTACTCATCACCTTATTACAAACTCGCCTCTTTGAAGGCACAAGTTTACAATAAGCTTATGAAAATCAGCTTCTCCTACGAACTATTTGTAGGTTACTACTACTGTTGGCTTCATCCAACATGCTGATCTTTTGGGGGCTCAGAGACTTTTGGTGTGGTCGAGGATGGAGCTGATCGTGCTTCTCTGGTAGCCAGAGATGGTGGCACTGGTATCTGACCCATGTACAACTGAATCGTCCCTCCAATTGGTGGGGCTGCAGCCGGGCATAAGATGATATCCTTGGTGATCGCGGCAGCTTGCTTCATCTCCTCTAACTGCAGCTCGTCAGCTCGCTCCACCCCGACCTCCCTGGGATAACCGGCTCCTAGGTGAGCAATATCCAACAAGGGGTAGTGGGCACGTACCAAGCTAAGTACATGTGCACCCACATACTCCCTGATGTCCTTCGTCCATTGTTGGAGACATCCCCACGTTTTTTGGGATTTCTCGACCAGGCCTATTTGTGGTGCCTCCACTCCAGCTTCGGTGAAGTCGGCACCAATGACGTCGAGTACTGGCACGATCCCCTTCACCATTTCAGCGTAGGCGTGTTTCCAAGTTTCTCGCTCCTTGCTGAGTATCTTGCATTTGCCATTAAGGGCTTCTTGCTCCTTCATGAACTTGTTGCACTTCTGGGACCATGCCTCGATCTTTTTTGCACCGGCCTGGTTTTGAAGCTCCAGGTTGTTGCGATCTTTCTTCATCTTCTCAAGGTGCACTTTGGCATTTTTCTTTACAACTGCCAGACGTCATGTCGATAAGAATTCACTGCCATAAACTTCAATGAAAACTATGACAATGATGAGGAATACTTACTCTCCAGATCCTTTGCTAACTTAGCATTTTCCTCTTTCATGGTCTGCTGTGTTTGCAGCCATTTGTTCTTCTCTTCGGCTAGCCGGTCACGCTCAGCAGCTACCTGAGCATTTTCTTCGCAAAGCCGGCTGACTTTGATGTCTAGACCTGTATCAATACTCCGATTATGAACAATACAGTATTATAGCATCCTATAGAGCTCGAGTACCTAACAACAGAAGGGTTTCTTACCCGATCTTTGTTTCTCGACCACTTCTAGCTGTTGAAGTATCGTGCGCATTTTTTCTTCATGCTCAATGTTTTGCCTCGCATAACCCTCTAACTGCTGCTGCAGTTTCTTCTGTTCTGCACTAAGCTATTTGTTTTTCTCGGCCACAGTCTACAGTACACAGGATCACAAAGCATTTCTTATGGATTATACAATAACAGGTTATACAGTTGTGAGAGGCTTACCTTCACTTCCTTTAGGAATATTTTACCAACCGCTTCCACGGCCTCGACCTCGTCTCCTACTGGGATTTCCACAGTATAGGAGCGGGTACCACAAAACCCGCTTTCTTCTTCATAAGAATGTAAACTCATTTTAGTTGATGCATATCATAGTTAACCTAATCATGGATGCTTTGCGGTGCAATATGATGACATGGCAAGTTATTTAGCCACTATAACACCCAAGGTGTTACAGTCGCCACCCATTGTCGAGTAGAGAGGGGAGCTGGGATGCTAGGTGATGGAAGATGAGGACGTCATCGCATGGAGAGGGGAGCCGGACCGCCATCGCTCGACACGAGGAGATGGGAAGACGGGCCGCCGTCGATCGTCGCGTGGAGACGGGAAGCCGGACAACTACCGCGCAACTGCCGTCCTCGCGTCCACCACGCACCCGCCGTGGGTTGATGAAGAAGCCACATCGACAAGCGCCCTCACTCCCTAGCGCGCCTGGGGCCCGCCCGCCCGTGCGCCCATGCCTCGCGCCGCCGGGTGCTGATGTCCCGCTAGGATGGGATGGGGACGACACGGTGGGGAGGGGCCACGGGGCACCTCGGTGCTACAGTGGCGTCGCACCGCCTCTAGTGGGGGGCAAGGGTGGTGGGAATTAGGGATTAGGGTTTGGGGTATATATATATATATATTGTAACACCTCAGGTATTTGGCTTCCATATTTGCACTTGCATTTCATAAACTTGAGCATCATTCATTCATGCATGAGCTTATAATGTGTGAAAGATGCTTGTGAAACATTGCAACATGTGCTTATATTTCATGTGTGTTTATGAAATGAGTAGTGTGCAACACCCAAGTGCAACATGTGCAACTTCTTTTTGAGACATGTCACCCATATTAGTGAAACATGATTAGCAAGTGCTATGCAACACACTCATAAAACATATGAAACATGGCTTGGAAACAAAAGTAGCAATTCACTTGTTTTTCCTTGTTTCAATGCATGTGATGCTTGATTTTGGTGTGATCAATGTGTGGTGTGGGTAATTATTCCCTACAACATCTTAATTATAGTTAGGATCATTAGTGGAACAATGTTCATGTTGACCAAATTGACCAAAATGCCCTCCTATGTGATGTTGACCAAGCCCTTAGCCCTAGAATGCCTTGGTTTGACTGTTTAAAAAGTCCAGCTTAGAGATCTTGCATGGAGGAGCAACCTTAATCAAAGTTGAAGAAAATTTCATAAGGAACAAAAGTTCTAATATGGCCATCTCATGAAAATGACCAGAACATGCTCAAAAGTGGCCCACAAGTCACTTTGAGGGGCTGCCCAACACTTGGAAAATTTCTAAGTCTGAAATTGAAGTTTACAGTTTCAAAGTACCCCACTTCAAAGCCATGTAACTCACAAACTAGGCCGAACCAGTCCAAGCTCCAATTGACAAAGTTGTAGTACATGTGTAGCTCTACAACTTTGTTGATATCACCTCTTGCTAAATCGGGCCAGTTTAGGAGATAATCAACGACGAAATCGCCCTGTCAGTCAACGTTTTCGGCTCCCATTCAGACTGACAGAGCAGCGTTGTGGCCAACCGCGGTTAGGAGCCGAGTGCCGTGTGGCTGCTCTTGCGCGCGCGTAGGACGCCACGGCGTTGCTTGTGCATGGCATGAGAGTATAAATCTGGATTTCCGTTTAGTTTTCCTCATTCCCGTCGCCTCTCTTCTCCTCTCACGGCCTTCTCCGACGAGCAACGCCACCGCGAGCTCGCCACGGCCGCCCATGCACGACATCGCACCACAGCGCACCAAATCGCGCCCACAGCTCCGCCACCACCCCACGGACCTCGTCGACCACTCATTTGGGGGCAGCCTGTAACACCCTAAACTTTTGAATATTTTTAAATAGGGAATTTGAATTACGTACGCAATTTTGTGAGCATTTTAACCTAGCAAAATAATAATTTTTGTTTAAATAAAATCAAATATAGGGATTAAATAAGTGTTTGTGCATACATGCCGATGCATATTTTTATTTGTGTGATTGGTTTTTATTTTGAGAAGAAAATGATTTCAAAAATCATTTGAAAATGTATTTGAAATATTAGAAAAAGAAAAGGTGATAGGAATTTATTTCTCACGAATTCGGCCCGAAGGCCCGGCCTCCCCCTCTCTTCTTCTTGGGCCGCTTGGCCTCCTCACCGCGGCCCAGTCGTCGTTTCTCCCCCGCACCGCGTAATTGGGCCGAGCCAGCTCGTCCAGGCCCGCGAGCCGAGTCTGCCGCGCCTTCCCCCTCTCCTCTTTGGCTGACACGCCGGGCCCGCGTGTAAGAGCTTTCTTCTACCTTCGTAACCGAACCGGACTCGTTGCTTGGTGTCCGACGCCGCCCCGATTCCTCTAGCCTGCCTTGTCCCGCACGTCGGCTTGCTCTCTTAAATAGAAGCCCCGCCTCCACCGCCTCCCTTCATCGTATTCCGCCGCAAACCGTCGCTCCCCAATTCATACGCTAGCTGCCGCACCTTAAGCCGCCGCTCGAGTTGACAAAATCGTCGGTCCCGTGGTTCCGTAAGCTAATGTTGGGTTTCGAGATCAGTTTTGGAGTAGCCGAATGCTTTTCTTCCTTCCTTTGCTGATTTGGTCGCTGTTTTCCTCTTGCCATCATCCACAGAGAAGTTCCGCCCGCCATTGGTGGCCGCACGACGTCCTCCTCCAATTTTAGCCGCCCCGATCCATCTAGGTGAGTCCGCAAGCCTCTGTTCTTGCCTCCGGTATATTTGAATCGATGAATCGTGCCCGAAGTCACCGGATTGGGTAGCACCGACGAGCAATAGCTCGCCGCCGGCCGTTCCGCCACCGCCTGGTTACTGTGCGCGGCCGGATCCCCCCTCCTTCTCCCCATCTTTTAATCTCAGCCGTCGGTTTCGGATCTAACGAATGAGATCGGCCGATACCCCTTCGCCTGGCTGTTTTGCATAAGAGTCCCTCTGTTTCTTCGTTTTTAAACCCGCAGTCCAAGGCGTATTTGCTGAATTACGTTTTGTTATTTTGAAAACGTAGATTTCGTCGGTTTAAATGAAAATACGCTTTCAGCTATTTACAGAATTGCCACTAGATCTGTTTAGGTCATAAAATCTCCGTTTTAACTCCGATTTGATCCGTTCAAGTTGCGTTAGGTTCATAATTTCATATTCTATCTATTAGTACTACTGTATAGTAGATTTTACACTTTTAAAATTCGAGGTTAGATTTAATCTATTACTTTAATAAAGTAAATCTTGTTTAAATCATAACTTTTCCGTTTTAGCTCCGATTTGCGTGAACTTCGCGTCTGCGTGATCCTAGAGCGATGTAGATTTGTTTTAAAAACTTTTCATCTTATTTTACTACTGTTGGTGTATTGTTCTAATTGTAGCTTTGTTTGCTTTGCATGATTGCCCCTGGATGATTGTTGTTGACATGTTAATCGAGAGTAGACGGTGATCAGTTCGTTGGTGATCAAGAGTACTTTTACGAGTCGGATCAACAGGATCAGCTAGATCAAGGCAAGTATAGCATGGGATCATCCTTGTTACCTACTCACTTTAATTCACTTAATTCATGCTGCATGTGTCTCCTTGTTAAGGATGCCGTAGTATTGATCTTGTTCCTTGAATCCTAGGGTTATTGGCATTGGGTAGTGGCTAGTGCTTACATAAACAATGATCTTGTAATTTGACTAATGATATATGCAATAACTATAAAAGATGCTTTTTAGCAACAGGGAACAAGAGGGCTAGAGTTATCTCTAGATTCCTCTCCGTAAGGACTTATCTGTAAGCGAACATCCGGGACTTACAGTACAGCTGTGAGGGCTACATGGCTCTGGCTTTAGTCATATAAGAGGACCTTTTCTAGCTTGTTAGTGCTTACCTTTATGGCGCAAGAGGGGTGTGTTCCAGGTTGGGTGTAGTGCGGCTCCTGTCCCTATGAGTATAGGCTGCGTGTCATTGTGCCATATGGAAGGGGGGCTCTACATTCGCAGGCCACAGAAACCTAGCGGCCCTAACTTGTTAGACGAACCTTGGAAAGACTTCATAGTGAAACTTGATTGTCCAATGGGGAGTCATGACCTCGGGCTTTTGGGGATCACGACTCACAGTAAAAGTGTACAACCTCTGCAGAGTGTAAAACTGGTATATCAGCCGTGCTCACGGACACGAGCGGCCTTGGACCCTTACGGAATAGAGATCACTATTAATTTACCTGTTTTTGCTATTCATTATTCTCTTTACATGATCATATGTTTATTTCGGGAATTTACCCACTTGATGCTACTCAATTGCTTAAAACATGATCAACTAAAAGCTACATGCAGTTGAACCAGTGTCTAGCCTACTTGAGCTACATGAACCCCATGTTACACTTGTTGAGTACTTTTGTGCTCACCCTTGCATTCCCCCACCACAGGATGGAATCCCGAAAGTGCAAATAGTGACTACTACTACTACTTTCCTGAAGATTACTAGACTTGTGGTCAACCAGTTGACGTGCCTGTGCTATGGAGCTAGCTACCACTATATTTATATTATGTTTCCGCTTATTTATGTGAAGACTCTGTGATTCTATTCGTTATGTAATAAACATTTGTGATGATACTATTTATATTTGTCAACTTATGTGTGATTGATCTCTGGGCGCACATAAGAGTATGCACTCCATTTGTTCCTTAAAAATGGGTGTGACAGATTGGTATCAGAGCTATGTTGACTGTAGGACGCAAGCCTAGTTAGTAATGGTCGTTTTAGTTCTCTTTTCTTCACTTGTTTCATGCTTGTTACTTTACTCTTGATAATTGCTAAATTATTATGCTTCTTTCGCCTCATTCTATTATGAAAATATTGTCTCTAATTTCAACTCATCCTTGGACTAAAATCTGTAGATGCCTCGTGCCCGCAAGACTACCCGCATCACCACTGGAGGATACTATCCACCCCGTTCCTTGGTGAAACCAGAAGAGCTTCAGGAGGAACCCGAAGAGCTTCAGGAGGAATTAGAAGACACTACACCAACCCCACCATCAACACCAGAACAGGCGCCAGAACCAGCTTTGCCACAGGAGGAAATTGAACCTAAGGAGGAAGTTATCTATTTGAGTGACGATGAAGAGGTTGAGCTTACTAACAACGGAGGACAGCCCCCTTCGCCTTCACCAGATGCTTCTGCTGAAATTGGAGTGCCATCCCTTCCTATGGGCTGGATTACAAGGATCCATCACAAATCAAGCCATGACACCCCGTCACACCACCGACTGAGTGACATACTTAATGCCTACTTCACGGATTGGGATCCTGCAATTGAGTATGTCTGCTGGGAGCATAAACACCCTTTGGAAGCTACTTATTGGAAGTGCAGTGTGCGCATCTTCGTTAAGAACAATGAGTTGGGCACCTTTTTGCTAGATCGGTGTTTTTCCCATAGTGGACGCCGTGCCACTATAGAAGATGGTATAGAAGATGCAGCCTTTGAAGCATGTTTGGGACTTCGCCACCTTCGCTATGAGATTATGCAAGATGATCCATATTGCTATTTCCCTCGTGGAGATCCGGAGTATGGATGGGTAATGACAGACCCTGGGAATTTAGATTTAGTTCCTCGGGTCATGGTGGATTTTGGTCATGACATGATGGTGACAAATCGTCGGTTGGTAGCCCTGGTTAAAGCTTTGGGAAAAGACGTCAAGAGGTATCAAGAAGTGATAGATGGCTTAAGGATTGACCAAGGCATGGAACCGATCTATGATCATCATGAACACCAAGCCCGTACTTAGGAGTTGGAACACCATTTATGTAATAATACGATAGTTCGAGTAGTGTCAAGTTAAGTTGAGTTTGTGGTGTCGTGTGAACTTTGTGTGGTTAGTTGAGTTATTATTGTGTTTATGTGTGAGTTGGATTTTCCATGTAATGAGTGCTGGAGCTTTGTGGGCTTGTCTACAAAAGTTCCAAGTTATACAATATTAAGTTTTAGTGTGATAAATAAATAATTTAGTTGGGTTAACTTTTCTCCCTGTTCTGTCTTTTCTGGAGCGATCTGTCTTTCCTTTTATGCTTAAAATTAACTGATCAGCGAAAAATTCTGAAATTTTTATGAGAGAATCTAGACCCACGTACCTTTCAAATGCCTCTGGAATCAACTTTTTATCTATTCTGGATCATGAGTTATAATCGTTACAAGATGAAGTTACTGTGCAGTCTAGAGGTCAGAAACAGCTACTGTTGTGTTCTGTTTTTGGGTAACTTCGTGACAGAATCTGGAAGTATGAGTTAAATAAAAGTTCTAGATAATTTCATAAGCTTTCCAACCATGTAAAGAACACCTCTACTGGATATTTGTAACTCGAGATAGGGTTGTTTTACCGAACAGCTGAAATTGGGATGTGTCCAGAAAATTTTCAGATTTTAATCTCTATCTCTAGAATTGTCTATTATGTGGTAATCTCTAAGATTTGATACTATATTGGATAACAGATGTCTGGAAGAGGACGAGGTCGAGGCCGTGGTCGTGGAATTGGACCAACACCTACTATTCATGAGCTTTTGGCCATGCAGACACAGCTAATGGAAGCCCTGGTGAACAATCAGCAAAATCAGCCAGTTGGAGGAGCACCTGCGCGAGATAAGCGTGGAGAGTTTTTGAAGGGTCATCCCCCAGTGTTTACACATGCCTCAGATCCATTGGAAGCTGATGATTGGCTTCGTGCAGTAGAGAAGCAGCTCAACATTGCTCAGAGTAATGATTAGCAGAAGGTGTTGTTTGCTTCGGGACAACTTCAAGGAGCAGCTCAAGATTGGTGGGATTCATATCAGTATGGCCGTCCTGCCAACGCTCCCGCTATTACTTGGCAGGAGTTTACCGAGAGTTTTAGGTCCTACCATATACCAGAGGGGGTGATAGCATTGAAGGCAGAGGAATTCCGCAATTTGACACAGGGATCTATGCCTGTGGCGGAGTATAGAGACAAGTTTGCTCAATTGTCACGTTATGCGCCAAATGAGGTGGCTAATGATGCTGATAAGCAGCGACTTTTTCTGAAGGGTTTGCATGATGGTCTTCAGCTGCAGCTAATGTCTAATGCTTACCCAGATTATCAAACTCTAGTGAATCGCGCTATTGTGGTGGATAATAAGCGCAAGGAGATGGATGCTAAAAGAAAGAGACTTCAGGGACAGATATCTGGGAATAACACTCGCCAACGTACTGGTTATCAACAAGGTTATCAGCAGAGGTATCCGTCCAACCAATGGAATCGTGGTCAACTTCCTCCACGTAATCAGTTTCTGCAACGTCCTCCTTATCAGTCGCAGAATGGCAATCAACGCTCTCAACAGCAGAATGGGAACCAGAATCAGCGACAGAGTACCCCTAACAACACTCCAATGAAGACTAGTGCTCCTAATACTCCAACCAAGTGTTTCCGTTGTGGAAAGGAGGGTCACTTGTCTTATAACTGTCCTGAGAAGGCTAACCAGCAAACTCCTCAGAAGCAGAATAGTAATCAGAAGCCACCATACTACGGGAAGGTGACTCACTTGTCGGAGGAGACTGCAATGTCGGAACCTGAAGTTATGCTCGGTACGTTCGATGTCCACTCCATCCCTGCCACTGTTCTTTTTGATTCTGGAGCTTCGCATTCATTCATATCTCAAATATTTGTTAAGACAAATAGCATTCCTTTGTGTGCCATGAAAAACCCTATACTAGTTAACTCGCCTGGGGGTAGTATGCAAGCTTCCTATCAATGCCTCCCTATTAGTTTAAATTTAAGGGGGGTAGAGTTCAAAGTAAGTCCTATAGTGTTGAGAACAGCTGGGATTGATCTTATACTGGGATTAGACTGGATGAAGCAAAATCAGGCAGTGATTCAGTGTAAAGAAAAGGCAGTAGCCCTGACAACACCGAAGGGAGATCGCATTAGTGTGGAGATTGTAGTGCAGAAGCCGCAGACAGCTACAGTAAATCGACTTGGTGATAATGCTAATCAAGAGGATCCAGTTGTGGATGAATTTCCGGATGTGTTCCCCGACGACTTGCCAGGTATGCCACCCGACCGCGACATTGAGTTTATTATTGAATTATTGTCTGGAACTGCACCTATAGCTAAGCGTCCATATAGGATGGGGGTTAACGAATTAGAAGAACTTAAGAAACAAATAAAAGAATTACAAGAGAAAGGTTTTATTCGTCCTAGCTCATCACCATGGGGAGCTCCTGTGATCTTTGTTGATAAAAAGGATGGTTCTCAACGGATGTGTGTTGACTATCGGTCACTCAACGAGGTAACTATCAAGAATAAGTACCCGCTGCCAAGGATTGATGACTTGTTTGATCAGTTGAGAGGTGCTTGTGTGTTCTCCAAGATTGACCTTCGCTCTGGCTATCATCAGTTGAAGATTCGTGCCACGAATATACCTAAGACAGCATTCACCACCCGATATGGTTTGTATGAGTATACAGTAATGTCCTTTGGTTTGACTAATGCTCCTGCATACTTTATGTACCTGATGAATAAGGTATTTATGGAGTATCTTGATAAGTTTGTAGTAGTGTTCATCGATGATATCCTGGTATACTCTAAGACTAAGGGAGAACATGTGGAACATTTGAGGTTGGTCCTGCAGAAGCTCAGAGAGCATAAGCTCTATGCTAAGCGTAGCAAATGCGAGTTTTGGTTAAAGGAAGTTGCTTTTCTGGGTCATGTGGTCTCTAATGGTGGAATATCAGTGGATCCTAGCAAGGTAAGAGATGTGTTGAATTGGAAACCGCCAACTGATGTGGGAGAAATTCGTAGTTTCTTGGGATTGGCTGGATATTATAGAAGATTCATTGAAGGGTTTTCTAAGCTTGCCAAGCCAATGACGGCGCTGTTGGAAAAGAATGCTAAATTTGTGTGGTCTGATAAGTGTCAGGTTAATTTTGAGGAGCTAAAGAAACGATTGACAACAGCTCCGGTGTTAGTTTTGCCAGACTTGAACAAGAGCTTCTCTATTTATTGTGATGTGTCTCGTTTGGGTCTTGGTTGTGTGCTTATGTAGGAAGGCAAAGTAGTAGCATATGCATCTCGACAGTTGAGGAAGCATGAGTTAAATTATCCTACTCATGACTTGGAGTTAGCAGCAGTCGTGCATGCCTTGAAAATATGGAGGCATTATTTGATTGGACATAAAAGTGATATTTACACTGATCATAAGAGTTTGAAGTACATCTTCACTCAATCAGATCTGAACTTGAGACAACGTCGTTGGTTAGAGTTGATTAAGGATTATGATCTGGAGGTACACTATCATCCGGGTAAAGCTAATGTGGTTGCTGATGCCCTTAGTAGAAAGAGCTATGCTAACGAGGTACAAGTAATGCCGATGTCAAATGAGTTATGTGCTGAGATTAAGCATCTAAACTTGGGTATTGCTGTTAATGCAGTGGAATTAGTAGTAGAGCCTATGTTAGAGCAACAAATACGCGAGGGTCAGTTGACGGATGGCAAGATAAAGGAGATAGTAGGGAATATACCGAAAGGTAAAGCACCTGGATTCCGGTTGGATGACAAGGGAACCCTATGGTTTGGAAAACGATTATGTGTGGCTGAGGACAAAGCTATAAGAGGAGCAATCCTACGGGAGGCTCATGAGTCCGCTTACTCTATTCATCCTGGAAGTACTAAGATGTATATGGATTTACGAGAAAAGTATTGGTGGCATGGTTTGAAAAGAGATGTTGCAGAGTATGTTGCGCTATGTGACACGTGTCAGAGGGTTAAAGCTGAGCATCAAAGACCTGCAGGATTGTTGCAACCGATGCAGATACCCGAGTGGAAGTGGGAAGAAGTTGGTATGGACTTCATAGTAGGATTACCACGCACTCAGAGGGGTTTTGATTCAATATGGGTTATAGTGGATCGTTTGACTAAAGTCGCTCATTTTATACCAGTTAGAACTACGTTTTCCAGTGCAAAGTTGGCAGAGTTGTATTTGGAAAGAATAGTAAGTTTGCATGGAGTTCCAAAGAAGATAGTGTCTGATCGAGGTACCCAGTTTACATCATATTACTGGCAGAAAGTACAAGAGTCATTAGGGACTAAGCTGAATTTTAGCACAGCGTATCATCCTCAGACAGATGGGCAAACAGAAAGGATTAATCAGATATTGGAGGATATGTTAAGAGCTTGTGCTTTGCAGTATGGTACAAGTTGGGACAAGAGTTTGCCGTATGTAGAGTTTTCCTATAATAACAGTTATCAGAAAAGTTTACAGATGGCACCCTTTGAAGCTTTGTATGGTAGGAAGTGTAGAACTCCATTGTTTTGGAATCAGACGGGAGAGAGTCAAGTATTTGGTCCTGATGTGCTTAAGAATGCTGAGAAACAAGTAAGAATGATTCGAAATAACTTGAAAGCAGCTCAGTCTCGGCAGAAAAGTTATGCCGATACTCGACGAAGAGAGTTGACTTTTGAAGTGGGAGATTATGTTTATTTGAAGGTGTCGCCTATGAGAGGTGTGAAAAGGTTTAATCGGAAAGGAAAGTTAGCACCAAGGTATGTCGGTCCTTTTAAGATCTTAGAGAGACGTGGTGAAGTGGCATATCAGTTGGAATTGCCTGAGAGTTTAGCAGGTGTGCATGATGTGTTCCATGTGTCTCAGTTAAAGAAATGTCTGCGTGTACCAGAAGAACAGATACCGTTGGAAGAACTCACTGTTAAGGAAAATCTTACTTATGAGGAGTATCCTGTGAAAATTTTGGAGACAGCGGAAAGAGTTACCCGAAGCCGAGTTATAAAGATGTGTAAAGTTCAGTGGAGTCGGTATTCGGAAGCAGAGGCTACGTGGGAAAGGGAGGAGGATTTAAGAAAAGCATACCCACAGTTGTTTGAGTAAGCATCGTCCGAATCTCGGGACGAGATTCTTTTAAGGGGGTAGAATTGTAACACCCTAAACTTTTGAATATTTTTAAATAGGAAATTTGAATTACGTACGCAATTTTGTGAGCATTTTAACCTAGCAAAATAATAATTTTTGTTTAAATAAAATCAAATATAGGGATTAAATAAGTGTTTGTGCATACATGCCGATGCATATTTTTATTTGTGTGATTGGTTTTTATTTTGAGAAGAAAATGATTTCAAAAATCATTTGAAAATGTATTTGAAATATTAGAAAAAGAAAAGGTGATAGGAATTTATTTCTCCCGAATTCGGCCCGAAGGCCCGGCCTCCCCCTCTCTTCTTCTTGGGCCGCTTGGCCTCCTCACCGCGGCCCAGTCGTCGTTTCTCCCCCGCACCGCGTAATTGGGCCGAGCCCAGCTCGTCCAGGCCCGCGAGCCGAGTCTGCCGCGCCTTCCCCCTCTCCTCTTTGGCTGACACGCCGGGCCCGCGTGTAAGAGCTTTCTTCTACCTTCGTAACCGAACCGGACTCGTTGCTTGGTGTCCGACGCCGCCCCGATTCCTCTAGCCTGCCTTGTCCCGCACGTCGGCTTGCTCTCTTAAATAGAAGCCCCGCCTCCACCGCCTCCCTTCATCGTATTCCGCCGCAAACCGTCGCTCCCCAATTCATACGCTAGCTGCCGCACCTTAAGCCGCCGCTCGAGTTGACAAAATCGTCGGTCCCGTGGTTCCGTAAGCTAATGTTGGGTTTCGAGATCAGTTTTGGAGTAGCCGAATGCTTTTCTTCCTTCCTTTGCTGATTTGGTCGCTGTTTTCCTCTTGCCATCATCCACAGAGAAGTTCCGCCCGCCATTGGTGGCCGCACGACGTCCTCCTCCAATTTTAGCCGCCCCGATCCATCTAGGTGAGTCCGCAAGCCTCTGTTCTTGCCTCCGGTATATTTGAATCGATGAATCGTGCCCGGAGTCACCGGATTGGGTAGCGCCGACGAGCAATAGCTCGCCGCCGGCCGTTCCGCCACCGCCTGGTTACTGTGCGCGGCCGGATCCCCCCTCCTTCTCCCCATCTTTTAATCTCAGCCGTCGGTTTCGGATCTAACGAATGAGATCGGCCGATACCCCTTCGCCTGGCTGTTTTGCATAAGAGTCCCTCTGTTTCTTCGTTTTTAAACCCGCAGTCCAAGGCGTATTTGCTGAATTACGTTTTGTTATTTTGAAAACGTAGATTTCGTCGGTTTAAATGAAAATACGCTTTCAGCTATTTACAGAATTGCCACTAGATCTGTTTAGGTCATAAAATCTCCGTTTTAACTCCGATTTGATCCGTTCAAGTTGCGTTAGGTTCATAATTTCATATTCTATCTATTAGTACTACTGTATAGTAGATTTTACACTTTTAAAATTCGAGGTTAGATTTAATCTATTACTTTAATAAAGTAAATCTTGTTTAAATCATAACTTTTCCGTTTTAGCTCCGATTTGCGTGAACTTCGCGTCTGCGTGATCCTAGAGCGATGTAGATTTGTTTTAAAAACTTTTCATCTTATTTTACTACTGTTGGTGTATTGTTCTAATTGTAGCTTTGTTTGCTTTGCATGATTGCCCCTGGATGATTGTTGTTGACATGTTAATCGAGAGTAGACGGTGATCAGTTCGTTGGTGATCAAGAGTACTTTTACGAGTCGGATCAACAGGATCAGCTAGATCAAGGCAAGTATAGCATGGGATCATCCTTGTTACCTACTCACTTTAATTCACTTAATTCATGCTGCATGTGTCTCCTTGTTAAGGATGCCGTAGTATTGATCTTGTTCCTTAAATCCTAGGGTTATTGGCATTGGGTAGTGGCTAGTGCTTACATAAACAATGATCTTGTAATTTGACTAATGATATATGCAATAACTATAAAAGATGCTTTTTAGCAACAGGGAACAAGAGGGCTAGAGTTATCTCTAGATTCCTCTCCGTAAGGACTTATCTGTAAGCGAACATCCGGGACTTACAGTACAGCTGTGAGGGCTACATGGCTCTGGCTTTAGTCATATAAGAGGACCTTTTCTAGCTTGTTAGTGGTTACCTTTATGGCGCAAGAGGGGTGTGTTCCGGGTTGGGTGTAGTGCGGCTCCTGTCCCTATGAGTATAGGCTGCGTGTCATTGTGCCATATGGAAGGGGGGCTCTACATTCGCAGGCCACAGAAACCTAGCGGCCCTAACTTGTTAGACGAACCTTGGAAAGACTTCATAGTGAAACTTGATTGTCCAATGGGGAGTCATGACCTCGGGCTTTTGGGGATCACGACTCACAGTGAAAGTGTACAACCTCTGCAGAGTGTAAAACTGGTATATCAGCCGTGCTCACGGACACGAGCGGCCTTGGACCCTTACGGAATAGAGATCACTATTAATTTACCTGTTTTTGCTATTCATTATTCTCTTTACATGATCATATGTTTATTTCGGGAATTTACCCACTTGATGCTACTCAATTGCTTAAAACATGATCAACTAAAAGCTACATGCAGTTGAACCAGTGTCTAGCCTACTTGAGCTACATGAACCCCATGTTACACTTGTTGAGTACTTTTGTGCTCACCCTTGCATTCCCCCACCACAGGATGGAATCCCGAAAGTGCAAATAGTGACTACTACTACTACTTTCCTGAAGATTACTAGACTTGTGGTCAACCAGTTGACGTGCCTGTGCTATGGAGCTAGCTACCACTATATTTATATTATGTTTCCGCTTATTTATGTGAAGACTCTGTGATTCTATTCGTTATGTAATAAACATTTGTGATGATACTATTTATATTTGTCAACTTATGTGTGATTGATCTCTGGGCGCACATAAGAGTATGCACTCCATTTGTTCCTTAAAAATGGGTGTGACACAGCCTAGCTTAGGGTAAGCGGCTTTTGCCGATTTTTCCCCGCTCGGAGTTCACCAGAGCACCGCCGCCCCCGCGGTCCTCCGTGGCCAGCACTGCACCACACGCCTCCGTCCCACCTCACCCCCGTTTCATCATTCTCATGGCCTGTAGAAGCTTAGGTGAAGATGTTACCTCACGATTTGAGCTGTAGAGGGCGGAACGGAGGGGGGACCGTAGCGAGCTCTCGCCACGGTCGCCATTACCGCCTGGGCAAACTTCTTCCCATTCTCCCTCTGTAGTTGGTCCTTGGCCGAGTTAGGGTGCGCATGGGGTGCGCCGTCAGTCATAGTGCATCCTCCTAAGATGGAGTGCCCGATCCCGTTGTAGCCTAGCCGGAACGTGGAGCTCGCCGGAGTAACCTGTGCGCCGCCGTGGTACGGAGCACATGGCCCGGCCTCTTCGTCGAACCACCGCCCTTTTCGTGTACCTCATTTTCTCCGCCAGTGCTCGTTGGTCCTTTTCCCTCTTTGCCTTGCTGTTTTGGTCACCGGAGATGATTGGAGCACAGCGGTCTACCACCGCCGAGCCGCCATCCCCGTCGGTGAGCCGCCTCCGGTTGACCTAACCCCTCCATCCTACCTCAATCGGCTCGGGGAAAGACGGAGATCGTGCTGGTGCCCTCGGTTTTGCCGGGTTGACTCACCGGTGACGAGCTCACGCCGCCGCTTTCCCCTCCCCTGCTACTGCCTCACTGACATGCGGGCCCTTCCTGTCAGGCCGCGCACGTAGGCGGGAGTCCGAAGCGGGCCGCACTAAAAGCCCAAGTATCGTTTTGGTAATTAATGACACCAAGTTGCTAATGCCATGTGTTAAGTGTTTTAAGCTAGGCATAAGCAGCATGTGATGGAGGTGGAAATGGCATGGAGAGATGGCCACAAGACCACATGATTTGGTGCATGAAATGATGAGCAAGATCATGAAGGAATGCATATAAAATGATGGACATGATGATCAAGTGGAGGAGAAGTATCTAAGAGCGCAAGGCAAAGGTATAACCATAGGGTTTTCCTTTTGCCGGTCTAAGATGAGTAGAGAAGTGATTGACCAGGTTTAGGATACATAGCCGACTATCAAGAGGGGCAATCACGGTTAGCTCGGGAATCAAGTGCCACTAGATCAATATCTTGAGCATATGCACTAGGATCTAGTTGAGAGCTTACATAACGCCTTGAAAAATGTTTGTGAAATGCTAACACACATACACATGGTGGTGTTAGCACATTTGCGAAGGCGGTAGAATTTGAGCGGTGGAGAGGGGTTTGGGGTCTTCTCTGCCTCCTGCCGAGCTTGTGAGCGCGGGATTCAGGCGTTTTTGATGAAATGAAATGCCTATTTTCCATTGCGCCGGAGGCAAGAAAAGGTGGCAAAAGTCCGAAGTGTTTCTCTCTGAAAAAACTCCAATTGGACGCTGAACCGAACGCGGTCCCGGTTTGACTGGATACGTCCGGTCAGTTCAACACGGCGCGGGCACTAGGGTTTGCCACCGGCGCGTCTGGTCCCTCATGGAACCAGAGCATCCGGTAGGGCACCCAGAGGGGCAGAGCATGGGGAAGAGCTGATCGGACACGCGGCGCGTCTGGTCACATGCGATCGGACGGGTCCGGTCGCGGTGGGAGCTCTCTGGACTCCGACCGGACGCCAGGTGCAGCGCGTCCGGTCAAATGGTGAAGCGCGTCCGGTCACGGCAACGGCTCTCACTGACTCACACTATTACTATTTGTCCTGTAGTGACCGGACGCGTCTGGTCACCCTGACCGGTGCATCCGGTCATCACGTTTTTCACTGCGACATCTAGTAACGGCTAGTTGCTTACCCTTTCGCTATAAATAGATGGTGGCTGGGTTTGGGGAGGTCTTATTTTGCACATTTGAGACCTTGAGACACACTTTGAGCTAGAGAACACTCCCTCCACTCATCTCTTTGCTTGGTTGCACATCTTGAGTGAGATTGAGTGAGATTCAAGTGCATTACTTGAGAGTTGCATTCTAGAGGCACTTGTTCTTCGAGTTGCTGCGGATTTCTTGTTACTCTTTCGTGTTTCCCGATGCGGTAGATGGCTTGGAGCAGTGGAGGTGATTGAGCTCGCAATTGGAGATTGTTGGAGCCCTCACCAAGTACTCTAAGGGGTTCTTGATCCTTCTCCGCGGGAGTTCGTGAATTGGATACTCTAGTGGAGCTCATGGCTTGGAGGATCCCCATCTTGTGTGCGGTTGAGCGGCGCCTGCCGAGGGCTTGACTCTTGATAGTCGATTAGCTCACAAACCGACAAGTAGGTGTATCACCACAACGGGGAGTAGCTTGTCGGGAAGCAAGTGAACCTCAGGATAAATTCTTGTGTCGTTATCTTCCCGAGGATTTCTCTTGTGTGATTGATTGATTAGTTCTTCTCATCTCTACACGGCGGTATAATCACTCGAAGCTCTTCTCTTGCGTTACTCCTTGTATCTAGCTTGTAGTTATTATTGTGTTTAGTGGATAGCCTTGTACTAGATTTGTGTAGGTGGCTTGCTTAATTAGTTAGAGCTAGTGCATTTTGCTTCGCCACCTTTCGTACTAACTTGTGGTTAAGTAATTCTTGTAGAAGTTTTAATTAGGCTATTCACCCACTTCCTCTAGCCTATTTGGACCTTACACGCGTGTGATCTGGGCCGCGCTGGCGTGTCGGGCCGGCCCAGTAGCTCTTTAGGGTTTTGATTTTTGTTTTTCTTTATTTATTTCATAGTTTTGAATGCTGTTTTGTGAATTTCATATCTCATGATTGGTAGATCCAAATGTTGTGGTTCCAATTTTGTTGAGTTTCTGATAGTGTCTAGTTTTTATTAAAAATATACTTTGTGCCATGTTCTATTATGCAAAATAGGGTTACTAATTATCTCTTTTATTCATGTGGGAAATAGGGGTAATTATATCTTTTTCTGTGTAACTCCAATTGGCATGAAATTTTTATGGTGGACTGTTCATATCATGAATAGCTTGTAGTTAAATTCTCATACATTTTGGACTCTATATGTAGGAGTTATGTATTTCTCTTGTTTGTATGAAGGGATCTTGTGTGAATTTTCATAATTTTTCTATAGGTCCAGTAAAGGTAAAATTTTGTGAGTGTTGTTCTTAGGCTAGAATGATAGTAGGAAAAATATTAAATCTGTTGTTTGACACTTTTCAATAGGGTTTTCTATTTATGCTAGAAATAGACATGCCATATGTTATTTTTGATATAGGAAGTTCTGCTTATCCAATTATTTTGAAATTTTTATGGTGGTCTATGTAAAGCATTAGATAGCTACTGTAATTTGTGCAGATTTTTCTGAACAATTTTGCTATATATTGCTTTAATCACCTAATTAACTAAATAAATTAAGAAAGGGGTCAAAATAAATGATTTGGGTGGACATACCTTACTTTCTGGTGGTTTCATGCCATATGTGACCTAGTTGTGTCATTAGTTGGGTCATAAGGGTAGTTTGACACATGAATAAATATTTAATTTTCATATTTCTAGGTTCTCTGGACAGCTGGTAGCATTTTTGGGTTCGGACCTTGATAAAGGTGTTTGCTGGGAAACTTGTGAATACCAAAATGGTAGTAAACTTGTTAAACTAGCTTGTGTCAAAATTTGGTGGCATTTGCTCCAGTAGTTTATGAGTTGTGGCTGTTTAAAGTGGCTGTCCAGAAATGGCTCCTCTCTGTTTGGAGAGGACAGATTTCTAGAACTTTAGAATTTCGACTAGGTAAACTTTAGAATTAAGTGTTGAGGTCTGTAAGTGAATTGTAGAGAATTTTATAATCTTTCCAGATTGTCTTGTATCATGCCATTTGAATTTTTGAATCTACAGTTATGATGGAAATACTTAGCTGCTGTCTAGTTGAGGTCTGTAAGTGAATTGTAGAGAATTTTATAATCTTTCCAGATTGTCTTGTATCATGCCATTTGAATTTTTGAATCTACAGTTATGATGAAAATACTTAGCTGCTATCTAGAATTTGTCGTTGTGCTATTTTGTGCTTAGGTTGGTGGTAACCTTAAGTAATGTTGTTCTTGTTGATTGTTAGGTGTTAGGACCTTAACTGAGAAGGAACAATTATATATTAGGTTGTGTAGATTAGGTAAGTACATCTCTAC
The DNA here is from genome assembly GCA_022457205.1 of Saccharum spontaneum. NCBI lineage: Eukaryota > Viridiplantae > Streptophyta > Magnoliopsida > Poales > Poaceae > Saccharum > Saccharum spontaneum. The sequence goes on along the minus strand of CM039602.1, from coordinate 12,133,898 downwards.
CGGAGAAGAAATATGCACTTTTGTGAAGTGATTTGAATAGAGCACTAGGATTACTGTAGTACATTTCATTCCGAGCATGTTGCATTCCTTCTTATGCATCTATAAGATTTATTGTGCATTCATACAATAGGTGTACAGGAGGGAGTGACACTCCTAGAGTTCGAGGGAACAATTCCGGAGGAGGATCAGGAGCAGCCAAGGGAGCCCGAGGAACCAGCCAGCGAAGGAGTTCCCGTAGATGAGCTACCTGAGTGCCCGGACCACTGCCCTTCCTCTTTCTTGAAAGGCAAGCCCCGGTGCATGCTGACCCGATCTTTATATATATCAATCATTGAGTATTTTTACTTGTTTATTGCATTAAGTTATAGGAGTTGAGTGAAAACACTTGTTGCATTATATCTATCCTTGTTTAGATATCGCACTCGAATCCTAATTTAAGTTTAGGAACGTGTCAATGCTTAGCCCTGCTTAGTGCGGTAGAAGTCAGGTGATTTTCGGTCATCCACGAGATTTAGGTGAAGTGGGTCACGAGTGGCTATGTTGGCTATCGTGGATGGAACCATGCTTAAAGATGAATTTGAGATCGGGCGGGAGTTCGATAGTGCAGCCGCAAGACACTTCATGTCTTGGGTGCGAAGCTATGCCCGTCTGAGTCGTTTAAGGACCGATTCGCTGTACGTCCCTGAGTCATGTTGAACGCAGTCTAACACTTAGTTGGTCGGATAAGTCATTCTGACCGTGAAGCTGAGTAATATAGTTCAGGCCGAGAATCAAATGGTAGGTCACATCTTGGAGGTAGTAAGGATGTGCTTGGGGACATTGGTGTGAGACCAAGGGGGGTTAAGTCCCTATCACCTGGCAGAGTGTTGCCCTTGGGGATGCGGCATCAGTCGAACCCGTGACTCCTGAATTATACGAATGGTGGCTTGTGTGACCCTGGCAGGGGCCTACGCGGTGAGTGTTAGAAATACCCCTCCAGCTAGATAGGAACTCGATTCGAATCGCCGTCGCTCCTGGTTAGTGAGCACTTGACTTGAGCAGCGGCAACGTATATTCCATTAATTGAACAGATGGTTAAGTGGATGATGATATAATATTGCCTCAATTGATACCTGCTATGGTTACTACTATTTGCTTATAGTCAAGTGCATGTTTAGTACAGGTGCTAAGATATATGACAGGTTAATGCTAAAAATGACTGCTAGTACAGGTTAAAATAGTTACTATTACTTACGCTTTTCCGCAAAATATGATGTCAGCCAGCTCCACTTAAGAAAAGCCTTGCATGATCCTTAGTGTCTTTTATTTTCCGTTTCGACGGGTAAGTCTAGCTGAGTACATTCCAGTACTCAGGGTTTATTCCCTTCTGTTGCAGATGACATGCTTTATCAGGGCTTCTGCAAGACTTGCCTCCACCCGGCGGGTGATGAGGACTAGATCACTCGGGCGTGATCGTTTGTTAGTTTACTTCCCTTAATGCTTTTGTGGGATGTTGATCTGTAAGACTGACAGTGGTATTTGAACTAAGTGTATGTGCGTATTATGCTTTCGCTACTTTATAAACTTGGTTTGTAATAATTGCGACTCCGTGGTGTTGTAAGTTAATTTCCGAACTACTTGTGAAATGTAACGTGTGATGTGTTATGTTGAATGATGCGATCTTGGTTGTAAGTGAGCTGGTTTAAAATCCTTCACGGTTTCGATTGACTACCGGGATTATATGGGCTCATGTTCGAAAATTTGAGCGTTTCGACGCTTGTTTTTGTACTTGTGCTCTTATAATTTGGTCGGTTCTGTTATATATATAGGGTTTAGGGTCAAACTATTGGAAGCCCTGGGCTGCTAATAACTATTGGAAGCCCTAGCCAGCCACCCCACCAGCCCTCCAGACAGTTGACACGCGTGCAACTGCCTGACACGCGCAGGTCGGGACCGAGAGACCTAACCAACAAGATGCATAAAATACCATGTCTGACTGCACGTAAACGTTTTTATCGCGATGATCCATAAAAACCAGTGATTGAGTGAATTAAACCCAGTTCGTTGCCGCATAAAAACCTTTCCACGAGCAGGCCTGCCACCTGACACAAGTTGACGCAGGTTGACAAAGACTGACATACATGCGTCCACTTTAATTTCTTTCATGTTTTCATGATAATTCCTCAATGAAGCATCCGATTCAAAAACGATTTTCACCATTGAACTCCTGATATTTTTGTGCACGATTCAAGATCCATTGTGAATATATTTTTGAACTTTTTTAAAAATTCAAAAATTTGAAATTTGAATCGTGTCACATGATGGCCGATTGGATGCATATAGTCACTGATCAAGATGCATACAAAAGATTTAAAAAATATTGCATATATTCACTAGTCAAGATGCATACAAAAGTTTAAAATTGATAAATTTAAAATTTGGATCGTACCACATGATGGCCGATTGGATGCATATAGTCACGGATCAAAATGCATACAAAAGGTTTAAAAATTATTGCATAGTCACTGGTCAAGATGTATACAAAGGTTTAAAATTCATAAATTTAAAATTTGAATCGTGCCATCAGATTGGATGCATATAGTCAGTGGTCAAGATGTATATATGATGGCCGATTTGAAATTTAAAAAATATCACGTGAGGATGATCCGATTTTTAGAGTCAATGATTAAGAATGCACAGAAACGATCTTGATGCCAACATTGCATAGAAATTAGTAGTTCGATGAAATAGAAACCTAGTCAACAATGCATATAACCCTTACAACACACAAGATGTGCACTATCTGTAATGGTACCAACCCACAACACGCATATAACTCATCTCATTCAAGCGTATAAACACAACATACAACAAACTAACTATTTACATTAACCCATCGACTACATCAAAGATCACACTACGCTGTTGTGCCCTCGTCTCGGGACACGCAGCCACCGTGCCTGGGGTTAGACCACTGCCGGCTGCATCTCCCCGATCACATGGACTTCAATTTCTAGTGTGTCTCTCTTCTTACTCTTATTCTTGCTGCTCCAGTTCCTGTAAGATTAAAATAATAATAATTAATCCAGAGCCATGCATAGAAGTGCGAGTACGTAGCTTATGCATTCAAGTGCAAAAAAGTAAAATTGTCTCTTGCTGGATACATTAATATTCTTCATTGTATATTTACATATGTATATAAAAAGGTTCTAAAAATACATTAATATCCAACATGCTCCCCGAGTAGTCCGTATTGGACGCGCTGGCAGCCACCGCCGGCCAGCGAGTCCGTGCCAACCCTCCCAATGGCACCGCCGGGATCTGAGGAGGGCCGCGAGACCTCCATGGTCATTGTCTAAGTATAAAACCATACAAATTAGAGCATAAAACTTTTATCCAGTCCAAGTAGTATAGCTGCATAATGATGCATAAAATTGTAAACAAATGTTGAATAAAAAGTAGACTTTAATAACTTACTAGCTTAGTGATTTACAAACAATGCATAGCTAATAAACCAAGCAGTGCGTAACAGGTAAGAAATGAATGCATAAAACTTACAAGTTCATAGCATAGTTGGGGAAACAAAAATATAAATATTATTTAATCATATCAATTGGAGGCCGGCAATTTAGGAGAAACAAATAAGTGTTATACCATGTTTAAAAATAATTATTATTATGCATTCATAGAAAACCAACAATGCGTACAAACACTCTGAACATAGTGAAACAGATTATAGTAACAAGAGAAAAGAAAAGACATCTATTACGAGCTGTAGTGCTTATGGGGGGCTCCAGATGCTCACCGTGCCTGCCACTCTGCCGTTGATGCATCCTCACAGTGCCTAGGGAAGAAGTTCACAGGGGGCACCAACAAGCAAGCAAAGAAATAATGGTTAAAAAATAAAAAGAAATTGAAAGCGGGCACCTACTGCTTGCTCAAGGCCCAAGCATGCCGCACGCCATGGCTGTCCTTGCATTGTCATCCAAACCAAACCTCCATCCTGGATCCCTACGTGATAAATCAGGCACCTTCGATCAGGCTATGCCGCAGCCAGGCATGATAAATCACATAAAGTTCGCATGAAAATTTATGCACGTAAGCATAGTAACCAAAGGAAAGCAAAATTGTTTTTTAGAACAAAACTAGCATTCGTGAGAGAAAAAACGGAACTGAATTGTAAACAAATATTGAATAAAAAGAAGACTTTGATAGCTTAGTGATTTTCAAACAGTGCATAGTAGGTAAGAAATGAATGCATAGCAAAGTGTTTTAACAACGCATAGAAGCATGTTCTAACAATGTATGTCAAAGTGTTCTAACAACGCATACAAGCATGCTCCAACAATACATAGAATTATGTAGAATTATATAGATAACTATTCCAATAATGTATGTCGAAGTGTTCTAACAACCTAAACCATTACTCTATCATGAAAACCTTATATTAGTGGTCTGAAAATTGGTATACAGTGCTTACCGAATTGCAAAAAGGAAGAGCTCACCTTTGAAAGTTTGTGGAGGCCTGTTTTAGCTTCATCAGGATGTGAAAGCCCCAATGCTATCTGCATGACCTTCCCAAGGAGCAAACCTAGGATTTTTTTGACAATGTAGAAAATGTGCTCCATCAATGCTTGGATCTCAAGGTGCAAACCTGAGATTTTTTGACGCCAACATCGCATAAAAACCGCTCCAACAATGTATAGAATTGTGTACTAATAATGTATCGAATTGTGTAGAAGCATACATAAAAAGAGTTTCGACAATATATATCAAAGTGTTCCCACAATGTATATAAAGAGTGCTCATAATTGTGTTAGTGACAATGTATAAAAATGCATACTATATTGCAGTTAATCCATGCATACAAACTTATGCATGTAAGCATAAAAACAACAAAGAAAATGTAAATCCTTGTGTGGAAACCTATGCATCCAAGCATATAAATCACCCAGCATCTTCCAAAAATCACAGTTCCACCATGCATAGAAACCAATGCAACTAAGTATACAATTCACCCAACTACCGGCCCTCGTTGCGGCAACACACCCTGCTCCTCCATCGGAAGAGGCACTGGAGATCTGGCGCCATGACCCGCAATCAACCAAATCGATGAGCAGGTCCCCGGCCAAGAGGCGTTGATGTGAATACTGGATGATGATGGCAGAGCGATTACCGGACTAGCAGCCGCCTACAAGCATCCAAAAATCAGTAGAGAACTATCCAAATATTAAGGTTTTAATTTCTATGCACAGAGAAGCAGTGAAACATGGCCAACTTGATAGCTCGCTTCTGCATCCAGAAATACAAGTGCACAGAGAAGCGGTGAAGCACATCCAAAAAGCACACTCCATGACAGTGGCAACAAAGCATAGAAATATGTTTTAGCAAGCGCACAAACCTTACAACGAGAAGACAGGATTAGAAAACATGTTTTAGTAGGCACAAAAACCTTGCAACGGCAAGACAGGCATAGAAACATGCTTTAGTAGGCGCAAAAACCTTACAGCAACAAGAAAGACAAACGTGTTTTAGCAGGCGCCGAATCCTTACAATGACAAGAAAAGGCATAGAAACATATTTTTAGCATGCGCAGAAACCTATTGAATTGGTGAAATTAATACCAGCTACATTAAAAATCAAGGCCAAAAACCAAGGAGCAAGCCTAGCATGCTCCCCCTAAATCGCCGAGTGGATGCATATAAACACAGTTAGTACAAATCAAACATTTCACTCAAGTATAACGAATAGCTTCTATACAGAAATTCATGCATAAGCATACAAATTTTTATTCTAATCAGGTCTCAAAACACAGTTTCACGATGCACATAAAATTTTGCATGCAAGCATAATAACCAAAGAAAACCAAAAAAAATTCTAGAACTAGTGGCCGGCATCCCTGCAAACAATCTAATTCACAATTTGTATTCAAATCACATAGACACACGGATGACCAAATTTACCTGCAAAACCAGCAACCCTGAACTGCATAGAAACCTTGCCGCTAGAAGAAACAAGAAGCAAGCAAGCTCCATGGACATTTCACCATGAGTGCATAACAGACATATATATTTTTGACCACTAGAAACTACTAGTAGGAACAACAAGAGGAAAAGTGTTTTTCTACTCACCTGCATAGGCAGATCCTTATGTGCACGTACATGGCTACCAGGAGATCCTCAACAATCAGTGATGCCTGCAGCCAACAATATGAAGAAATATAATGTTCTACAATCTATATACGTCCGAGAGGACATGGAACAAAATCGAGGAAAAAAACTAGGCAGCAAGACAGGCATAGGAACATGTTTTAGCAGAAAAAGGCATAGGAACGTGAGCAAGATAGGTACAGAAACATGATTTAGCAGGCGCAGAAACCTTACAGTGGCAAAGAAAGGCATACATCATATCAATGAGATGCATAAAAACTCAAAATCAACCACATAGAAATCCTGCTTGCCTACGTTGGTAGCTCTTCATTTCATATCAAGGAGATGCATAAAAACTCAAAATCATCGCAACATAGCTTTTCCAAAACATCATTGGCAGTAACAAGTATGCTCAAATTAACTGACGTTATATCATTGACAAGTATGCAAGCAATGTTGACTTCTAGTGAGAGAGGAAATGAGGGGATCTATTCATTTTCTTTTACCACAACAGGAGCACTTGGAAGCCAGACATTGAGCAGATCGTGGGGAAAGAATGAGGGGAAGCGGATCTGTGGTCCTACACACCAAAGAACAGATTTTAACCTTGGGAATCTAGGGATTAAGTGAACAAGAAAGCATCAATCAACATGGCCGCCGCTAGACGTGCCTGCAACATCTTGCCGAACTCAACCACCCTGCTCACGTTGGGCACCACCAGCTCGACGGCTTCCAGTGCTGCAATTGCTAGCAACAGGCGCGTCCAGTGCCCTTGCCCCCTGCAATTGCTTCTAGTGCTGCAATTACTAGACATTGGCATAATGGCAATGTCACTCATAAAAAATTAGACACGGAACTAGGAACAAATAGAGACGGGCCTTACTATGAGCCCGGATGTGCTGCAATTGCTGGCAGAGGAGGGCGCCGGAGCAGTGTCGCTGGTGCCTGGGTGGCAGGCGCTAGGCGCGGGAGGCCGGCCGGCTGCAACTGCAGCAGGTGCGTCCTGCCTCCTGTGCGTCAGCGCGTGTGCGGCCGGCGGCGCCGAAGTCACGGTCGCGGGGATGGTCCAGGGTGAGTCGCTAGTCCAGACAGCAGGGGGCAGGGGCGGGTGGCGCCGAGGCAGCCAGGCAACCGGGGAGTCAGGACGCGGACGGGGCGAGGCGGCGAGCTCGGCCATCGGCGTCGCGACTTCGCGAGCGAGGCAGTGGGCTGGTTTCTGAAGACATGTTCCTAGCATCTACATGCCTCCGTATGGGCAGGCAAGTCCGTGCTCGCCGCCCACGAAGCTGAAGCGACGCTCCATTGCCTCCTCGTCGAGGTCGAGTGATGCCGGCCCTGGATACGTGGCGGCCTCGCTCCTCGCCGCAAAGCGCCGCCTCTCCGGCAGCTTGGTCCGAAACGCACCTGCTCGCTGCCGCAAGGTTTTCACCGATAAACGGGAATATCGGATATATCGAGAATTTATCGGTGGTAGAAATAAAATTTTGGAAGAAATTTAGACAAAAATGACTCATTTTATTCAGGAAAGCACATGGATCATTTCTAAACAATCTAACATAAAAAACTAAATCAAACATATTATCAATTGCTTATTCAATGAGGACGGCAGTGACATGGCTGGAGCATGCTGAGTGTGTTGCGGCGGTGGCAACTTGGACTTAGAAGAGAAGGGGATAGAAAATTAAACATGGATTAAGGTTAGAGCATTGGGTGGACTTTGGCGTCTATTTGAATGACAAAATTTTAAAAATATGAAAATTTCGGACGATAGAGGAAAAATTTCGGACTCAGCCGGTAAACGGGATATCTCAAAAATTTCGGATTCTACCGGCCGATATTTTTTTTCCATGGCTGCCGCAACTTGGGGCCAGGACCTCGCGGCCCTCTGCCATGCAGCATCCAGCGCTAACGGCGGCCGCACCTCCACGAGCGGGACTCGTTGGCCCACGCGCGCCCGGGTGCGCGCTGCTAGTCGCCGCTGGCCGGCAAGTCTGCCCCGGCCCTCCCCTTGGCCTGCCGCCTTCGCACACAAGAGAGGGTTGGGGCTGCCGCCACCGGCGAGCTAGAAGGGCAGAGAGCGCCTGACCTCACCGATGGTTGAATCCGAAAGCAGTTTTTTTTGTTTTTTTATCAGAGAAGACGCAAAGGAGAGGGGATTTTGAAATGGCAAGCCTGACGTGGGATGGGTGGTGAGTCGTGGTGGAAACATCCCGCCTGGTTGGATTCAACCATATGGAGGCTGACGGGATGGACAGTGTACACTGACTAGGTTGGGTTTGACCACGTGCGGAGATTTGGGCTGGGGCTTCCACTAACTATTGAAAGCCCTAAGCTCCTATTCTAGGCTATCATTATTTATTTTATCCCAAGAGAAAGTGGTTGCAAGGAATGATAATAAATAGGAGATCCTAGTGTTTACCACAAACTGGTATCAAGTAGTGCAGAAGGGTAATGGAATAATGGATAGGAAGGGTGATGAAACAAGTGCAAAGAGCTAAAAGGATAACTTAATAGGTATAGCTAGGTTGGAGAACAACGAGAGAGTACAAGATTCCTATGTTTCTTACTTTACTCCTATGGTTTGCTTTAATCACACAATTGCAGAATAATGATTGAGTCCTCACAACAGGTACACTAGGTGACAACAGAGACAATAGGAGGACAAAAATCCTACCCGAAGTGACTATCTTGCTCAGCCTTACTCTTTAAAGACTTGCCTAAAAACACGTGATGGGATACAAAGACTAGACAAGGCTGTCACTACCTTGCTAGCGACCGCAATCTATCCGTGCAACTAGAGGTAACCAAAGGCAAGATCAAGTATAAGCACCACGCTTACACCGTCTCTCACTACTCTACTTGTGATCATACAGGCCAAATAGAGCACCTAATTAAAGGCGTTGATCGTGTACAGGTGTGTTTCCAGGGTCATCAACTATTATAAAGCAACTATGTACTAAGACAATCCACAACAACACTATAACTAGCATAGAGTTGCACAAAGTAAATACTAAGTAAAGTAAAGTAAAGCAAGAATACTATATTCAATAAAGTAAAAGCCTTACAAAAAGGAAAAGATACAAGAGCTATACCAGACCTGAAGACCAACTTTCAAAACCTGAGCAGAGCTCGACTCTACTTCTAACTCTCACACTAAACTATCATAATAAGAAAGGTGGAACTAAACTAAACTTGAGCTTCTTTGCTTCCTTGAGTCATGAATGGAGAGGGGGATGTGCCCTCTATTTAGACTAGAGGTGAAACCATGGGAGCCACCCAAAGCGCCACGTCGGCGATCCATGTCATCTCCATCTTGAGCTCTTGGATCAAACTGCCTTAGAATAGAGGGCTAGGATGCTCCAATGCTGAAGAGGCTTCTTAGGATGCTTGCTTAAGGTGGTGGAGAGTCGATGGTGACTTGGGGTGGTCAACCGACCTAGGGGGGGTCGGCCAACCCCTCTATGACATGTGGGCCCTCCACTCTAGTGTGGGGCCACTTGGAGGGTTCCTTGTTGGGTATAAGCCGAGGAATTCCCATTTGAAGTCGGTTCACCTTACATGGGCCCATCAATCCATGGGTGTTCATCTCCCACCATTGAGAGAAATCACAAGCTTAATCCAAGGGTGGAAAATGGTTTGAGCATGCTTCTCTTAGATTGTGGTGATGTGGAGTGGCTGGTGGGCCCATAGGTGGGGTCAGCCGAACCCCTATGTGGGTCCACCAGCTCACTTTGCTCGAATTTTGCTTAAACATGCATAGAAATACTAAAGTACAAGTGGAACTTGTTATTTATTAAAATATGCTCATGATATGCTTATCTCCCTTTGATTCGAGGCTGTTCACAATGATTTTGAGTATATGAAAGTGTGACATTTTCACTGTCAACAGTGGTGTAATTCCCATACTTTTCTACACTTAGGACTATGACAAAAAAAAGATGGAGGGAGTTGTTTTAGCTGGGTGTATACTGCATACCTATCTGAGTCGGTCTGTTGTTCTTTCATCAGTTGGAGAAGTGATTACCAAATTTTTATTACTTCCCATGAACATTCTTATTCTACTCTAGTTTCTTTACCTATAGGATCTCATGATGTCATGTGCGCCTCTTTAAACAAGGGAGAAAAGACAGAAACCCTCCCCACTGTTTAATGCTGAGCCATGACATTTTTTTGACACAACAGAATATACATGATCCATATGGAAAAAATACTCGGGTTCCCTTGCTAGTTATTTTGAACATCAAAGAACATAATTTTAATTTGACCCATGTTTTCTGCTGCAATATGTCTACAAAACATAATGACATTGCAATATTGTAAAGCTACTTTGCATGACAATTATATGATTCTCATATAATGCAATCCAAATGTTTAACAAAATAGTAGTGAAAGTTTTGAGGTCTCTATATCCTTTTCAAAATGGCGTATTAATGATTCTATGAAGCATTAACTTGTTTTATTCAAGGACCAAACTTTCTTTAGGAAAGAAAAGCAAGCGATTGTCTCATGCTTTTTGGTATGAAAAAGGAAAAGAAAAGAGCAGGGGACATGCAAGGAATCGTGCATGCTTTAGAAGATGAAAGGGGCAAACTGTGCTCCCCGGGACAAGAAACACGCAAGGAATTGTGCATGCTTTACAAAATGAAAGCAGCGACCTGTTGTAGCCTGGTACTTTGGCAAACTTGTCTGCTCACCTCTGTTCTTAATGTAGCATATTGGAAGGCCTCACTAAATTTGTCAAATTCAAGTTCTGCTTCTCCTGCTGCTCTTATCCGTCAACTTTGTCCATCCCACAGAAAATTCAAGTTCTGCTTCTCCTGCTGCTCTTATCCGTCAACTTTGTCCATCCCACAGAAATATAGAATAACTCGATAACATTTATATATCGGGCGTGCATGTAGGTTGTGGCAAGAAAAATCCTCAACTGATGGATTAGATTAATGCTTACGCATTGCTGTTCTTGCTTGGTCTTCTACGGTGGAAGTCATCATGGACATGGAGGTACTGCTCTTTTGCATTCTTCATTAATGTTTAAGTTAAAAATTGCTTGGTTTTCTACTTTAATTTCCTTCTAGCCAACTCTGGTGAGACTTAATTTGATGGCTGTGCAATCACATCACTTGCTCCATCCGTCTTACATGATGTAGTTCCATCTCACTAAAACTGTTGGCTAGCTTGCGAAAACATGCACGACATACTGATGCTCTGAGTTATTTTCAGTTGCCTATAGAAATGGTATAGGTAATGTATGGCGTTGTGGGTGGCTGGGAATGCCCCCATCTCTCTAGGACGCTAGGAAAATCTTGAAAGTCCTAGGGTAACACGTGGATGTAAATGAGATTATATATAACTTCGGTGCAGCTGCAAAGTGAAGTACAGAAACGTTAGCAGTCCGAATTGTTTCATGCAACAGTTGAGGTATCAGACAAGTAGGATGTTTATAGAAGCTTCTAAAAGAGGGAAAGTTTGTACGAGGTAGAGGAAGAATGGAGGAGAGATAGGATGGAGTCACAGATCTGTCTTCAGCTGCAGTTCGCCAGAGTTTCAAGTTCTAGCCCTTTCACCCCTAGCTCCTCACAAATCTTGGCTGGTTGTTCTCATCCTCATACTTCAGCAACTCATATTTACAAGATTGAAGATCAACAAGCAAAGCAGGACAAACATCACAAGTAGAAAAGCAATTTTAGATCTAGATAGCAATATAGCATGACCAAGCTTCTTTCACATTCTTTCAACTTAGCACACTTCTTTTTTTTGAAAGACCCGGTTGACCCGGTTACCCGGCTTTGTATTAATAACAAGAGGGAAAGAAGTCACAACTTCAGGTTACATGCGTGAGAGGTGCAGCCTAAATGCAGAGGGCCTGCGCAGGCGATCGAGAATCACAAGCTAATTACTCCCAAAATTTGGAACAACCCAAAGAGGTAAGAGGTCCTTCCCTCCAGCGTAAGACCATGTGGAGCAGGTGTCCTTGATCTCTGAGAAGAGGACCTGCATTGATTTCCTCAAATCTCTACAGATGACGTCGTTTCTTTGCTTCCAGATGCTCCAAAGTGTTAAGATTGCTAACGTGTGTGCCATCTTCGAACCTAAGTCCATCATATTCAGAAACCATTCCTCAACGTCGTCTCTTATCCAATTTGGTGGTGCTAGGTTGGTGCAGGCGCTCCAGCTCGCTGTCATCATCCAAATTTCTCTTGAGTATGGGCATTCAATGAATAGGTGGCTAGCTGTTTCAACGTTCCTCTCGCATAGCGCACAGAAGTAATTGCTTTTCCATTCACGAAGTTGTAGGCGGGCTGCAGTCCATAGTCGATTTTGCAAGAGGAGCCAGATGAAAACTTTGCATCGCGGCGGTGCCCAGGCTTTCCATATCAGCTTTGGGAAGTTTGAGAGTACCTGCCCCATGAATTGGATTCTGTAGGCAGAGCTGGCAGAGTACACTCTGAATCTATCCGGTGTCCAGATTATTTCATCTTCCCTGTTGTCATGTAGGTCTAGGTGGGTTGATTGGATCGCAATCCACAGTCTGAAATAATCTGCAACAACTCGTGGTTCAGGTTGTAGGCAATATCTTTAATCCATCGCTGTCCTAAGTGTAGGGAAACGGGTAGGCTACGCTAGCTAATCTACCGCGTTCATCCAAGAAACTTGCGAGTAGGAGATCATAGATCGTTACCACTAGACGCACAGCGCAGCGGAAGAAGTCGCGCGTCGGTGTGGATGAAGTAGTCGATCACGTCCCACGAACCGAGCTCCTCGTCCTTGATCCCAGCAACCGATCAGCGCAGCAGTCGCAGCAGCGCCTCTACGGAGTCCACACGTACGGGGATGGAATGCCGGGCGTCGGTGTGCTAGCACCATGCGCACGGCAAGGGCGGCGGCCGAGAAGGGAGGGTGCGACTAGGAGGGGAGGCGCGGCAACTAATCATCGGCGCCCCTAGCCCCTCCCACATATATATAGGGCGTACAAATGGGCTTCTATCTCATAGGCTCATTAGTAACCCTAATCCCTTTTTGGATCAATATCCTCTTGGGCCTTTAATCCGTATTGTGATGATGGGCTCTCGGGCATATCACCAACAATCTCCCACTTGCACTAGAGACAATCATCTATGCAAGTTTTTCAACATTCCAAACCCCTTAAGTGTGTGACCCGTTAGGTTCATGTGTAGATGGTCGTGAGTGGAAACCATTTCCGAATCACTAGTCAATAGCGGCACCTAGCAGGGCATAGTGACTCACAAATACACATAAAGATCATATCGGCCGAACCTTAGATATACTCATACACTGATCCTTTTGCCACACGATACCAGTCAAGCTCAAGGCGAGATGCGTGCCACCCTTGTGATAGCTCGACCATTCTCTCGATCTAATAGTGGATTCTATTCATGACTAACCTTTAGTCATTATGATTAACTCTTTAATCACTTTGGCATGGCCATGCACTTTCTAATCCATCTATCTCGAGGGGCCCAGAGATATCTCTCCTGTTATCTAGGAGGGGCAAATTCCATCTTGATCCGCACACATCCCATTCCATGTTTCATGATACACCTGTAAGCTACTTTTATAACTACCCATTTACGGAGTAGCGTTTAGCAGCCCCAAGATGCACCACTACACACAGTGAGAAACAATGGCAATCTCAGGTCTAAGGATCCAGTAGGTATAACACTCAAGAACAACTGATGGCACATTCAAAATAACAATCCCAGTATTGTCTTGGAGTGGGTCAATCCAACACCATGTTCACTAACATGTGTCCACATCATTAATCTGATATCTCCATATCTATGATCCGTGAAACATGATCATCAATTAATGCATGTGCTAGTCTCTACGTCGTTATTGTCCCACATAACGACATAAACTAGGGATAATTTAGAACAACATCATTACAAACAAAGAGTTTCACGATCAAGTCACGTACTTGATAATCAATATAAATGATAATCATCCATGGAACAAATAACAATTATTTATTATTACATAAACATACTCATGACATAACACTCTCCCACGCACAATAGAATCACTTATGTAAGTATCTAATACCCATAGACCACATGTGCGCCTCATGCTTTGGTTGTGGGAGAGGCTTTGTCAATGGATCAGCAACGTTTGAATCCGTGTGCACCTTGCAAATCTTCACATCACCTCTCTCAACAAAGTGACGGATGAGGTGATACTTCCGTAGTATATGTTTGGACTTCTTGTGTGATCTAGGCTCCTTTGCAAGCGCAATGGCACCATTATTATCACAATAGAGGTCCACTGGACTGGACGCACTAGGAACAACACCCAACTCAGAAACAAATTTTCTGATCCAAACTGCTTCTTTTGCAGCTTCGGAAGCTGCAATATACTCGGCCTCTGTCGTCGAATCAGCCACCGTATCTTGCTTGGAACTCTTCCAGCTTACTGCCCCACCATTGAGGCAGAAAACAAATCCGGATTGCGATGCGGAGTCATCTTTATCTGTTTGAAAACTAGCATCGGTGTAACCCTTTACAACGAGCTCATCTTCGCCTCCAAATATTAGGAACATATCCTTAGTTCTTCTCAAGTTCTTAAGGATACCCTTTACAACTGTCCAGTGATCTTCACCGAAGTTTGATTGGTACCTGCTCGTAACACTTAGAGCAAAAGAGACATCTGGGCGCGTACAAAGCATAGCATACATGATGGATCCTATGGCTGAAGCATAAGGAATCGCACTCATCCTCTTTCGCTCATCAGGTGTCGTAGCACACTGACTCTTGCTTAGAGTAACGCCATGTGACATTGGCAAGAAACCTTTCTTGGAATCTTGCATATTGAACCGATTCAATATCTTGTCAATGTACGTGTCTTGGCTTAATCCAATTAGCCTTTTTGATCTATCTCTATAGATCTTTATCCCCAGAACGTAAGCCGCCTCTCCTAAATCCTTCATTGAAAAACTCTTTTTCAATGAGGTTTTAACGGCTTCAAGCATTGGAATATCATTTCCGATCAGCAATATGTCATCTACATATAGGACCAGAAACACAAGTGCGCTCCCACTAGCCTTTTTGTAAATACAAGGCTCTTCTTCATTCTTGATGAAGCCAAACCCTTTGACTACTTCATCAAAACGAATATTCCAACTCCGAGATGCTTGCTTCAATCCATAAATAGACCTGTGAAGCTTACATATTTTCCCAGCATTTTTAGGATCAACAAAACCTTCAGGTTGTGTCATATACACATCCTCGCTTAGATGTCCATTAAGGAAAGCAGTTTTGACATCCATTTGCCATATTTCATAGTCATAATACGCAGCAATTGCTAGGAGAATCCGAACAGACTTTAGCATTGCGACGGGCGAGAAAGTTTCCTCATAGTCAACACCTTGAATTTGTTGGAAACCTTTCGCCACCAATCGTGCCTTATAGATGTGAACATTTCCATCCATATCTAACTTTTTCTTAAAAATCCACTTACAATCGACAGGTCTCACACCGTCAATTGGATCAACCAAGTTCCAAACTTGATTGTCATGCATGGATTTTAATTCGGATTCCATGGCCTCAAGCCATTTGTCGGAGTCGGGTCCCATTATTGCTTCCGTGTAGGTCATGGGCTCATCATTTTCCATCAATAATACGTGGCGCTCCTCCGTGATAAGGAGGTTGAGCTTGTCAGTTGCGCGACGTGCCCTTATAGACCTTCGTGGGGCTGGTGCCTCAACTACAGGTTGTGCAACATCTTGCACTTCCCGTGGCTCTTCAGTGGGTGCTGAAACAGTTTCGGGTGTTTCCTGAATTTCTTCAAGCTGCACCTTGCTCCCACTAAATCCTTTTGAGAGAAACTCCTTTTCTAAGAAAACACCATTGCGAGCGACAAACACTTTGCCTTCCGCTTTATTGAAAAAATAGTATCCTTTGGTTTCCTTAGGATACCCCACAAAGAAGCATTTGTCTGACTTTGGAGTGAGCTTATCTGACATCAAACGTTTGACATAAGCCTCACATCCCCAAACTTTGAGAAAAGATAATCCGGGACGTTTCCCAGTCCATATCTCATATGGTGTCTTCTCAACAGACTTACTTGGAACCCTATTCAGTGTGAACGCAGCAGTTTCAAGAGCATAACCCCAAAATGACAATGGAAGATCGGCTTGGCTCATCATCGACCTAACCATGTCCAACAAGGTTCGGTTCCTCCGTTCGGATACCCCATTCCATTGAGGCGTTCCAGGCGGAGTTAGCTGCGGAACGATTCCACATTGCTTCAAATGATCACCAAATTCAAGGCTCAAATATTCACCTCCACGATCCGATCGCAGAAACTTAATTGTCTTGCCTAATTGATTTTGTACTTCACTCTGAAATTCTTTGAACTTATCAAACGATTCAGACTTGTGCCTCATCAAGTAGATATAACCATATCTACTAAAGTCATCAGTAAAAGTAATGAAGTACTGAAAACCACCTCTGGCTATTGAGCTCATTGGTCCACATACATCGGTATGTACAAGTCCCAACAAGTCACTTGCCCTCTCACTATGACCAGTGAAAGGCGCTTTGGTCATCTTCCCAAGTAAACAAGACTCGCACGTGTCAAATGATTCAAAATCAAATGAGCTCAACAAACCATCTTTATGGAGTTGTTCAATGCGCTTCTCATTTATATGACCTAAGCGACAATGCCAAATAAATGTGGGATTCAAATCATTTGGTCTAAGCCTCTTGGTATTAATGTTACAGACAGATTTATCCTCAAGATCAAGAACATATAATCCATTCACCAATGGACAATGAGCATAGAAAATACCATTGCAAAAAATAGAACAACGTTTGTTCTCTATTACAATCTTAAAACCATCAACTTCTTCCAAACATGAAGAAGAAATAATGTTCTTGCTCAAAGCAGGAATGCAATAACAATTATTTAATTCCAAAACTAATCCGGAGGGTAGAGACAAGTGGTAGGTGCCGACCGCCAACACCGCAACCTTTGCGCCATTGCCGACACGAACGTCCAACTCGCCTCGTGCAAACCTTCTAGTCTCACTTAGACCCTGCAACGATTTGCAAGTGTGAATCATCGATCCAGTATCAAATACCCATGATTCACTAGAAGATAATGCAATATTAATTTCTATAACATTTATACCTGAAGTGGAAGTCTCACTTCCCTTCTTCTTCTTCTTTTCTTCTAAGTACTTCTTGCAGTTCCTTGACCAATGTCCCTTTTCATGACAGTGGAAGCATTCATCCTCAGAAGTGGGGCCAGGTTTGGCTTTAGGTGCTGGCTTTTGCTTAGAGCCCGAGGACTCACCGCTAGGAACCTTTTCCTTGCCTTTACCCTTGGGAGGCGTCCAACGCTTCCTCTTTTTGTTCCCATTCTGAACCATCATCACATGATTGGGATTCTTCTTAATGCTCTCCTCTGCTGTTTTTAGCATCCCATGCAATTCACTCAATGTTTTCTCCAAGCCATTCATCTGAAAGTTCATGATAAAAGGCTCGTAGCTCGCCGGGAGCGACTGGAGAATGACATCAGTAGCCAGGTCATGGTGAAGTTCAGAACCAAGTCTGTCCAAAGTCTCGATGTAACCAATCATTTTGATCACATGAGGACTGACCGGACTACCTTCTGGCAGCTTGCACGCAAACAAGGACTTCGAGATGTTGAACCTCTCAGTCCTGGCTTGGTTCTGAAACATCCCACGTAGCCCCTCGATCATAGTGTGAGCATCCGTATGCTCATACTGCTTTTGCAGATCAGTGGACATAGTGGCGAGCATCAGACAGCTGACGTCAAGTGAGTCATTGCAGTGTTTCTCATAAACTCTGCGTTCAGCAGCAGTGGAACCATCAGGGAGATCATCAGGATATGGTTGCTCAAGAACATACTCCTTTTTCTCTTGCCTGAGAACAATTCTCAGGTTGCGGTACCAATCAATAAAGTTTGTTCCATTCAACTTTTCTTTCTCAAGAACAGATCGCAAATTGAAAGTGGAATTGTTACTGGCAGACATGATCTACAACATTAAAATAAAGCAAGATTTTAGCACTATGTTTATGTAAAGACTTTCATTAACTAATTTAACAAAAGACAACCTACTATATCAAAGTCATCTTCCCTCTAATGACATATAGTGGTTCAAGATCCATAATCACTAAAATCCTAGTGAGCTTTGGCATCACGGCTAGAAAAAATAGTGACACAGGTAAGCAACAGATTGCTAATCATATCTCTATACGACTCTTGTTTGTCGGGTGGCATCCAATGCCCCGGCCCCAACACTATGCCTTAAAGCCCAAAACTATTTTGATAGCTTTGCTGAGTTAACCAATACTGTGCTTGTAAATGTCCGACATCCACCCTATACAAAAATGATAGCTGAGGGTACTCTACTTTGGTAAACCTACCACACAGCGATCAAAAATTATAGGTGCAGCTATTGGTAAAAGGCATGAAAAACTCAACTTTTCTGAGGGGAGCTATTCTACCATGACAAAACATCCACCATATGTAAAGCATGAAAGAATAGTATGACAGGAAAGTAAACATCACAGGCATATAATCATATTATATTGTGAATAGTATGGCCTCTTTCATCACAATGGGCTCCATCGCCATGGCTCCAATGTGACCTCCATTGCCATCCGTCCTGTCTTGTGGTGATCAACATCGCCATCATGCTCGAAGCCTCCATGGATAGATACTAAACTATTACATCTAATAGCTAGTGAAATAATTACATGAGGATTCAAACATCACAAGTCGACACGCAGGTCGTTATACAATAATGGTGCAACCTCAACCCGGTTGTGTTAACTTGCGACACGCAGGCCGCACAAATTATCACATACATCATCACATGACATTGAGGCCATACCATTCACATCACACCCTGCAAAAACAAGTTAGGCGTACGACGTGTTCTACCAAAGTAGCGCTTAGGAAGCCGCTATAACCGGAAAGCAACGGCGGGTCTCAGGGCAGCGCCCTGAAAACCTCACAGAATTACATAGATCGCATCTATGGAATCCCTATGAAAATCTCATCGGAGTGATCGCATCACCTCAAATCCGAGCCATTCATAATGCCTCAATTTTCACTAGGTCAATCACATTGACCGTGCAACTTTTGCACTTGAGAAGACTGCATCTACACATGACCTCGATTTGTTGGTTCAATCTACTGACTATGCACACAGTTAGTCCCTTGTGGTGATTCCAGCCGGTAGGGACATGTCGTATGCACAACAGAGAATGAACACAAACTAATCTTTTTGGTCACATGCCGCAATCAACTTGCTCCAATTTTAACCCCTTATGACCAATTGATCCAATCAAACCGTGCAAGAGTAATAGATCCAATCTACTACAACAACATATCACATATATGCTAATGATCCAGACCAAAAACTACGCAAGATGGCTCCGGTACCACTGTAGGGAAACGGGTAGGCTACGCTAGCTAATCTACCGCGTTCATCCAAGAAACTTGCGAGTAGGAGATCATAGATCGTTACCACTAGACGCACAGCGCAGCGGAAGAAGTCGCGCGTCGGTGTGGATGAAGTAGTCGATCACGTCCCACGAACCGAGCTCCTCGTCCTTGATCCCAGCAACCGATCAGCGCAGCAGTCGCAGCAGCGCCTCTACGGAGTCCACACGTACGGGGATGGAATGCCGGGCGTCGGTGTGCTAGCACCATGCGCACGGCAAGGGCGGCGGCCGAGAAGGGAGGGTGCGACTAGGAGGGGAGGCGCGGCAACTAATCATCGGCGCCCCTAGCCCCTCCCACATATATATAGGGCGTACAAATGGGCTTCTATCTCATAGGCTCATTAGTAACCCTAATCCCTTTTTGGATCAATATCCTCTTGGGCCTTTAATCCGTATTGTGATGATGGGCTCTCGGGCATATCACCAACACTAAGATGGCCTCTCTGACAGTGCGCTTCTTTCTTCTACTGTGCTTGTACAGACTAGGGAAGAGGGATGATGGAGCTTTGCCATCTAGCCAGCTAGAGTTCCAAAATGATGCCTTGCAGCCATTGTGTACTTTGACTTTTGTAGCGGCATTGAAAAGAGCCATATCTGTAGTCAACAGGCAGAGGAGTCCCCTTCCATGGGCGGTCAGGGCTGCACCATTCAAACCATAGCCATCTTAGCCTCTATGCTTTGCTGAAACATTCCAGGTCCAGTATGCCGAGCCCGCCAAAATCAACTGGCATGGTGACGTATGGCCATCCCACTTTACATTTGCCTCCTGAGTGAAAGAAGAAGATTGGATCAACCGCGAAACTGTATTGATGTGTGGTGTACAATCTTATATACGTAGAGGAGCCTTGGGCTCAACAGACTCGCCTAGGGAGTCGGCTATGCGAGCCACGCAGTGCGGGGACGTGCGCAGCGTGCGAGCGTTGCAGCAGCGCGGTGACCGCGTCCAGCGGATCGCTGATGACCGCGTCTATGTGAGTTACACAACGGACCTGCATGATCCTATACATCAGTTTTCTATCACCCCCCCGTCAGTCGCTGTTGTGGTGCTACCTACACAGAGACTATCTCGAAAATCTTTGAACAACGACGACGGCAGTCCCTTTGTGAAGGTATCTGCGAACTGGCGTGCGCTTGGAATTTGTAGAACACGCACCTCTCTGAGAGCAACCTTCTCGTGAACAAAATGAACATCGAGCTCGATGTGTTTTGTCTGCCGATGATGAACAGGGTTGCGCGCCATGTACACCGATGAGACGTCGTCGTAGTATGTGATTGTGGCGCCCTGAACGAAGCAGTGAAGTTCGCGACGACGTTCGCGATGCCGCGGTACTCAGCCTCTGCACTAGAGCGCAAAACAGTTGTCTGCCGCTTGGAGCTCCATGAGATGAGGGAGTCGCTGAGGAACACCGCGAATCCAGATGTAGATTGTCGAGTGTTCGGGCACCCTGCCCAGTCAGCGTCGGTGTAGGCGGTGAGCTTGATCGTCGCGATGGGATGAAGATGTAGACCGAGGCCGACCGTGCCCTTGACGTAGCGGAGAATTCTATTGAGTAGCGTCAGGTGTGCGTCACGTGGTGCATGCATGTGCAGGCACACTTGTTGCACGGCGTAGGCAATGTTGGGCCGTGTAAGCATGAGGTACTGGAGCACCCCCGCCATGCTTTTGTACCAGGACACGTTGGAGAGAAGACTCCCATCGGTGTCAGACACCTTGGGACGAACGTCGGCTAGCATCGCCGCGGGTTGCAGTTGCTCATCCCGGCTCGATCAAGCACATCCTTGGCATATTTTTCCTAGGAAAGGAAGAATCCAGTGTCGTCACGTTTAACATCAATGCCAAGAAAGGATCACAACAGACCCATGTCCTTGATGGCGAACGCTTGCTTCAGCTTGTCGACGATGTGCTGAAGTAGTCGCGTTGTCGATGTGGAAAGGATCATGTCGTCGACGTAGAGGAGATGGTATGCGGTGTCATTGCCTCGTCGGAGCACGAAGAGGGAGGTGTCGGCGCGCGACTGTATGAAGCCAAGACTGGTAACGTAGGCGACGAAGTGAAGAAACCATTGTTGTGGTGCTTGACGAAGGCCGTAGAGGGACCGACTGAGGAGGCACATGGCATCAGGTCGTGCTGGATCCTCAAAGCCGGTCGGCTGACTGCAGTACACAGTTTCCTGCAAATGGCCGTGAAGTAAGGCGTTGGAGACGTCCAACTTGTGCGCCGGCTACCGCTTGGATGCGACCAAGGTGAGCACTGTCTGGATCGTCGTAGGTTTGACAACCAGGGAGAAAGTTTCGCCAAAGTCGATCCCCGGCCGTTGGTTGAAGCTGCGAACAACCCATCGGGCCTTGTACCTGTCAAGAGAGCCATCGGGTTTCCACTTATGCTTGAAAACCCATTTGTCGGTGATGATCCGAGCGCCACGTGGGTGATCCTGGAGTATCTGGGTGTTGTTGGTGAGGAGAGCATCGAACTTGAGCTGCATAGCAGCGTGCCAGTTCGGGTCGTGGAGCGCAGCCCGCACCAAGGTGGGCACCGACGATGGCATATAGGGAGCAGACTCCGCCTGCAACTCATATTTGGGGTTAGGCTTGAAGACACCCGCTTGCGCCCTGGTCACCATGTGATGAGCGTGCGCGTGTTCTGGTGGGGGCGGCGCGTGCTGAGCAACACCTAGGGATGAACTGGGTGCAGTGACCGTGGATGCTGACAACGCGGGCGCTGTGTTGGGTGATGATGCTGACGGAGATGCAGGTGGTGGCATGGCACTGGGTGAAGCATGGGGCTTGGTACCGGGTGATGGCATGTGGTGCACGGCGGGATGCGGCTATGGCCACGGTGTCGGATCGTCGTCATTCAGGATCACAGTTGGAGGCATTGATGTGGTTGTAGTCATGCTGCGGAACAGAAAGATGTGCTCATCAAACACGACATGCCGCGAGGTCAACACCCGTCATGTCGCGGGATTGTAGCAGCGGTACCTGCAGTGATCGGTTGGATACCCAATGAAGACGTATAGCACAGAGCGGACGTCGAGCTTGTGCTCGCTGGTCACCGTGGTGTTGGGGAAGCAGCGCACCTGAAGATGCGTAGCCCATTGTATGAGGGCTCAATGCCGAAGAGGAGCTGAAACGGTGTAGCTGTTCCGGTGGCACGGCATGGGCGATGATTGATGAGGTATGTCACCGTGGAGAGTGCTTCGGCCCAAAACATCAGAGGAGCTGCACTGTGAAGAAGCATAGTACGTACACAATTGTTAAGAGTGCGTAGCACACGCTCGCCCTTCCCGTTCTGTTGTGATGTATATGGGCACGAGAGACGAAACTGAATTCTGTGTTCAGCTAGCAGGAGGCGAAGGGCAGTGGAGTCGAACTCCTTGCCATTGTCTGTCTGCAGACCGAGAACGGGGAGGCAAAATTGAGTGTGGACGTATGCCAAAAAGGTACACAGAGTAGGAAAGACCTCAGACTTCTATCGTAAAGGAAGTCCAGAGGTAATGTGTATAATCATCAAGCACAACGAGGTAGTATTTGTAACCAGAGTTGTTGACAATGGGTGATGTCCAAACATTAGAATGCAGTAACTGAAATGGGAAATATTTATATGAAGTTGAATTGCTAAAGGGAAGCTGAACATGTTTGCCTAAGCGACATGAAGAGTAGGAGTGTGTCACTAGGCGTTGGTGCAACAAGGAGACTGTTAATGACGAAGAGGCAGCAAGTGCTTGATGTGCCGGTACCCGGAGAGGATAAAGATCACCCCACGTTGGAAGATCCTTGAAAGGATCAAGATGCCCAAGAGGGGGGGTGAATTGGGCTTTTCTAAAAATTAATTGCAAGAATTAAATCCTGCAAGCCAAAGTTCACCCCTAGTGCCTACTTGTGTTCCTTGTGATTCTACCGGTAAAAAGTTTTGCACCCTAAGTTCCAATCCTAGTCTAGCATGGCAATTCTAGGAAAGTAAACCAAGCAATGAAAGTAATACGAGAAAGTAAATGCTTGAAAGTAAGGGTAAGGAACACGGCGATGTTTTCCCGAGGTATCGGAGAGTCGCCACTCCCCACTAGTCCTTGTTGGAGCACCCGCGCAAAGGTGTAGCTCCCCCTTGATCCGCGCAAGGATCAAGTGCTCTCTACGGGCTGATTCTTTGACACTCCGTCGCGGTGAATCGCCCAAAACCGCTCACAAGATGAGTTGGGTCATCCACAAGCTCCGCTGGATGATCACCAAACTTCCAATCACCACCAAGCCATCTAGGTGATGGCGATCACCAAGAGTAACAAGCTAGAACTCTCACTTGACCACAACGAGCCTAATGAGAAGATGGATGCACACTTGCTACTCCCTAGTCACTAATGAGGGATTCTCAAACTTTGATTCTCAAATCACTACCCTCACTAGAGCTCTTGCACTCTCTTGCAGTTGAAAGGTGTTTCTCAGCTGAACAAATGAGCAAGAGAGCTCTAAAAGAGGTGGAGGGGATGTATTTATACACCCCACAGTCAAATCCAACTGTTACTTGCCAACTCAGCAAAATACGCACTGACCGGACGCGCCGTTCGACGTGACCGGACGTGCCGGTCGAATGTAACGGTCAATAAACTGAACAACACTGCTGAGTGACCGGACGCACTGATCAGGGGTGACCGGACGTGTCCGATCGTGCAAGGTCCTTACTGTACATTGACCTGACGCTCGACCGCGTCTGATTAGTGATGACCGGACGCATCAGGTCAACAAAGTACCTTACTAGAACATGACCGGACACGTCCGACCACTTCCTAGTCGCATCCGATTAGTTGTTTTACCCTCTGAGACACGTGTCAGCATGATCACCGCGTCCAGTCCTTGCAAGAACCATGTCCGGTCAACCGTGCAGAAACGCAGTAACTGTTTAGTATTGACCGGACGCGTCCCGTCAAGACAGAGACCGCGTCCGGTCAGGGGGAAACGGCTCTAACGACTCTGAAACGCGACGCAACTTGAACCAAGTTGCTTCCATCTGAACTTTGAGCTTTTCTTGAGCTACCTAGTGCTAAGTTTGACAAGTGTGCACCTCACCTAAACAAAAGACTCGCCTAGGTTAAGCTACTCGCTCATGCCCCCCTTTATTGTACGGCCAAAGGAAAAAAGCGAAGATCCTAACGACTATTCCGAATGTAACTCAACACCTTGAAATTCGGAACTAACCGTCCTTAATCTTGTCGTTGATCCTTTGAAAACCGAAACGATTTCCATCAAGGGACATGAATCCCATTGTGCCCAAAGCAGTTATCAACCCCATGACCTAACTTACCAAAGTTTCTGCAAAACACACATTAGTCATGGTAATAATGCGTTGTCATCAATTTCCAAAACCAACTCTCAGGGTCTAGATGCTTTCAATCTCCCCCTTTTTGGTGATTAATGACAACACTTAGATTCAGAAGATAAGAGTTGAGGTTTTCGAACATGCTTGGTTCACATAAGCAACAAACAATAAGCACAAGGGGTTAGAAATTGCTTATGTGCTCCAAGCCAACAGGGTGTACTCATAAGATAAGACATGGAGCATTAGTACACATAAAACATAGCTCATATGAAATCAGAGTAAGGCACGGAAGCACAACCTTATGAGCTAGAACCAATTAAGTGACATGATATATAATAGTGACAAGATAGACCACATAAGACTCAAGTATCTCATTAAACACACATGTCACAAAATGCAAGTGTAGGAAAGTAAACATGATGCATGAATGTAGCAGAATGAGCACACAAAGAAAAATGAAAGACCCTCTAACAAAACTCCCCCTGAATCTACTCTCTCTCCCCCTTTGGCATCAAACACCAAAAACAAAACTAAGGATCCGACGGGGGAACAGAAGGAGTTGTGTCGGGTGCTGAGGAGCGTGGAGTGATCATGAACTGTGAAGTATCCTCCTCAGACTCTGAGCTGTCAGGCTGACCCTCTATAGAAGCACGTGGCTATGAAGCAGTCTGGGTCTGAAGAGCAGGAGCAGGTACTGATGAAGATGTAGCAACGAGCGGAGCAGTCTCTGTCACCTGAGCCTGAAGAGTGCCAGCTATGGGAGGATCTATCGAGGCAACGGACAACAGTACTGTCTCTGTAGTCCCAGTCCCAGTCCCAGTCACTGGAGGAGCCACAGTCTCAGAAGCTGACAACCCTGAAGAAGTCACAACAGTGGTGTGCGAGGGCGTCGGCTGACCAGTCAACTCGCTGTAGGAGGCACTCAAGTCAGTGAAGGGAGTGCCTGTCAGAAGATGAGGTCTAGGCCGATCTGGTGGAGTGAACCCCGTCTGAATAGGAGTGTAGCTCGGGGACTGAAAGGTCTGGGGAACCTGCTGCTGGGGAGAGGTGAACTGAAAGCTCAGCTGTCCCTGACTCTGAGGTCCACTAGACTATAGTGCTGGAGTAAGGATAGACGCTAGAGGAGGAACCCCAACTGTGACTATGGTTGGCTACCTACTGTCTCTACATGTCAAACTGCTGCCTCTGAAGCTCAAGCTGCTGCCTCTGGAACTTGTCCTGACGAGCCTGAATCTGAGCAAATGCAGCTGCTGTGTCCTGAGCCTGTTGCTGCATCTGAAGCTCCTACCTCTCCTGGGCCTGGGTCAGCCTCTCAAGAATAGCCACCATGGCTGGGTCTGAGTGGGAGGCTGAGCCTGAACCACCGGCCTCATGGTCGTGAGACCGAGGAGAGCGGTACCGGGGGATGGGCTGGTAGTCCTCGTCTGTGCTGTCAGAGGCATCATCCTCAACTGGATCAGCAGGCTGAGCATCAAGATCTGCAAGCTCGGCCTTAGCAAGACTCTGAATGGTCTCTGGGACCTCTAGCCTCTCACGCTGTCCTGATCTAGGTGCCTGCTCTTTGGTAACAGAAGCCCACAACTGGTGAATGTCATACTCTGGAAAAGCAGTAGTGGTATCTGATATCTCAGCTCGAATCTCTGTAGGCAGCTCACACGTAGATCTGATGATGAAGCATATCCAGTGCGCATATGGTAGCTGACGATGACCCTTGAATCCCTCTGCCAAGGTATCCTCCATCTCACATAGTATCAAATCCCAAATGTCGAATGGTGTCTGTGAGATGAGGTGATGCACCACCCATAGCTGCATAAGAGTCAATCCCTCTCTATATCCCAGCCTCGGAAGAAGTGTACGCCTCACAATAGCATCAAGTACCCTAGCAAGAGGTGTCAGACTGGCAGGTGTACGTCTGGACCCCTCGCCAAATGGCTCACGGAAGCAGGGTCGGATCATGTCTGTAGGTGGCACTGAACCTCCGTGAGGGCGTCTCGGTGGAGCAGTCTGACCAAAACACAGCTGGTGAATCTTTGTCTCTGAAGCAGGGAGTCTGAGAATCTCCCATACCCTAGTGCTGTAGAGTCTGTGGTCACAGCCTCGGAATGCAAAGTGTATGAACTCATGCGCAGGGTCAATCCAAAGTGAAGAGTAGAACTCTCTGACCCCAAGTGCCGCAGTAGGCTCCAGTCCGTCCCAGAAAGTCTGACAAGCCTAGAAGAAAGGACAAGTGCGGACAGAGCTGCTCACCAACCATCTCAACTAAAGCCTCAAGTCGACAGACTCTCTGAGGTCTGAAAGCAATCCCGCTGTCAATGTAAGCTCAGTAGAAATCCTCGTGCAGAGGTGTGTAGAAACCCTCTGACGCTCGAGGGTCCCGCTGAGGTGGGAACCACCAACCAACCTCGACGAACCGAAGGGCCTGCACCTGGCGTGCTGTAGCTCCCCTCAAGTCAAAGTGCTCGACTGGGGGGTGACCTCGAGCCCTGGGAGGTGGATGACCTCCACGACGCTGGCCCTCTGGCCTAGGAGTCACCTGAGCTCGTGTACGTCCTGAGCGACGACGCGGTGGAGTCTGAACGGTCTGCTCCTCTGTCTCCTCTGGATCTTCTGTGGGCTGATCTGCAGGTACATCCTCTATCTCCTCGGTGGCCTCAGTACCGAGCTGTCAACCTTCAAGATGAAAGCAATGCTCACCAATGTGAATCCCACTTCTCCTGCCACCTCTCTCTGCCATCTCTGCTGCATCTGCAACTGCCTGAGCTATCTCTGCCTCTGTGAGTGTTCTCTTCCTTTTCTTGGCGGAGGTCTTCTTGCGCTTGCCACGGGCAACCTCTATCAGTCTGGGAGGACTCTCGTCCTCGTCACTAGGTGCACCACCAGCATTCTTGCATTGAACCATATTGACCAACCGCTGAGAAAACCCTGAAGGATGGTGAACTGACACTCATGAGGCTTGGCCTCAATCCGTATCCGCAGGCTTGGCCTCGGATTCAAAGTTGATCAACTGCCACACAAAGCACCGACAGGACTCACTATAAAGATAGAATAGATGGAGCTACTATAAGCAACACATATTATCTAATAGATAAGTGAGGTCCTAATGAAAGCAAGCATATGAGATAAGATCTGAATAGAACGTGATAGCTACCTCCAATCGGCGAGAATCCGGTGAAAAGATGAGAGACCTTGACACGCGAGAGTTCCCCGGAAGCGCCGGATGAGCGCTGAATTGCCGAGACAAGCAATGGATGAATTAGAATTTGAACGGAACGTTACAACAAACCCTAGATCAAGATAATGAAATCACCTTCGCGGATGGAGGACGGCCGGAGAGTCACGAGGACATTGGTGAGGGTTAGGGTTAGGGCACAGTGGAGACTCTCGGTGGTAGCGCGCGACTGAGGAGAGTTGTGGCGGTGCTATGGCAGTGGCGGCGCGGGCACGAGGCAATAGCGGCGCTGGCATAGGACTACGGCGCAGAGCAACAGCGCGACGGCGAAGCGCGACACAGTGGCGAGGGTGAGGAGTGGCGCGAGACTCGGCGGCACGCGAGGCTGCGGCAGCGCGCGAGACTTGGCGGAGCAGGGGCGGTCTTGGCAGCGTGCGGTGAGGAGGAGGCGCAGGCACGGCGGCGCACGGTGAGTAAGAGCTAGGGCTCGACGGATTCAGCGACGTACGGCGGAGGAAACGGAATAGATTGGGATGAACGGTTATAAGAGGGCTCAGATCCACTTTTGACGCACTGACCGGACGCGGTGGTCGCTTGACCGGACGCGGTGGGGCAGCGTCCGGTCAGAGTCCAGTAAGCTCCTGGAGCGACTGGACACGTCCGGTTAGGGCTAACTGAACGTGGACAGAGTCCGGTCGGAGATCACTCGGGAAACTCAAGCGCATGACCGGACGCGGTGGTGGGGTCCGGGACCGGACGCGGTGGTCACAGTGACGCGTTCGGTCGAGCGTCCGGTCACAGATCCAAGAGAATGTCTTCGGGATGACCGGACGTGCTGGTGGTCGCCGGGACTGGACGCAGTGGTGAAGCAGCACCACATCCGGTTCAGCATCCGGTCCAGCGTCCGGTTGCTGTTTAACGCCTTTCTTCAATCCGATCTTCGACGCGACTTCTCCCAATCAAGTTCCAATTCAAAGAGACTCAAATAAACACCAATTGGAACCTGATATTAGTGACCTCACTCAAACCCTCAAGTTTTTCAAAATATTTTACCTTAATCTAGTATTGTTTTTAGGAAAATATGCAATAAACACCCGAGGAGCAACATATGGCCATGCAATAGAATTTATGAACCCTTGGGAGCGTCAAATGCTCTCTATACTCATGGACAAACACAGAGGTTGCTCAAAGCCAAACCGAAAAGAAATGACAAAGCAACAACCATGCATATGCAATGCAAAGCAAGAAAGAAAGACTAGGTTGCTTGTCAAGTTTGATCCACAGTTAGGCTTCTTCACTCCTCCAAAGGAGGGTTATCGTAACCGTGTTAGACAAGTCCTAGATGCATTACGGAGACTTAAACATGACATATGATACAATGCAATGCAAGGGACAACACAAGCTCATTTTTTAAAGTTACTAGGATCAAGCACATTTAGTTCACTTCTCAACCTACAAAAGGTAGCCTCATCCAAAGGTTTAGTGAAGATATCCGCTAATTGATTCTCACTTCTTACACCTTCTAGTGATATATCATTTTTAGCAACATGATCTCTTAGAAAGTGATGGCGGATATCAATGTGCTTGGTGCGTGAATTTTGTACCGGATTATTAGCAATTTTAACGGCACTTTCATTGTCACATAAAAGTGGCACCTTTTCAAGAACAACTCCATAGTCTAGGAGGGTTTGTTTCATGTATAAGATTTGTGCACAACAAGCCCCCGCGGCAATGTATTCTGCCTCGGCGGTGGACAAAGCCACACTATTTTGCTTCTTAGATGACCAAGATACTAAAGACCTCCCAAGCAAATGGCACCCTCCGGATGTGCTTTTTCTATCAATTTTGCAATCGACATAATCTGAATCGGAATAGCCAACTAGTTGGAATCTAGCTCCTTTGGGATACCAAAGACCAATGCTTGGGGTGTGCTTAAGATATCTTAAAATTCTTTTTACGGCACTTAGGTGAGGTTCTCTAGGGCACGCTTGAAAGCGAGCACACATGCACACACTAACATGATATCGGACCTAGTTGCGGTAAGGTACAACAAGCTACCAATCATAGAACGGTAGAGAGTTTGATCAACCGATTTACCTCCCTCATCTAGGTCGAGATGTCCATTAGATGGCATTGGGGTCTTGATTGGCTTACACTCTTCCATCTTGAATCTCTTGAGAAGATCCTTGGTATACTTTTCTTGAGAGATGAAAATTCCTTCTCTCATTTGCTTGACTTGAAAACCAAGGAAGAATGTAAGCTCATCAATCATAGACATCTCGAACTCCTTCGACATCAATTCACCAAATTCCTTGCAATAATCTTCATTTGTCGATCCGAAGATAATATCATCAACATAGACTTGACAAATGAAGATCTCCCCATTAAGCTTCTTGGTGAATAGTGTGATGTCGACCTTCCCAATAGTGAAGCCCTTCTCAATGAGGAAGTCTCAGAGGCGCTCATACCACGCTCTAGGGGCTTGCTTGAGCCCATATAGCGCCTTGGACAACCTATGAACATGATTAGGATATCTAGGGTCTTCAAACCCAGGAGGTTGATCAACATAGACTAGATCATTTTTGAAGCCATTTAAAAATGCACTTTTCACATCCATTTGATATAGTTTCATATCATGATGTGATGCATATGCAAGAAGGATACGAATGGCTTCAAGTCTTGCAACGGGTGCAAAGGTCTCTCCAAAATCAAGACCTTCAACTTGAGAGAACCCCTTTGCAACTAGTCTTGCCTTGTTCCTCACTACTAAGCCTTGGTCATCTTGCTTGTTGCGGAACACCCACTTGGTTCCAATGACTCTTGCACCTTTTGGATGCTCTTCAAGTGTCCAAACTTGATTGTGGGTGAAGTTGTTCAATTCTTCATGCATGGCATTCACCCAATCCGGATCTTGAAGGGCTTCTTCTACATTTTTAGGTTCAAGACAAGAGACAAAAGAGTGATGTTCAACAAAAGAAGCAAGCTTTTGAGATCGTGTCATTACATCCTTTGTAGGACTCCCTATGATGAGATCTTGTGGATGTGCTTGAAGTATAGGTGAATTTCTTCTATCAACCACTTGAGGAGATGGTTGAGGAGCATCAACATCTTGAGCTTGTGCCTTGGCTTGTTCATGAGAGACATGAGTGTCTTGATTTTCCACTTTCTCATTCTTATCATCATCTTGAGGCACATGTGATGAAGATGGTGGATTGACAATTTGTACATCGTCTTCATCATCTTTTGGCTTGATGTCTCCCACCGGCATGTTCTTCATTGCCTCCCTCAATGGTTCATCACCTACATCATCACAATTCTCAATTGCTCCTTGGGAGCCATTAGATTCATCAAATTCCACATCATATGTTTCTTCAACCAAACCGGTGGCATGGTTAAATACTCTATATGCTTTGGACTTTGATGAGTAACCAATAAGAAAACCAATATCACAACGTCTTTGAAACTTCCCTAGGTGTTGACGCTTCTTGTAGATGTAGCATTTGCAACCAAACACCCGGAAGAATGAGACGTCCGGTTTCTTCCCATTTAGCAACTCATAGGGGGTCTTGCCAAGAAACTTTTGTAGGAAGAGGTGATTTGAAGCATAGCATGCGGTGTTGATTGCCTCGGCCCACAATTTCTCCGGTGTGTTGTA
This sequence comes from Saccharum spontaneum, assembly GCA_022457205.1. NCBI lineage: Eukaryota > Viridiplantae > Streptophyta > Magnoliopsida > Poales > Poaceae > Saccharum > Saccharum spontaneum. Next base: position 12,102,145 of record CM039602.1, on the reverse strand, counting down.
CTCATCTAGCATTGTTCTTGCAAGGGTGATCAAAGTCTGGTTCTTTCTCTCAATTACACCATTTTGTTGAAGAGTGTAGGTTGATGAAACTTCATGCTTGATTCCAATCTCATCACAATAAGCTTCAATGTTTGTGTTGTCAAACTCTTTGCCATTATCACTTCTAATCTTCTTTATCTTGACTTCAAATTCATTTTGAGCTCTCTTTGCAAACTTCTTGAAGCAATTTGCCACTTTAGATTTGTCATGAAGGAAGAAAGTCCAAGTGTATCTTGAGTAGTCATCCACAATCACAAGACAATAGAGATTTCCACCCAAGCTCTTATAAGTTGTAGGACCAAACAAATTCATGTGTAGAAGTTCTAGTACTCTTGATGTTGACATGTAAGCTTTGGTTGGATGAGTATTTGCAACTTGTTTGCTGGCTTGACATGCACTACAAGGTTTGTCCTTCTCAAACTTTACATCCTTCAAGCCCCTCACTAATTCCTTCTTCAATAGCTTGTTGAGAGTGTTCATTCGAACATGAGCAAGCCTCCTATGCCAAAGCCACCCAAGTGAAGTTTTGGTGAACAAGCATGTCATCAAGTTTGCATCTTCGGAGGTGAAGTCAACAAGATAGAGATTGTTGTATCTAAAGCCTTTGAATATCATTTGCTTGTCATCTATCTTTGAAACTACCACTTCATTGGGTGTGAACAAGCATTGGTAGTCAATGTCACAAAGTTGCCCAACGGATAGCAAGTTGAAACTCAATGAAGCAACATAGAGCACATTTGAAAGAGAGTGATCATTTGATATTGCAATCTTGCCTATACCCTTGACTTTGCTCTTCGAATTATCTCCAAATGTGATCTTCTCTTGACATACCCCATTCTCTTCAAGTGAGGTGAACATACGAGGATCACCGGTCATATGTTGAGTGCAACCACTATCAATAACCCAATGAGATCCACCAGTCTTATAGTTCACCTACACATAAGAGATCAAGCTTTTTGTTTAGGGACCCAAACTTGAGAGGGACCCTTGACTTTCTCAAATAGTGACTTGGCAACCCATATTTTCTTAGGCCTATTCTTGTTTGGGGGACCCAAGAACATAACTTTCATCTTTCCACTTGAATCTTTTCTAAGCATATAATGAGCATTGAAGGCAAAGGGTCTAGCATGCTTGGGCAAGGGTTGTGGTGGTGGAGTTTTGCACTCATGAGCAAAATGGCCCTCTTGTCCACACTCAACACATCTCTTTGGCTTGGGCTTTGACTTGCTTTGTTGTTGTTGAGCTTTAGTCTTCTTCTCTTGATTTGCTAAGTAACCAATGTCACTTCTTTCCATCTTCATGATAGTGTTCATGAGTAGCTCACTTTGCAAATATTGGCCTCTTGTGAACTTGCTTAGGCCGGTCTTGAGATGCTCTTTCTCTTGCTTGAGCTTTTTATTCTCTTCAATAAGTGACTCATTTGATGTTTGCTTTTCAAGAGCCATCAACCCTTTTAGCTTCTTGTTCTCATTTGTAAGCATCTCATTCTCACTCTTGAGCTTGGCATAATCATCATTGTTGTTGGACTCAACCACACTCTTGCCTTTGCTACTAGAGCCTTGCTTAATGCTCTCAATGATCAAGTCATCACATGATGTAGCTATATCAATCTTAACAACTTGGTTAGTAGCATCATGTGTCTCAAGAGAAAGCTCATTAGCAACAACAAGACTATCATAATTGATTTTCAATGTAGTGTATTTGTCTTTTAGCGAGTTGTGCCTAGTGTTGAGCTCATCATGCTTCTTCTCAAGTTTATCATGTTCATCTCTAAGCTCTTTGTTAGAAGTTTTGAGCTCCTTGAGAGTAGAAGACATAATTTCATTTTGATCTCTGAGCTCATCACTAGTCTTTTGTGCATTCTCTAGCTTAGATAAGAGTGAGTCATTTTCATTTTGGAGCTCATCATTTTCATTTCTAGTTCTTCTTATGACTTTAGAGTATTTGTTCAACAATTTTACAAGTTCATCATAAGAAGGTGCATCATATTCATCATCACTATCACTATCATCATCACTATCATTGTTTTGTACCTTTCATTCACCCTTGGCCATAAGGCATAGGTGAGTAGTGGACGATGATGGTGAAGATGGCGGTGAAGGTGGTGATGAAGTTGTCGGTGAAGATGATGATGGCCCAATCACAAATGCGACAACCTTCTCTTTCTCATCATCGCTCTCATCACCGGAGGATTCACATGATGATTCAATGTCAGTGAGCCAATCACCAACAATGTAGGCTTTGCCTCCCTTCTTCTTCTTGTGAAATTATTTTCTCTTGCCATCCTTCTCCTTGTATGGCTTGTTCTTTTTCTTCTCATCTTCTTCATCACTTGAATCATTTTTCTTGCCCTTGTTCTTGTTCTTGTACTTGTCTTTTGGAGGCTTAGGGCATTGATGAGCTAAGTGGCCAAGTTCACCACAATTGTAGCAATCCATCTCGGATATGGGCTTCCTTTTGCTACTAGTGAAGAACTTCTTCTTGCCGTCGAACTTGATGCCACTCTTGTTGAGCTCCTTTAGCATCTTGGTGGTCTTCCTCACCATGAGTGCAAGTGATGCATCATCAATATCACATTCACTTGAGCTTTCTTGCACCATCATGGCTTGGCCCTTCTTCTTCTTTTTGTCATGGCTAGCTTTGAAGGCCAAGTCCTTCTTCTTGGAAGATGATGAGCCCTCTTCCAGGGTGATGTGCATGTCCATATCATGTGCATTGATCTTTCCCAATACTTGTGTCGGTGTTGCGGTGGAGAGATCACTTTGATGAAGCACGGTGACAATGTGACCATACTTCTTAATGGGAAGAACACTCAAGATCCTCCTTGCAACATCCGATTGACTCATTTGGGTGAGCCCAAGAGCATTGAGATCCTCTACAAGAACATTCAATCGAGTGTATATATCATTAGCACTTTCTTTAGGAAGCATCTCAAAAGAATTAATTTTCTTTAAAGCAATATGATAGTGTTCCTCACGCTCACTCTTGGTTCCCTCATGGAGAGCACAAAGGTTTTCCCATAATTCATGAGCGTTTTTGCATTACGCACACGATTGAAGATATCCTTGCCTAGGCCCCGGGAGAGTGTATTTTTGGCATTTGCATTCCACCGGTCGTACTTCTCCTCGTCACCACTTGGGTTGGCGGGATCCTTGATAGCGGGAAGCCCTTCGGTGGTGGCTCTAAGACACCCAATATCTATGGCTTCGAGGTACGCCTCCATGCGGATTTTCTAATATGGAAAATCATCTCCCTCAAAGATGGGAAGTGGTCCTTCCCCGTTAGACATCTTGCTCTAGGTGGTGAAGCCTAATTTAGGAGCAACTCGGCTCCGATACCAATTGAAAGGATCAAGATGCCCAAGAGGGGGGTGAATTGGGTTTTTCTAAAAATTAATTGCAAGAATTAAATCCTACAAGCCAAAGTTCACCCCTAGTGCCTACTTGTGTTTCTTGTGATTGTACCAGTAAAAAGTTTTGCACCCTAAGTTCCAATCCTAGTCTAGCATGGCAATTCTAGGAAAGTAAACCAAGCAATGAAAGTAATACGAGAAAGTAAATGCTTGAAAGTAAGGGTAAGGAACACGGCGATGTTTTCCCGAGGTATCGGAGAGTCGCCACTCCCCACTAGTCCTCGTTGGAGCACCCACGCAAGGGTGTAGCTCCCCCTTGATCCGCGCAAGGATCAAGTGCTCTCTACGGGCTGATTCTTTGACACTCCGTCGCGGTGAATCACCTAAAACTGCTCACAAGATGAGTTGGGTCATCCACAAGCTCCGCCGGATGATCACCAAACTTCCAATCACCACCAAGCCGTCTAGGTGATGGCGATCACCAAGAGTAACAAGCTAGAACTCTCACTTGACCACAACGAGCCTAATGAGAAGATGGATGCACACTTGCTACTCCCTAGTCACTAATGAGGGATTCTCAAACTTTGATTCTCAAATCACTACCCTCACTAGAGCTCTTGCACTCTCTTGCACTTGAAAGGTGTTTCTCAGCTGAACAAATGAGCAAGAGAGCTCTAAAAGAGGTGGAGGGGATGTATTTATACACCCCACAGTCAAATCCAACCGTTACCTGCCAACTTAGCAAAATACACACTAACCGGACGCGCCGATCGACGTGATCGGACGCGCCGATCGAACGTAACGGTCGAAAAACTGAACAACACTGCTGAGTGACCGGACGCACCGATCAGGGGTGACCGGACGCGTCCGATCGTGCAAGATCCTTACTGTACTTTGACCTGACGCTCGACCGCGTCCGATCAGTGATGACCGGACGCGTCAGGTCAGCAAAGTACCTTACTGGAACGTGACCGGACGCGTCCGACCACTTCCCAGTCACGTCCGATTAGTTGTTTTACCCTCTGAGACATGTGTCAGCATGATCACCGTGTCCGGTCCTCGCAAGAACCGTGTCCGGTCAACTGTGCAGAAATGCAGTAACTGTTTAGTATTGACCGGACGCGTCCGGTCAAGACAGAGACCGCGTCCGGTCAGGGAAAAATGACTCTAACGACTCCGAAATGTGACGCAACTTGAACCAAGTTGCTTCCAACTGAACTTTGAGCTTTTCTTGAGCCACCTAGTGCTAAGTTTGACAAGTGTGCACCACACCTAAACAAAAGACTCACCTAGGTCAAGCTACTCGCTCATGCCCCCCTTTATAGTACGGCCAAAGGAAAAAGCGAAAATCCTAATGACTATTCTGAATGTAACTCAACACCTTGACATTCGGAACTAACCATCCTAAATCTTGTCGTTGATCCTTTGAAAACCAAAATGATTTCCATCAAGGGACATGAATCCCATTGTGCCCAAAGCAGTTATCAAACCCATGACCTAACTTACCAAAGTTTCTACAAAACACACGTTAGTCATGGTAATAATGTGTTGTCATCAATTTCCAAAACCAACTCTCGGGGCCTAGATGCTTTCAATCCTTTATAGAGAAACTAGTTGGGTCAAATTCAATGGAAACATTGTTATCACGAGTAAGACGCCATACTGAAATCAAGTTCTTATCCAAGGATGGAGCAACAAGAACATTGCGAAGATGCAGCAGGGACGAGGAGGTGGGAATTGAGCTGATGGCAGAATATGTCATAGGCAGTTTGGCACCATTGCCGACTGTGATCACGGAAGAAGAGGGTTGAAGGAGACTGGGAGGAAAATTACTAGGCGATGAGGCCATGTGAGTGGTGGCGCCCGTGTTGAGGTACCAATCGGCGGCGCTTGGAGGCTGTGTAGGCGCGCCGACTGTGGACAATGCCTGGTGGAGAGGATCCCAGTTGCTGAAGGCGCCGCCGGCCTGCTGTTGGGGTTGATAGGCCATCATGGCCTGCTGCGGCTGAAACGGTGGGCGAGGTCCGAGAATGCTGGATCTCGGTGCGTAGAACTAAGTAGGCCAGGCCTGAACATAGCCTGTCCACGGGTTGTAGATCGAGGACGCCTGTGGACAAGGGCCGCCATCGCCACCGTTGCCGCCACTGTTGCCACGGTTGTCGCGAGACCCACGGCCATGACCGCGCCTGCGCCCGCGAGCATTCCTGGGAGCACGGTTGTGGGATCCACCATCGCCACCGGAGCTATTGGCATCGTTGGTGTTGGCGGCACGGTGTTGATCACCGGCGGCGCCGTTGCCGGATGAGTGTCCGACGGCAAGCGCTTGAGTGGCCTTAGCCTTGGCTTCGTGCTGCTCGTTGAGTACCTCCAGGATGAGGAACGATCTAGCACTCATGAATGTGTGGGGTGGAGACTTGGAGGTGATGAAGGTTTTGAGATGGCGATAGCGAGGGTTAAGGCCACAGAGTAGGTTGAGGACCTGGCTCGGTTCGAAGACGGTGTGGCCGATGGCACGAAGCTGATCGACGAGGCGCTTCAGCTTGGTGCAGTACTCATTGATGGACATGTCGCCCTGATTGGTACTGCGGAGCTCAGCCTCGTGGTAGACGGCACGCTCGAGCTCGTTGTCGTGAAAGAGCCCTTCGACGGCGTGCCAGAGCAGGAAGGCGGTGAGGTTGGGCCGGTGGACGATGTCGAACATTGACTTGGACATATTGTTGAGGATCCAGTTGATGATGTAGGGATCCGTCAACTGCCACTCAGCGTTGTGCTCGGCCGTCAGGGTGGGAGCGCGAATGTGGCCATTGAGCCCAAACTTGCTCAGGATAGAATCAAAGAAGCAACGCCACTGGGAGTAGTTTCCATCCTCGAGATCGAGAGTGATGGGGACATGGTTACAGATGTTGACGACTTGAATAACAGAGGTGGCTGCAGGCGCAGGGGGATTGAGATCAGCATCGAAGGAGTCATCGGAGTGATTGGAAGAGGGGGCCATGGATGCGCCGGCGGCTGCTGCGGAAGCTTGGGTGGCGAAGGGGTTCAGGAATCTTTCGCCAGTCGCTCTGATACCATGAAAGAAGAAGATTGGATCAACTGCGAAACTGTATTGATGTGTGGTGTATAATCTTATATACGTACAGGAGCCTTGGGCTCAATAGACTCATCTAGGGAGTCGGCTATGTGAGCCACGCAGTGCGGGGACATGCTCGGTGTGCGAACGTTGCGGCAGCGCGGTGACCGCGTCCAGCGGATTGCTGATGACCACGTCTATGTGAGTTACACAACGGACCTGCATGGTCCTGTACATAAGTTTTCTATCACTGAGATTTCACTGTCGCTAGCAGAGGCTTCTAGTAGTTACTTCGGTGCTTTGAGCGAGGTCAAGAGGTAGATGGGGATTGCACTTAGCACTGATCTCACCAATTTGCGCCTTCCAACTGTGTTTAGTAGCCATCTTTCTCTTGTTTTGTCCAAGACGCGCTGGACGTGAACCACTTTCAGTCTTCCAAGCGTTAGAGGTAGTCCCAAGTATGTTATTGGAAAGCCGACTCTCTGACCCGGGAAAGCCTCCAGGACTGAATTCAGGTCCAAATCAGTGCATCTGATGGGGGCCACTGTACACTTTTTCCAAATTTAAATACAGCCCTGTCGCCTCACCAAAGTTTTCCAGAATTGTGAAGAGGGTTAGAACATCATTTTTAATCGGGTTCAGGAAAATAACAGCATCATCAGCATAGAGGGAGAGCCTGAGTTTCGCGCGTCGTCCTCGTAGTGGGGAGATGGCACCATCCATTGTTGCAAGTTCCAGTACCCTCTGCAAGGTGTCGATGGCAATGTTGAAAAGGTATGGGGCAATGATGAAAAGGTATGGGGACAATGGATCACCTTGCCTGAGCCCTCTAGCATGGTTTATTCTCCTTCCTGCAACACCATTTAGAAGAGCCGCAGAGTGGGATGTTCTGAACAGAATTGAAATCCAGTCTCTCCATCTTGGACTGAAGCCTCTGTGTTCCAGGAACTCAAAAATATATTCCCACGAAATGGTGTCAAAGGCCTTTGAAATGTCCAACTTGAATAGGAGTGCCGGCATCTTTGTTCTGTGATAGGCCCTTGCTAGATTCCTGACATATATGAAGTTATCTTGTGTGCAGCGGCGTTTTATGAAGGCACTCTGTGCATTTGACACAAGTGAGCTGATGTGTTTTGATAGCCAGAGCGCCAGAGTTTTCGTAATCAGCTTGCCAAAGGAGTGCATTAGGCTGATGGGTCTAAAATCCCTTGGTTGTTCAGCCACCTCTAATCCCTTGGTTGTTCAGCCACCTCTGTTTTTGGAATTAGAACAATGTTTGCACCATTCATTTTCTCCAACGGACCTGCATGAAGCTCATTGAAACAGTCCATAGCTGCAAGGACGTCATCTTTGATCGTTGACCAGCATTGTTTGTAGAAGGATCCTGTTAATCCATTAGGGCCGGGGGCCTTTTCCGGTGGCAATTCCTTGATCGTATAGCTAAGCTCAGCCATTGTAAAGCGAGCATCCATTTATGGGTCATTTATTTTTGGCAAGTCTAGACGGCTCCAGTCAAAGGTACAGGACCGCACCATTCTAGTTCCTAGGACATTGGAGAAATATTGGAAAATAATTTCCTCTTTTGCTTCATGGTCCCAGACCAGAACACCATCATCAAACTTTGGTATGCAATCAAATTTCTCTTTCGCCGCCCCTTTGCTTTTTGATGAAAAAATTTCAGATTTCAATGTAGGACAAAGCTTGCCTGTACCAAGCAAAAAAGTCTAGACTTGACTTCCTCTAAAGCAACCTTAGCTATCTCAAACTCATAAGCTATGGAAGCATACTTATGTTACACATCAATAGGTTTTTCCATATAAGCAGCTCATTGATCACACTCAGTTTCATCAACAACTGTGGAGTAGATTTTAGAAGGTCAAGTCCTTTCATAAATTTCAACTTGTGATCAAACAGAAGAAACCATTCAGCACATGAGTTCTGGTTCAGAATTTTGTCACCAGTAGGTCTCCAAAGGTGCGTGCCAGACATCAGGGATCACGAGTTCGCAGGTTGGTGGAGAAAAGCAGCTAAGCGGGTACCCAAAGAAAAGAAGAAAGGTTTCAACACTTTGATCATCCTGGGTGCATGGCTTCTCTGGAAACATAGGAATGCTTGTGTATTCGAAGGAGCCAGCCCGAGCATGAATGATTTGCTCTGCTCCTTTGATGATGAGCACCATCTTTGGCGTTTCGCAGGGGCACGAAAGCTTGTCACTTTAGGTTAGGAGGTGGCAACAGCCTAGCTGTTGTCAATAGTTCATGTGTTGTGGGTCAGGTCATATCCTGTGTTTGTGTTTTAGTGATCGGCCTTGTTGTAACTTAGCACCTCTACAGCTCGGCCCGGAGTGGGGGAGGCTTCTTGTACGGATCCGTTTTTTTCCTCTCTTAATGCAATGATATGCAGCTCTCCTGCGTATTCGAGAAAAAAAATTCAACTTGTAATAAGATCTAATAAATTCAAACCACTCTTTATTGTATGGATAAAATATGACGAACCTATCTACTCCCTTAGTCACTTAAGCTAAGTAGCAGGTCCTTATACCTTCATGAATTACATCATTTGCCATGCTTTTCCACCTTTGAGGTGTTTACTTTACCAGGTCCTTGCATCAATGAGAGAACAATCTTGTGTACAAATAATAAAACAATATTCGTCCCCACATATTATTTTTGAATTAGGTATCGAAATAACAATTACCCTATAACGCAGCCTAGATGTCTACATGAATTCTTTTTGTGAATCTGACTTAATATACTTTTCTTTTGTTCTGGAACAACTACCTGTGTTGTATAACTATCATAAATAGTTCTCATAATGAGCCATCTATGATAACCATTGTCATAGGTATTTTAGAATCACATGTGATAGCCATTAAAACAAACACTCAATCCCAAATGGCTCATGATCCATTCAAAAAACAATGTGAGGTCCTGGACATTTTGGGATCAGCATTTTGGTAGCAGTGATCTTCTGGTATGTACTTATTGATTTGTACAATTGATTAGAGCACATATGTCTGGCCAGAAAAATCTGTCAATCAATTATATGTAGCTTCAACAAAATAAGGTCCAGTCGATCATGACCTCACTGTACTTATTGGTTCCTTTATTTCAGGAGATCTTTGGGTGGGATATTGATGAGGCCAAAGAGCAGATACTTGAATTTGTTAAGGGAAGGCCAGAGAAAAAAATTATATATTTTCATGGATGGGATGGTATTGGGGCGTCCCCAGTCCTCAATTCCATAGCAAATGAACTTTCATCACTGAAAATGGATGCTCCCCAGGAACTATGCTTTGACAAAGTATTGTACATTGACTGCTCGGAATGGAAAAGTAGAAGGGAAATGCAGAGAGCAATTGCAGAGGAACTGAAACTTGACCATGGAACAATGGCTATGTTTGATAACCAGGATGAGGAGGATGACTTCAATGGACTGGATAAAGACTCTAGGGATGTGATAGCAAGTGTTGCAACAGAGATTGATCGAACACTGAGGGACTGTAAATTCATGATGATTTTTCTTAATGGAAGTGATAATGAGGTCGATGTCACTAGATTTGGCATTCCTCAGATGACGGAATTCCGTAACAACAGAATGATATGGACATTCAAGAGAAGGTTGCTGATGATTCATAGCCACCGTTCTGAGATAGCAGAAAAGTTAAGATACAGCCACCTTTTCCTCTCCGCTGCACTTGTGCATGGAGAGTATCAGATCAGAGAGCCAGAATTTTGTGCACTGGTGCATGGAGAGGCTACTACCATAGCTGCTCGCTACCAATGCATGCTGGATATGGACACAACAATGGTGACAGAATGTTGCCTCTTTGAGCTATCCCTACATTATAATTTCCACAGTATGACTAGATTGGGTTGGGCTTCTCATTCTTCTGACTACTGGATATGTGCTGGAATCATAGAAGGCAATAAAGAAATGGAGATCAGAAATGCATTGCATGGAGAGATAAGATGGGAGTGTGATGCTCCTTTGCTTCATCGTGTGCTTCAAGAATTGAATCCTACCTTTTCAGTAAAGAAGATTACAAAGCCTCTAGCTGTTTCTACGAGGTGTCTAGTTAAAGATCGTTGGATTTCAATCACCTCCCAGGAACATGAAGTGGATGGTATGCAAGATATACCGGTAAGGGCATCGTCGGCCTTCTTGGCATTTGAAAGACCAGGTCACCTACAACCATCTGAAGGATCAGATCATCCACCACCACTTGAAGGACAAGATTGCCCAGCCGTATTGCCATCTGGCATGTTCAAATATTCCAGGAGCCTTGCAGTGCTGGTTCTCTCTTATTGTGCCTTCAGTTTTGCATCACCGCCTTTCCTCATGTGCAATAGCCTAAGATTCCTTGGTTTGGACAACTGTAAGGACAAGCCAAGTGAACGATATTGTGATACAGATGCAGAGTGGACATTCTTGCTTAGTCTGTGGGTGCTCGAGATACGCTACACAGAATGGAATGAGATACTATCCAAAGAGAAGATGGATCTCATGAGTAACCTGAAGGAGTTACATATAGAGGGAGTTAGGAGCTGGCAGTACATCAATCAACTAAGTAAAATACTACCCCACCTTTATAGGCTAAGGATTACCAATCCTAGGATTTATCAAGCGGAAACAATAGATGCAGATGACTCATTTATGGAGGAGGGAAAGCTACAAATACTTGATCTGTCTGGCAACAACAAGATGAAAGTTGTACCAAGTAGCCTATCAAAGCCAAGTAACCTTCAGGTGCTTCTTCTTGATGGCTGCCTTGGACTTGAATGTGTTGATGCACCTCATACGCTTCCACCATCTCTCATTTCCTTCAGCCTCGATGGCTATGGAGCAGCATCCCATTGGACACCAGCTATTAATCTACTACCTCCTGAAAATTTGCGTCCATCTTCTACAGATCAGAAGGATGCCAAGATCTCCAGGATATGCCTAGAGGGCTGCACCAGTTTGAAGAATTTGTTTCTGCGTGGACTACCTAATCTTGTGGAGCTGGACCTGTCAGGAACTGGAATCAAGATACTTGACTTTACAACTATGGTGATGCAAGTCAAATGTCTCAGACGATTGTTTATGCTGGGCTGTGAGCACCTTGTTGCGATAAGGTGGGATCAGAAGAGTCGATACGTTATACATCCACAACTAGAGCTCCTATGCATTGACACACGAGCTGGGACTGGATATTCTCGGCCATCCATAGACCATACCAAAAAGTCCTTCAGGCTGCAGATACATGCCATTCTTTCGGATGCAAGGCTTGCTCGATCCTTGTGGCCAGCAATAGACTGCTACAGAGGCAAGGGCAGCCTTGTGGATATTTATTTTAATATCATTGTCACCTCTGCGCCTCTTGTGTATAGTGGGGAGGATGTTCAACCTGAAGCTACCCACAGGGTGCATGCAAAGGCAAAGCAGTATGGTGATGTCCATGCCACGGCTGGCGATGCTCCCATGCAGGATTTCCCACAGGCTCCGACTGCCGATTTGAATCGCCATGTAGGGATTGCCCAGGGGAGCCGTGGTCTGGAGAGCGAACTGCTTGGATATTTCCCTGCGCGCAATAATTTGGCTCTTCTGATGAGAAGGTGTGCTGACTCCCTGCACCTGCATGACATCTCAAGCGGTGCAAACATGCCCATGAATGAATGGAATTACCTTAGGCAATGTCGTGTGGAGAGGTGCACCAAGTTGGATACCGTCTTCCCAGGAACATATGGCTTCGAGGCTCTGGAGATTGTTTGGGCATCGGATCTCCTGATGGCCCGCTGCATCTGGAGCAAAGGTGGTTCCTATCACCGTTACAGCTCCTTTGGAAGGCTGCAGCACCTGAACCTGCGCGCCTGCCCCAGACTCCGGTTCGTGCTTCCAGTGTGGGTCTCCTCCTTCCCCAAATTAGAGACACTCCACATCATCCACTGCATGGACCTGAGGCACGTATTCGTGCTGGACGAAGAGCACCCAGAGGCACGCGTAGCATTCCCCAACCTGACCACTATCCACCTGCACAACCTCCCAATGTTGCGGCAGATATGTGAGGCCCAGATGCTGATGCTGGCTCCCGCGCTCATGACCATCAAGATCAGGGGATGCTGGGGCCTACGCCGACTGCCATCCATGGAAGGCCGTGGCATACACATGGAGAAGCCGACGGTCGAGATCGAGAAGGATGTCTGGGATGCGCTGAAGTGGGACGGGTTGGAGGCTAGCCACCATCCGTCCCTCTTTGCGGAGCCACGCCACTCATGCTACTACAAGAAGAAATCGCTCAGGGGATCTGCCCTCAGGTACCCTTTTTTTCCCATCATTCTTTGTCCTGATGCTAATTTCATATGTTAGTTTTGCTTACTCGTTTTTTCTGTCTGCCAATGTCGTACATTGCCTAGGTGAGCTTCGAACTCATTGATTCTCCGGCTACGGATCCTGCCACTTGCATGTTTGTTGTGCTCCATCGTGTGCTTGTTTTGTTGGCCATCCCATCGATGGTTCTTCCATCATAAACTTTCTTTTTGATGGTCTTGTCGTGTGATAAACTTACAGGTGTGATTCTGTTGGATATGTCAAGCATGCATGTATCGTTTCTGTTGTTTCGGTTTGTTAATACTTCAGAGCTCAGTGTACTGGTCGTCGGTTGATTTTTTAGTGCGACCACAGTGAACTGTTGTTTGTTTAATCATTGCATCATTGTTTAATTGTTTTGCTCCTCATTGATTCGAGTATCTTAAACATCGTACTTAGGGTTAGTTGCTTTGTTGTGAGCAAGTGCCCTAGGCTGAGTAAAAGAGATTCGCCTTGAACGGGACGAGAAAAAATTAAGACCACTTCGGTCTTACAATTGTTTGTGTCCTGTTCAGACAAATTGACAGGGTGGTGGCAGTGTCTTTTAGGCCAATCGCAATAGAAGTTTCATTAGATTTTCATAGACATTAAATAAGCTGATATGATATAGTATAAATAAAGAGAGAGATGAGAAATGTTTTATAGGATGAAATGAGTTTTATGATGATGAAACTTGTCTACATTATTTCTAACATATGATAGTCTTGGAAACAGTGAGATAAAACTCTCACTGAGATTGGCCTTACAATCAGCAAGTTCTGAATGGTTTAGCTAGGCCACTGCCACTGGAAAGCCTTCCTAACCAGATGCGCATAGTGTGTCATTGAATCTGCTCTCCTATGTAATATTTCATCATCTTTCTTTCATTTGTTTGCAAAAAAGTATTTCAGAATAGGTTACCACTGCGTCGTGTGTTCTTTTTTACAGTATCTAGATAGGCTAAGTGTTGGCTTAGCTTAGAATATGTTACCACAGCTTGTTTGGTTCGCAAACCGTCGCTGCCAACCAGTCGGACAGCAGCCGGCTGCCGACCCCCCTGCGACGCAGTATGATTATTAGCGGTGGCTTATGGAGCGCGGCCCACGCGGAGGTGTAACCGCCCAGGAGCATACGAGTTCGCGCGACTTCCGTGCTCCCACGTACATACGCGAGTTCATGGTAGTCTCAGGTACGTTAGTTTTTATTTTTTCTATTTTTTTCCTTTTTTATTTTATCTGTGGTGTTTTATTTTTTTCTTTTCTTTGTACTATTTATTTTTTCCCGTTTCTTTTCTCTTTTGTGGTGCTTCTATTATTTTTTTGTATTTTATTCTTTATATTTTTCTTTCTTTTCATCTTTTATTCTTTTTTATTTTTCTTTCTTTTCTCTTTTTCTATTTCTTTTTCCTCTTTCTTTTTATTTCCTTTTTAGTATTTCCTTTTTATTTTTATTTCCTCTTTTTAAATTTTTTGTCATATTTTATTCTTTTTTATTCTTCTTTCCTTTCATCTTTAATTTTGTTTTATTTTTCTTTTTGTTTCCTTCTATTTCTTTTTTCGTTTCCTTTCTTTTTTTTCATTTTTCTTTTTTTGGTTGTCTTTTTATTATTCTTTTTGTTTCCTTTTTCTATTTTCATTTCTTATTGTATGTTTTCTTTTATTTTTTCCTTTCATTCATTTATTTTGCTATTTATATATAATTTTATGTTTTACATTTTTTTCTTTACGGATACACGCAATGTTCATGTAGTATACATCTAATGTTTTATGATGTATTTGTTTATGTCTGTGAGTAGAAATGTGATGTTGTACGACGTTTTTTTTATGTTCAGTAAGCTTACATTGATGTTCTAAGATTTTTTTATGTTCAGTAGCATTTTCTTCTTTTTATTTGACTCTAATTAATTATTTTACTATTTGTATTATTTTATTTTATATTTTTATGATTTTGTGATGTTCACTTAGTATACATATGATGTTCTATGCTATATTTAATGATGTTTGTGTAGTGTTAATGCGATGTTCTACGATGTATTTGTGATGTTCGGTAGTATACATTGATGTTCTAGGATATATTTTATTTTTTTATTTTTATATTTAATGATAAATGTGATGTTTATGTAGTATAAATATGATGTTCTATGCTATTTTTGTGATGTTTGTGTAGTGTTTATGTGATGTTCTACAATGTATTTATGATGATGTTCTATGCTATATTTAGGGATATTTGTGTTGTGTTAATGCAATGTTATACGATGTATTTGTTATGTTCGGTAGTATACATTGATATTCTCACTTAGTATACATACGATGTTCTATGCTATTTTTGTAATGTTCGTCTAATGTTAATGTGTTGTTCTATGATATATTTATAAGAGTAAAATGCACCAGATGTCCATTAACTTTCGTAGGGGTGTCATCTAGGTCCATCAACTCTTAAACTGTATTTTTGAGTCCTTCAACTTTTTAAGTGGTCCACTACATATCCATACCCTTTGTTTAACCTTAAATCTGATGTACATTTGCAGAAAACCCTCTCTTTTCTTTATCTTCTACGTACTCAGTCTTCCTGCTCAACGCACCAAGGGAGCAAAGAATGGCGCACACGCCAGCAGGTGAGCACACGCGGTCGAGTGCGGCGCGAGCACGTGAAGCCGAGCCGTCTAGCATGGCGATGGAGCCGCAGCGGAGCACGCTGTGGAGCTCACCAACGCACCGAGGGAGCAAAGAATGGCGCACACGCCAGCAGGTCCTGGCTCGTGATGCCCGTGGCAACAACAGACCGGCGTGACAGCTAGTCGGCTACAAGCTTCTCTTATTAGTGCTCGGCTCATGACCCAGCTTCTCTCCTCCCCCATGACCTACTCTCTGGTCCCGATGGCTAGCAAAATTCCCTGGCATGTAGGAAGTGAACCCACACACCATGACGACCAAAGCTGGAACGTGACTATCGGTTCATGCCATCATGTTCGCCGTTCGCGCACTCGGCCTCGCCAGCATGCACATACTGTGAGCGCGCAGAAGATGAAGAAAGGTAGGGGGTTTTCTGCTAATAAACGTTAGATTTAAGGTTACACTAGGAAATATGCTCGTGCGTTGCAACGGGATAAACCAATTATCAAACATTAATGAGAGATGATGACATGAGTGTTGCATATTTTTTTAGTTTACCTTTTTTTTATATAAATTAATTTGGAAAGCTATAGTTTTATATAAGCACAATATATAATATTAAGAATAATGTTGCTTATCGTATTATATAAAATAAAATTTGACATATTTTCCCTTCCATTGTGAAGCACAGAAATAGAATTAATCCTTACCCTATTTGTAACAAACATTAAATCTGGTAGAAGCATCAAAAAATTGTGTCTTTAACATTAGAGATTTGATTAGACAATAAACCGTTCAATATTTCAATTTATGTTTTCATCAATTAGTTCCTAATAAAAAATACATCAACAGTTTATTAGTGTTAATTTTTACTATTTCATAGCGAAGGGACAATGGTTCAAAGACGTGTAATGTTGCAATTATTTGTTAACCCAAAATATAGCATTTATGATTTGTAGTAAGAAATATTCCCAAATCATACTTAAGACGATCACTTGAAAGATTGGCAAATAAATATAATATATTATTTGGAATGGGAATAAATATCATAATGTGGGCAGTCAACTTATTTTATATACTTTAAACAGAAAACTGAGATGCTAGGAAAAAACTTAATTAATAAACTAATAAATATATTAATAACTCAGCGCTAATGGAAATTTATAGAGCCAAAAAAAATTATTACCCAGCACGCACGCAGGCCTGCGTCCAGCCCCTGCCTTTCTCCACTTGAAGGCCCAATTGCAAAATTTGCCAGCTGATTTCAGTCGTTGATGCATGATGAACGGCCAGGATCTTAGCAGGCCAAAAGAGGATCATATAAGAGGGACGAAACCCTAATCCCATCTCAGTTCTCACTCTCTCACTTCTATCTCCCTTGCTCCAGCCGCCTCTCCTGCTAGTCTCACGACACAGCAAAGCGACGCACCACCACAGCATCCAGGGAGAAAACACATGGCCGTGGATGCTCTCATGGCAGGGTGTAGGCTTTGCGGTTGCCCTATTGCATCCCGAGCGCGCGCGACGGCAGCGGCGTGCGTCCGGCGGCAGCGCAGATGGCGGTGGCCCGCGCAGCGGCGGCCCGAGCACGTGTGATGCCAGCGGCGCTGTCTCTTAGGCGCGTGGCATGCTGCTCCGTGCGGGGTAGCTTCGAGCCTCCGACCGCTGACCTCCATGCCCTACCCCGACCTCGCTGCCGTTTTTGCGGATGCCGACGACTCCGCGCACCAGCCGCCACGACTTTGGTTGTGCCCACGATGCCGCGCCATCTTCCTCAGCCCGCTGCTCCGAACGCCACCACGGACAGCCCGCGACGCCAACCAGGAGCTATTGCTGTACCTGCCGCGCCATCTTCCTCAGCCCGCTGCTCCGAACACCGCCACGGACAGCCCACGACGCCAACCAGGAGCTCGTGCCGTACCCGGTACCTCGCCACCGGCCCACTGGACACCTATGTCGTCGCCCGTTGTACTCCATCGCCGGCTGCGACCGTGCCGGACCGAGCTTCGCCGCCCTGCTTCCCTCGTCGCCTGGCGTGCTGGACCTGTAACGCCGTCGGTCTTATTGAGGTAGTCTGATTTGGATTTGTATCGTGTTTGGGACTTGTAACGGTGGGTGTGATCTGCTTCATAGTGAAACTTTTTAGAGTTCTTTTTCATCTTGATTTTCGTTTATGTTGAATCCTTTCTCTACTGGTCTTTGCTTCCTTGCAAATTATTCATGCTTCGTGACATCTTTAATTGGTTCGTTGTATTTTACCCAATTTATTGGGGGAGGCCGTGTCTGAGTCCATCACGGAGGGAACCATCAAAAGGAAAAAGATCAGAGCCGGACGAAAAGATCTAGACGAAAATTTAGCCAGAAATTTTGCCAATTCCGTCTGGTTGTCCAGGGTGGATTTGATTTGGTGGGATGTTTTTTTTTCCTTTGGTTTGATTTGGACTTGGATTGGATTGGCTGGATTGGAAACCTGGCTAGCAGACAGAAAATTTGAGGCGGAAACAAAAAGTAGTGCAGAAATTTTCACATTTAAATATTAGGTATAGATATAGATAAAGGGGTACGGATCTACATTTAACCACTTTAAAAGTTTAGGGACTCAAAAATACAGTTTTAAAGTTGATGGACCTAGATGACATCTCCACGAAAGTTAATAGACCTCTGGTGCATTTTTATTCTGTAGTATATATGTAAAAATTTTTCTAAATATATTCAAGCGGGATCTTGATTTGAAGTATTTAATGTAAGAAACACATAGGTGCAATCAAAATTTAATTTAGATGTATATTTTAGTAGTTATCACTTCTTCAAATTTTAAAACCACTTGTGCATGCAACAGTAATGAGGAGCGGGAGGGGGGTCAACGGGTGGGCCGTCTGCTGCCATAATTATTCTTTTCTCAACGTGGAGGAGCGGGAGGGGGTCGGCGGGTGGCTTCCTGCCACCCGGTCGGCACCTAGGGCCCCCTGTTTGGTTGGCCATCCCATTCCCATGATATTGGAAGTGTGATAAAAAAAACTTTGATAGTCATGTTAGAAGATTTGGGCTGGCCCAAATAATATTTTTTAAATAAATCCCAAAGGCCCACTCACACATACATGGTATGGTGGGGACTTTAGTCCCATACTGCCACTCTAGAAGGAGTGAGGCCAACTTAAATGGCTGAGTTGTGTCTAACTAGTTGAAGCTATTTAGGAGAGGAAAAGAAAGAACACATGCGCTCACCTCGGCGGGCGGGGCGGGGCAACGGGCGCGTGACATGTGCATGAATGGTCCGGTGATTTCTCGCTTCGACCTTGTGGGTGCACGTCTTTCTTTTGCTACTCGATATTTTTGCATGCATGGAGAAACTTGCACTGGCTTATTTTGGCAAGCAATTATTCTCGCATTAATAGTGATTGCCCAAATTGCTCTAGTCGACTAACGGCAAGTCAATCATGTTAGTGCTGTGATTGCGTGGCTAATTACTTTTCTTATTAGCTACGACGCGTGTATATACTGGGACGAGACGTCACCCTCAGCACAGAGAAATCATCTCTTCCTTTTGCCACTGTGTTGCACTGCCGCCGTCTTTCCCATCCCGTCACCGACGTGTCATCGGCACCGGGAGAGCAGGTCTCTGAAACCTACACCTCCTCGTGTCCCAGCACGGGGTAGGGGGCTTATCAGGTTTTTAACTTCACCTACTCTTCCACTGACATTCCTACTGTAAGGATGTCTACACTTTCTCTATTGTTCGTTCTAATTTTTCTTCTATTACTAGCACTAGAGAGTTTGAGTTTATCTCGGATCGTAGTACTAGTGTTAAATCACACACCTATGATATATGTTGTTGTTCTTTTTCTCATTGTCAGAATTAATTTATGCGTCACTAAATTGCTATTATTTTCAACAGTCCAAAAACCTGATAGGCATTTAGTGATGGCTGGTTTTCTGATGCGATGAAACCGAAGAAGTTCATTGGTGTGAATTTCAAGAGATGGCAAACGAGAGCCCAGCTATGGCTCTCGACTATGGGAGTGTTTTGGGTCGTGAGTAATCCTCCCACACTACCTTTGGGATATGAGAAAGAGGTGTAGGAGTTTACCGCGGCTACGACGATTTTCGTCAGATGCATCCTTAGCATGTTCTCTGACCAGCTATGTGATGTTTACATGAACATCAAAAGTGCTGCTGAACTGTGGGAGGTGCTTGAACACAAGTTCTCTGCCTCAGATGCTGGGCGCGAGCTATATGTGATGGAGCAATACCATGATTTCAGAATGGTTGATAACCGTTCTGTCGTGGAATGGGCTCATGAGTTCCAACTTATTGTGAGGGAACTCGAACAGCTCGAACACGCCCTGATAAGTTTGTGGCGGGTGGCATTATTGCCAAGTTTCCTTCGACATGGAGGAACTTTGCCACAGCTCTGAAACATAAAAGACATAAAATTTCCGTTGAAGATTTTGTTGGATGGTCTTGATGTTGAAGAGAAGGCTCGGGCAAAGGATGCTCCACCAAGAGCACCCGAAGGGCAATCCAGCGCCAACGTGATGCAGCAGACCGGAAAGAACAAGTAAAAGGCTAATCAGACTACTCAATTCAAGAACAAGAAGATGAATAGGGATGAGGTTGTGTGCTTCGTTTGCGGTGAGACTGGGCACTATGCCAAGAAGTACAAGAACTGCAAGGGCAAGAAGAATTAGCCGGGGCAGAAATCTGCCACCGTGACTATTGGCGATCCTAGCGGATCTGGGTACGGTAATTTATTACCTAGTATATTTTCCGTATGTCAATCTAATGATTGGTGGATAGATACAGGTGCCAATATTCATGTTTGTACTAATATCTCTATGTTTTCATCTTACTAGGTCGCACGAGGTTCAACCATCATGATGATGAACGACTTGCATGCTATTGTTCTTGGTGTTGGTTCGATCGATTTGAAGTTCACTTCGGGAAAGATTGTGTGGCTCAAGAACATGCAGCATGCCCCCTGTTGATGGTCATTAACATCAATCATAAACCGTCAACATAACCTGCATATATACTTAATTCCATCACCAAACATAGGACTAGGAGTTTAAACTAATAAACTCTACAAGTTTCGGTGAATTTGTGTTTGCTGGAGGATTTAATCAAAAAAACAAGTAAGGTGAACCCAATCGTCAGATCAAATCACATTTATCCGCGACGAAAATAATTTAGGAAGGATCTAGAATCATCCAGAAGGCAAACCACCGAAGATCGAGCGGAGAGGTTGATAGGGGGTCAGCCGACCCCACCCCTAGGTTGGCCGGCCTATGGGCCCCACAAGTCAGGGTCTCCTTCGTAGGTCGGTTTCCCACCGCCTTAAAGATCAAATCTATGCCATTGCTCAAGGTCAGTTTGATCTAAGGATCCAGATTTGACGCTAACCCCCATATATAGCAGCCTGTACCCCCTCTCTGGAGCCATTCTAAAACCCTAATTCATATCCTCCTCATTAGGATAAGATCCAGCTATCAAGAGAGGATTAGTCCTCTATAGGATCTAGTATTGTAAATAGAAATAGTGAGATAGAGAGTGAGGGTAGAGTTTGGAGGAGGCATGTCTGTGCTTTCTCTGCGTCTTGTACTTTGGCGGATCTAGGCTTCTCCAAGTCTACATCTCATATACACTCCGGTAATTGATTTCTGTTTATGGTAAGTATTATACTCTTTTGTTCACGGGTTCATAGTTCTTTTAAGTACTCTAGTTCTTGCTAGCTAGATTAGAGTAGTAATCGTTAGCATAAGCATGGTGCTTAGGCTATCGGCTACCTATGTTTACTCCTTGCTCCCTGGTTGCGTGGTAGTAGTGGGAGGTGATAGCCCCATCTATCCTTTGTAATCCACTTCGAATTGAGCAGGTTTTAAATTACTAGGACCGTAGTTGCGTTGGTAGAGTTATCTATTAGCGGTTCTTTACCGTCTAAGCGGCATCCCGAAGTGAACACTAGAATCATAAGCCTTGCTTTGCATAGGGTCACAACCATAGGAATCCTCTCTACTCATACCTTAAACTTTGATTGCTATCTCTGGACAAACTAGTGTTTAGACAACACAAACGTTTCACTATGGATACGATATTCGATAATACTCTAGGTGAAAACTACTTCGATACCCGTGCGCTTGCGGATTTTGTGTCTGTGTGCCACCACAGGTGTCAACAGGTTTTCTAGCGCCGTTGCCGGGAAAACAGTTGATGTGATTTCGTCGAACTAGGTTTGTCCTTGTATCTTTTATTTTATTTCTTTTTAAGCACGGATAAGATCACGCCTATCAATCAATTCGCTGCTCCCATGGGGGCACAACTAGAGCCACCGGAATCTTCAAAACCTTTCCTTACACCAGGCTAAGAGTTGCATCTGAGTTTAATAAATTTGGTCCAGGAACAATCGTTCTTAGGAGAAGGCGATGAAAACCCATACACCCACCTATGAGAGTTTGAGCAAACTTGTGCATGCTTGTATATCGCAGGCATGTCACATGAAACATTAAAGTGGAAGCTATTTCTGTTCTCTTTGACGAGAACAGCTAAACGCTAGTATCCCCGAACCGTAGGGAGTGTACAAGGAGATTGGGAAGCCTTATGCTCTAGCTTTTGCTTATCTTTTTTCCCATTTCTGGAGGGTTAGCCTTTGAAGTGAGGTTCTATCTTTTAAACAAAAAGAAAAAGAATCTCTTGGTGTGGCATGGACGCGTTTTAATGACCTAGTCAATTCTAGACCTGACCTTGCCGTACAAGATGCTATGCTTTTACAACACTTTTATATGTGTCTTAGTGGGGAGACCGCACAGTTTCTTGATATGGCTTCTAGAGGTGCCTTCTTACATTGCTCTGCTAGTGAAGGGAGAAAAATCCTTAGAAAAATCCTAGAAAACACCCGCTACACTAGCGTTCGTGATGATGGCCCAGAAGACGTAGTTGAGAAAACTCTTGAGGAAGAAAATGTGATAGTTGAGCCTGAACCTTTGTTACCCTACTTGAAGCCTCAACTATCCTCCAAGTATCCAAACCACCAAAGGAGGAAGACATTCCACCTTTGAAAAATATGTTTGAATTCGAGGAAGATCTTTTCTCCAACTTTGGAAAAACCTCGAATTATTATGCAATAAGGAAATCTTTGGCACCATTAGCACCTAACCAACATCTTCCTAACCTCACCAAAGAAAAGTTCCTTAAAAAACTATGAAGGAATTAACAACGGTTGTAAGCAATGAGTGGTTGGGAGAATCCAAGCTTTCTCCCGAAGTTATTCGTTTAGATTCTCCTTCTACCTTCATTCATTGTCAGATTCATAAAACCTCCTTCGATGCTTTTTATAATCCAGTTGTAGAAGTAAATCTTATGTCTAAATCTTTTACACATACCCTTCCTAGAAATATGCAATTAACTCCAACAACCAAACTCTTAAAAAGTCTCTCCGAGCAAATCCTTCCTAGTGAAGGAATTTTTCACCTCATCCCTATCAAAGTAGACAAAACCAAGGTGTATCTTAGTTTTTATGTTTTGATATTTGGGAGTTCAATCTTTTGATAGGGCATCCAATAGAGAGACTCCTACATGAAGGAAAAAAGGGGAGTATAAATGTAAGTCTCAGGAAAAGCATAAACCTTTCTATTCCCATCGCTCGCTCATTACATGTTAAGACAGAGATGAGTCCCGAACTTCTAACAATAGAGGAGATTATGGCAGTGTCTCTCCTGGAAGCTTCTAACAATGATCTCGATGAAGACGCCTAGGATTTCATCCAAGAAGAAGAAGAACCGTGAGGTCCTTTCCCTCTAGATGAAACTCAAGAGCTGCCAAAACCCTCCATTGTGCTCAAACCCCTTCCTTCAAGTTTGAAATATGCTTTTCTAAACAACGATATAGAGTCTCCTGTGACTATTAGTGATAAACTCTCTAAGGACAAGACCCTCTGGCTCCTTACTTGCTCGAAGACCTCAAGGGGATTAGTCCTGCCCTTTGCAACCATCGCATTCCCATAGATCCAGCATATACACCTTCTAGGGAGCCCCAACTTAGACTTAACAATACGATGAGAGAAGTTGTTAAGAAAAAAGTTTTGAAACTTTTGCATGCAAGGATAATCTATCCCATGCTATACAGTGAGTGGGTAAGCCCGGTACAAGTTGTACCAAAGAAAGGGGCATGACTGTGGTAAAAAATGAAAAAATGAATTAATCCCACAATGAACAGTCATAGGATGGCGGATATGCATTGATTACCAAAAACTTAAGAAGGCAACAAAGAAAGATCATTTCCTATTACCCTTCATCGATGAGATGTTGGAACAGCTTGCAAAACATTCTTTCTTCTGTTTCCTTAATGGGTATTCTGGCTATCATCAAATCCCGATCTATCCTGATGACCAAAGCAAAACCACCTTTACATGTCCATATGGAACTTATGCTTATCATAGAATGTCTTTTGAACTGTGTAATTCTCTAGCTTCGTTCCAAAGATGCATGATGTCTATTTTTTCTAAAATGATAGAAGAAATCATGGAAGTTTTTATGGATGATTTTTCTATTTATGGAAACACTTTTGATGATTGCTTAGAAAATTTAGACAAAATTTTGCAAAGATGTGAGGAAAAGTACTTAGTACTTAATTGGGAAAATATCATTTCATGGTTAGAGAAGGCATAGTGCTTGGTGTTGGGCATTCTTAACATCATTACCAAAAGTAGACTTAGTTTTCTAATTCTGATAACGGCGCCAAAAATGCCGAACCTATCCCTCATGCCACTTAAGCCAAGCTGTCATCCCCAGCATGACATGAGAGACGCGGTATTGAAATATGCAACTGCTCTTCTAAATAAATAATAAATAAGATCTGCAAGCGCATAGATTAATACCGATGTAGCATTTTAACCGGGAAGTATTCCAGGTATCGTTATTTATATTTTTACCACTGGGAAGGGATTACTAACATCAATGTTGATTATGGAATGAAATATAGGAATGAGTATCAATCATTGCATGTATAAGTGAGAGCATTCATCTATCTCTTGCATACAGGGGTAAGTGTCACATAAAATATAGATAAAGTATGAATGGTGACAAAGATAATTAATCTGATCAGCTAGCCACATATAATAATGATAGGCACCTCAACAGATATTCTAGCAAGTCATTAGCATGGTATTAGGACGAACTACAAGGATATTTCCTAAGTTATTCTTAACTATAAAGTCTAGCATATCATAGTTAGTGCAAGTACACTTGGCAATCATTGCGAGAAAGGACTACGCCCATGCATAGTGATATTATCAAGGAAGATGAGAAACATAGCAATCACTCCCCCGTAATAATCTTGCTCTGCCTGCCTTACACACGGGAGGGGGACTATATAAGAACCAACGAAGCTGTCACCATCGCGGACCACCCCACGATCCGGCATATAAGGTGCAATCGCAGATAAATATGGTCTAAGCACCACGCCTACACAATATTTATCATTTACCCATGGATCCGATGGATAAACGCTATACGATCCTAAACATGTATATAATTCCAATCTAACTAAGCCAAGCGTATAACTACGATAAACTAAGAACAATATAATCGCAAATAATAACAAGTAGAGCATAGTCATAATCAATATATTGAAATAGAACAAAGTTGTATTCATAATATTGAAGAACAAAGATGAACAATGAAGAACAGTAAAGGAATTACCAAGAATCCTCTTGACAAATCCGGAAACCAATCGAAGATTGACTCCTTCTAGTTCTAATCCTATGTAGCTATGCTATACTAGAGATCTAGTTGATGTGGTGGCTCTAGGGCTTGATCATAGACTCTCCTCCTGAGATTAGGGTTTGAGGAATTGAGAATGAGGGAGTGCCTCCTCTAGGGGCCAGGGGTCCTCCTTATATAGCCCCCTCAAGTGAACGTGGGCCGTCGGATCAAACCGACATTAATCGCACGGTTTTCCTTGATCCCTTAGGTCGGTGGAGCATAATCCGCGAGACGGAGCCTGATTGGCTCTCAGGCCAGGGCGGGCGCCCTAGGGAGTAGGGCGGGTGTTGACGGTCCTTAAGTACCAAATATAGTTATCAAATAAATAAAGAAAAGGATCCAAATGCAACCAACACCTAGACTTAGGGTTTTATTTGACAGAATTCCACGAGTTTTGGTGTTTGTCTGTTTCTGCAGGGGGTTATCAGAAAATATGGAGGAAAGGCCCACACGTCGGGTTTACATAGAGATAATAACGTGTTCACCGATTTTCTATCATCTAGAAGACTCCAGAAGCCACGAGATCGAACGGGAGGCCGAACGGGCCCGGAGGCAGGGCGCCCGCCCTGCTCCCTAGGGCGCCCGCCCTGGCCTGAGAGCCAATCAGGCTCCGTCTCGCGGATTATGCTCCACCGACCTAAGGGATCAAGGAAAACCGTGCGATTAATGTCGGTTTGATCCGACGGCCCACGTTCACTTGAGGGGGCTATATAAGCAGGACCCCTGGCCCCTGGAGGAGGCACTCCCTCATTCTCAATTCTTCAAACCCTAATCTCAGGAGGAGAGTCTCTGATCAAGCCCAGAGCCACCACATCAACTAGATCTCTAGTATAGCATAGCTACATAGGATTAGAACTAGAAGGAGTCAATCTTCGATTGGTTTCCGGATCTGTCAAGAGGATTCTTGGTAATTCCTTTATTGTTCTTCATTGTTCATCTTTGTTCTCCAATATTATGAATACAACTTTGTTCTATTTCAATATATTGATTATGACTATGCTCTACTTGTTATTATTTGCGATTATATTGTTCTTAGTTTATCGTAGTTATACGCTTGGCTTAGTTAGATTGGAATTATATACATGTTTAGGATCGTATAGCGTTTATCCATCGGATCCATGGGTAAATGATAAATATTGTGTAGGCGTGGTGCTTAGACCATATTTATCTGCGATTGCACCTTATATGCCGGATCGTGGGGTGGTCCGCGATGGTGACAGCTTCGTTGGTTCTTATATAGTCCCCCTCCCGTGTGTAAGGCAGGCAGAGCAAGATTATTACGGGGGAGTGATTGCTATGTTTCTCGTCTTTCTTGATAATATCACTATGCATGCATGGGCGTAGTCCTTTCTCGCAATGATTGCCAAGTGTACTTGCACTAACTATGATATGCTAGACTTTATAGTTAAGAATAACTTAGGAAATATCCTTGTAGTTCGTCCTAATACCATGCTAATGACTTGCTAGAATATCTGTTGAGGTGCTTATCATTATTATATGTGGCTAGCTGATCAGATTAATTATCTTTGTCACCATTCATACTTTATCTATATTTTATGTGACACTTACCCCTGTATGCAAGAGATAGATGAATGCTCTCATTTATACATGCAATGATTGATACTCATTCCTATATTCCATTCCATAATCAACATTGATGTTAGTAATCCCTTCCCAGTGGTAAAAATATAAATAACGATATCTGGAATACTTCCCGGTTAAAATGCTACATCGGTATTAATCTGTGCGCTTTCAGATCTTATTTATTATTTATTTAGAAGAGCAGTTGCATATTTCAATACCGCGTCTCTCATGTCATGCTGGGGATGACAACTTGGCTTAAGTGGCATGAGGGATAGGTTCGACATTTTTGGCGCCGTTATCAGAATTAGAAAACTAAGTCTACTTTTGGTAATGACGTTAAGAATGCCCAACAAGCATTTTTGGCGCCGTTGCCGGGGAAGGTTGATTTACTAACAAGGAATGAATACGGAATTTGAGTCATCATTCGCATCATTAAGTGATTGAGATCATCAATTCTCCCATACAGATTTACCCCTGTATTTTTTCCATTCATATTGTTTTGCAGGGTGATGTATGAATAGAGGACATCTTCCAGAAAATTTTGTTGACAACCCCGAAGCATTAATCAGAAGGGCAAGAGCCAAGCTCAAGAAGTCAACACTTCGACGCAACACTTCATCCAATCCAGAAGACCACCGAAGTTTCATCCGGAATTTGTCAACAGAGTTCGCAGCCATGGCGAAGAAGACGATCCGCGAGTTCTCAGCTCCCACTACGGACAATATCCGCACTGGACCTGCCGCGGCCATCGACAAGAACTTTGAGCTCAAGCCAGGGCTCATCAACATGGTACAAGCCAACCAGTTTTGTGGGAAGCCGCACGAAGATGCAAGTGTTCATCTCCAACACTTCCTAGAGATTTGCAGCACATTCACTTTATTAGATGTTCCCAGAGACGCCATACTACTTCACCTTTTCCCATTCTCACTATTGGGGAGAGCGAAGCAGTGGTTCTACGCGATGAAGGATAAGAACACTACGTGGGCACTCTGCTCTACGAACTTTCTGGCTAAGTTCTTTTCCATGGGCAAGACCAATGCTCTCCGTGGGAAGATTACAAGTTTTCAGCAACAACATGATGAATCCGTTCCAGAAGCATGGGAGCGCTTTCAAGGTTACATCCTAGAATGTCCCCATCATGGAATGGAAAGCTGGCTACTTACGCAGACTTTCTATCATGGGCTCATCACTAGTGCTCGTGAGACCATGGATGCTGCAGCTGGAGGCGCATTTCTATCACTCACCATACCACAAGCTACAGCCCTTGTGGAGAAGATGGCATCCAACCAAGGTTGGAACGAAGAGAGGATCCAAACACGCAAGAAGGGTGGAGGTATGCACCAGCTCAAGGAGGTAGACATGCTGTCTGCAAAGTTAGACCTACTCATGAAAAAGCTCGATGACAAAGCTGGAGACAAAAGAGAAGTCATGAACGTCTACGACTCTCACATGACTTGTGAGGAATGTGGAGATACTGGACACTCAGGCAATCACTGCCCTGAGATGCTTGAGGATGCAAGGTACATCAACAACAACAACTACAACCGTCCTCAACAAAATCAAGGTTGGAATCAACAGAGGCCTAACTACTCAGGTAACTACTCAGGTAATTATCAAGGTAATAACTCTTACAACAACAATAATAATTTTCCACCCCTGAGAGAGTTAGTGTCTAATCAAGGAAAGCTAATGGATAACTTGTCTAAGAAATTGGCATCCAATGATAAAATACTAGAAAACATAAATAATAGAATGGATAATTTCTCTACTGCCATCAAAAATCAAATTAGCTTTAATAAAATGATTGAATCTCAGTTAAATCAAATAGCTGCTGCTGTTCCTGCTACTAACCCCGGTATACCATCACAACCGGAAGGATTAGAATCTGCAAATCTTGTAGACATGTTTGATGCAGGTAACTATTGGAGTAATCCCGCTGTCGGAGTACATAATGACCTTCTGCCAGTCAAGAGAGGCGATCCAGGACGCCCCGTCATCCCGATCTCCATCGGCATGGTGGACTTCCCAGAAGCACTCTGTGACTTTGGCTCCAGCGTCAACATTATGCCCAGGGTACTCTATGAAAAATTCTTTACATATCCTTTATCAGAAATAACTATGTGTTTGCAGCTTGCAGATCGAACACTAAGCTTTCCTAAAGGAATATTAAAGAACATGTGTGTCCGAGTTGGTACCTCGTATGCTCCAGCTGATTTCGTGGTGATAGAGACCGGGTCCGATGAGAGGTCACCAGTTATTCTAGGAAGGCCATTCCTGAACACCTCGGGAGCTGTCATCTACGCCAGCGCTGCGAAGATCAACTTCAACATCAAGGGGAGGAAGGAGACGTTTTCCTTCAAGAACAAGATTACACAAATCCCAGAGCAACCCCAACATGAACCAAGGAAGAGGACCAACAGGAGGAACAAGCAGAACAAGAACAACCAAGGATAGACCGAATCAGCTAAGATGGTCACTGTAGTTGCTCTTCCTGAACAAGAAGGACGACCCAGGTATGCCAAGCATTGAGTGCTCAATCAATGGATACTCCTTTCAGAAGGCGCTCTGCTACACTGGATCAGGCATCAACATAATGGCCACAGTCACCTATCAGCTCTTGTACGGGACCATGCCCTTAAAACCAACATACACTCAGCTCCAGATGGCAGATCAGACATCCCAAAAGGTCGAAGGTATAGTAACCGATGTCCCTGTTAAAATTAACGATCATTTTGTCCATACAGACTTTCAGGTCATTGACATGGGAGACGACGAGTACGATCCACCCATCATCCTAGGAAGACCGTTCCTAGGCACCGTCAAAGCAATCATCTACATTGGAACCGGAGAAGTCCATATGCATTTCTCCTCTGAGAAGGTACGCCGCTACTTTAATGACCCTAACTATATAGTTGAAGATTCTAAGCAGGTCAGGACAAGAAGAAGGCGACGTAACCGTAACCAAAGGAGGCAAACCATCAAGGACGTATGGGCAGACTATGAAGGAGAGGTCATAAGGCCCGAGGATACACAACAGGAGACCGAAGCACCAAGTCGGGTATGGAAGGCGAAGACAGTTATACAAGAAGAGGAGGCGCTGCCGGAACCGCCGTCTACGCCACCCAAATCCCAGGACAACTAAGAAGAAAAGAAGTCCTGTTCGGAGGACTTAAAAACACCGAATGCCGTGCCAAGAGGTAAACTTGGTAGTTATCATTTTCCCTTTAATTATTGCTCAGTTAATCATGTTCATTCTGTCTAAAAAAATGTTGAAAACAGTAAGCCCCATGTGAGTATGCGAGTGGCATAAAACCCATAAGTACATTCATTGTGGTGGCATAAAAAAAATAATAATATATTTTTTCTGTTCTATAAAAATGAAAATAAAAATAGAGAGTGATATTTATCAAGGAAGCTCAAACATGATAAGGGCTAGATATTTATGCTAACGCTTAATCAAGTTCCACGAAGCTTTGTTGTCTATTTGAACTCCACAGAATTCAGGAAGACTAGCAGTCGGAGGATATCCTAATCGTTGTCAGGGTGCTGCCGACATTCAAATACACCTCTGCACCTGCTTGCTACTTCAGAAGAAATTACGTCAAGATCTAGCTTGGGGGAGAGCACCCCCATTTATCCCGATAAGTATTTTTATCTACATTTATACCTATGCTTTATTAAAATAAAAAGATGCATAATCATGAAAACCCAAATAAATATTTTGTGTTTATATATATTTGCTTAGTTTAATAAATAAATAAAGTAGCTATGCTAAACTGAATATTGAAAATAAAACTCTAGCATGGATATGATGAATAGTTGCTCTGCCTAATTTTCAAATTTGTTCTCTCTCTAGTTTAGACATAACTGTTATAATTTAAAAGTGGCTCTAAACCTGAACTAGTGGGAAGAGAACTTGATCTGAAGTCTAAGTTGTTAACGGATATGATATGGGAAGGTTGAGCTACTGTTTATCTGTTCCTAGAGATGCTAGAATTCTGGAGAATTTTATCTTTGAAAATCTTTAAAATGTTGCATGATGAGTTCCTGTATGATGAGAGTTTAAATTCCTACCACAGCCATATATACATGCTTGTTAGATTAAGAGCCGCACTTTTACTACTTACTGCTTATGGGCATTGAGTGTGGTCGAGCTGTGTAGACCCTTAGGAACTTTTCATGTGGTTAAAATCAAGATTCACTTGCACGTTCACTCATACATGCTGCTTCTACTCCGGAAGTACGCATCCACATATATCCACTCATTTCCATCTCCAGATTCACCCAAAATTATTCTACTCCTGACCCGGGAGAGAATAGCCAAAAACATTATTCCATTCCTGTTATTTCCTGTGAAGTTAATGCTCAAGTCATTTCTACTACCACTTGCTATATTTTCAAAAGAGGGAGATTGCTCTAAAAAAACGAGGAAATAAAAAGGAGCAAGTGCTCGGAACCTCGAAGAAAGAAAAAGTGAGATGAGAGGTAAAAATGGACAAGTGTCCGATAGTAGAATTAGGGGTACAAGATACCCACCTGAGAGAAAAAAAATAGAGCATCTCATTCCCCTCAAAAGTTTTAAAAAGCAAGAAAGGTATGTATTCCCTCAAAAAGAGCATTAGACTTTTGTTATCACCATCATCACCATACACCACTCATTCACCACACATGCACATCTTGATTTGACTTATTGACTTGTTTCTCTGGATCTATGGTTTGACTATGCAATAAATGTTCTATGAGTATGTATACTGTATCTCCCACCTATGAGCTCCAGATATTAAAGCCTTATTAGAGTAGGGTGAGAGAGAAGGCAATGTCACTACGCCTTATACCATAAATACCACATACATTGAGAGAGAAGGCATATACCATTACTGCCTTGGTAAGGATCCAGAAATACCACAAAAGAGAGACCCAAGAAAGTCATACAAGGAATCTCTGAGTTTTATTTGAAAAATTTGCAAAAAACTTCAGAGCTATAGCTGATCAAGAATAAGAGACATGGCGTTTGACTAGACCATTCTATCTTTTAACCACTCAAGATGCAGGTGACGGTTGCAAGCCCCATGGTGAAAGGTAAAATGAGTAAGTTTTAAGTCTTGACAGTTTACTCTAACTCAGGGATGAGACCTTATTTGAAAGCATATGTACCGTCAACGTTCAAAGGCGTTGCAGCAACTTCTGATCCATAATGAGTCTATCCTTGCTCAGGGACGAACAAGAGGTAAGCTTGGGGGAGTTTGTTGACGGTCCTTAAGTACCAAATATAATTATCAAATAAATAAAGAAAAGGATCCAAATGCAACCAACACCTAGACTTAGGGTTTTATCTGACAGAATTCCACGAGTTTTGGTGTTTGTCTGTTTCTGCAGGGGGTTATCAGAAAATACGGAGGAAAGGCCCACACGTCGGGTTCACATAGAGATAATAATGTGTTCACCGATTTTCTATCATCTAGAAGACTCCAGAAGCCACGAGATCGAACGGGAGGCCGAACGGGCCCGGAGGCAGGGCGCCCGCCCTCCTCCCTAGGGCGCCCGCCCCGGCCTGAGAGCCAATCAGGCTCCGTCTCGCGGATTATGCTCCACCGACCTAAGGGATCAAGGAAAACCGTGCGATTAATGTCGGTTTGATCCGACAGTCCACGTTCACTTGAGGGGGCTATATAAGCAGGACCCCTGGCCCCTGGAGGAGGCACTCCCTCATTCTCAATTCTTCAAACCCTAATCTTAGGAGGAGTGTCTCTGATCAAGCCCTAGAGCCACCACATCAACTAGATCTCTAGTATAGCATAGCTACATAGGATTAGAACTAGAAGGAGTCAATCTTCGATTAGTTTTCGGATCTGTCAAGAGGATTCTTGGTAATTCCTTTACTGTTCTTCATTGTTCATCTTTGTTCTTCAATATTATGAATACAACTTTGTTCTATTTCAATATATTGATTATGACTATGCTCCACTTGTTATTATTTGCGATTATATTGTTCTTAGTTTATCGTAGTTATACGCTTGGCTTAGTTAGATTGGAATTATATACATGTTTACGATCGTATAGCGTTTATCCATCGGATCCATGGGTAAATGATAAATATTGTGTAGGCGTGGTGCTTAGACCATATTTATCTGCGATTGCACCTTATATGCCGGATCGTGGGGTGGTCCGCGATGGTGACAGCTTCGTTGGTTCTTATATAGTCCACCTCCCGTGTGTAAGCCAGGCAGAGCAACATTATTACGGGGGAGTGATTGCTATGTTTCTCATCTTCCTTGATAATATCACTATGCATGGGCGTAGTCCTTTCTCGCAATGATTGCCAAGTGTACTTGCACTAACTATGATATGCTAGACTTTATAGTTAAGAATAACTTAGGAAATATCCTTGTAGTTCGTCCTAATACCATGCTAATGACTTGCTAGAATATCTGTTGAGGTGCTTATCATTATTATATGTGGCTAGCTGATCAGATTAATTATCTTTGTCACCATTCATACTTTATCTATATTTTATGTGACACTTACCCCTGTATGCAAGAGATAGATGAATGCTCTCATTTATACATGCAATGATTGATACTCATTCCTATATTCCATTCCATAATCAACATTGATGTTAGTAATCCCTTCCCAGTGGTAAAAATATAAATAACTATACCTGGAATACTTTCCGGTTAAAATGCTACATCGGTATTAATCTGTGCGCTTGCAGATCTTATTTATTATTTATTTAGAAGAGTAGTTGCATATTTCAATACCGCGTCTCTCATGTCATGCTAGGGATGACAACTTGGCTTAAGTGGCATGAGGGATAGGTTCGGCATTTTTGGCGCCGTTATCAGAATTAGAAAACTAAGTCTACTTTTGGTAATGACGTTAAGAATTCCCAACAGCGGGCGCCCTGCCTCCGGGCCCGTTCGGCCTCCCGTTCGATCTCGTGGCTTCTGGAGTCTTCTAGATGATAGAAAATCGGTGAACACGTTATTATCTCTATGTAAACCCGACGTGTGGGCCTTTCCTCCGTATTTTCTGATAACCCCCTGCAGAAACAGACAAACACCAAAACTCGTGGAATTCTGTCAGATAAAACCCTAAGTCTAGGTGTTGGTTGCATTTGGATCCTTTTCTTTATTTATTTGATAACTATATTTGGTACTTAAGGACCGTCAACAAACTCCCCCAAGCTTACCTCTTGCTCGTCCCTGAGCAAGGATAGACTCATTATGGAGCAGAAGTTGCTGCAACGCCTTTGAACGTTGACGGTACATATGCTTTCAAATATGGTCTCATCCCTGAGTTAGAGTAAACTGTCAAGACTTAAAACTTACTTATTTTACCTTTCACCATGGGGCTTGCAACCGTCACCTGCATCTTGAGTGGTTAAAAGATAGAATGGTCTAGTCAAACGCCATGTCTCTTATTCTTGATCAGCTATAGCTCTGGAGTTTTTTGCAAATTTTTCAAATAAAACTCAGAGATTCCTTGTATGACTTTCTCGGGTCTCTCTTTTCTGGTATTTCTGGATCCTTACCAAGGCAGTAATGGTATATGCCTTCTCTCTCAAAGTATGTGGTATTTATGGTATAAGGCGTAGTGACATTGCCTTCTCTCTCACCCTACTCTAATAAGGCTTTGATATCTGGAGCTCATAGGTGGGAGATACAGTATACATACTCATAGAACATTTATTGCATAGTGAAACCATGGATCCAGAGAAACAAGTCAATAAGTCAAATCAAAATGTGCATGTGTGGTGAATGAGTGGTGTATGGTGATGATGGTGATAACAAAAGTCTAATGCTCTTTTTGAGGGAATACATACCTTTCTTGCTTTTTAAAACTTTTGAGGGGAATGAGATGCTCTATTTTTTTTCTCTCAGGTGGGTATTGTACCCCTAATTCTACTATCGGACACTTGTCCATTTTTACCTCTCGTCTCACTTTTTCTTTCTTCGAGGTTCCGAGCACTTGCTCCTTTTTATTTCCTCGTTTTTTTAGAGCAAATCTTCCTCTTGAAAATATAGCAAGTGGTAGTAGAAATGACTTGAGCATTAACTTCACAGGGAATAACAGGAATGGGATAATGTTTTTGGCTATTCTCTCCTGGGTCAGGAGTGGAATAATTTTGGGAGAATCTGGAGATGGAAATGAGTGGATATATGTGGATGCGTACTTCCGGAGTAGAAGCAGCATGTATGAGTGAACGTGCAAGTGAATCTTGATTTTAACCACATGACAAGTTCCTAAGGGTCTACACAGCTTGACCACACTCAATGCCCATAAGCAGTAAGTAGTAAAAGTGCGGCTCTTAATCTAACAAGCATGTATATATGGCTGTGGTAGGAATTTAAACTCTCATCATACAGGAACTCATCATGCAACATTTTAAAGATTTTCAAAGATAAAATTCTCCAGAATTCTAGCATCTCTAGGAACAGATAAACAGCAGCTCAACCTTCCCATATCATATCCGTTAACAACTTAGACTTCAGATCAAGTTCTCTTCCCACTAGTTCAGGTTTAGAGCTAGTTTTAAATTATAACAGTTATGTCTAAACTAGAGAGAGAACAAATTTAAAAATTAGGCAGAGCAACTATTCATCATATCCATGCTAGAGTTTTATTTTCAAGATTCAGTTTAGCATAGCTACTTTATTTATTTATTAAACTAAGCAAATATATATAAACACAAAATATTTATTTGGGTTTTCATAATTATGCATCTTTTTATTTTAATAAAGCATAGGTATAAATGTAGATAAAAATACTTATCGGGATAAATGGGGGTGCTCTCCCCCAAGCTGGATCTTGACGTAATTTCTTCTGAAGTAGCTAGCAGGTGCAGAGGTGTATTTGAATGTCGGCAGCACCCTGACAACGATTAGGATATCATCCGTCTGCTAGTCTTCCTGAATTCTGTGGAGCTCAAATAGACAACAAAGCTTCGTGGAACTTGATTAAGTGTTAGCATAAATATCTAGCCTTTATCATGTTTGAGCTTCCTTGATAAATGTCACTCTCTATTTTTATTTTCATTTTTATAGAACAGAAAAAATATATTATTATTTCTTTTTTTTTATGCCACCACAGTGAATGTACTTATGGGTTTTATGCCACTCGCATACTCACATGGGGCTTACTGTTTTCAACATTTTTTTAGACAGAATGAACATGATTAACTGAGCAATAATTAAAGGGAAAATGATAACTACCAAATTTACCTCTTGGCACGGCGTTCGGTGTTTTTAAGTCCTCCGAACAGGACTTCTTTTCTTCTTAGTTGTCCTGAGATTTGGGTGGCGTAGACGGTGGTTCCGGCAGCACCTCCTCTTCTTGTGTAACTGTCTTCACTTTCCATACCCGACCTGGTGCTTCGGTCTCCTGTTGTGTATCCTCGGGCCTTATGACCTCTCCTTCATAGTCTGCCCATACGTCCTTGATGGTTTGCCTCCTTTGGTTACGGTTACGTCGCCTTCTTCTTGTCCTGACCTGCTTAGAATCTTCAACTATATAGTTAGGGTCATTAAAGTAGCGGCGTACCTTCTTAGAGGGGAAATGCATATGGACTTCTTCGGTTCCAATGTAGATGATTGCTTTGACGGTGCCTAGGAACGGTCTTCCTAGGATGATGGGTGGATCGTACTCGTCGTCTCCCATGTCAATGACCTGAAAGTCTGTACGGACAAAATGATCGTTAATTTTAACAGGGACATCAGTTACTATACCTTCGACCTTTCGGGATGTCTGATCTGCCATCTAGAGCTGAGTGTATGTTGGTTTTAAGGACATGGTCCCGTACAAGAGCTGATAGGTGACTGTGGCCATTATGTTGATACCTGATCCAGTGTCGCAGAGCGCCTTCTGAAAGGAGTATCCATTGATTGAGCACTCAATGCTTGGCATACCTGGGTCGTCCTTCTTGTTCAGGAAGGGCGACTTGAGTCGACCATCTTGACCTCCTTGAACTGCAGTGACCATCTTAGCTGATTCGGTCCATCCTTGGTTGTTCTTGTTCTGCTTGTTCCTCCTGTTGGTCCTCTTCCTTGGTTCATGTTGGGGTTGCTCTGGGATTTGTGTAATGTTGTTCTTGAAGGAAAACGTCTCCTCCTCCCCTTGATGTTGAAGTTGATCTTCGCAGCGCTGGCGTAGATGACAGCTCCTGAGGTGTTCAGGAATGGCCTTCCCAGAATAACTGGTGACCTCTCATCGGACCCGGTTTCTATCACCACGAAGTCAGCTGGAGCATACGAGGTACCAACTCGGACACACATGTTCTTTAATATTCCTTTAGGAAAGCTTAGTGTCCGATCTGCAAGCTGCAAACACATAGTTGTTTCTGATAAAGGATATGTAAAGAATTTTTCATAGAGTACCCTGGGCATAATGTTGACGCTGGAGCCAAAGTCGCAGAGTGCTTCTGGGAAGTCCACCATGCCGATGGAGATCGGGATGACGGGGCGTCCTGGATCGCCTCTCTTGACTGGCAGAAGGTCATTATGTACTCCGACAACGGGATTACTCCAATAGTTACCTGCATCAAACATGTCTATAAGATTTGCAGATTCTAATCCTTCCGGTTGTGATGGTATACTGGGGTTTGTAGCAGGAACAGCAGCAGCTATTTGATTTAACTGAGATTCAATCATTTTATTAAAGCTAATTTGGTTTTTGATGGCAGTAGAGAAATTATCCATTCTATTATTTATGTTTTCTAGTATTTTATCATTGGATGCCAATTTCTTAGACAAGTTATCCATTAGCTTTCCTTGATTAGACACTAACTCTCTCAGGGGTGGAAAATTATTATTGTTGTTGTAAGAGTTATTACCTTGATAATTACCTGAGTAGTTACCTGAGTATTTAGGCCTCTGTTGATTCCAACCTTGATTTTGTTGAGGACGATTGTAGTTGTTGTTGTTGTTGATGTACCTTGCATCCTCAAGCATCTCAGGGCAGTGATTGCCTGAGTGTTCAGTGTCTCCACATTCCTCACAAGTCATGTGAGAGTCGTAGACGTTCATGACTTCTCTTTTGTCTCCAGCTTTGTCATCGAGCTTTTTCATGAGTAGGTCTAACTTTGCAGACAGCATGTCTACCTCCTTGAGCTGGTGCATACCTCCACCCTTCTTGCGTGTTTGAGTCCTCTCTTCGTTCCAACCTTGGTTGGACGCCATCTTCTCCACAAGGGCTGTAGCTTGTGGTATGGTGAGTGATAGAAATGCGCCTCCAGCTGCAGCATCCATGGTCTCACGAGCACTAGTGATGAGCCCATGATAGAAAGTCTGCATAAGTAGCCAGCTTTCCATTCCATGATGGGGACATTCTAGGATGCAATCTTGAAAGCGCTCCCATGCTTGTGGAACGGATTCATCATGTTGTTGCTGAAAACTTGTAATCTTCCCACGGAGAGCATTGGTCTTGCCCATGGGAAAGAACTTAGCCAGAAAGTTCGTAGAGTAGAGTGCCCACATAGTGTTCTTATCCTTCGTCGCGTAGAACCACTGCTTCGCTCTCCCCAATAGTGAGAATGGGAAAAGGCGAAGTAGTATGGCGTCTCTGGGAACATCTAATATAGTGAATGTGCTGCAAATCTCTAGGAAGTATTGGAGATGAGCACTTGCATCTTCGTGCGGCTTCCCACAAAACTGGTTGGCTTGTACCATGTTGATGAGCCCTGGCTTGAGCTCAAAGTTCTTGTCGATGGCCGCGGTAGGTCCAGTGCGGATGTTGTCCGTAGTGGGAGCTGAGAACTCGCGGATCGTCTTGTTCGCCATGGCTGCGAACTCTGTTGACAAATTCCGGATGAAACTTCAGCGATCTTCTGGATTGGATGAAGTGTTGCGTTGAAGTGTTGACTTCTTGAGCTTGGCTCTTGCCTCTCTGATTAATGCTTCGGGGTTGTCAACAAAATTTCTAGAAGATGTCCTCTATTCATACATCACCCTGCAAAACAATAAGAATGGAAAAAATACAGGGGTAAATCTGTATGGGAGAATTGATGATCTCAATCACTTAATGATGCGAATGATGACTCAAATTCCGTATTCATTCCTTGTTAGTAAATCAACCTTCCCCGGCAACGGCGCCAAAAATGCTTGTTGGGCATTCTTAACGTCATTACCAAAAGTAGACTTAGTTTTCTAATTCTGATAACGGCGCCAAAAATGCCGAACCTATCCCTCATGCCACTTAAGCCAAGTTGTCATCCCCAGCATGACATGAGAGACGCGGTATTGAAATATGCAACTGCTCTTCTAAATAAATAATAAATAAGATCTGCAAGCGCACAGATTAATACCGATGTAGCATTTTAACCGGGAAGTATTCCAGGTATCGTTATTTATATTTTTACCACTGGGAAGGGATTACTAACATCAATGTTGATTATGGAATGGAATATAGGAATGAGTATCAATCATTGCATGTATAAGTGAGAGCATTCATCTATCTCTTGCATACAGGGGTAAGTGTCACATAAAATATAGATAAAGTATGAATGGTGACAAAGATAATTAATCTGATCAGCTAGCCACATATAATAATGATAAGCACCTCAACAGATATTCTAGCAAGTCATTAGCATGGTATTAGGACGAACTACAAGGATATTTCCAAAGTTATTCTTAACTATAAAGTCTAGCATATCATAGTTAGTGCAAGTACACTTGGCAATCATTGCGAGAAAGGACTACGCCCATGCATAGTGATATTATCAAGGAAGATGAGAAACATAGCAATCACTCCCCCGTAATAATGTTGCTCTACCTGCCTTACACACGGGATGGGGACTATATAAGAACCAACGAAGCTGTCACCATCGCGGACCACCCCACAATCCCGCATATAAGGTGCAATCGCAGATAAATATGGTCTAAGCACCACGCCTACACAATATTTATCATTTACCCATGGATCCGATGGATAAATGCTATACGATCCTAAACATGTATATAATTCCAATCTAACTAAGCCAAGCGTATAACTACGATAAACTAAGAACAATATAATCGCAAATAATAACAAGTAGAGCATAGTCATAATCAATATATTGAAATAGAACAAAGTTGTATTCATAATATTGAAGAACAAAGATGAACAATGAAGAACAGTAAAGGAATTACCAAGAATCCTCTTGACAGATCTGGAAACCAATCGAAGATTGACTCCTTCTAGTTCTAATCCTATGTAGCTATGCTATACTAGAGATCTAGTTGATGTGGTGGCTCTAGGGCTTGATCAGAGACTCTCCTCCTGAGATTAGGGTTTGAGGAATTGAGAATGAGGGAGTGCCTCCTCCAGGGGCCAGGGGTCCTGCTTATATAGCCCCCTCAAGTGAACGTGGGCCGTCGGATCAAACCGACATTAATCGCACGGTTTTCCTTGATCCCTTAGGTCGGTGGAGCATAATCCGCGAGACGGAGCCTGATTGGCTCTCAGGCCAGGGCAGGCGCCCTAGGGAGCAGGGCGGGCGCCCTGCCTCCGGGCCCGTTCGGCCTCCCGTTCGATCTCGTGGCTTCTGGAGTCTTCTAGATGATAGAAAATCGGTGAACACGTTATTATCTCTATGTAAACCCGACGTGTGGGCCTTTCCTCCGTATTTTCTGATAACCCCCTGCAGAAACAGACAAACACCAAAACTCGTGGAATTCTGTCAGATAAAACCCTAAGTCTAGGTGTTGGTTGCATTTGGATCCTTTTCTTTATTTATTTGATAACTATATTTGGTACTTAAGGACCGTCAACACTTGGACACTTGGTGTCATAATGTGGGATTGAGGTAGACTGAGCTAAGATAGAAGTAATAGAATAGCTACCTCCTGCTATAAACATCAAAGGGGTGCGAAGTTTTCTTGGTCATGTGGGGTTCTATCGTCTTTTTGTAAAAGATTTTTCTCATATTACTAGACCCCTTACAAGCTTGTTAGCTAAGGATGCTCCCTTCGAGTTTGATGATGTGCTTTTCAAATCCTTAAAAAAGCACTCATCTCTGCACCAATCATCCAACCCCCTGATTGGTCGCTGCCTTTTGAAATCATGTGTGATGGTAGTGATTATGCTCTAGAGACAGCTTTGCGTCAAACATAGGATAGAAAGCATCATGCAATTTCTTATGCTAGTAAAACTCTGTCAGGACAACTTAATTATGCAACCACTGAAAAAGAGCTTCTGGCTATTATTTTTTCTACTGACAAGTTTAGATCTTATTTAGTATGAGCAAAGGTTATTGTTTACACTAATCATGTTGCTCTTAAATATCTTCTTACTAAGAAAAATGCTAAGCCTCAGCTTATAAGATGCATCCTTTTGCTTCAAGAATTTGATTTAGAAATTAAAGATAAGAAAGGAATAGAAAATTTTGTAGCCGATCACTTGTCAAGAATGTAGTTTGAGAATCCACATGATTTGCCCATCAATGATTTTCTATGAGACGACATGCTCCTGAAGTTCACAGGATTCAACCCCTTGTATGCAAATACTATTAATTTTATGGTTGCAGGTTATGTACCACCAGGGGAGAACAGGCAAAAGCTCATCCATGAAAGTCACCTCCATCTATGGGATGACCTCTATCGAGTTTGCTCTGATGGACTGCTCAGGAGGTGTGTTCTAGCTGAGGAAGCAACCAAGATCATCGAGAGATGTCACTTGGCACCATATGGAGGACATTGTGGGGCATTCCGCACTAATGCTAAAATCTAGCAAAGTGGATTCTTCTGGCCAACCTTGTATGATGACACCAAAGACTTCATATGGAGTGTACCCCATGTCAGAAACATGGGAGTATCAATGCAAGAGATGCCATGCCACTCACCACCAACCTTCAGATAAAGCTCTTTGATGTCTGGGGAATCGACTACAATGGACCATTTCCAAAATCTCGGCAGTTTGAATACATCCTAGTACCAGTCGACTATGTCTCAAAATGGGTCGAAGCTCTACCATATCGAGCAGCAGATTCCAATAACGCCAAGAGGATGTTTACAAAGATCATCTTTCCACACTTTGGAGTTCCATGCATGGTAATTAGTGATGGAGGTCCTCACTCATTTATAGGAAGTTCCGACACTTCTTATCCGATCATGGAGTCCATCATAACATCTCGACACCATATCATCCTCAAACTTGCGGACAAACAGAAACATCAAACAAGCAAATCAAGAACATTCTGTAGAACACTATCAATGAGATGGGGATAGCATGGAAAGATAAGTTATCCAGAGCACTATGGGCTTACAGAACAGCTTCCAAAACACCCCTTGGAATGTCACCATATCAACTCGTCTATGAGAAGACATGTTACTTACCAGTTGAGTTGGAATTCAAAGCACATTGGGCCATAAAAAGGTGGAACATGGACTTTGAAGCAGCCAGGAAGGAAAAATTGCAACTCTCTGAGCTAGGGGAATGGCAAGAAAAGGCATATCATAATGCAAAACTCTACAAAGAGAGGATAAAAAGATGGCATGACAAAAGATCAAAAAAGAAGGAATTCAAACTAGGTGATAAGGTGCTGCTATTCAACTCTCCAGTACGCTTTTCAAGGTACCTTATAAGGTAATTAGCACATCATCTCATGGAGCAGTCACACTTCAAAATGACAGGTACGCTTTTCAAGGTAAATGGTCATCATTTAAAAGTTTTCCATGACACACAATTGCCAGAAGAAGAACCGGATATAATTAACTTTATAGAATTTAAATAACATTTTCAATTCAGCTCTTCTTCTTTGCTCTGTGAACACCTTAAAAAACCATGTTTACCTGCTAAATTATCTATACATTTGAATAAAGTATTGCCAGGATCTCTCCAGTCTTTTGTTGGTGTTTGTCTCCACATGTTGTTTATGCAAGATAATAGAAATCAAGTGTGGGGGCAACCTCCCCAAACAAAGCACGGTGTCGACAAATGATGGAAGAACCACGAGAAAGGTAGGTTGACCTGCCTTGGGCCTACTAGCTTTGCACTTCGTCCTCGGCTAGGTTTACCATCATCCAGTTTGGGGGAGAGACACCCCCATGCATCCAGCTAAGTATTTATCTTCCTTTGTTTTTTATATTTAGTTTGCTTTATAAATGCAAAACTAAAAGCAAAAATAAATAGTTATCTCTATATAGCAAAAATGAAAACAAAATAAGAAAGGGTGTGTCTAGTTTGCTTTAATTTCTTTTAAGAGCTAAATAAATGAAAAGAGGACTCTGAAGATAATCTCTTAAAATGGAAATGATGAATAGTTGTTGTGCTATAATTCCTTTCAAGTACCTAGTTTTCAGCCTTGCAATCTCCTAAGTTTTGGATAAAAAATTATTTTGATATAAGGATTTACTCTGAACTTGAAACTCGTGGGTGCAACATATGCTTGATCTAAGTCTAGGTAATTGACAGATATGATACGAGAAGGTCTAAGCTATTGTTTATCTTGTTCCAAGTGACACTAAAATTCTAGAGATTTATCTTTTGAAAAACATAGAAATGCTACATGATGAGTTCCTATATGACAAAGCTTGAATTCCTACCAGAGCCATACATGTTATTTGGGCTAGAAAAACTTCCACTCATATATGCTTCTTGCTTTTGCATTGAGTTTTGTCAAGCTTTGTTGACCCTTATGAGAGGTTTGTCATGCTCTTAAAATCAAGATCACATGCACACCACCCAAATATACATTGGGGGTAGGCGCAAAAACATGCCATTCTATTTAGATTCACCCAAAAATGTTCTAGTCCTATACTAAGAGTGAACATAAAAACATGTTTGTTAGGTTTTCCATCCACCAAATTAATGCTCCAACTTCTTTAAGCTATCTCTCAAAGTTTTGTTGCAAAAAAGAGACATGGCGCTATGCAAAAGCTACTCATGAAAAAAGAAAAGAGAATTGAGAAAAAATGGACAAGTGTCTGAGATATTGAAGACAATGGATACTCAGAGCCCGCTTGAAAAAAAGAGATGAATAAGATAGCCCATGTTCTCTCGCAAAAAATATTTCCAGTTTCAAGAGAGAGATATGTTTTCAAGGAGCAAAGTAGAATTAGGTCAGCCACCACATATATCCACCTCATATTTCCACAAACATGCACATCTTGATTTAATTGTATGACTCAACTCTCTTTGGATCCGTTGTCTGACTTTACAATATATGCATTGCAAGTTTGCTCTAGCTTTCTCCCTACCTATGAACTCCACATAAGCCTTAGTGGTAAGAAGAGAAAAAGGCATAACATCATTATTGCCTTCGTGAGAA
Organism: Saccharum spontaneum; assembly: GCA_022457205.1. Taxonomy (NCBI): domain Eukaryota; kingdom Viridiplantae; phylum Streptophyta; class Magnoliopsida; order Poales; family Poaceae; genus Saccharum; species Saccharum spontaneum. The sequence goes on along the minus strand of CM039602.1, from coordinate 12,058,167 downwards.
TCCACAAATACCACATATATTGAGAGACTTGAGAGTGTCATACAATGGAATCTCTAAGTTTTATTTTGAAACTTACAAACACTTTGAAACAATGGTTGAACAAAGAACTTGAGACATAGTGCTTGACTTGATCATTCTGTCTTTCAATTCCTCAAGACCCAAGTGAAGGCTAAGAAGCCTCATAGTTGAAGGTAATATGGGTAAGTTTGAAAGTCAGGTCAGTTTATTCTAATCCGGAGGAGAATTTTTGCTTGAACGCATGTATACTTTTGAGGAGTGAAAACATTGATGCAACTCCTGATCCATTGCTGAGTTTGGCATTGCTCAAGGACGAGCAAAAGTTAAGTGTGGGGGAGCTTGTTGATGGTCATTAACATCAATCATAAACAGTTAACATAACCTACATATATACTTGACTCCATCACCAAACATATGTCTAGGGGTTTAAACTAATAAATTTTACAAGTTTTGGAGAATCTATGTTTGCAGGAGGATTTAATCAGAAAACATGTAAGGTGGACCCAATCGTCAGATCAAATCACGTTTATCCGCGATGAAAACAACTTAGGAAAGATCTAGAATCATCTAGACGGCAAACCACTGAAGATCAAGCCGAGAGGCTGACAGGGGGGCCAGCCGGCCCCACCCCTAGGTCGGCCGACCTGTGGGCCCCATAGGTTAGGGTCTCCTTCGTAGGTCGGTTTCCCACCGCCTTAAAGATCAAATCTATGTCATTGCTCAAGGTCGGTTTGATTTGAGGGTCCAGATTTGATGCTACCCCCTATATATAGCAACCTATACCCCCCTTCCTAGAGCCATCCTGAAACCCTAATTCATATTGTCCTCATCAAGATTAGAGCTAGCTATCAAGAGAGGATTAGTCCTCTATGGGATCTAGTCTTGTAAATAGAAATAGTGAGATAAAAAGTGAGGGAAGAGTTTGGAGGAAGTGTCGGCCTGTCGGTGCTTTCTCTATGGCTTGTACTTTGGTGGATCTAGACTTCTCCAAGTCTGCATCTCAGATACACTCTGGTAAGTGATTTCTATTTAAAGTAAGTATTGTGCTCTTTTGTTCACAGGTTCATAGTTCTTTTGAGTACTCTAGTTCTTGCTAGCTAGATTAGAATAGTAATCGTTAGCATAAGCGTGGTGCTTAGGCTATCGGCTATCTGTGTTTGCTCCCTGCTCTCTAGTTGCATGGTAGTAGTGGGAGGTGACAGCCCCATCTATCTTTTGTAGTCCACTCCGAATTGAGCATGTTCTTAAATTATTAGGACCGTAGTCGTGTCGGTAGAGTTATCTATCAGCGGTGCTTTACCGTTTAAGCGGCATCCCGAAGTGAACACTAGAATCATAAGCCTTGCTTTGCATAGGGTCATAACCATAGGAATCCTCTCTACTCATATCTTAAACCTTGATTGCTATCTCTGGACAAACTAATGTTTAGACAACACACACAAGTTTCCCCGTGGATACGATACTCGATAATACTCTAGGTGAAAACTTTGATACCCATGCGCTTGCGGATTTTGTCTCTATGTGCTACCGCAGGTGTCAACACCCCCTCAATAAAGAAGAACCTCATTAGTGCATCCCTCCTGTGCCAAGATGGATTCAAGCTAGTATTTGAGTCAAATAAAGTAGTCATTTCGAGATATGGCCAATTTATTGGCAAAGGTTATGACAGTAGAGGCTTGTTTCACTTTTCACTCTATGATTTTTGTAATAAAGTTGTGAACCATATGTGTGATCCAAATAGTTTTGTGGCAGATATGTTGTTGGTATTACTTAACGCAAACAAAAATAATTCGCAAGCGCACAAAAGTACCGTTGTAGCACTTCACCCAGAAGTCTTCAGGGTATCGTATTTTCCACAAGGAACAGTGGTAAATCTTCTATCTAGTTCATCCAAGGACAACACAAGGATAGAGTTAGTAGAGGGTAGAGAGGATTCCTATGGTTTTAGGGTCTAAAGATAGAAAGACTACTATTACTTGCTTACTTCGGGCACCGGCTTATACCTGGTCTGCTAGGCACCTTCGGCCTATAGCTCTACGCCGTATCCGCATGTGGGGGATTTCAAGGGATGGACAGGGCTATCACCACCTGTCACCTACCCCTCAATTGTGGAGTACGAGGCAAACGAAGGTAACTTCTAGCTTAGACACCACATCTATGCTATTGGTTACTACTCTAGCGTCGGCCAGGAACTTCCATCTTTATTAGGAGTCCTCATATTAGAGTATCCATCATAGGAACGAATGACAAACTCACAAATAAGTCAGAATAAAGCTTTACTAATCAAAGACTTTATAACCAAAAAACCATGAGCACTCACTTAGCAGGAGAACCCGTTGAAGTAAAGATGGTCGTCGAGGTACAAGTTGGGGAGACACCGACAAGTCCGGTGCTTCCCCGAGCTGTTCCTCACATCTCTCCCTTGTAACTCTAGTTAGCTACTAGGGCCTAAGCCCTGTTGGAGTGTTGCTCTAACCCAAGTGATGTGTGCTCTTTTTCCTTATGTGTTGTACTTGTATGAGAGGGAGGAGGGGGTATTTATAGGTTGAGGGGAGGAATGGACGCCACTCAATGTGCCATGTCAGCGATCCATGTGCCTATTCACCACAGCCCTTGGATCAAAACCATCATAGAATGGACGATGGAGATGGAGTGAAAGTGTGCTTCTTTGCAAGCTTCTATGCATTGGGGTGGTGGAGGTTGGTTTGCTATAGCCAATTTTAGGAAATCCCGCTGCAACCGATGTTGGAGAGGCGATGGGAACCGTCTGACCAAAGCTCGGGCCGAACAGGGCCACTAGGGGGTTGGCCGCCCCCCACTAGGGTCGAATTGACCCATCTTCGGTGGGTGACCTCGTTTGGGCTTCTAGAGTGGGACTTTGCAGGTATTCCACAGAGATGAGGTGAATTGATTTGGGTTTGTCCATATTCTCCTCTCTTCTAGGTCCTATTTTGCCTGGTTGTGGGCTACCTCCTTGAGCTCGTGTCGAACGTCTATAATGTTGTATTTCTTGTATACTTTAGGCTCATTTTTGTGCAATCCCGACATATCCTCCTGCAAATGAATAATCACCAAAACTTGTGAAAATGATTAGTTATAAGTCCTAATTCTAAGTTTGATGTTTATTTTAGCAGTTTTTTAAATGAAAGTTGGTGGTTAGAAATTAGAGTTAAGGACCGCCAACATGCTCCCCCACACTTAGCCCTTTGCTCGTCCTCGAGCAAAGCTTAGTGTTAATGGTAGTCATGAGCATAACATCCTAAGATATATGGCTTACATAAAAGCTATTCCAACATATTCCTTACACAAGTGGGATTTGTGGCATTAGCTAACATGTTTCTTTGGGTTCTTGAAAAGTGGAATAGTTCTTGAAACAAAGCCATCTTCCCAATCTCACATCTTACAAACTTGGAGTTTTTGAAGTTTTTTCTCAAGAAAAAGCATAGTTCACTTTATACTCCTAAAGTGGTACCCTCATATCACTCAATGGTGTATAAATCCTTACCAAGGCATAGCAATGTTTTGCCTTCTTTCACTTTCTCCTACTTCTAAAAAGGTTTATGTGGAGCTTTAGGTAGGGATAAACAATATGGCATACCTGTACTGCATATGTTGTAAAGTCAAATCGAGGATCCAAGGAGAAAAGTGGTGTACTCTTAGATCAAGATGTGCAAGTGTGTGGAAAAAGATAAAATAGAACAATACTCCTTTTGTAGATATGATCTCTATCTATAACTTACTCTTTTGAAACATGGCTATCTTTCTTCTTTCTCTATTTTTTCAATATATGAGCCTTCATGTGCTCATCATTTTTTAAGCTATCCCATGTCTCTTCTAAATCACATATTTAGAGAGTCATTATCTTTTTAGAACATGGAGTATTTGCTTAACAAACATATTTTTGTCTACTCCTAGTGTGGGAGCAGAATTTTTGGTGGATCTAAATGAAAGCATGTTTGTGTGTACTCCTAGTGTAGGAGCAACATGTGTATGTGGATGTACATGATCTTGATCTTGGGAGCATGATAAATCTCTCAACAAGGGTCAACAAGACTTGACCAAACTCAACACAATAACAAGTAGCATATGTGGAAAGCTTGAAACTTGCAAGATGTCATATTTGGCTTTGGTAGGAATAGCTCACCAATTGAGGAGTATTTGATACTATGGTTTTATACCATTTTTATCAAACAAATTCTACAAGTGCTTTGAATAGAAATGGTGGGATTTCTAAGTCAGAACTATATCACATTTCACAACAACTGAGTCAACATGATTGTCCTATTAGAATATTTTCCCACAAGCATAAGTGTATGTATATGGAACAAACTTTATGCAAACTTCTATCTTAAATGAAGTGCGGTTTGTAAAATTGCATAGGGGCATTGTTTATCAGGAGGAGATAACAGGGATAAATTGAGTTTAATTTTAGTGATCAAGATTTATGTTTGTTCAAACTCAAAATTGGAGGGAGTTGAGGGTTGTCTTGCGCAAACCATCGTTGAAGAAGGAGCTACGGGGAGTCAAAGATGGTTTGGTTTAGCCAATCCTCTCTGGAGCCATCTATTCTGTCCTTCTGCATGATGGATCGTTCGGGCTTGTGCAGCGTGTTGTTCTTGACAGATCTCCCGCAAACTTATTTTTGTACCTATTTTTATTCAACAAAGAAACAAAATATGCAGCAAACAGGGGCTCTACCAGCCTGAACACAGGGGAGCCTCAAACTTATTTATTATTATTAAGTTATTATTATCTATTTATTATGTTTGTTTTTATTTGTTCACCAATCCTTTTATACTCGAGCAAGGCTAACGTAAAGTTGCATTGTATCTCTAGCCTTGATTATCTCCATTTTAAATTACCATCATTATTTATGAAAGTAATTACTCAAAGTTCATTAATCAAAATTAAACACCATGTCTAAATTTGATTAAAGTAGGCCATTTTAACCTAAGCACCATGCTTAATTTAAAATGCCTATAGATGTACCACTAGTGAATATATCCAAACCAGAGCATATACAACATAAACCAAAGGAGGCATGAATTTGAATGAGCAAGTTAATTCTTATGGAGACAAATATGAGTAAAGGAATTGGTGAACACTTTTTTTTGTAATAACCATTTATTATTATATTTTTATAATAATTATATATATATAGCAAGGTAGAGCTAATAACATCATCATTCCCCTTTTTTAAGCAAGATGATCATTGGTGTGTATGGAACTTGGGACTCTCACCATCCTCCCCCACACTTGTACTTTTGTGTGAAAGTCGAGTGTGCAGGATCAGGATCTCCTTTTTGAGCGTGTTCCATCACCAAAGATCATTAGGGCATGTAGTTGAGGCAGCTCCCATGTTTTCAGGCATCGTATGTCCTTATTCTTCTTGATCTTAACCTGAAAGGGTTAACACACAAGAATACCCGAAGGTGCATACAAACTTGATAACATGTTCTTGCTTTTTATTAATAAGAAAGTTGTTTGTTTTTTCTTTTTTTTATAATCCCCCTTTTTATGATAATTCGGGGTATCTCCCGACAGTGCTTTATTTATGGTCATAAGCTTGACCTTGGAAACTACATCTTGTAGCTAATAGTGGTGGTTTAGTTCCCAACTTCACCGCCAAGTATTTAGCATTATCGTTCAAGCTGCAAGGTTAGTTCCACAATGCATCCATGAGATTTGCAATATTTGTGATAAATATATGCATCCACAACCATTCTTCTAAAAAGTTTGTACACGAGGACTAAGAGATGGTTGTGGTCCTCGTAGAAGTGTGTGGCACTAAGCGTGATCAACTCTAGAGAGTACAGGAGTGAGCAAGAAACACGAGTGGTCTCAAAAGAGAAACCCTCATGCTTGTTAGTGGAATTATTCTTTTCGAGCTCTAGAGTTAGTGCTCTGAGATTGTCTAGGGCACAACAGTTTTTGTTCATAGGAGATATATCTTGTAAGGGCAATGTTGAATCTCGACCATTATCGAGATCAATGTTTTGATGGCTAGAGGGATAAGGTTTTTGTTCGAGCGAAGGTGATAATGGACATTCCATTTCATAGGAAAGCTCAGGTGCAACAAACGGGGATATGAATTTCACCTCCTTGAATGGGTCATTGTTGGGATGTTGCTCCGCCATTGGAATATCTACGTGAGTGGTGGAAGTATTTCTCCCAAACTCTTCATTTAGGCCCCCATTGGAAGATTTTTCTTAGAAAAGTTTGTCTAGAGGGTAGCCTATGAGAAGATCAAATTCAAGGATGGCAAAGATGTGGAAATCTAGTCAACTTTAGTTCTGTTAATTTCAATTAGCATGGCCCTGACAATCCCACTACACTCAAAGATGAGTCCTGATGGACTTTTGAAGAGTTTATTGGTCAAGACTAGCAGCATGTTACCCAAAAGGTTTTTCGCTAGGAATTCTGACATGAAACTATCCCAACTATGGGGTTGTGCAGAGCTTCTACAATAGTTTCCCTTAACGAACAAGGCACGGTCGTGGATGGTGAAAGAATTCGAATTACTTCAAAAGAGCGTTTCACTTCCATTAACCATTCTTTTTGTTGGTTCTACCTTGGGAGAAACTTCTTTTGTGCGCTTTTCATGCCGTGATATCTTCGAGGTATTGCCATAATCCTCGAATTTGACAGGAACTCTGAAGGATGAATTAATCTTTCCTTCGGCGTTCGTCGTTCGGGTGAGGGCTCGCGAGTTGAATCAAAGGATGGTATAGGTTTGGATTCGTCTGGTGAGGACTCCTTAACACTCGACATAACTTTTGCCATGAGGGATTTAGTTCTTATGACAGAAGAAGAGTGTGTCTATGAAATGTTCAAGGAATTCTACTTGCTCCGTCATAGTCTTGTGTGTAAAACAACCTCTAGTAGTCACGTTTAGGCATAGGTTAGCATCCATGTCAATACCCAAGCAAAAGAGTCACAACAATATGCTGTCGGGTAAAGACAAGTCTGGCCCAGTGTGTATTAATGCTAAAAACCTAGCCTAGGCTGCACCTATAGATTCCTTCTCACGCTGCTCGAAGTCGAGGATTGCCCTTGGTAAAGAGTCGATACGGGACATAGGGAAGAATGCAAGGTACAACTTGTCTTTAAGTTCATCCTAGTCCCCATTCATACTTTCTACGGCAAGTGTGTACCTTTGCTTCACCTTCTCTATGAGAGAAAAGGGAAATAATTTCCACTTTAGAGTTTCTTGTGTCATGCCTGAAATGCTCAGGCACGAACACATCTCCTCAAACTCGTGCAGCTGGTGGCAGGGGTTTTCATTATCGTGCCCTGAGAAGGGTTGTGCTCGAACCATGGCTATCAAGAAAGGGCAGAGTCCATAGCCAGATGAACGATTTGGTTTTGGAGAAAGTGGTGGCTCAAGGAACTCGCCTTTTGAAGCGAAATGGTTTTTTAAAGGAGTTGGATTCATGGTAAAAATATTTTGTTTTTTATATAAAAAGAAAAGATACAAGATATGAGGATGAACTAGGTTCAAAGAAAATACAGCAACTGTTCCCCAGCAATGGTGCCAGAAATGCTTGTTGGTATTTCTTAATGCAAATAGAAATAATCCGCAAGTGCACGGAAGTACCGTTGTAGCACTTCACCCAGAAGTATTCAGGTGTCGTATTTTCCACAAGGAACAGAGGTAAATCTTATATCTAGTTCATCCAAGGACAACATAAGGATAGAGTTAGTAGAGGGTAGAGAGGATTCCTAAGGTTTTAGGGTCTAAAAATTGAAAGACTCTACTATTACTCGCTTACTTCGGGCACCGGCTTATACCTAGTCTGCCAGGCACCTCCGGCCTCTAGCTCTACACTGTACCTAGACGTGGGGGATTACAAGGGACGGACAGGGCTGTCACCACCTGCCATCTACTCCTCAACCATGGAGTACGAGGCAAACAAAGGTAACTTCTAGCTTAGACACCATGTCTACACTATTGGTTATTGCTCTAGCGTAGGCCAAGAACTTCCATCTTTATCAGGAGTTCTCATATTAGAGTATCCATCACAATGACAAACGACGGACCCATAAACAAGTAAGAATAAAGCTTAACTAATCAAAAACTTTATAACCAAAAGAACCATGAGCACTCACTTAGTAGGAGAACCCGTTGAAGTAAAGATTCTCATCGAGGTATAAGTTGGGGAGGCACCGACAAGTCCGATGCTTCCCTGAGCTCTCCCTCACATCTCTCTCTTGCAACTCTAAGCCTCTTTGGAGTGTTGCTCTAACTCAAGTGAGGTGTGCTCTTTTTCCTCATGTGTTGTACTTGTATGAGAGGGAGGAGGCGGTATTTATCGGTTGAGAGAAGGAATGGAGGCCATTCAATGCACCATGTCAGTGATCCATGTGCCTCTTCACCACAGCCCTTGGATCAAACCGTCATAGGATGACGATGGAGATGGAGTGAAAGTGTGCTTCTTTGCATGCCTGGTGGAGGTTGGTTTGCTATAGCCATTTTTAGGAAATCCCACTGCAACCGATGTTGGAGAGGCGATGGGAACCGTCTGACCAAAGCTTAGGCCCAACAGGGCCACTAGGGGGTCGGCTGCCCCCGCACTGGGGTCGAATTGGCCCATCTTTTGTGGGTGACCTCCTTTGGGCTTCTAGAGTGGGAGTTTGTAGGTATTCCATAGAGATGAGGTGATTTGATTGGGGTTTGTCCATATTCTCCTCTCTTATGGGTCCTGTTTTGCTTGGTTGTGGGCCGCCTCCCCCTTGAGCTTGTGTCGGGCATCTATAATGTTGTATTTATTGTATACTTTAGGCTCATTTTTGTGCAATCCTGACATGTCCTCCTACAAATGAATAATCACCAAAACTCGTGGAATTGATTAGTTATAAGTCCTAATTCTAAGTTTGGTGTTTATTTTAGTAGTTTTTTTATATGAAAGTTGGTGGTTAGAAATTGGAGTTAAGGACCACCAACATATATGGCATTCTTGTTTGTGTCACATTAATTTTGGTTGTATGTCACGTCTATCCATTATGAGTTTAATTCTGAATTTTTCTAATGTCACAGGTTCTAAATGTCAAGCATGTGTGCAAGCAAAGCAACCGCGTAAGCCGCATAAGGCTGTAGATAAGAAGCATACGACATTATTAGAACTCATACCCATTAGACTGGTGTGTTGACAAAAGGAGGAAAAAGATACTTTATGACTTTAATTGATGATGCAACTAAGTATTGTTATGTGTTTCTTCTAAAAACTAAAGATAAGGCGCTAAAATGTTTTAAGACTTATAAGGCTGAGGTGGAAAATCAATTGGAAAAAATAAAACATGTTAGGTCTGATCGAGGTGGGGAGTATTTTTCCAATGAGTTTGATCTTTTCTATTCAGAAAATGGAATAATTCATGAACGAACACCTCCATATTCACCCCAATCTAATGGGTTTGCCAAAAGAAAGAACCAGACATTAATGGACTTGGTGAATGCCATGTTAGGAACATCCGGTATGGCTAAGGCATGGTGGGGGAGGTAGTTTTGACTGCATGTCATGTTCTGAATAGAGTTCTTACTAAAAATAGTGATATAACTCCATATGAAGGATGGAAAGGAAGGAAACCATCACTCCATTACTAGCGTACATGGGGCTATTTGGGCATAGTTAGCGTACCAATTAATAAGAAACACAAGCTCGGACCGAAGATCGCTGATTGTATCCTTTTAGGATATGCACACCATAGCACGCCTTATAAGTTCTTAGTGATAAAATCAGAAACACCTGATATTTTAGTTGATTCACTTATAGAGTTACGGGATGTTACTTTCTTTGAGAATATATTCCTGATGAAAAATGCTTATTCTTTGCCTAGTTCGTCAAATGAATTTATTCCTAAACCCACACCCACAACTGAGCCAATTATAAACCCACATGGAAATGAATTGGATGACAGTGGTGTAGCTCCTAAAAGGAGTAAGAGACAAAGGGTTGCAAAATTGTTTGGTGAAGACTTCACTATGTACCACATAGATGATACTCCCATGACCATTGTAGAGGCATATGCATCACCTGATGCAGAATATTTGAAGGATGCAATCAGTAGTGAGATGGACTCCATAACTGCAAAATGGTACATGGGAAGTAACAAATAGACCAGTGGGTTGCAAGCTAGTTAGCTGTAAATGGGTATTTAAGAAGAAGCTTAGGCCTGATGGTACTATTGAGAAGTACAAGGCAAGGCTTGTGGCTAAAGGTTATACACAAAAAAGGAGAGGATTTCTTTGATACCTACTCACCTGTTGCCACACTAACTACAATCCGAGTGCTATTATCCTTGGCTATTTTCCATGGTCTTCTTGTCCATCAGATGGATGTGAAGATGGCTTTCGTTAATGGAGACCTAAGAAATTTATATGGATTAGCCTGATGGATTTATAGCACAAGGACAAGGGGCAAGGTGTGTAGGTTACTCAAATCCTTGTATAGTTTAAAGCAAGCGCCCAAGTAGTGGCATGAGAAGTTCGACAAGACTTTAACATCTACTAGGTTTGCTATAAATGAAGTCAACACTTGTGTGTATTACCGCTATAGTGGGGGCAAAGGAGTAATCCTATGCTTGTATGTTGATGACATACTGATTTTTGGGACAAGTTTCAATGAGATAAATGATGTAAAGTCATTTTTATTCTAAAATTTTGACATGAAAGATTTGGGGGAAGCTAATGTGATCCTCAATATTAAACTTAACAAGGGTGAGAATGGGATTACTCTTTTGTAGTCTCATTATGTGGAGAAGGTATTGGGCCGCTTTGGCTATACGGATAGCAAGCCTTCTCCAACACCCTATGATTCTAGCCTAATACTTTGAAAGAATCGAAGACTAGGAAAGGATCATCTAAGATACTCCTAGATCATTGGCTCTCTGATGTACCTAGCTAGCGCAACTTGCCCTAACATCTCATTTGCTGTAAGCAAGTTGAGCAGATTCACCTCTAATCCAGGAAATGATCATTGGTGTGGTATTGATCAGGTAATGCGCTATCTGAAGGGTACAATGAATTATGAAATTCACTATTCAGGGTACCGGGGGTACTTGAAGGATATAGTGATTCAAATTGGATTAGGTAGTGGTGTTGTCTCTTGGAGATCTTGTAAGCAGACAATGCTTATAAAATCCACCATGGAGGCGAAACTCACGGCTCTGGATACAGCCTCTACTGAAGCTGAGTGGTTAAGAGAACTATTGATGGACTTACCTATGGTTGAGAAACATATTCCTGCTATTCTCATAAACAGTGATAATCAAATGGTTATCACTAAGGTGAAGAATAGTCAGGATAATATGAAGTCCACCAAACATGTGAAGAGAAGGCTGAAGTCTGTCAGGAAATTGAGAAGCTCCAGAGTAATAGCTGTGGACTACATCCAAACAGCTAAGAACCTGGCAGATCCCTTTACTAAGGGACTATCCCATAATGTGATTGATGATGCATCAAAGGAGATGGGATTGAGACCCATGTGAGTTAACCTCAGTAGTAACCCAACCTATGTTCTATTGATTGGGAGGACAAATTTCCTAATTGCCTACAACGGTTCTCCGACGGTGGAGGCGTCTGGTACCGCGGCACCTATGCTGGACCGGCCTCTGTGTTTGGTTGGTGGTGCGAATACGGCGCGTGCTTCGGGTGTGGCCTCGGGGGTTTGGCAGCGCAAATCTCTAGTCCAGGTACCTGCCGGAGCCAATCCCGGCAATGTCTTTCCAGCGGGTGAGGTCTCTGGTCACTTGGCGGTCGGTGGAGCTGTGGCGCCGGGGTCAGGTGCTGGCATGGGAGACGGGACGAGGCGGCCACACCGTCGACGTCATCCTCGCTTTCATCAGCCACCCGGTTCTTCTTCGGCTGGCAATCCTACGCCTTCGGTTTCCACGTCGGTGGCCCCTCCCGAAGCCCGTGTTTCGCCCGTGCAGCACCCCCCATGCATTATCAGTTGGAATGATCGTGTGGCTAGAGCAGAGGAGGATCTCGCACACGCCGTAATCGTGACTATGTGTGGAGCAAATCACTTGGCTCCGTACGAGGCAAACGAAGGTAACTTCTAGCTTAGACACCACATCTATGCTATTGGTTACTACTCTAGCGTCGGCCAGGAACTTCCATCTTTATTAGGAGTCCTCATATTAGAGTATCCATCATAGGAACGAATGACAAACTCACAAATAAGTCAGAATAAAGCTTTACTAATCAAAGACTTTATAACCAAAAAACCATGAGCACTCACTTAGCAGGAGAACCCGTTGAAGTAAAGATGGTCGTCGAGGTACAAGTTGGGGAGACACCGACAAGTCCGGTGCTTCCCCGAGCTGTTCCTCACATCTCTCCCTTGTAACTCTAGTTAGCTACTAGGGCCTAAGCCCTGTTGGAGTGTTGCTCTAACTCAAGTGATGTGTGCTCTTTTTCCTTATGTGTTGTACTTGTATGAGAGGGAGGAGGGGGTATTTATAGGTTGAGGGGAGGAATGGACGCCACTCAATGTGCCATGTCAGCGATCCATGTGCCTATTCACCACAGCCCTTGGATCAAAACCATCATAGAATGGACGATGGAGATGGAGTGAAAGTGTGCTTCTTTGCAAGCTTCTATGCATTGGGGTGGTGGAGGTTGGTTTGCTATAGCCATTTTTAGGAAATCCCGCTGCAACCGATGTTGGAGAGGCGATGGGAACCGTCTGACCAAAGCTCGGGCCGAACAGGGCCACTAGGGGGTTGGCCGCCCCCCACTGGGGTCGAATTGACCCATCTTCGGTGGGTGACCTCGTTTGGGCTTCTAGAGTGGGACTTTGCAGGTATTCCACAGAGATGAGGTGAATTGATTTGGGTTTGTCCATATTCTCCTCTCTTCTAGGTCCTATTTTGCCTGGTTGTGGGCTACCTCCTTGAGCTCGTGTCGAACGTCTATAATGTTGTATTTCTTGTATACTTTAGGCTCATTTTTGTGCAATCCCGACATATCCTCCTGCAAATGAATAATCACCAAAACTTGTGAAAATGATTAGTTATAAGTCCTAATTCTAAGTTTGGTGTTTATTTTAGCAGTTTTTTAAATGAAAGTTGGTGGTTAGAAATTAGAGTTAAGGACCGCCAACATGCTCCCCCACACTTAGCCCTTTGCTCGTCCTCGAGCAAAGCTTAGTGTTAATGGTAGTCATGAGCATAACATCCTAAGATATATGGCTTACATAAAAGCTATTCCAACATATTCCTTACACAAGTGGGATTTGTGGCATTAGCTAACATGTTTCTTTGGGTTCTTGAAAAGTGGAATAGTTCTTGAAACAAAGCCATCTTCCCAATCTCACATCTTACAAACTTGGAGTTTTTGAAGTTTTTTCTCAAGAAAAAGCATAGTTCACTTTATACTCCTAAAGTGGTACCCTCATATCACTCAATGGTGTATAAATCCTTACCAAGGCATAGCAATGTTTTGCCTTCTTTCACTTTCTCCTACTTCTAAAAAGGTTTATGTGGAGCTTTAGGTAGGGATAAACAATATGGCATACCTGTACTGCATATGTTGTAAAGTCAAATCGAGGATCCAAGGAGAAAAGTGGTGTACTCTTAGATCAAGATGTGCAAGTGTGTGGAAAAAGATAAAATAGAACAATACTCCTTTTGTAGATATGATCTCTATCTATAACTTACTCTTTTGAAACATGGCTATCTTTCTTCTTTCTCTATTTTTTCAATATATGAGCCTTCATGTGCTCATCATTTTTTAAGCTATCCCATGTCTCTTCTAAATCACATATTTAGAGAGTCATTATCTTTTTAGAACATGGAGTATTTGCTTAACAAACATATTTTTGTCTACTCCTAGTGTGGGAGCAGAATTTTTGGTGGATCTAAATGAAAGCATGTTTGTGTGTACTCCTAGTGTAGGAGCAACATGTGTATGTGGATGTACATGATCTTGATCTTGGGAGCATGATAAATCTCTCAACAAGGGTCAACAAGACTTGACCAAACTCAACACAATAACAAGTAGCATATGTGGAAAGCTTGAAACTTGCAAGATGTCATATTTGGCTTTGGTAGGAATAGCTCACCAATTGAGGAGTATTTGATACTATGGTTTTATACCATTTTTATCAAACAAATTCTACAAGTGCTTTGAATAGAAATGGTGGGATTTCTAAGTCAGAACTATATCACATTTCACAACAACTGAGTCAACATGATTGTCCTATTAGAATATTTTCCCACAAGCATAAGTGTATGTATATGGAACAAACTTTATGCAAACTTCTATCTTAAATGAAGTGCGGTTTGTAAAATTGCATAGGGGCATTGTTTATCAGGAGGAGATAACAGGGATAAATTGAGTTTAATTTTAGTGATCAAGATTTATGTTTGTTCAAACTCAAAATTGGAGGGAGTTGAGGGTTGTCTTGCGCAAACCATCGTTGAAGAAGGAGCTACGGGGAGTCAAAGATGGTTTGGTTTAGCCAATCCTCTCTGGAGCCATCTATTCTGTCCTTCTGCATGATGGATCGTTCGGGCTTGTGCAGCGTGTTGTTCTTGACAGATCTCCCGCAAACTTATTTTTGTACCTATTTTTATTCAACAAAGAAACAAAATATGCAGCAAACAGGGGCTCTACCAGCCTGAACACAGGGGAGCCTCAAACTTATTTATTTATTATTAAGTTATTATTATCTATTTATTATGTTTGTTTTTATTTGTTCACCAATCCTTTTATACTCGAGCAAGGCTAACGTAAAGTTGCATTGTATCTCTAGCCTTGATTATCTCCATTTTAAATTACCATCATTATTTATGAAAGTAATTACTCAAAGTTCATTAATCAAAATTAAACACCATGTCTAAATTTGACTAAAGTAGGCCATTTTAACCTAAGCACCATGCTTAATTTAAAATGCCTATAGATGTACCACTAGTGAATATATCCAAACCAGAGCATATACAACATAAACCAAAGGAGGCATGAATTTGAATGAGCAAGTTAATTCTTATGGAGACAAATATGAGTAAAGGAATTGGTGAACACTTTTTTTGTAATAACCATTTATTATTATATTTTTATAATAATTATATATATATAGCAAGGTAGAGCTAATAACATCATCATTCCCCTTTTTTTAAGCAAGATGATCATTGGTGTGTATGGAACTTGGGACTCTCACCATCCTCCCCCACACTTGTACTTTTGTGTGAAAGTCGAGTGTGCAGGATCGGGATCTCCTTTTTGAGCGTGTTCCATCACCAAAGATCATTAGGGCATGTAGTTGAGGCAGCTCCCATGTTTTCAGGCATCGTATGTCCTTATTCTTCTTGATCTTAACCTGAAAGGGTTAACACACAAGAATACCCGAAGGTGCATACAAACTTGATAACATGTTCTTGCTTTTTATTAATAAGAAAGTTGTTTGTTTTTTCTTTTTTTTATAATCCCCCTTTTTATGATAATTCGGGGTATCTCCCGACAGTGCTTTATTTATGGTCATAAGCTTGACCTTGGAAACTACATCTTGTAGCTAATAGTGGTGGTTTAGTTCCCAACTTCACCGCCAAGTATTTAGCATTATCGTTCAAGCTGCAAGGTTAGTTCCACAATGCATCCATGAGATTTGCAATATTTGTGATAAATATATGCATCCACAACCATTCTTCTAAAAAGTTTGTACACGAGGACTAAGAGATGGTTGTGGTCCTCGTAGAAGTGTGTGGCACTAAGCGTGATCAACTCTAGAGAGTACAGGAGTGAGCAAGAAACACGAGTGGTCTCAAAAGAGAAACCCTCATGCTTGTTAGTGGAATTATTCTTTTCAAGCTCTAGAGTTAGTGCTCTGAGATTGTCTAGGGCACAACAGTTTTTGTTCGTAGGAGATATATCTTGTAAGGGCAATGTTGAATCTCGACCATTATCGAGATCAATGTTTTGATGGCTAGAGGGATAAGGTTTTTGTTCGAGCGAAGGTGATAATGGACATTCCATTTCATAGGAAAGCTCAGGTGCAACAAACGGGGATATGAATTTCACCTCCTTGAATGGGTCATTGTTGGGATGTTGCTCCGCCATTGGAATATCTACGTGAGTGGTGGAAGTATTTCTCCCAAACTCTTCATTTAGGCCCCCATTGGAAGATTTTTCTTAGAAAAGTTTGTCTAGAGGGTAGCCTATGAGAAGATCAAATTCAAGGATGGCAAAGATGTGGAAATCTAGTCAACTTTAGTTCTGTTAATTTCAATTAGCATGGCCCTGACAATCCCACTACACTCAAAGATGAGTCCTGATGGACTTTTGAAGAGTTTATTGGTCAAGACTAGCAGCATGTTACCCAAAAGGTTTTTCGCTAGGAATTCTGACATGAAACTATCCCAACTATGGGGTTGTGCAGAGCTTCTACAATAGTTTCCCTTAACGAACAAGGCACGGTCGTGGATGGTGAAAGAATTCGAATTACTTCAAAAGAGCATTTCACTTCCATTAACCATTCTTTTTGTTGGTTCTACCTTGGGAGAAACTTCTTTTGTGCGCTTTTCATGCCGTGATATCTTCGAGGTATTGCCATAATCCTCGAATTTGACAGGAACTCTGAAGGATGAATTAATCTTTCCTTCGGCGTTCGTCGTTCGGGTGAGGGCTCGCGAGTTGAATCAAAGGATGGTATAGGTTTGGATTCGTCTGGTGAGGACTCCTTAACACTCGACATAACTTTTGCCATGAGGGATTTAGTTCTTATGACAGAAGAAGAGTGTGTCTATGAAATGTTCAAGGAATTCTACTTTCTCCGTCATAGTCTTGTGTGTAAAACAACCTCTAGTAGTCACGTTTAGGCATAGGTTAGCATCCATGTCAATACCCAAGCAAAAGAGTCACAACAATATGCTGTCGGGTAAAGACAAGTCTGGCCCAGTGTGTATTAATGCTAAAAACCTAGCCTAGGCTGCACCTATAGATTCCTTCTCACGCTGCTCGAAGTCGAGGATTGCCCTTGGTAAAGAGTCGATACGGGACATAGGGAAGAATGCAAGGTACAACTTGTCTTTAAGTTCATCCTAGTCCCCATTCATACTTTCTACGGCAAGTGTGTACCTTTGCTTCACCTTCTCTATGAGAGAAAAGGGAAATAATTTCCACTTTAGAGTTTCTTGTGTCATGCCTGAAATGCTCAGGCACGAACACATCTCCTCAAACTCGTGCAGCTGGTGGCAGGGGTTTTCATTATCGTGCCCTGAGAAGGGTTGTGCTCGAACCATGGCTATCAAGAAAGGGCAGAGTCCATAGCCAGATGAACGATTTGGTTTTGGAGAAAGTGGTGGCTCAAGGAACTCGCCTTTTGAAGCGAAATGGTTTTTTAAAGGAGTTGGATTCATGGTAAAAATATTTTGTTTTTTATATAAAAAGAAAAGATACAAGATATGAGGATGAACTAGGTTCAAAGAAAATACAGCAACTGTTCCCCAGCAATGGTGCCAGAAATGCTTGTTGGTATTTCTTAATGCAAATAGAAATAATCCGCAAGTGCACGGAAGTACCGTTGTAGCACTTCACCCAGAAGTATTCAGGTGTCGTATTTTCCACAAGGAACAGAGGTAAATCTTATATCTAGTTCATCCAAGGACAACATAAGGATAGAGTTAGTAGAGGGTAGAGAGGATTCCTAAGGTTTTAGGGTCTAAAAATTGAAAGACTCTACTATTACTCGCTTACTTCGGGCACCGGCTTATACCTAGTCTGCCAGGCACCTCCGGCCTCTAGCTCTACACTGTACCTAGACGTGGGGGATTACAAGGGACGGACAGGGCTGTCACCACCTGCCATCTACCCCTCAACCATGGAGTACGAGGCAAACAAAGGTAACTTCTAGCTTAGACACCATGTCTACACTATTGGTTATTGCTCTAGCGTAGGCCAAGAACTTCCATCTTTATCAGGAGTTCTCATATTAGAGTATCCATCACAATGACAAACGACGGACCCATAAACAAGTAAGAATAAAGCTTAACTAATCAAAAACTTTATAACCAAAAGAACCATGAGCACTCACTTAGTAGGAGAACCCGTTGAAGTAAAGATTCTCATCGAGGTATAAGTTGGGGAGGCACCGACAAGTCCGATGCTTCCCTGAGCTCTCCCTCACATCTCTCTCTTGCAACTCTAAGCCTCTTTGGAGTGTTGCTCTAACTCAAGTGAGGTGTGCTCTTTTTCCTCATGTGTTGTACTTGTATGAGAGGGAGGAGGCGGTATTTATCGGTTGAGAGAAGGAATGGAGGCCATTCAATGCACCATGTCAGTGATCCATGTGCCTCTTCACCACAGCCCTTGGATCAAACCGTCATAGGATGACGATGGAGATGGAGTGAAAGTGTGCTTCTTTGCATGCCTGGTGGAGGTTGGTTTGCTGTAGCCATTTTTAGGAAATCCCACTGCAACCGATGTTGGAGAGGCGATGGGAACCGTCTGACCAAAGCTTAGGCCCAACAGGGCCACTAGGGGGTCGGCTGCCCCCGCACTGGGGTCGAATTGGCCCATCTTTTGTGGGTGACCTCCTTTGGGCTTCTAGAGTGGGAGTTTGTAGGTATTCCATAGAGATGAGGTGATTTGATTGGGGTTTGTCCATATTCTCCTCTCTTATGGGTCCTGTTTTGCTTGGTTGTGGGCCGCCTCCCCCTTGAGCTTGTGTCGGGCATCTATAATGTTGTATTTATTGTATACTTTAGGCTCATTTTTGTGCAATCCTGACATGTCCTCCTACAAATGAATAATCACCAAAACTCGTGGAATTGATTAGTTATAAGTCCTAATTCTAAGTTTGGTGTTTATTTTAGTAGTTTTTTATATGAAAGTTGGTGGTTAGAAATTGGAGTTAAGGACCACCAACATATATGGCATTCTTGTTTGTGTCACATTAATTTTGGTTGTATGTCACGTCTATCCATTATGAGTTTAATTCTGAATTTTTCTAATGTCACAGGTTCTAAATGTCAAGCATGTGTGCAAGCAAAGCAACCGCGTAAGCCGCATAAGGCTGTAGATAAGAAGCATACGACATTATTAGAACTCATACCCATTAGACTGGTGTGTTGACAAAAGGAGGAAAAAGATACTTTATGACTTTAATTGATGATGCAACTAAGTATTGTTATGTGTTTCTTCTAAAAACTAAAGATAAGGCGCTAAAATGTTTTAAGACTTATAAGGCTGAGGTGGAAAATCAATTGGAAAAAATAAAACATGCTAGGTCTGATCGAGGTGGGGAGTATTTTTCCAATGAGTTTGATCTTTTCTATTCAGAAAATGGAATAATTCATGAACGAACACCTCCATATTCACCCCAATCTAATGGGTTTGCCGAAAGAAAGAACCAGACATTAATGGACTTGGTGAATGCCATGTTAGGAACATCCGGTATGGCTAAGGCATGGTGGGGGAGGTAGTTTTGACTGCATGTCATGTTCTGAATAGAGTTCTTACTAAAAATAGTGATATAACTCCATATGAAGGATGGAAAGGAAGGAAACCATCACTCCATTACTAGCGTACATGGGGCTATTTGGGCATAGTTAGCGTACCAATTAATAAGAAACACAAGCTCGGACCGAAGATCGCTGATTGTATCCTTTTAGGATATGCACACCATAGCACGCCTTATAAGTTCTTAGTGATAAAATCAGAAACACCTGATATTTTAGTTGATTCACTTATAGAGTTACGGGATGTTACTTTCTTTGAGAATATATTCCTGATGAAAAATGCTTATTCTTTGCCTAGTTCGTCAAATGAATTTATTCCTAAACCCACGCCCACAACTGAGCCAATTATAAACCCACATGGAAATGAATTGGATGACAGTGGTGTAGCTCCTAAAAGGAGTAAGAGACAAAGGGTTGCAAAATTGTTTGGTGAAGACTTCACTATGTACCACATAGATGATACTCCCATGACCATTGTAGAGGCATATGCATCACCTGATGCAGAATATTTGAAGGATGCAATCAGTAGTGAGATGGACTCCATAACTGCAAAATGGTACATGGGAAGTAACAAATAGACCAGTGGGTTGCAAGCCAGTTAGCTGTAAATGGGTATTTAAGAAGAAGCTTAGGCCTGATGGTACTATTGAGAAGTACAAGGCAAGGCTTGTGGCTAAAGGTTATACACAAAAAAGGAGAGGATTTCTTTGATACCTACTCACCTGTTGCCACACTAACTACAATCCGAGTGCTATTATCCTTGGCTATTTTCCATGGTCTTCTTGTCCATCAGATGGATGTGAAGATGGCTTTCGTTAATGGAGACCTAAGAAATTTATATGGATTAGCCTGATGGATTTATAGCACAAGGACAAGGGGCAAGGTGTGTAGGTTACTCAAATCCTTGTATAGTTTAAAGCAAGCGCCCAAGTAGTGGCATGAGAAGTTCGACAAGACTTTAACATCTACTAGGTTTGCTATAAATGAAGTCAACACTTGTGTGTATTACCGCTATAGTGGGGGCAAAGGAGTAATCCTATGCTTGTATGTTGATGACATACTGATTTTTGGGACAAGTTTCAATGAGATAAATGATGTAAAGTCATTTTTATTCTAAAATTTTGACATGAAAGATTTGGGGGAAGCTAATGTGATCCTCAATATTAAACTTAACAAGGGTGAGAATGGGATTACTCTTTTGTAGTCTCATTATGTGGAGAAGGTATTGGGCCGCTTTGGCTATACGGATAGCAAGCCTTCTCCAACACCCTATGATTCTAGCCTAATACTTTGAAAGAATCGAAGACTAGGAAAGGATCATCTGAGATACTCCTAGATCATTGGCTCTCTGATGTACCTAGCTAGCGCAACTTGCCCTAACATCTCATTTGCTGTAAGCAAGTTGAGCAGATTCACCTCTAATCCAGGAAATGATCATTGGTGTGGTATTGATCAGGTAATGCGCTATCTGAAGGGTACAATGAATTATGAAATTCACTATTCAGGGTACCGGGGGTACTTGAAGGATATAGTGATTCAAATTGGATTAGGTAGTGGTGTTGTCTCTTGGAGATCTTGTAAGCAGACAATGCTTATAAAATCCACCATGGAGGCGAAACTCACGGCTCTGGATACAGCCTCTACTGAAGCTGAGTGGTTAAGAGAACTATTGATGGACTTACCTATGGTTGAGAAACATATTCCTGCTATTCTCATAAACAGTGATAATCAAATGGTTATCACTAAGGTGAAGAATAGTCAGTATAATATGAAGTCCACCAAACATGTGAAGAGAAGGCTGAAGTCTGTCAGGAAATTGAGAAGCTCCAGAGTAATAGCTGTGGACTACATCCAAACAGCTAAGAACCTGGCAGATCCCTTTACTAAGGGACTATCCCATAATGTGATTGATGATGCATCAAAGGAGATGGGATTGAGACCCATGTGAGTTAACCTCAGTAGTAACCCAACCTATGTTCTATTGATTGGGAGGACAAATTTCCTAATTGCCTACAACGGTTCTCCGACGGTGGAGGCGTCTGGTACCGCGGCACCTATGCTGGACCGGCCTCTGTGTTTGGTTGGTGGTGCGAATACGGCGCGTGCTTCGGGTGTGGCCTCGGGGGTTTGGCAGCGCAAATCTCTAGTCCAGGTACCTGCCAGAGCCAATCCCGGCAATGTCTTTCCAGCGGGTGAGGTCTCTGGTCACTTGGCGGCCGGTGGAGCTGTGGCGCCGGGGTCAGGTGCTGGCATGGGAGACGGGACGAGGCGGCCACACCGTCGACGTCATCCTCGCTTTCATCAGCCACCCGGTTCTTCTTCGGCTGGCAATCCTACGCCTTCGGTTTCCATGTCGGTGGCCCCTCCCGAAGCCCGTGTTTCGCCCGTGCAGCACCCCCCATGCATTATCAGTTGGAATGATCGTGTGGCTAGAGCAGAGGAGGATCTCGCACACGCCGTAATCGTGACTATGTGTGGAGCAAATCACTTGGCTCCGGCAAGTGAGGTCACCGAGGTGGTTGCAGCTCGTCTGGGTGTTGATGCGGGTTCCCTGGTGCTCCGCCAATCTTCCAGCTCGAGCTACATCCTTGTCCTCCCTGAAGTTGGCTTGGTCGAGCAGTTGGTGGATCTGAGACAACCCCCGCTTCGCTCGCCTGCGTTCACCCTCTTGTGCAAGCGATGGAGTCGACTAGCTGGTGCTTCGGCGCGGGCACTGCCATGGTTGATAGACATTGAGCTTCGAGGTATACCCGCGCATGTTTGGGAAACTTCTACTGTGGAGCAATTTTTGAACCCCCTTGCCTATGTCCAGGAAGTTCACCCTAACACACTCGGTTCGGTGGATCTAGTCTCATTCAAGTGTTCGGCATGGTGCATGGACCCGGCTGCGATCCCACCCCTCAAGGAGCTCTGGGTCGCCGAACCTCCGATCATTGCCTCCGGTGAAGAGGTTACTATCATACCCTATTGAAGTTTGGACCTCCATCCTGCTTAGGCCTGATGGCTCATCCTCGAGTGCACCTCCTCCTCCCCCTCCGGTCAGGGACAGTGACGGTGATCATTCTCCTACTCGGTGACGGTGACATCGCCCATCTTCTTCATCGCCGTCTGACTCACCGGCGGCTGATGATGATGAGGATGGCGGGCATCAGCGCTGGCCTGTCCTTGAGCAGGTGGGGCCGTCTTCGTCAAGCTTCTCACACATAGCAGTCTCATCAAGCGTCGGCCTTGGGGCAGCCTCTCCGAAACCGGTCGCTAGTTCCTAGGAGGCGCATGCTGTCGCTCAAGGCTCCCCAGGTGTCAAACCCCTCGGTTCTGCACCCATTAATAAGGCGGCGCCTTCCATCGGTTTGGTGGAGCCTTGGAGCAACAAGCCCATCCTGTCAGATGAGACGGCCCCCTCAATGGTCTCTCCGACTCTTGTTCGTTTTGAAGTTATGGAGGAATTGTGGCTCCCCTGGACCGACTATGCTGATCCTGTGCCAGCCTCCCATGGGTCCATGGATTCCCAGGCCTTGGCCCCACTGGTGGCTGGGCCTCCTTTAGTGGGCCCTGGGTTTCCTGAAGCAGGCTATGAAGATATGGGCCGTGGTGAGGCAACGGACTTGCCGGCTTCACCGCGATCGCCCCTATGTTGCTGCTTTGATGAGGCGATGGATGTGCCGGTCTCTCCACAGACTCCCCCACCGCCCTCCTCCCCCAATACCTGATTTCTGCAACCTAGTCACACCGCCGTTGGGCTGTCAGGTTCAGGGGAAGTCTCTCTTGGTATACTCTAGGCGCCGCTTCCACCATTCCAAGACCACCGTTGCTGCGGACACGGCTGTGGCTGCTGCCGCCACATCCCTGGCCTCTATTCCAATGCCAGAGGTGATCCCCTGGGCTGTCAATCCTCCTGCGGCCTCGGCGGTCTCCACATCTACAACAGTTGGGTCCTCGCTAGTTGAAGGTGTGGATACGACTACTACTGCTGCTCCACCTCAGGCCTCTGATTTGGCTACAGTGGCTACTCCACCGACGACTGCAACAGTTCCACCTCCGGCGGCTGCAACGGTTCCTCCGGCGGCCGCAACGGCTCCACACCGGTGAGCAGGCAAGCAGAGGGCTGCCGGACCAGCGCGGGCAAGCAGAGGACCGCCGCACCGGTGAGCAGGCAGGTGGCGGAATAGAGCAGGCAGGCCGCGGCCGCGGCGGCACGAACGAGCGCCATCGGTGCGGAGCAGAGCAGGCAGAGCAAAGCAGGCAGGCCGGCGGCCGCAACAGTGAGCAAGTAGGCTATGGCCACGCTGTAGAGCGCCATCCAGTGAGGAGGCAGCAGGGCACGGCCACACCGGTGAGCAGGCAAGCCATCTGCGTCCAAGCGAATAGAGCAGCAGCCATAACTAGAGGAGAGAGAGGGGTTGGGAAGAAAGAGTTAGAGACTGATGCTACGTGTCAACTTCCCAACCCCTCCCAACCCACCACTTCAACCAAACAAAAAACCTGGGATGAACCTAACCCTCTATCTAAATAAGAACTGGGTTCCCCCGTCCCTGAAAACAGGGTTGGGTTGAACCCACCCCTTCTCAACCCAGAACCAAACACACACAAAGTTTACGGGTAGGTTGAGTTTCGGCCCGAGGGAGGATTTTGGACCCGCCTATAAAAGGAAAAAGAATATTACAGTAGAAGAGAAGGAATTTTAGGTTGAAATTGGGTAAGAAATTTGCTGCCGATAGAAATGAGATTTTATAATTTTTCAAACATAAATGTTAAACTAGGTTCAAATTATATGGTCTATTAAACTTTGAAATAAAAATTATTAGAATATATTTTGAAATACATGATTTTCAAGCACATTTGTAAAACCCTTTTAAGAAAATCACTTAAAGACTATTTTAAGGTACTTTGAATTTTTTTAAATTTATTTGAATTATCATTTCAAAAACCATTTTAACTTTGTTTTGTAAATGGATCAAAAACCTATTCAACGCTTAATTGAGTTTTTAGAATTTGTGTTTACTCAAATAAATTAGTGCAACAACATGAATGCAACTCTCTTAGGAAAATTAACTCCAAAACCTTTTATAAATATCATTTCTATTTGACAAAGTTTATAACAAACAAACTAAAGCTTACATAATTTTTGAAAAATATTAAATCATTTATTTTATCCACATCACAAAATAGAAAGTTTATGGTGTGACAAATGGTCCTACTCATTGCTATGCAGCTCCAGGTCCTCTCGAAATGAATGGAAGGCGACCACACGACAACACATTAGTTGATTATTTTTATCCTCGGCCTTATAAATCATGTCAAAGTCACCGCACAAGAGAAGGAAGCCTGCCCATAGATATATCGTAATTCCTGGAGAAAACGACTTATCATACTAGCACCATCAAGGAGAGTTCGATAATTGATCATGAGACTTCAGAAAAAGCTTTCTTTGATATAACAGAGAGTTTTTTTTTTGATAAAGATATAACAGAGAGTTTTGCGCGCACATCTCGCATACCAGGTCTCTCTTTTGGAGATTGCGTGGAACATGAGAGGACAAGTGCAACCAGAGGAATAATGCAGCTCTGCATCCATACTTCGGCACACGGTTGAGATTCCTCATGCAACATATTGGGATCTACACTAGTAGAGAATAAACTTTCGGTTCTAGACTTTAGTCTCGGCTATTTTTTTTCGGGACTAAAGACAGAATTAGTCCGGGTTGGAGCAACCAACCGGGGCTAAAATCCACTTCCCAATGGCTAGAGGTGTAGCTTTTGTAGGCGGGGAGCGGTAGGGGACCTTTAGTCCTGATTCGTGGCTCAAACCAATACTAAAAGTCACCCTCCAGTCCCGGTTGGAGCTACCAGCCATGACTAAACCTTTAATTCTGGTTGGTGGCTTCAACTGGGACTAGAACTCTACCTGTGGTCCGGATTTATAACACAAATCGGGACTACATGTTCTGGGCTATATAAGATTCCTCATGCAACATATTGGGATCTACACTAGCAGAGAATAAACTTTCGGTTCTATACTTTAGTCTCGGCTATTTTTTTCGGGACTAAAGACAGGATTAGTCCGGGTTGGAGCAACCAACCGGGACTAAAGTCCACTGCCCAACGGCTAGAGGTGTAGCTTTTGTAGGAGGGGAGCAAGAGGGGACCTTTAGTCCTGGTTCGTGGCTCAAACCAGTACTAAAAGTCACCCTCGAGCCCTGGTTGGAGCTACCAGCCGTGACTAAACCTTTAATTCCGGTGGGTGGCTTCAACCGGGACTAGAACTCTACCTATAGTCCGGGTTTATAACACAAACCGGGACTAAATGTTCCGGGCTATATACTTTTCTCTTCTTCCCTCAGCCCGAGCCATTTCAAGCTCTCTGCCTGCTCTCTATTCTTGCTTGTGGAAGGAGTCCATGCTTGCGGGATTGGTGAAGACTTCATTCCTTCGACCATTCTTCGGTTCTAAAGGTAACTAACTTCATCCTCCCATATTTCATCACTAGCATGGCTCATTTTGTGGTCTACAAATAAAGAAATTTATGGTTTTTTAATTGAGAATAATGTTGATTTTTTATTTATATACTATTTGATCTCGAAATCACTTGATAGTTTGAATATCAAGATGAAGGATGCTTATAGTAGTTCATCAAAACTAGTACACACCTTTCATTGTCTCATTTCATGGTTTAGAAATAGAGAACTTTTTGGTTTTCTATATCGCAAATAATGGTGGATATTTTTTTATTTATATGCGATTTGAGCTCAAAATCACTTGATAATTTGCATATGTAGATGAAGGAATCTTATAGTAGCTCATCAAAACTAGTATGCACCTTTCATTACCTCATTTCATGCATGGTTTATAAATTGAGAAATAAAATGTTTTTTAGTATATAGCTCATTTAATTTCATGGTTCACAAAATGAGAAACTTATAGTAGTTAATGAAAATGAGTATAGAGAGTCGTAGATGGCGACTGCTTTTGGGTCCTCGGCCTCGCATGGGGTCCCTAAGCGACTGAGGCCGGACCTATCTCTCATTGCGTGCAGCAAGTGTGAACAGAAGATTATGAGGGAGTGCAGGGTGAAGAAGAAGGGTCCCAACCAAGGGCAGATCACGAAGTGAGTAATTTTTTTGTCATGTTTTGTTATGGTTTGTAACCATTTTTCGTGATGATTTTGATTAAAGTTTTTGATTTATTGTTGTAATTTTAGTGAGATGGCACTGGATCATGTGACGGTTTGTACTGAAAGGAAGAGTATGTTGAGCATGTCCAAAAATCTCTTGCAAAGGAGACTGAAGGCTGATAATCTCTTGCAAAGGAGACTGAGACGGCTGATGAGAGTGCATCTGTGTATGATGAGGCAGTGAACCAACAGAAGAATGATCTGTCAGTTTTAGTTGGAATTGGTCGTGAAATCCTTATTCTACTAAAGTATATTATAGGTTTAGTTTGTTTAGTGCTATTTAGGATTCAAACTTGCGACCTCCCCTTGCGCGATACCTCCCTATCTACTGCACCTCATACGCACTTATGTCTATAATGGATTTTCTTTCTCCTCGTATTACGCTCAAATGAATTTAAATTGATGTTTGAGACCTTAAACGAATTCAAATAAAAAAGTTGTCAACTATAAAGTTGTATAACTTTTTGAGATCTACAACTTTTATTTTTGGTTATTTCTCTATCCAAGGTCGTTTGAAAAATTCAAATTTCAAATTTGAGAAATTCAAACATAGTTTTCCTTGGTAAGATGACTTTAAATGAAAAAGTTGTCAACTATAAAGTTACATAACTTTTTAAGTTCTACAACTTTCATTTTGGTTCTTTCTCCAACCAAGGTCGTTTAAAAATTTTAAATTTCAAATTTGAGTAATTTAAACGTAGTTTTCCGTGACAAAATGATTTCAGATGAAAAAATTGTTAGCTACAAAGTTCTAGAACTCATCGAGATCTACAACTTTCATTTAGATCATCTTTTCATGTGACTTAATTTGAACAATTCAAATTTTGAATTTTAAAAAATGACAACTTCAAACAAGATTTTTTAATAGCAAATGATTTGAGTTGCAAAAATCATCGACAACAAAGTTGTAGAACTCATCAATGTCTACAACTTTTGTTTTGGTCATTTCTTCATCAGACAATATATAGTATATATTGCTCACAAATTCATAAATCTCTCACATAGTTTACCAAACTATACAAGAGATATGTCATTTGTGAACAATGTTTACTACTACTTTATCGGATAAAGAAATGACCAACATAAAAGTCGTAGATCTTGATGAGTTCTACAACTTTTATGTTAATAACTTCTTTAACTGAAATCATTTTATTTTTTAAAATACTGTTTGAAGTTGTTATTTTTGAAACTCAAATTTTGAAATGTTAAAAAGAGATGACCGAAATATTAGATGTAAGAACACAATAGATTGATAGGGCATGATTTTATAAAAATTAGAAAAAAAATCAAGTAATTTGAAGTTAATATGAGGAAGAAAGACTAGTTACAAGTTTTAGCCAGAGATTAAAAAGAGAGATCACATGGTTGCCAGGCTATGGAGGAAAAGCTATTTGGCCTCAAGTAATGGTTACTAGGTTCTATTGGGCAATTCAGGGGCTGTCAAATTCTATACTCTTATAAAGCAAAACTCCACTACCAATTTTTCTTACATGTTTGCGTCAAAATTTTTCTTGACATGCAAGGTGTCCACCTCAGCAGTCCATTGTCACTTGCATGCAAGGTGTCCACCTCAGCAGTCTATTATCACTTGCAATTAAAGTTCACTGACACAAGCAATTATGATGATATCCACGTCAGCGAGACACATTATCCACTAACGTACATTTAGTTGCCCACATTAGCGTGCCACACTATCCAATAATATTGGTTTATAATAGTTAATCTCTTCCTAAGAATTGTATGAATAGTTAAATTTTATTCCAAATCAGTAATTCCCGCAGCAATGCACGGGGTGTTCTTCTAGTTCACTATATTTCATCAAATAGGCCAGAGGGCAAGCTGATTTCTTTTCCCCTTTCATTATTTTTGAGGTGTGAACTGATTCATATGGATTACAATTTGCAATTGCCATTATGGGATGCCTTAATTTCATATTCCTTAATCCATGGTTTAAATCACTATACTTTTTTCTCGAATACGCAAAAGATTTGCGTATCATTGCATTAAGAAGAGTACAAATATACAAACGGCGCGCTTATGAAAAGCGCCACCGGAGGTCTTACGGCCATAGGCCGGACCGTCCTCGCAACAACTATGAGATTGGATATTACATAATGGACAACAACCATGGAAAGAGCGACGCTACGCACTACGAAGCAGCGCCGTGAGAGTCCACTCTGACGTCCGAGAGGAGTGTTCCGCCGGTCCAATGTATGGCTACCGGGAAATACCCGTCCAAAGCATCAATCTAGCTTGACGTCAAGTTCCCAATGAGAATAGCCTCATGTAAACTCTTGGGAGCTGGAGAAACTGGCGCCGCCGGCGGTTAGATGCCCATCATTATGTTCAGCAGTACCTCGCCTCGCCTAGATGTCGGTATGTGCGACAACGACCGAGCGGCAATCTGAGTACTCCTTTTCACCACGGGATGCCGCCTGATCGGCACTGCCTGCTTTGGAGGGCTGGCAATCAAAGGCGGCGGTCGCTCGATCCACACCTCGTCGATGAACCGGGCGAGCAGCTTCATGTGGCGTCGCGTTGTTGGTGTTTGGTGGCACCAGCAGCTCCTCCCGCACTAGCGACAACTGAGTCGGATCCGTCGTCCGCCGAGCAAAATCTTCCACATCCTAAGAGACTGCCATCAAGATGGACGGGTGCCCAGGCGACGATGCTCCAGCTGAGGGCCTTAGTGTGGTGGGGGCTACGGCTGGGTCCTCCTCACCCACTGTGGGTGCAACAACGCTCGAGGGGTCGTCAAACACCAACCACTTTGGTGTGCCCCGTGACTGCTCAAACTGAGGTGACACCGAGGGTGCCCGCAGCATCTATTGGCACTGCGTGCAAACACCAGTGGCCACCACTGGGACCTCGTCCTCCGGCTGGGAGACCAGAGGAGGCCTCGGGACAGTCTGAGCACCCTTGAGTGAAGCAGCGAGCTCCATCAGCATCGGGTCCTCCGGTAAGCCGCAAACAGCTGCGTCCAAGCGCATTGTCAGCGTGAGCGGATTGAACTCGACGGGGGCCAGCTTGCCAATCAGCTCACCACGGCCGACCTGGCCGCCATCAGAAGTGGAGGCCGGCGCTGTCCGTGCGGATTGGCTCGACGGCCCGCGGCGCCTCCGCCACCTCTGCCGCCTCCTCCGCCACCGACTGATAGCACCGGGGTGGTGGTGTCTATCGTGGCACCACCAGGGTGGTGGTGTCTATCGTGGCCCCGCCAAGGCCGCGCAAACCACCGAGGTCCGCCGGCCCATTGGAGAAATCGAAGGCACAAACACCCGAGCTCCGATAAGGCCACGCGCCTTGGCTACTTGCAGTCGCGCGCAACGTGCCGAAGACCCTTGCACCGCAGGCAACGCTGGGGCTGCTTGCAGGTAGCCACCCGGTGCGCAGAGGAGAGGCAATTGAGGCACTTGCCATGGAGCTCGGCCGGGATTTGCCTTGGTGGTTGACGACTCGCCGGCCGGCCCCCACGAGCTAGCCCCGGTGGCACGGGCGAGGTGGTCGCCGGCCGCGTCTCCTGCTGGTGGAGGATCTCCCGCCACCTATCAGCGTCAGGGGCAGAGACTCGTCGATGTCCGAGGCGCTGACGTGCCGAGATGCGGACCTCCACAGGTCGGGACGGCATGCCAAGCACCAGTTGTGGTCGTGGCCAACGGCGCTTCCCTCACCTTTGACCAGCACCCTGGGGGCAAGGCACCACGCCGCCATGGCCCGAAGACAGAGGCATGGTCTCCGACGTCACTGGCTTTGGCACACTACGAAGCGCGTCCAGGTTGGGCGAGGAGGAGGTTGGCGTCGTTTCCACATCGGAGACATCGATGAGGTCTTCGTCCACCCAATGACGAGCCTTGGAGCGTCCCTCCGTGCTTCCCCCAGGATGGAAAGGCACGACATGGGGGGACAGAGTGGACGACGGGGTCAGAGCGGGGGCAGACGGGTGGATCAGGAAGACATCGAGGCTAGCGGCGCCCACGTCTGCATCTACGTCGTCGTCGTCGTCCTCCGGGACATCCTCAACCAGGACGAGCGTCTCATCCACCAAACTCGGCGGGGCGCCTGCCCTGATGGGGGCAGCACCCGCTCGTGCACCGGTGCCAACCGCCGCTGCCCCGACCCCCGTGGCACGGGACGCATTGCCTACCGGCAGGGAGAGCACATCAGCAGGCCCGAATGCCTGTTCACGTGCTGGAGGAGGGGGCCCACTAGCGCTGGGTCGCCGGCCACCACCAACGTCATCGTCGGGGAAGTGGAGCCACGTCCATCGGATCCAGCCATGGCGGATGACAGGGACGAAGGCCAAGCCACCAGATCCGAGGATGGTGGAGCCTCGCCGCCGGTTCCAGCACCACCGTGGCGACGGCGGCTGGCCCCGCCAGATGCGGAGCACCGGGCGGTGACCTAGGCGAGGTCCTCGTGGGCGACATGGGCGGCGCCAGTGGCCTAGCCGCGCGCGCGCCCGCCCCCGCCCACGGACATGGAAAGGAGGGATGTGGAGGGGCCGGCTCCCCGGTGGGCACCAACACGACCAGCAGTGGCGGCGGCACGCCAGCAGCCAGGGGAGGGGAGCAGGAGGCAAATCCATGCGTTGACGTGGCAGATCTAGCGAAGGGAGGCGAGGGGGAGGCGGAGGCGGGCGCCGGTGAGGCCGCCGTCGCCGGGGGCGGCGAGCAAGGGTTTGGGTGGTGCGGCTCAATTGGAGCCCCAGGGGTTCTGGGGGGAGGAGAGGGGGATGGGGAGGGGAAGGGGATGGGTGAAGCGGAGGGAGGGGTGGGGGGTGTCGGCGCCAGCGCCGGAGCGGCAGCCGGCGCCGCCGGGGGCGTCGGGGTCGGGCTTACGGGGCGTCGGAGTCAGGCTCAGGTTTGTTGAATTGAGAAGAAAGTAAACTTCTTGAACTGGATATAAAAAGTGCATGGAGAAGAAAAAAAATCGAGCTTCCTATGGCCTTGTTTCATCTTTATATTAAAGATCACGTCTGAAAACATTTTATAGTCTATTTGGCTATTTGAAGGGCATTTCCGATGCTTATGAATGAGGTTTGGAGCTACTGAAGAAAGGGAGCACAAGCTTCTTATGATGTACATTGGGTTGATACTGCAATGTGTATGTTGATGCACATACTGGGATGACCTGATTATTGCAAAGCACTCAAGACCTTGAAGGTAAATATTTTTTTAACTGTTTACTAGGTTTTTCATTTATATTCATGCTAAGCCACATCCTAGGATGTTAACTGGTACAGAAATTTATAGGTTTAGACTTTGGAAATTATACATCTACAAAGAATAAGGGGCATTGTTGGTGCTTCTAGCTGGTCCAGCAATGAATGATGAGTTCTTATCCAAAGCTGAACAGTGTTTAGGACGGTTCGTCTCAAGTTTCCTTCAGAACTTAATAAAGTGGACTTAAATTTCATGAGAACCCCCCATAGTGTTACGAACAATGGTGGAGCCAGCAACAAAAATGTGGTTATAAACTTGAAAAATTACTGGTCAAATGGGAAAAAGAGTCAAAGCACAAAATAGCACAAATCAAATAAGCTAAAGTACAAAAACCTCCAATTTCCAATTTGAGAAACATTACTGTGTGATTTTGCATAAATTACAAATACCTGAGAATAAATATACACTATAGTTAAGAGAGCCCTTCATACCTTGGAAAGCTGTTATATATATCGTCATCGGTCATCATTAACTTCTAAAAAAAATATCACTTGAGTAACTATTTAATTGTAAATGTTATTATAGATCCCAATGCAGAGATGCTTGAGAGCTAAGTGACCATTATCCAGACTTTGTGTTTCTGACTTTTGGCCATCTATGCATGCAAAGATATATTCTAAATTAGAGAGCCATTTTCTTTCTCCCTGTGTGTGATACATCCCTCCAGTCGCTTATTATTGTTCCTTGCCAAAATTCCATCTCCATAACTGCATTGCCATTGCAATTATCAAAAGGTTTCGACAAATGCCTCTTTGATGGCCTCAAGTTTTGCACAAACATCTTGCATTCCTGGTCTATCTTTCGGTGATTCCTTGGAACACATAAGGCCAATTTCAACCAGTGGTATGATATATCTTTGCATGCATAGAGTAGAAACAACATCCTCCTCATGTGGCATTTGGGGATCTAAAATCTCGTTAATTTTGTTAGGGAATGCTAAGTCTACATACTTGTGAAGGCTGAGGTCATTGGCAAATAATGTGTCAGTTGGTCGCTTTGCTGTGAGCATTTCTAGTAGTAACACCCCAAAACCATAAACATCACCACCGGTTGAGATTTTGCATCCCATCCCATATTCTAGCAAAACAGGAAGAGTAATAACATCATTTATTCATAAACTAGCAAAGGAAAAGTTTAATAGTCTATAAAAGAATGAGCTGTACAACTTACCAGGTGCGATATATCCAATGGTTCCTGAGGCTCCAACCAACCCTTCTGTGGTACTATTAAGACTTGAAGAGAGAAATTTTGCTGACCCAAAATCTCCAACGCGCGAAGTCATGTCATAATCCAACAAAACATTGCTAGGCTTCAAATCACAGTGAATCAATGGAGGTGTCAATTGGTTGTGCATATAATCAAGAGCAGAAGCCACATCTGCAGCAATACTAATCCTTTGACCTAAACTTAACACCCTCCTAGAGCTACGTTGGTGTAGCCTGGGGTGTATCCACATGTCCAAGCTACCATTTGCCATGAACTCATATACTAGAGCTTTAAATTCATTGTTCTCGAAATCAACTGTCGAGCACAAGGTAATTGCTTGAACAAGATTGCGATGGCGGGTATGTTTTAGCACTTCACACTCTGTGAAAAAGCTATTGAGCGAACCTTGCTCATCAAGATGAAATACTTTGATGGCAACAAGGTCTGTATCAAACTGAAACCTGCCTATGTAGACTGATGCTGTATGACTTGAGCTGATCCTGTTGACTGGAGAGAACCAATTGGTAGCTTTAAGAATGTCTCCATAAGACACCTTCTTCATTGTCTCTCTGTAGCTTTCAGATGGTTGGGTTGTTCTTCCCTTGATAATAGTGGTAACAACACATAAAAATGACAATAAAGCGATCGTAACTGGTGGACCTGTTATCAGCAGCAGGCGTCCATTAATTTTTCTTTTTGTTGCTGATGTGGTGGGACAGATCGGCAATGCAAATATGTCAATTTGTTGACATAACCCCTTGTTACCTTCTAACATGACTGCATTTGAATTTGTGAAGATACCACTGGCTGGAATTGGTCCTTCTAGTTTGTTGTATGATAGATTAAGATAATATAAGGTTTTGAAATCCTTGAAGAAGTCCGGAATGTGACCAGATAAGTTGTTTTCAGAGAGATCCATCAGTTGTATGGCCTTCAGTGTATTGAGAGACTGTGGAATAAACCCACTGAGCATGTTGCCTTCCATCTGAAGGGATGATAATAAAACACACTGGCCAAGTTCAGATGGTATTTCACCAGATAACTTGTTGCTGGAAACATTCAGTAAGCCAAGATTGATCAGTTTTCCAATTTGTGGTAGTATTGTTCCTGTAAGATTGTTGTTTGACAAGTCCAACCCCAAAGAAAGCGAAGAAATACTGAGGATTTCACTTGGTATGGATCCATCAAGGTTATTGACTGATAAATTTAACATAGTCAACCTTGTGCACTGCGCTAGACTTGTTGGTATGTGTCCAAATAACATGTTGTCATCTAGGTAAAGCTTGTTCAGTTGAGGAAGATTGCCAATTGTGGATGGGATTTCACCTGACAATCTGTTCATGGACAGTGCCAGGACAACCAAATTTGTTAAATTCCCAATAGTTGAGGGAATGATTCCTGAAAGCATGTTTTGGTCCATGGCAAGCAGAGTGAGATTCACAAGGTTTCCTATCTCAGCTGGTATAGTTCCTGAAATTTGATTGCCTGAGAAGTTTAGCCATTGTATACTTGTAGAAAGGTTGCCGACTGATTTTGGAAGACTTCCTTTCAGGGCATTCCTATCCAGTGTTATCTTTAACAATTGCCTGCAATTTGTTAGGGAGGTAAGGAACGCCCAGTCTTCAGTTTCTAGCTTGTTACTTCCTAGAAACAGTTGATTAAGGTATCTCAAGGATCCGAGAGATGGCACTGAGCTCCTTAGGGAATTGCTTGAGAGATCAATCACTTGGAGCTTTGAAATGTTGGCCAATGAAGCTGGAACCTCTCCAGTGAAAGCGTTGTTGCTTATGATCAATGACACGAGGTTTGGAAGTGAGCGGCCAATATCAGATGGTATCTTTCCAGCAAGCCTGTTATTGCTTATATTGAAGGATATGAGTGATGAGACATTGTAAAGCAAGTCTGGGACATTCCCCGACAATCTGTTGTAGCTTAGGTCTAGAATGTTCAACTTTGGGATTTGACCCAAAGTTTCTGGAATTGATCCTCTTAAATTATTTTGTGCTAGTAGGATGGAAGCTAAGGAGGAAATATTTCCCAAGGATGCTGGAATACTTCCAGAAAGCAAATTTCCAGTAAGGCCAAGAAATTGCAGAGATGTCATCTTATGAAAATGTGGAATTGCCCCAGAAAGAGAATTCGATCGAAGGTCAACCACAATAAGTTTGGATGGATTACTGAGTAGGCTAGCTGGGATCTCCCCTGATAGGTTGTTCTTTGAGAGGATTAGAGTGGTAAGCAATGAATTGTTAGATGCAGCCATGCCCAATGATGGAGGGATGTTACCTTCAAGTCTATTGGCAGAAAGCATCAAAGTTTGAAGTCCCGGTAGTGAACCTATTTCATCAGGTATCTCCCCAGAAATTGAATTGTTTGAGAGGTCCATCTTCACTAAAGAAGTAAGATTTGCTATACAACTTGATAGTTTTCCTCTGAGTTGCACTGACCTTAATTCCAAGGATACCACCCGGATTGGGAGGGCCGTGCCACAGGTGACCCCTTGCCAGTTGCAGAAGTTCAGTGACTCGTTGCTCCATGATCCAAGGACACCAGCAGAGTTCCCAGAGATACCAGATTTGAAGCAAAGGAGGGCTTGCCGGTCATCCTCAGACCTATTGCTGGTTTGTGCTGATGAGAGTGGTACTGTGGTTGAGGACAGTAATATGAAGAGGCTGCACAGGAAGAAGTGTGCATGGCGATTAGGAGACGGAGATTTGGAATCAAGAACCCCAGGAACCATGTTCCTGTTCTGATGGTGTGCTTTTGATTTGTGATTTTTGTGCCCGCATTTGCCCATGTCATGTGTTTGTTTTGAGACATGTGTGCAGAGTAGAGAAACTTGTACTTCTCTCCTTTGGGTCTTGTGCATGAATTGTCCTCTGGATTGCACCTACCGACAAGGAGAAAAGTCTAGAACAGAACAAGTGAACATCTATAATGAGAGGGACGTGAGATCAGAAATCTGTACACAATTTGTCCTACCATTTTATCTCGTGTCTGTACCATATTAATATATTGTTATATTATCTTGTGTTTACAATACAAATTCACTAGATCTTGATTTTTTTAATTAATCCTGCATCAAGTTGCTCTACCTATCAGTTCAAATCATTAACAATGATTGATTCGCCATGATCACTAAAATATTTGATTATAAAATATCACCTAATAACCAATTGATATTCTAGATTTCAATGCTATTTCAATTTTATAGTTGTCTTGAAAGAAACGTTCTAGATTCAAGTGCTATTTAAACAAGTGTAACAAGTCCAAGCACGCTTTAGTTGACTCTTCATATAACCGGCTACCGGGTCAAACATCAAGGAGTTGAAGGAAAATAAGCTAGTAGTACTACCAATAAAAAAACAATTGATGGATGAGGACAATTCTTTGGTCAAGGAATTTTCTATTGATCTACAGATTCGCATCGTTCTCCTTTTTTTCATGCTAATAATTTAAAAAATTAAATAGTCGCCTGAAACAAACAAGCACTGATCTATGATGCAATGCTTAATTTGCCGATATATGCCCATGGGAGCCTCGTTGCCTCCTTAGGAGATCGAGCAAGAACACGGTGTTTGGGACTGCTCCACAAACCTCATCGTAGAGCAGTTCCACAAAAAATTAGAGTTTGTGGAGTATCTCTTTAGGTGCTCTCACAACTCCATTATTTTTCCTCGAATAGAGTGCGTGGAGCTGAAACCGTTTGGCTAAACAACGTGAAGCGGAGCTGAAAAACGTGGAATGGAGTAGTCCCAAACACCTCCTTAATTTGCCAGTCTAGACTCTAAAGGCTAGAGACTATAGAGTGGCATGAATGCATATTTGAAATGCAATTATACTATCAATTATCAAAGACACTTTTTTGGACTATTCATGCATTTGAGGTTAGATAGTGGGCGCATTCATTGTTTTATTGCTAGATCTTGTGCACTGATTAAGTAAATCTTTCATACAGACGGGAAAAAAAAACCATCTACTCCCTTAACGGCATCATGCGCAATTGCTAAACTCCCTGACGGCTGAATTGGATTTCTGAAGTCGCAACCTTCTGCTTGTGCAACAGGCTTCAGCACAGCCTGTAACTGAAGCCACCAGAACACAGTTGATTGCAACGTTTGCGCCTTTGTGACAATAATCCTCTATTGCTGTAGAAGAAAATCTAGGCTATCGGTGCATTATGCCTGAAGTTTAGGAAACATAGTCCAAGAGAGAACATCACAGCATGTTGTCCTCGGAACATTCACTTAAATTGAACGTTTGGTTCTTTGCAGTTTCAGGGTAACCATTTGGTCGCGGTTGGTACTGAGGTAAGGATACTCTTAGATCTGTACCCTTTTGAAAGTAAACATGTAAGCAGTACACGAACACTTGTATACGGTCACTAAATTGTCATTTAACTATTCAATGAAGGATTGTTAGAAGTACAGGAAACAACAGTTAGCAATTTTTCTGCCAACAGCATGCTATCTTTTCTTTGCATCCCAAGCTCCAGCCAGTTCAGATATAGTCTCAAGTTTGACGAAAAGGATGCTTGTTAATTTGTTATACTGGACTATGTTCAAACATTAATTGTGAAATTATTTCTTGCCATATTGCAAATCATATTTGTTTTTTTTTCTGTGAAATCCATCCTGATTAACTGATTGTAAAGAGCCATGTGTTCTGCCTCTTCAGCGTTAACTAATAGGGATAATTGGTTCTATAACATCGAAAGATCATGAGATCCGGAAAATACCACTGAAAAAGCATTGTAACGTGAAATACCACTGAAACATGGAGACGTTACCCAAAAATAACATTCTGTCACGTCCGGTCATGTTCTATGCTAACGGTGTTAGCCTGTTCGCTTCCTTTCACGTTCCTGGCACTTTCTCCTGTGGAACTGGAACTCTAGAACTCAAAGGCATTATTTGGTATTTGCCTCCATTCACGCGAGCAAGCAAATGACTGCCAACGCACGGTTCCAAGCATGCTGGCGAAGCTCGCGCGGTCGACGCATGTCCCGAAGGAGCTCGCTAGTCGCCACTCATGGCAGCGGCAGTAGCAGCCGCCCACTGGCACCAGCACCCCAAGCATCATCGTCCCTTCCCCCTTCCCCGCACCGGCCCCCGTGCCTGCCTCCCCACGAATCACGCGTCCACGGAATCATACGCCGCGCAAGGCGGAGCGCCTGCTGCGGCGTTGTGGAGCTCAAGCGGTTGCACTAGGAGCTGCCGCGCCGCTGCGACTGCGTCTGGCCGTGGACGAGGTGGACATGATAGCGACGATGGTGGCCTCCTGGGCGCGGAAGAGGAGCGTTTTGCCATTTTGCCAAGGTACAGGTCCACTTCATCGAGCCGCACGGTGCCATGGTTCGCATCGAGCTCTTGAGCTTCACGCCGTTGATGCCCCTCTTCGAGCTCCATGGAATCTCAGATCTCACTGCTCCCGCCAAGCTCCGGCCTCTGAGACCTTAACGAGGCGCGCCACAGCGGCTAGACCCATCGTGTCTGCCAGAGCTCGACCTGGGAAGACGGCGGAGCTAGACGAGATTCACGGTGTCAGCTCTACACCGTGACGGAATGCTATTTTTGAGTAACGGGTCGATCTTCTAGTGCTATCTCACGTGACCAAGCACTTTCGATGGTATTTTCCGAAAACAGCATTCTTTCAGTGCTATAGAACCAATTTTTCCTAACTAATACACTGGTAGCAAAATTGAACCGAGCCAGAACTCTGGTGAAAGTTGCCTGTTAAATAAAAGAAAGCTACTGATCTAGGGCTCAGGCTGATAATAGCTGGTGTTGATAATTGACAGGCAAAAAAATTGAATTTTTTGGATCAAATTTTAAATTTTTGACCAAAACACATCTGGATTTGCTTCGCCTTACCAGGGGCATGGATAAAACAGAAAATGACCAAATGTTGGCAAATAAGTAGAATACTGACCAGGTTAGTGCTCTGGTGAAAAAACTCAGAGGTTTTGTTGCTGGTTAACAAAACAAGTGACGTTGAGAATGTACAGATAAGAAAAATCACGCTTAGAGCATCTCCAGCAATACTAACACACCCCTACTTCTCTATTTAGGAAGCCACCTATTTTGAGACTATTCATATTTTACTTCTAACTCCAGCAATACTACCTAAATCATACTACTCAAATTCATTTTAGTAGTCAATGACGCGTGGGGCTCTTTTGTCATCTCTCTCATCCAGATTTTGCACGGTGGAGAGTAGGGGGCCAACAGAAGTAGAGGGTGGAAGGGGAAAAGTAGGAAGCCAACAAATGTGGGGGGGTCTAGTAGGGGGTCTGTTGGAATTGGTTTTTTTGGCCTCCGCTACCTGAATTGGTTTTTTTGGCCTCCGCTACCTAAATCTGAAGTAGAGGGTCAAGTAGGGGTTCTGTTGGAGATCCTCTTACCAGCTACTCACATATGAATTTGAGTAGTCTTCTCAGCAAATCACATACCTGATCTTAACCTCCTCTTCATACATTATTTCATTCAGTCAAAATAGACAGGCCCCCCAGTTACAAATGAGCAGTTATATGAATCAGTAGCTAACGACACACATCCTGCTACCACTGTCAAGGACAAGGAGAGTTCAATAACTGACCTTGAGACTTCTGAAAATCATCTTTGATAGCAGAGAGTTTTGCACACACATCTCGCATTCCAGGTCTATCTTTTGGAGATTTCATGGAACATGACAGGCCAAGCGCAACTAGGGGAACAATGCAGCTCTGCATCCATACTTCTGTACACGGTTGAGATTCCTCATGCACCATGTGAGGATCTATAATCTCTGCAAGTCTATCTGGGAACATGGATTCAGCGAAATTGTGAAGGTTAAGTCCATCGACGAACAAATCATCCGTGGGGTTTTTTCCTGTCAGAATCTCCAGAAGAAGCACTCCAAAACTATAGACGTCACCTTCTGTGGCGATTTCAGAGCCCATGGTGTACTCTGCAAAACGGAATAAACAGATTTAAGTTCAAGAAAAACTATTGATCGATCTCAATAATCACAAGAAGTATACTCACCAGGTGCCATATCTCCAATTGTTCCACCAACTTCAGCCAGGCTTTTTGGAACACTGAGGCCTGGAAATAGAAACTTTGCAGACCCAAAGTCACTGAGACGAGCAGTCATGTCCTTGTCTAAAAGGATATTGCTTGGCTTCAAATCGCAGTGGACCAAAGGAGGAGTAACTTGATTATGGACATAATCCAGAGCAGAAGCCACATCTGCTGCGATGTGTATCCGCTGGCCTAAGCTTAACACTCTCTCCGGGAGACCACTGTAGTGCTCACAGTGCAGCCAGGTTTCAAGGCTGCCATTAACCATGAACTTGAAGATTAGCGCCTTGAACTCATGGTTTCCTGTATCCAATGTCGAGCATAGAGTCACAGGTCTCTTCAAATTACGATGACGTGTGCTTCGTAGTACCTCGCACTCTATAAAGTAACTCTCGTATGCCGCAGATTCATTCAAGTTGAATACTTTGATGGCGACTAGGCTCTTGTCATACTTGAACCTACCAACATAAACTGATCCGGTACGAGTTGAGCTGATTGTATGGACTGAAGAAAAGCAATTGGTAGCTCTCAGGATGTCACTATATGATACTTTCTTTAATGTCTCATTGTTGAGTGGAAAAGTTTGCACTTTTCTTCCAAAGAGTAACTAGAAACCATAACAATAACAGTAAAGCAATAGTAACTGATGGTATTACTACGAGCAGCAGTGGCACACTGTGGTTCTTAGGTTTAGTGGCGCCATCACAAACTGGTAGTGCTAGTGTGGAGGACCTTGAACAGAGTCCTTTATTGCCACCCAAAATTACAACACTTGAATTTCGAAAGAAGCCACCAGTTGGAATTGGGCCATCAAAGTTGTTGTAAGAGAGATCAAGTGTCTCCAACATAGTCAGGCTCTCAAAGAATTCAGGAACATTACCAGACAAGACATTTCGAGAAAGATTAAGGTATTCGATGGACCTCAAATTCCTAAAAGTTTCAGGAATTCCGCCCTGGAGCTTATTCCCTTCCATCCGAAGTGATGATAGAGTTGATAAGTAACCTAGTGTACCAGGAATTACTCCAGAAAACAGATTGTTGGAAACATTTAGAAGAACAGTATGTTCCAGTTTGCCAATATCCTCTGGTATTTCCCCTGTGAGATTGTTGAATGACAGGTCCAAACCCAAAGAGAGGGGAGGACTAGCAAAAAGTTCTTTTGGTAACAATCCATCAAGACTGTTAGAGGACAAGTTTAGCTGAACCAACCCTAAGCACTGACCTAAACTACTAGTTATGTTTCCATTCAAGTCGTTGCCATCCAGGAAAAGCTTTCCCAATTGACTAATGTTACCGATTGAGGAAGGGATCTGACCTGATAATTTGTTCTTGGATAGGTTCAGGATAAATAGGTTTCTCAGCTTCCCCATCGTGGCAGGTATACTTCCTGAGAGCAAATTGTTTTCCATGCTAAGCATAGTGAGATTAACAAGATTGCTTATCTCAACAGGTATGGAGCCTGATATTTGGTTGGACCCAAGCAACAAATATTCAAGGCTTGGGGAAAGATTAGCTATTGATCCAGGTAGGCTGCCATTCATCATATTTCCCTCCAGGGACAATTTTGTCAGCTGTGTGCAATTTGTTAGGGAGGAAAGGAATTGCCAGTCATATGCTTCTAGCTGATTCCTTCCTAAAAGCACTTGACGCAATTTTGCCAACGACCCAAGAGACGGAATATGACCATGCAAGGAGTTATTTGATAGGTCAAGCACCTGGAGATTTGGTAGTGTGTAGCCAATGTCAGATGGCAACTGCCCAACAAGGCCATTGCTGCCTAAGCTAAAGTATTTGAGTGAAGACAACTTGTAAAGGGGAACCGGGACATGGCCTGACAAGCTATTGAAACTCAGATCCAGTTGAAGAAGCTTTGAAATGTGACCCAAACTTTCTGGAATCAACCCTGTAAGTTTATTTTGGCCTAGTAATATAGAGCGGAGAGAAGAAATATTTCCTATTGAAGGAGGTATGCTTCCAGAAAGGAAGTTCTCAGTAACACAAAGGTAATTGAGGGCTGTGACCTTATCAAAAGGTGGGATACCACCAGTGAAAGAATTCATCTGGAGATCAACCATAGTAAGTGTGGATGAATTAGCAAACAAAGTTGCCGGGATGCCACCAGCAAGGTTATTACGCGAGAGGATCAGCGTGCTGAGTGAGGAGCTACTGGCCAATGAGCGAGGAATACCACCAGTGAGACTGTTGTTTGAAAAATCGACATAGCTGAGAGACAAGCTAAAGCCTAACGAATCAGGGATGTTACCTTCAAGATGGTTGCCGGCAAGCATCAGAGTTAGGACGCCAGGTAGCATGCCCAGCTCGTCAGGGATGCCTCCAGATAGGCTATTATGTGTAAGGTCTATCTGCGACAGAGATGTCAGGTTTGCTATGCAACCAGATATCTGTCCAGCGAGATGCATGGAGGTGAGGTCTATCGAGACCACACGGGGTGGAAGCCTTGTGCTGCAAGTGACCCCTGACCAGTTGCAGAAGTTGCGTGAGGTGTTGCGCCATGAGTTCAAGATGCCAAGTGGGTCGGAGGTGATGCCGGACTTGAAGCAAAGGAGTGCTTGCCGGTCGATCTCTGTTTTGTTTGCTTCAGCAGCTGTGACTACTGTAATATTGATAGACAAGAGGATAAGTAAGCAATAGAGAAGGGAGACGATGGAGCACATAGCCGCCGAGAAATAGAAGACTCTAAAAGAACTAGACTGCAAAACTTGGAGTGCTCTGGTAGGAGCTTCAAAGCACTCGTTCATATATGTTTGAGGAACGATTTGTTTACTGTGACGGAGTTGACGCTACGGTTGACGAGAAATTGAAATTCTGCCATTATGGGAAGTGGTCTTCGCTGAATTGTCATTCCGTAACGGGCTTTTGCTAGATTGCCATTATGAAACAAGACCAACCCACCAAAATGCCATTCGATGAGTTTGGGACTCAGAAAAAATGAAAAACAAAATTGTCTTCCTCATTTGCTCCTGCGCTTTCCTTCTTGATTTTCTCCTCCCTCTTGTGAGAGCACGTGAAAGCAAGAAGGAAAAGGCAGGGGCAAATGATGAAGAAAATTTCATTTTTTATTTTTTATGAGTCCCAAACTCATCAAATGGTATTTTTGCGTGTTGGTCGTGTTTCATGATGGCAATACAGTGAGGCCAGAGTTCCGCTCGTGTAAACCTTCCAAAAATTTGCACACATTTTAAGGCAATTTAATTCTAATTAAATCTTTAATATTTTATTAACCCACGGGTTATCCATACCTAGCCTGGCCCATGGCC
The DNA here is from genome assembly GCA_022457205.1 of Saccharum spontaneum. Lineage (NCBI taxonomy): Eukaryota > Viridiplantae > Streptophyta > Magnoliopsida > Poales > Poaceae > Saccharum > Saccharum spontaneum. The sequence continues at coordinate 12,014,757 of CM039602.1, read as the reverse complement.
ACACGATCTGATTATTTTGGATCAGTCCACTGTACTGTTTCGCTTGTTCAATCGCTGATGTTTTGTTTCTTCAATCTGGGTGTGCTGCCGGGTGCCGGCTGCGCCATTTCGTCCAACCACCGAGCGTGCATGATGTTACAAATGGCAGGTGCAGTGGTGGTCAAAACGGAGTTAGTGGGCGAGGCGGCGAGCCGCTGTTGCCTGGAGAAAACGACTTTATCCGCCTCTGCCTGCGGTCCATATACAGTGGTTAGCCACCTGGCCTCACACTCTAGTGCAGTCCGAACATGATGTCGGACACAGTCCACATATCTGAATTAATCTCAGGAAAGAGGAACCAATCAAAAGTGGAACCAAACGTATCACGAATTACATCTTGTACAGAGTCTAATTCTGTTTTGTGAAGGCATAAAAGATAGATCCGCTCGACCGCCACTAATTCATGCACTACACATCATGACGTGCACTTGAGTTTTAGCCCACGTATTCTTCAAAAAAAAAAGTTTTAGCCCACGTATATTCCACAGCAGGATGTTTACAGAATCCATTACACAGAGGATTTTTCAACACAACTAGAGGAAGAACGCTCGTCAGCAACCTTCAACTTCCGCCTCCGGCACCGCATCCCCAGTGCGCCTATGGGAAACAGCTCACAGACCTTAATTTCTTATACTGGACTATGTTGAAACATTCTGAAAGTATTTGTTTCCATATTGGCAATCAGATTTGTTTTTCACAAAATCCGTCCTAATTAACTGATTGAAAGAGCCAACTTCTCTGGTATTTCAATGCCCTTCCAGCAAAAAATTCCCTAGATATTGATCATTGACAGGCCAAAAAATTTTTTTGGGTGAAATTTAGATTTTTTTTTAAAAAAATCTGATCAAAGCACATCCAAACTTCGTGCATATATATATATATATATATATATATATATATATATATAAAGATCAAGCCCAATACCACCTATTCACATAAGAATTTGATTTGTCTCATGCCAGCTCTTAATCTTCTCTGGAAACATTAATTCAGTCGGTCAAATAGACATGTCCTCTCAATTACAAATTAGCAGTCTACACATATCATACTAGCACCATCAAGGAGAGTTCGATAATTGATCATGAGACTTCAGAAAAGCTTTCTTTGATAGCAGAGAGTTTTGCACACACATCTCGCATACCAGGTCTCTCTTTTGGATATTGCATGGAACATGACAGGCCAAGTGCAACCAGAGGAATAATGCAGCTCTGCATCCATACTTCTGCACAGGGTTGAGATTCCTCATGCAACATATGGGGATCTAGAATCTCTGCAAGTCTATCTGGGAACATGGATTCAGCAAAATTGCGAAGATTAAGTCCGTCGACAAACATTTCATCAGTCGGGCGTTTTCCTGTAAGCATCTCTAGGAGAAGCACTCCAAAGCTATACACATCACCTCGTGTGGAGATTCCGCAGCCCATCCCATAGTCTGCAAAATTTGCAACGCTCTTAGGATTATAAAATTCATGCATAATCCGCAAAAAAAGGGAAATGGGATCAAACTTACCAGGTGCCAAGTATCCAATTGTTCCTTGGATAAGAACTGAGTGTTTCAGGCAACCAGAATCTGAGGAGAGAAACTTTGCTGAACCAAAGTCACCAACACGTGCAGTCATATCATAATCCAAAAGAACATTGCTCGGCTTCAAATCACAGTGAACTAAAGGCGGTACCAGTTGGTTGTGGAGATAATCCAGAGCAAAAGCCACATCTGTTACTATGCATATTCGTTGTCCCAAGCTTAATGTTCTCTTTGGTCTTTCAGTCTGTCGATTAGGATGAAGCCACCTTTCAAGGCTGCCATTAGCCATGAACTGAAAGATTATTGCTTTGAATTCGTTATTTTCTGCATCTAAAGTTGAGCACAGAGTCACAGATTTGAGAATATTTCGGTGGCGTATAATTCTTAGCACCTCACACTCTGTTAAGAAATTGTCATGTGCACCGCGTTCGTTCAAGTTGAATACTTTGATGGCAACAATGTCAGTGTCAAACTTGAACCTGCCAACATAAACTGATCCAGTACGAGTTGAACCGATTTTATGGACTGTCGAGAACCAATTTGTAGCTTTAGCAATTTCACCATAGGATATCTTCTTCAGCGTCTCCTGGTGGCTTGGAAATATTTCCACATCTCTTCCTGTCCCACGAGTGAGAAAACACAACACATTCCTCAACGCACCAAGCTGTGGAAATATACAGATTTCTTCTCTTCTCCAATGAGTAACAAGATGCAACAGATTACATATTTACTGTGCAGTGCGGCTGTATGCACTTCTATTTTCTTCCAAAGACAGACTAAACAGAACAACAATAGTAGGAAGGCTACAGTGACCGTCGGCACCACTACTGGCAGAAATGGCACATGGTTCTTTGTTTTCGTGTCTGGGATGCCACCACAAGGTGGCAGAGCTAGCAGGGAGAAGTTTGAACACAGCCCCTTGTTGCCCTCCAAATGTACGATAGTGGAATTTTCATAGACCCCATGTACCGGAACTTCCCCTTGAAAGTTGTTGAAAGACAGATCAAGCTGCTCTAACATAGTGAGTTTTCCAATGAATACTGGCACATAACCCGATAAGTCATTTCGAGAAAGATTAATATACTGGAGGTTGAGCAAGTTCCAAAATGTTGTAGGGAGATCTCCAGATAACAGATTGTTGGAAAGTTCTAGAAGAACCATATGTTCAAGTCTCTCAATACCCTCCGGTATTTTTCCTGTGAGATTGTTGTGGGAGAGGTCCAGACCCAAAAAAGGGGGAGGCCCAGAAAACAGTTCTTCTGATATGGATCCATTAAGTTTATTAGCAGATAGGTTTAGCTGAACCAACCCTAAGCACTGACCTAAACTACTAGGTATGTTTCCATTCAAGTCGTTGCCATCTAGGAAAAGCTTTCCCAATTGACTAATGTTACCAATTGAGGAAGGGATCTGACCTGATAATTTGTTCTTGGATAGGTTCAGGATAAATAGGTTTCGCAGCTTCCCCATGGTAGCAGGTATGCTTCCTGAGAGCAAATTGTTTTCCATGCTAAGCATAGTGAGATTAACAAGATTGCTTATCTCAACAGGTATGGAGCCTGATATTTGGTTGGACCCAAGCAACAAATATTCAAGGCTTGGGGAAAGATTAGCTATTGATCCAGGTAGGCTGCCATTCATCATATTTCCCTCCAGGGACAATTTTGTCAGCTGTGTGCAATTTGTTAGGGAGGAAAGGAATTGCCAGTCATATGCTTCTAGCTGATTCCTTCCTAAAAGCACTTGACGCAATTTTGCCAACGACCCAAGAGACGGAATACGACCATGCAAGGAGTTATTTGATAGGTCAAGAACCTGGAGATTTGGTAGTGTGCAGCCAATGTCAGATGGCAACTGCCCAACAAGGCCATTGCTGCCTAAGCTAAAGTATTTGAGTGAAGACAACATGTAAAGGGGAACCGGGACATGGCCTGACAAGCTATTGAAACTCAGATCCAGTTGAAGAACCTTTGAAATGTGACCCAAACTTTCTGGAATCAACCCTGTAAGTTTATTTTGGCCTAGTAATATAGAGCGGAGAGAAGAAATATTTCCTATTGAAGGAGGTATGCTTCCAGAAAGGAAGTTCTCAGTAACACAAAGGTAATTGAGGGCTGTGACCTTATCAAAAGGTGGGATACCACCAGTGAAAGAATTCATCTGGAGATCAACCGTAGTAAGTGTGGATGAATTAGCAAACAAAGTTGCCGGGATGCCACCAGCAAGGTTATTACGTGAGAGGATCAGCGTGCTGAGTGAGGAGCTACTGGCCAACGAGCGAGGAATACCTTCAGTGAGACTGTTGTTTGAAAAATCGACATAGCTGAGAGACAAGCTAAAGCCTAACGAATCAGGGATGTTACCTTCAAGATGGTTGCCGGCAAGCATCAGAGTTCGGAGGCCAGGAAGCATGCCCAGCTCGTCAGGGATGGCTCCAGATAGGCTATTATGTGTAAGGTCTATCTGCGACAGAGATGTCAGGCTTGCTATGCAACCAGATATCTGTCCAGTGAGATGCATGGAGGTGAGGTCTATGGAGACCACACGGGTTGGACGCCTCACATCGCAAGTGATCCCAGACCAGTTGCAGAAGTTGCGTGAGGTGTTGCGCCATGAGTTCAAGATGCCAAGTGGGTCGGAGGAGATGCCGGACTTGAAGCAAAGGAGTGCTTGCTGGTCGATCTCTGTTTTGTTTGCTTCAGCAGCTCTGACTACTGTAATATTGATAGACAAGAGGATAAGTAAGCAATAGAGAAAGGAGAGGATGGAGCACATAGCTTCTGAGAAATAGAAGGACCTAAAAGAACTAGACTACAAATTAAACTTGGAGTGTGCTCCGATAGGAGCTTCAAAGCTCTCGTGTTCATATATCTGAGGAACTACCCGTCATCTGCCATGGAGTTGACGCTACGGTTGACTAGTACTCCTACTGGACTGGGAAAACGCGTGCCACTTCATTGAATGTTTTGGTTTATGTCAAATCGAAGCTCCAATAATAATTGTTGTAACAACTAACAAGTGGATTAAAAAAGAAACTAAAGCTGCCAAATTTGACCCGTATCACAGTCAGTCACAGCCAGAGCAGACAAGCTAGTGTGCCTACCTGTCCAGATTCATCATTCCAACTGGCGTTGGAGGCAGTGGTCCTCGGCCAGAACAAGAAGCGGTTGCAGGTTAGCGCGGCTCTGGCGAGGCTAGGAAGGTGGCGTTTCGGATAGGGATTCTCATCAACCAGTGGCGCAGCGAGTGTGGCGTGTGCTTGCAATGTCGTAGATCCCAACGGAGGCAGCGGAGATGGTTGGGAAGGAGAGATCGAGGGTGGCAACCATGGATACTGTGAAGCTTGGCAGCGGCGATTAATGGCAATGGAGCGGGCGAGGGGACACATTGATGGGCGGCTTGGTGGTAGCTGGCGCGCGGGGTGGAGCTTGGTCTGGCCGTGATGGCATTGGTTATTGCCGGCTTAGATGCCATGACGTGCTTTATCCGGGCGATTGAAGAAGGGGATTTAAGAGGGGAGTTATTGGAGTGCGGTGGTGGGGTTGGATTGATGCGCGGGAGTGATGGAATAGGCGCTTGGTTGTGAGCTCGGGCACAACAATGGCGGAACTGGAAATCTGGAAGTTGGCCAGCCACCGGCAGAAGGTGCAAGACAACTAAAGGATGGGGCCCACCCGTCGGTGACACAGAGAGTGGAAGATGGAGATGGGCTGGCTGTTTGGCACAAGCGGGTTGGCTTGCTAGGTTTACGGGCAGGCTGGGTGGGGCCCACCCGTCGGTGACACAGAGAGTGGAAGATGGAGATGGGCTAGCTGTTTGGCACAAGCGGGCTGGCTTGCTAGGTTTACAGGCAAGCTGAGTTTCGGCCCGAGGGAGGATTTTGGACCCGCCTAAAAGGAAAAAGAATATTACAGTAGAAGAGAAGGAATTTTAGGTTGAAATTTGGGTGAGAAATTAGCTGCCGATAGAAATGAGAGTTTATAATTTTTCAAACTTAATGTTAAACTAGGTTCAAATTATTTGATCTATTAAACTATGAAATAAAAATTATTAGAATATATTTTGAAATACATGGTTTTCAAACACATTTGTAAAACCTTTTTAAGAAAATCATTTAAAGACTATTTTAAGGTACTTTGAATTTTTTTAACTTTATTTGAATTATCATTTCAAAAACCATTTTGAACTTTGTTATGTAAATGGATCAAAAACCTATTCAACGCTGAATTGAGTTTTTAGAATTTGTTTTTACTCAAATAAATTAGTGCAACAACATGAATGCAACTCTCTTAAGAAAATTAACTCCAAAACCTTTTATAACTAGATGATACCCCGCGCGTTGCTGCGGGAATCATGTTGTGTTGTATATTAGGAGAATTTATGTAGAAAAATTAATATTTCTATCTAATAACAACACCATAGTGCGTTGCCTTGAAATTGAGGGACAAATTGAGACAAACAATGGATAATAATGTAAATATTACAGACTAACAACCATTGTGTTTGTCCATTTTTTAAAAGACTGTGCTAAAAACTTATCACGATTTAGATAAAAATAGGACAGGAAAAATAAAATTAATATATATGAAGATTTGTTATTTAGGTTTTGTCATTTCCTTGAGAGGCAATCATCAAAGGATGGGCACAGTAACTTATTTATCATTTATGTGCTTGTGCCTAACGAATATTTTCGAGTAGAAATAGTGCAGGGCGTCGGACCCAAAGTGCTTTATTATCCACGAACTAGGATTCATTCGTCTTTGTAGGAAAAAACGATGTACGTACACCTGGAAAAAGAGAGAAATCGGTCGACGCATGGACGCGCGGAGGGTATCTGCACTCCTTTCATCTCCCTCTCGGCATCAACAGATTACATTCCCCATTTCCCATCGAGCCTTCCTACCTCAACATCCCGACCCAGATCAGCTGAACAACCATCACCGTGCAGCAGTGGAGATAGGAGACAGCAACAATCGTAGCATGGCACACTTGTTGGGGTCGATGTCCTCGGCGGCGGAACTGGAGGAGGCAGAGGTGGGCCGGCATCCAGGGGTAGACAATGAGCACCAGGCAATGGATAATCCTCGCGCTGGACCTTGCATCCTCCTCCGGTCTCACTCCAATGCGCCCTCCATCCTCCACCTCCTGCTCTGCAAGGTGCAGTCATGCCCACACCCACGCCCAGGCCATCACGTGTATCTCCCTGCCCAAATGGCGGCCGGTGCAAGCGTCATCCTTGTGATGGCAGGCGGTCCACAACACAGCTCAATGTCATAGTGATGAAGCCAGGGAGCGAGCTAGGAAGGCAGGGGGCCGACCTTGGTGCTGGTGTTTCATTTTATAGAAGGAAGACTGTATTGCCTGTTTCAAAAGCGGACCTGAAGGGTGCAGCATTGAGTGTAGGAGGTGAAGCGCAAGTGGTGCTGGAGATGAAGCGCAAGGGACAAATGGTGCCAGGTGAGCAGTGCCGAAGGTGAAGGGCAAGTGGTGTTGAAGGTGAAGTGCAAGGGACTAATGGCGCTTGGCTTTTACGAGGGATGTTTCGATGCACTGAGAAACCAAAAGGAGACTGTTGACCGTGTTGATGACGTGGCTTTACAAAATTGTAGGAAAATAGGCTAGTGGGGTTCTCCTATTTAGGTAATGTAGATATCATTTCTATTCGACAAAGTTTATAACAAACAAACTAAAGCTTACATAATTTTTGAAAAATATTAAATCATTTATTTTACCCACATCACAAAATAGAAAGTTTATGGTGTGACAAATGGTCCTACTCATTGCTATGCAGCTCCAGGTCCTCTCGAAATGAATGGAAAGCGACCACACGACAACACATTAGTTGATTATTTCTATCCTCGGCCTTATAAATCATGTCAAAGTCACCACACAACCAAGAGAAGGAAGCCTATCGTAATTCCTGGAGAAAACGACTTATCATACTAGCACCATCAAGGAGAGTTCGATAATTGATCATGAGACTTCAGAAAAGCTTTCTTTGATATAACAGAGAGTTTTGCGCACACATCTGGCATACCAGGTCTCTCTTTTGGAGATTGCGTGGAACATGAGAGGCCAAGTGCAACCAGAGGAATAATGCAGCTCTGCATCCATACTTCTGCACACGGTTGAGATTCCTCATGCAACATATTGGGATCTACATCAGTAGAGAACAAACTTTCGGTTCTAGGCTTTAGTCTCGGCTATTTTCTTGCCCGGGACTAAAGACAGGATTAGTCCGGGTTGGAGCAATCAACCGGGACTAAAGTCCCCTGTCCAATGACTAGGGGCGTAGCTTTAGCAGGAGGAGACCTTTAGTCTCGGTTCGTGGCTCAAACCAGTACTAAAGGTCATCCTCCAATCTCGGTTGGAGCTACCAGCCGTGATTAAACCTTTAATCCCTGTCGGCGGCTCCAACCGGGACTAGAACTCTATCTTTAGTCTGAGTTTATAACACAAACTGGGACTACATGTCCCGTGCTATATACTTTCTTCTTCTTCTTCCCCCAGCTTGAGCCATTTCAAGCTCTCTACTTGCTCTTTGTTCTTGCTCGTGGAAGGAGTCCATGCTTGCGGGATTGGTGAAGACTTCATTCCTCCATCCATTCTTCGGTTCTAAAGGTAACCAACTTCATCCCCCATATTTCATCACTAGCATAGCTCATTTCGTGGTCTACAAATAGAGAAATTTATGGTTTTTTAAATTGGGAATGATGGTGGATTTTTTTTATTTATATACCATTTGAGCTCGAAATCACTTGATAGTTTGAATATTAAGATGAAGAAAGCTTATAGTAATTCATCAAAACTAGTATGCACCTTTCATTGTCTCATTTCATGGTCTAGAAATAGAGAAATTTTTGGTTTTCTAGATTGGAAATAATAGTGAATATTTTTTATTTATATGTCATTTGAGCTCAAAATTACATGATAGTTTGCATATGCAGATGAAGGAATCTTATAGTAGCTCATCAAAACTAGTATGCACCTTTCATTGCCTCATTTCATGTATAGTTTAGAAATCGAGAAATAAAAGGTTTTTTTAGTATATAGCTCATTTAATTTCATGGTTCATAAAATGAGAAACTTATAGTAGTTGATGAAAATGAGTATAGAGAGTCGTAGATGGCGACTGCTTCCGAGTCCTCTGCCTCGTTGGGTCCCTAAGCGACTGAGGCCGGACCTACCTCTCATTACATGCGGCAAGTGTGAGTAGAAGATTATGAGGGAGTGCAAGGTGAAGAAGAAGGGTCCCAACTAAGGATGCATCTTCTACATGTGCCTGGATCGCGAAGTGAGTAATTTTTTTGTCATGTTTTATTATGGTTTGTAGCTATTTTTTGTGATGATTTTGATTAAAGTTCTTGATTTATTGTTATAATTTTAGTGGGATGGCACTAGATCATGTGACGGTTAGTAGTGGGAGGAAGAGTATGTTGAGTATATCCAAAAATCTCTTGCAAAGGAGACTGAGGCGACTGATGAGAGTGCACCTATGTATGATGAGCCAGTGAACCAGTAGAAGAATGATCTGTTAGTTTTAGTTGAAATTGATCGTGAAATCCTTATTCTGCTAAAGTGTATTGTAGGTTTAATTTGTTTAGTGCTACTTGGGATTCGAACCTGTGATCTCCCCTCACGCGATACCCCCTTAACCACTGCACCTCATACGCACTTATATCTATAATGGATTTTCTTTCTCCTCATATTATGCTCAATTGAGTTTAAATTGATTGTTTGAGACCTTAAATTAATTTAAATAAAAAAGTTGTCAACTACAAAGTTGCATAACTTTTCCAGATCTACAACTTTCGTTTTGGTTGTTTCTCCATCTAAAGTCGTTTGAAAAATTTAAATTTTAAATTTGAGAAATTGAAACATAGTTTTCCTTGATAAGATGACTTTAAACTAAAAAGTTGTCAACTATAAAGTTGCATAACTTTTTAAGTTCTACAACTTTCGTTTTGGTTCTTTCTCTATCCGAGGTTGTTTAAAAAATTCAAATTTTAAATTTGTGTAATTTAAATGTAGTTTTTCGTGACAAAATGATTTCAAATGAAAAAGTTATCAACTATAAAGTTCTAGAACTCATTGAGATCTACAACTTTCATTTTAGTCATCTTTTCATGTGACTTGGTTTGAACAATTCAAATTTTGAATTTCAAAAAATGACAACTTCAAACAAGATTTTTTAATAACAAATGATTTGAGTTGCAAAAGTCATCAACATCAAAGTTGTAGAACTCATCAAGGTTTACAACTTTTATTTTGATCATTTCTTCATCAGACAATGTGATAGTACACATTGTTAACAAATTCATAAATCTCTCACATAGTTTACGAAACTATACAAGAGATATGTCATTTGTGAACAATGTTTACTACCATTTTATCGGATGAAAAAATGACCAAAATAAAAGTTATAGATCTTGATGAGTTCTACAACTTGTATATTAATGATTTCTTCAGCTGAAAACATTTGATGTTTCAAAATACTGTTTAAAGTTGTCATTTTTTAAACTCAAATTTTGAAATGTTTAAAAAAAGATGACCGAAATATTAGACGTAAGAACACAATAAATTGATAGAGCCTGATTTTACAAAAAATTAGGAAAAAAATAAGTAATTTGAAGTTAATATGAGGGAGAAAGACTAGTTACAAGTTTTAGCCAGAGATTAAAAAGAGAGATTAGAGTTCTTCGACCATTTAAAAATTGAATTTCAAATAATTTTGAGACATCAAATGACTTCAAATGAAAAAGTTGTAAACAACAAAGTTCTATAACTTTATGAGATCTACAACTTTTATTTTGGTCATTTCTCCATCCGAGGTTGTTTGAAAAATTCGAATTTTAGTACTTAATTTTTTTATATTCGGCGTTTATTTCAAATTATTTGTAGTGGCGCTAGGTTATGAAAACTGCCATTATAAATACATTTTAACTGGTTGTTTACTTAAGGCTACCACCAGTAGAAATCATGTATTTTTACTGATGGTAAACTTAAGAAACAACCAGTGAAAATAAATTTACACTGACGATTCAAGGTTTGGACCCACAGTTTTGTTTCTACTAGCGTCTATACATTACGAACCGTCATTGAAAAAATGGCCACCACCAAGAGAAATCGTTGCTGTACTAGTGAAGTTTAGGAGGGCTTGCCGGTCTATCTCGGAATTGTTGGTTGATCCTGCTGCTAAGATTGCGACTGGATTGGACACGAAGATGAGAAGATGAAACACGAGAAGAAAGATGAGTGCATGAGCCATCTCTCTTCACGTCGGAGAAGTGTGTTTTCTTTTTTCCAGTTCCTTTCTTTTTCTTTTCATCTCTTCGCCATGTAAATAGACCAGCCGATGCATAGGTCGTTGACTCTTGAAAAAACCGAACGGCATCTCATAATATTATGAATGGCTAGCAACCGGGCCGATCCCCTAATAGATACGCCATGAAATAAAATAGAAATTTCAGATATCTTTTTCTCCATTTTATATAGCTGTTTGAATAATTTGGATACTTTGACTGACTAGGATACTGTGGACTGGACTTATCACAGGACTAACTATTGACTTGCCGATCCCCTAATCTGTTTGGGAGCGATGGAAAAGTACAGGGAAACCACAAAACACTAGCAGACCAATAAAACGCGTAATGGACCATGGAGTTGAAGGCATGATTGACTTGACTTAATTGAAGGAAGACCTGCCAACGTGACATAACTGAGGAAAGACCAGCGAACGTGCATCTCCGTGAGATTATCTGCTGCCACATTATCCGGGTTAGAGATTTTGGTGCAAAATCAGCTTCCAACAAAGTCTCCATCTGATTGTCTAAAAGTAGCCAGGCGCTATTCCACAAATCCGGCTCTGCAAAGAAGGCGAGCCGCGCTCGCTCGCCATACGCTGCTGGAACCTCTTCCCGCCAACGCGCTCCTCTCCCCCAGGCAAATCCCTCTCCCCCACGTGGCCTCTGTAGCACATCATCCAAATAGATAATTAAATAGAATAGAGAATCTGCTATGGAGTGGTTTCTATTTAGAGAGCCATTATTTTTAAAGAGCCTCGAAAACCTGAAATTTGGATCTAAATTTTACAGAGTCTCTTGTAGATGAAACCCAACATAGATAGTCCGTATCTAAATCTAAAGATTGAACATTTAATATTTATACCAAATCCGAATACTAAAAATTTGATTTCTGATAAGAAAACAACAAAGATTTTATTAGACAGAAAATGTGCAAAATGTTGAAAGAAAAATTGCATTCAATAAAATCCATCCATTTTGTGGCCATCCAAATTTCATGAATAAACCCAGGTACCCAACTTATTCAGGATTGCAACTACATGTCCAGCAATTTCAAATGGCAACGTCACATAATAAGGGAAAGATTCCCAAGAGACCAGTATACTATTTCCATAGACTATATACTACACCCGTCAAATAGACTTGACATTCACACAATAAAAACAGGTGTAAGGATTTTTTATTCTTAAACTTGCGCCGTAATCTAATTTTCAAATTTTTAAACTATAAAACCGGATAACTCTAAAATTAGTCAATTTTGATCCTCGTGCTGGTTTTAGAGGTTCTTTTCTAACTTATAAAACTAATAAAAATCTAAGTTACTATATAGAAGTCATATAAACAATTTATTTTAAATTAGGAAAATATGAAACTAGTATCATTTTTTCTAAAAATGTCCTCTACTTGTTTATGATCTATATGTATATAAGTATTTTGAATTGGTTTATTTATGTTCCTATGGATTTATTGCTTGTGCCCATTATTTATTTAAAACAAGTAAGGTCCGAATAACTATAAATATAGCACCATAAGATAGATGACATTTTTAGAAGAAATCTAGAACTAGTTTCATTTTTATGATTTAAAATAAACTAATTATGAATTCTTAGAGATTAAATCAGATTTTTATTCTTATTAGAAAATAAAAAGTAGTTTGGAAGCCAGTTAGGGGACCAAATTTGTCCAGTTTGGTAGTTGGAGGATGGTTGTTACCTGGTTTCATAGTTCAAAGTTAAAAATGAGACAATCTTGTAGCTTGGAGGTTGAAAAATATACTCTACTCCAAAAATAATAAGAAAACAAGTTTTTCCTTTGTTGGTGGCCTCTCCCAAGTTTTTCGGTGTGTCTTCCCTTATTTTGTTTCTGAAGTTTGTGTTTGAGAAAGAGTGGGAACTTGAGCGTCTGGTTCTGTTTTTTAGGGGGTTTTTTTCCTTTTTTCAACTTTTTAATGTATATAAAGATACGCAAAACTCTTGTGTTTTCAAGAAAAAATTCCCTATACATTTCCACAGGATTTGAGAAATACTTTAGAAACATAAGCATTTAACAAAGGTTGATGGGAAGTGGAATTGCATCAAAAGGTGATGTAGGGATTCAAGAGTGACATATTATTAGCAACTACTCCCTCCATCCCAAATTATGTCATTCCAACTTTCTTGGAGAGTCAAAGCATCTCAATTTAACCAAATTTATATTATAAAATAATAACATTCATACTACCAAATAAGTATCATTAGATTCTTCATTAACTATATTTTCATAGTATACCTATTTGATGTCATAATTTTTTGTAATTCTCTATATAATTTTGGTCAAACTTAAAAAGCTTTGACTCTCCAGAAAAGTTAGAATGACTTATAATTTGGAATGGATGGGGAATATTTGAGACCTGAGATTTCATATTTGTTTGACATGTAAATGGAAGATGAGGCAAGTAATTTGTTTCATCTCTCCATGTCCCACCAAGTGGCTTCATGAAGCTACTAAAAAAGTATGAAAAATATCACAGACCGCCACACTACAAAGTCAGTTGTAACCCGGCATCACATGCTATTTCTTTTATTAAATAGTCAGGGATCTAAATGATCCTATTAAAACAATTAACACTATAAAATTTTAGATCTTGTTGAACGTTGTAACTTTGGTATATAATATAAAGTCATTTGAATTTTTTTAAAAAAATTCAGGATATGCGAATTTAAAACATACTGTATATTGCAACCCCTAAATAATCTTAAGTGAAAGAAGTTATCGACTATGAAGTTTTTTTTTATCTCATCGACCTCTAATACTGATATAAAGTTTGTCTTAGTCTGACTTATTTTCAAACAATTATGAACTTACTTGCAGAGTACTATTAGAGACGAACCATTACTAGGGGTGGTTGGTAACACCTGTTGTCATTACAATAGAGGTTCAGCGTTATCAACCACCTTAAGAATCGATTTTATAGGGTGCAATAAGTCAGCTGTGCCTCTATAACCAATTGTAGGGTGCGGCTAGAATTACAGCTGGCTCCTGGAAAAGAAGAGACGAGTCCACAAACAAGATTTCTCAAGTAAAAGTTGTGAAAAACCAGAGGCGCAAGAGCATGGGAGGAACGTCGTCTCTGAATATCGAGAGTACGACAGCTTCGTGTTAGCTTCTATGCCCAGAATAGCCCTGTGCGTGGTCTTTACATAGAGTACAACAACCAGGTGCTAGTCCAGGAGATTTGGATCATAACAACTCACAAACTACCAGGTCTACCTATTCAACAGGGACTACCTATTCTTAGGGACTACCTATTCTCCTTGGCTAAGATATCCTTGGTTGTTACAGATTAGGAAGACACGTACAGCATACATGCATACCTGTTTATCTAACACTACCCCTCAATCTAATTTAATTTCATGTTTAGTTTAGATTGTTCTTGAAGATTTCCAGCTGCCGCACACCTAGAGGTTTTGTGAAGCCATCTGCAACTTGATCTTTAGTGGATATATGTTCTATATCAAGAAGTTTTCTAGTGCCCCTTTCTCAAGCAAAGTGATAATCAACTTCAATATGTTCAGTACGAGCTTGAAAAACTGGATTAGCAGAAAGATATTTAACTCCTATGTTATCACACCAAATCTTAGCTATTCTAGGAGCATGAACTTCAATCTCCCACAACAGAGTTTGAATCCACATGATTTTTGCTGTAGCATCTGCAAGAGCTTTATATTCAGCCTCGGTACTTGATCGTGACATTGTAGCTTGTTTTCGAGCACTCCAAGAAACAAGGTTGGGACCTAAGAAAACCGTGAAATCTCCGGTGGAACATCGATATCCAAGCACCCTACCCAATTTGCATCATAAAAGGCACTAATGAGCAAGGAGTAGAGCTGGCAACGATTATATCATCTACATAAATAAGTAAGAAAATAGTAACATCTCCCTTACTGTAGAAGAATAATGATGTGTCTGCCTTTGATGATTTGAAACCTAGTGCTTGTATCTCCCTCTGAAGGTGCTTCAGGTGGTATCTTAGTTGGGTGGAGCAGCTCAATTTTTTCTGGAGAAGTGATTCAAACCAATAAGTTTGCCGTTTCAGTTAGATTTACCTCATCTCACAATGGGCAATGCTGGACTCTTTCATCCATCTATGGCCCATGCCAAGGTCCAGACAAGGATGCCTTTGTCGATTGGCTCAATAACCCTCCAACTCAATGCAGATGAGAATTGGATGCTTGCAGGGGACTTCAATTTCTACAGATCTGTTTTAGACAGAAATAGAGATAGAGGAAATATGAATGACATCAAGATCTTCAATGAAATCATTAGCAATTTGGGCTTGATTGAGATCCCTCTTAAAGGAAGGAATTTTACATGGAACAACATGCAGAATGATCCCCTTCTTGAGCAGATTGATCGTGTTTTCACAACCCCTAACTAGATTTGTGACTTCCCCAATACCTTACTTCTTCCAATGGCCAAACCTACCTCAGATCACATTCCATGCAAGATCCAAGTTGGCACTTCAATTCCAAAAGCCCAAATTTTCAGGTTTGAAAATATTTGGGTAGATCACCGGATTACTTTGATTTAGTAAAATCAGTGTGGAGCTCCAATGTAACACCCTAAAATTTGTTTATTTGGAAATAGATCTAAAATGATTTAATTTTGTATTTTTGTGCTCATGAAAACATAGGAAAATAATTTTTTCATTAAATTAAAATTTATCACAAGGTTTAGCAACTTGTTTTTGCATCCATGCTGGTACATTTCATTTATTGCAATGAGTGGTTTGATCCAAAATTTAAACTGATTCAAAACTGTTTTAAAAAAACCGGATTTGGAAATAGAATTCAGAATATAAAAAGAAAAGGGCAAATAACTCCCACCTTCTCTCTTTCGGCCCGCTTGCCCGCTTGCCCGCCCAGCTAGCGCAGCCCAGCTGCCCACCCTGCAGGAAAACGGCTTTGGCCCAAAGGCAGAAGCCCACACCGGACCACCTTCTCCCTCTTCGCTTCGTTTCCACGCGGACCCGCGTCTCTTGTCGCTGCCAACCGGGCCCCGCATGTCAGCCACGTCTTCCTCCTCCCATAGCCGAGACGGACTCCAGTCCGATGGAAACACCGCCACCCGATCCGCGTTTCTTCGGATTTCTCACGTGAGGATCACGCCTAGGCATCCTATAAAGCCTGGGGCCTCATCCGCGCTCCCGTTTCCTCATCTGTATGTGAGCCATCGCCTAGCTCCGCGCGCGCTGCCCCTGCTTTTGGATCTCGCCAATTTTGGAGCTGAAGCTGCCGCTGCTGTGCTTGCCGGCCGCTGCCTCGCTGTCGCCGAAAAGCCATCTGCCGCCCTTCGTCTTGAGGTGAAGAAGCCGTTGGTGTCATATCCTTCTCCCTCTCGGTCTCTGTTGCTCACACGACGTCGCCGTGATTTATAGGAAGCCGTTGCCGCCGCGTCAAGCTTTACGCTGAGCTTGTCCCGTCTTTGCCCGTGAAAAGTCTCTTGGTGAGTTCGCTTTGATTCCCTCTTTGCTCCCGTGCAGTTCCCGAGCCGGACCATGGCCTCTAGGGCCCTAACCATGTGCGCCGATGAGCTACTTCACCGCCAGCCATGGCCAACCACTGCGCCGGGCACTGTTTCAGCTGGTTTGATCTCCTTTCCCCTCCCCAACTTGATCAGGGCCGTCCAAATCTGGATCAACGGCTCTGATTAGAAGATACCCTTTCGTGGGGCAAACTTGTTAAAGAGCCCCTGAGCATTTCATTAATAGAACCCGCAGTCCTTTGCGCCTTCTAGAGTTTATGTTTTCTCCTTTTGAAAACGTATTTTTGGCTTGGTTTAATTAAAATATGATTTAATTATTTATAGAATTGCTATTAAACTTCAAATGCTTATAACTTGCTCGTTTTAACTCCGATTTAACCCATTCAAGTTGCGTTAGGTTCGTATTCGCGAGCTCTACGCATTAGTGCTACTATTCAGTAGATTTGCAACATTTAAGTATCGAGCTTATATTAGTGCATTTATTTATCTATAGGAAATCTTAGAAAATTCATATCTTTCACATTTTAACTCCGTTTTTTGTGATCTTTACGTATGTGTGATCATGGTAACGTGTAGAATAGCTCTATAAACTTTTATACTATTCTGCTACTGTTGGCATACTGTTCTAATTATATCTTCTTTGTTTGCTTCGTGTATGATTGCTTGGATTATTGCGTGTTGATGTTTGGTGATCGGGATTAGGCGGTGAGCAGTTTCTTAACGATCAGGAGTATTACTTTAAGCCAGACCAGCAGTACCAACAAGAAAGCTTTGATCAAGGCAAGTATAACATGGAACCATCATTGATGTTCTATTCACTATAATTATCATACATATGCATGTGTCCACCTTGACAGCTGTAGAGATTATAACTTAGGTGTTGTTATCCTAATTTCATTAACACCTGTGGGATTTGCATTGTGTAGCTGTTGCTAGTGCTTAATTCATGAACAATGATCTTGTAATTTGATTAATGAGTTGTGCAACCAACTATTAAAGATGATTTTACTACTGTTGAAAGGGGGCTAGAGTAATGGGTTATTTTGTTGCTCTGGTTTCTCTCCATAAGGACATATCTGTACATGATTTATCCGGGACATACAGTAAAGCAGTGAGGGCTATATGGCTCTGGCTCTAGTTGTTCAAGAGACATTTTCTAGCTTGTTAGTGGTTACCTTAAATGGCGTAAGAATGACTTGCCACGTTGGGTGTAGGACAACCTTTAGTCTTATGAGTATAGCCACGAAGGAAGTGTGCCATTTGAAAAGGGGTTCCTACATCTACCTACCGAGTGAATCTACAAACTTTTGAATGGATTTATATGGTTTCTTATGTTTGGAGATTCATGACTCCCTAGCAATATGAAAATCATGACTCATAGTGAAAGTGTACACCTCTGCGCAGAGTTAAAAACTAGTATACTAGCCGTGCCCACAGATATGGACGGCCTTGGAACATTTATAGATAGATGATCACCATTGTTATATCATGTTTTAATTACTATTGATATTATTATGCCATGATAATACTATTTTATTATTCTTATTAGAATCGATCATTGGTTCATTAATGGGAATTGGTTCATCTTGATGCTACTCAATTGCCAATTATATATTGAATAAAAGCTAAATGCAGTTAAACAGTGTCTAGCCTTTTGAGCCTCATGAACCCTGTGTTATACTTGTTGAGTTCGACATGGACTCACTCTTGCTATTTCCCACCACCACAAATGAAGATTACGATGATGATTATCAAAACGAGTATTAGGCTTGATGTCAACTAGTCGACTGCATCCCTGTGTTTAGAGCTTCCTCTGGAGAACTACTATTAGTTGCTATAATTATTGTATAAGACTATGTGATAAATACTTTTTCGCTATGTAATAAACACTATGATGATACTATGTAATTTGTCAACTTATGTGTGTGACTGTTTCCTGGGGTGCACATGAGTGTCTTATGCATCTTATTTTTGTCCTTAAAAATGGGTGTAACAAATTGGTATTGGAGCCATGTTGACTGTAGGATGCAATCCTAGTTAGAATGGTTGTTATTAGCATTCTTACTTCACTTGTTACATGCTTACCGCTTCCACCTTGTTAATTGTTAAATTTTTATGCTTCTTTTGTCTTATTCTATTGCAAAAATATATTGATTCCATCTAATCTATGTCTAAATCTTATAGATGTCTCCTCATCCCTGCATGACCGCTGCACAGTACATTGCCCACTTCAATCCCAACGAGCCCCATGAAGATGGTGATAAGAATTATCGGATGCTGAATCAAGCGTGGGAGACACTCCAGCGGAGAATCTAGCCATGGGATGGACCACGAAGCTTCACATCATGGTTCCCAAAGTAGATGCTTTCTTCCATCAAGTGCTGACAAGAACGTTGGATACCTACTACCACGAATGTGAAGCTACGCTGGAGTACCACTGCAAGGAGTATAGTCATCCGATGATGAACTCTTACTAGGAGACTGAGTTATGGGTCAAGACAGTAGATTCTACTACCTAGGTGCCTAAGGTAGAGTCGAAGTTCATCACCCGGGTGAGCCAGGAAACTGTAGAAACAAGCATAGAAGATATCGCCTACAATGCGTTTGTCTTCTACCATGGTCTTCGCTCTGATAAGATGTTGAAGGGTGCGCTCAGGCACTTTCCCTGTTTCCTGCATGATAAGGGCGTTTGGACTATACCGCTTGCTGATGATTCATCCTTGACTCTTCAAGCCATTGTGGAACAAGTTCGTGAGTTGGCTCTTAATGAGGTGGATTTGAAGGATGAGCTGCTGAAGGAAAAGGAACTTAAGGAACAAGCATATAAGGAGATCGACGACCTAAGGGTTGAGCTAGGCCGTCACAAGATTTATGAGAAGCTTAATTAAAATTAGGAAGTCCCTATGTAATGAAAAAAATGATATTAGTTTATGAGTCAAGTTGAGTTTAGTAGTGTTGAATCTCAAGCATGTGGTGTGAACAATGGTGTGCTTGATGAATTATTATTATGATAATGTGTGATTTGGATCTTTGTATTGTTTGCTGGAGCTTTGTGGGCTTATCTACGAGTTTCATAGTTAAGGATATTAAGTTTGATCATGAATATTTAGTTGGGTTCTAGGTTTACTTTGTTTCTATCTTTTGCTGATTTCTAGAGCAATCTGAGAAGTTTCTAGAATAATTCAAAGCTGTCCATGAGAAATTTATAAAATTTTACTGGGAATAACTAGACCTCCGTATATTTCCAATCCCACAAGAATCACTTTTTTATCTATTATGAGCTAAGAGATACACCTATTTGAAGTTGAGGTTACTGCACAGTCTAAAATTCTATAATAGTTTCGGATAAGTTCTGTTTTTGACTAATTTAATGATAGAATCTGGGATAAATTTATTAACGACAATCGTAGATAATTTCATAAGCTTTCCAACCATGTAAAGACAGTTTTACTGAGCCACTGAAATTGGAACTTGTCCAGAAAAAAATTCAGATTTACTTATCTCTTGTATATATCATCCTGGATAATACTGAGGTTTGTTTTCTGTGTTTTTGGAATTGCCAGATGGCAGCCAGAGGAGGTAGAGGCCATGGTAGGGGCCATGGATGTCCTAACCCACCCATCACTATGGAGGAACTCATGAACACGCAGAATCAGATGATGTAGATGTTCATGCAGCACATGTAGAACAACCCCCTGTAGGAGGACCGCCACCTGTTCATGTGAGGGACAACATCGAGAATTTCTGAAAGGACGCCCTCCTATGTTCTCTCATGCTGCTGATCCAATGGAGATGGATGATTGAGTGCGAGCGGTGGAGAAATAATTGAACATCGATCAGTGCAATGATTTGGAAAAGGTGCTGTATGCATCTGGCCAGTTACAGGGGGCAGCTCAAACCTGGTGGGAGTCGTACTTGGCTGCACGTCCTAACAATGCTCCTCCTATCACTTGGAATGAATTTGTTAGAGATTTCAAGGCTCACCATATTCTTGAGGGTGTAATTGAGCTGAAGTAGGAGGAATTCAGGAACCTTAGGATGGGATAAATGATTGTTAGTGAGTATCATGACAAGTTCTCTCAATTGGCTCGCTATGCTCCTAATGAGGTGAGAGAAGATGCTGACAAGCAGCGTCTCTTTCTTAAGGGAATTTATTATGATCTCCATCTGCAGCTGAAGGGCAATAATTATGCAAATTTTCAGGAGTTAGTAAACAAAACTATTGTGCTGGATAATGAGCACCGGGAGATGGGTAGAAAGAGGAAGATGAAAGGACAAGGCTCAGGGAGCAATACTTGTTGGCGTAATAATCTTCAGCATGGCTTTCATCTGAGATTTCAAGAGCCAGTCAGTCAGTGGAACCATAATTCAAATCAACAGTGGTCTCAGAATCGACAGAACAATCAATTTCAGCAACAACCCCAATTTTAGCAGAATAGATAGTTCCAACAGCAGAGTGGTCAGCAAACCCCACGTTAGGGTAATCCCAACACTACCCCAATGAAGACCAGTGCACCTAGTACTCCCAATCTGTGTTATCACTGTGGAGAGCCTGGACACTATGCTAATCATTGTCCCAAGAAGCAGAACCAACAAACATCGCAGGGGCAGAGGTCATCCAACACTGGAAAGGTGAATCATGTGTCTACTGAAATGGCACAGACGGAGCCAGAAGTTATGCTTGGTACGTTCAATGTCCATTCTACTCCTGCAACTGTTCTTTTTGATTATAGAGCTTCGCATATCTTTATTTCCCATATTTTTGTTAAAATGCATAGTGTACCCATGCTTGCCATGAAAGAACCTCTCTTAGTAAACTCACCTGGAGGTACCATGCAAACCAATAATCGGTGTCTTCTAGTTAGTATGGTTTTAAGGGGGGTAGAGTTTAAGATAACTCCTATAGTGTTGAGGACATCAGGTATTGATGTGATCTTGGGTATGGACTGGATGAAACAAAATCAGGCTGTAATTCAGTGTCAGCAGAAGGTAGTGGTTGTGAATGCACCTAATGGGGAGAAGATCAGTGTTGACATAGCAGTGCAGAAGCAACCAACAGCCTTAGTGAATCAGCTTGATGATGATGCTAGCAAAGAGAATCCAGTTATTGATGAATTCCCGGATGTCTTTGCAGATGATTTGCCAGGTATGCCACCTGACCGAGACATTGAATTTTTTATTGAATTATTACCTAGAACCGCACCTACAGCTAAACAGCCATATAGAATGGGGGTAGATGAATTAGAAGAACTTAAGAAACAAATTAAGGAATTATAGGATAAAAGTTTTATTCGTCCTAGTTCATCATCGGGGTGCACCAGTTATCTTTGTTGATAAGAAAGATGGGGGCAGAAAATGTGTGTGGATTATCGGTCACTTAATGAGGTTACTATCAAGAACAAGTATCCTTTGCCTAGAATTGATGACTTGTTTGATCAGTCGAGGGGTGCTTGTGTGTTCTCTAAGATTGATTTGCATTCTAGTTATCATCAACTAAAGATTCATGCTTCTGACATTCCAAAGACAGCTTTTACTACGAGGTATAGTTTGTATGAGTACACTATCATGTCATTTGGTTTGACCAATGCACCTGCATACTTTATGTACATGATGAATAAGGTGTTTATGGAATATCTTGATAAGTTTGTGGTGGTATTTATTGATGATATACTGGTATTCTCCAAGACTGAGGAAGAGCATGCTAAACATCTAAGGTTGGTATTGCAGAAGTTTAGAGAGCATAAGTTGTATGCTAAGCGAAGTAAGTGTGAGTTCTAGTTAAAGGAAATCTCTTTTCTTGGTTATGTTGTCTCTAATGGTGGAATATCAGTGGATCCAGGCAAGGTAAATGATGTATTGAATTGAAAGCCACCTATTGATGTGAGCAAGATTCGTAGTTTCTTGGGTTTAGCTGGATATTATAGACTGTTAATTGAAGGGTTTTCTAAACTTGCTAAGCCAATGATAGCTCTATTAGAGAAGAATGCCAAGTTTGTATGGTCTGATAAATGTCAAGCTAGTTTTGAAGAATTAAAGAAGAGATTGACTACAACACCTGTCTTGATATTGCCAGATTTCAGTACGAAGTTCTCTATTTATTGTGATGCTTCTTGTCAAGGTTTGGGGTGTGTTCTTATGCAAGAAGACAGAGTGGTTGCCTATGCATCTATGCAGTTGAGAAAGCATGAGCTAAATTATCCTACTCATGATCTAGAGTTAGTAGCTGTGGTTCATGCCCTAAACATTTGGAGACACTATCTGATTGGACATAAGAGTGATATATACACCGATCATAAGAGTTTGAAGTATATTTTCACTCAGTCTGATCTGAATCTGAGGCAGCGTAGATGGTTGGAACTGATCAAGGATTATGATTTGGAGATACACTATCATCCTGGTAAAGCCAATGTTGTTGCCGATGCTCTTAGTAGGAAGAGTTATGCTAATGAGATGCAAGTGTCATCCATGCCAAGTGAGTTGTGTGCCGAGTTTGAACACCTGAATTTGGGAATAGTTACCAGTGCAATGGAATTGGTGATAGAACCCACACTTGAGAAAGAGATACGAAAGGGTCAGTTGAAGGATGAGAAATTGAAGGAGATATCAGAGAACGTAGTGATTGGTAAGTCACCAAGTTTCTGAATTGATGATAATGGAACCCTTTGGTTTGGAAAGAGGTTGTGTGTACCTAAGGACTCGGCTATAAGACAATCTATTCTTCGTGAAGCTCACGAGTCAGCTTATTCTATTCATCCTAGCAGTACTAAGATGTATTTGGAACTCAAAGAGAAGTATTGGTGGGTTGGATTGAAACAAGATGTAGCAGAGTATGTGGCAGTGTGTGACACTTGTCAGAGAGTGAAAGCTGAGCATCAGAGACCTGCTGGACTGTTGCAACCAATGAAGATTCTTGAGTGGAAATGGGAAGAAATTGGTATGGATTTTATAGTAGGAATACCTCGCACTTAGAAAGGTTATGATTCTATTTGGGTGATAGTAGATCGGTTAACTAAAGTTGCTCATTTCATACCAGTCAAGACTAATTACACTAGAGTACAATTGGCTACATTGTATATGGAGAAGATAGTGTGTTTGCATGGAGTTCTGAAGAAGATTGTATCGGACCGAGGTTCACAGTTTACATCACATTTTTGGAAGGTTGTACACGAATCTTTGGGAACAAAGCTGAATTTTAGTACAGCATATCATCCACAGATGGATGGACAAACTGAAAGAACAAACCTGATACTAGAAGACATGTTGAGAGCTTATGCGTTGCAGTATGGAACTAGTTGGGATATGAGTTTACCTTATGCAGAAGTCTCATACAACAACAGTTATCAACAGAGTCCTAAGATGGCACCGTTTGAAGCTTTGTATGGGCGTAAGTGTAGAACTCCATTGTTTTGGAATTAGACAGGTGAGTCTTAGGTGTTTGGTACCGATGTTCTTAGAAATACAGAGGATCAAGTGCGAGTGATTCATGAGAATTTGAGAGTGGCACAATCCCGTCAGAAGAGTTATGCTGATAACCGGAGAAGAGATTTAGTTTTTGAAGTAGGTGATTATGTCTACTTGAAGGTGTCACCAATGAGAAGTGTGAAGAGGTTCAACATGAAAGGCAAGTTAGCACCAAGGTATGTTGGGCCCTTTAACCCTTTAAAGTTATAGCCAGACGTGGTGAAGTTGCTTATCAGTTAGAGTTGCTCGAGAATTTGTCTGGGGTACATGATGTGTTCCATGTTTCTCAACTTAAGAAGTGTTTACGTGTGCCCGTGGAGCAAATACCTTTGGATGAATTGACTGTTAAAGATGATCTTACGTATGAGGAGTTTCTGGTCAAGATTGTGGAGACTGCTAAAAGAGTTACTAGAAGTCAGGTTATTAAGATGTGCAAAGTTTAGTGGAATAGATATTCAGAAGCAGAGGCAACTTGGGAAAGAGAGGATGAACTGAGGAAATCATACCGGCAGTTATTTGAGTAAGCAGTCCAATCTCGAGGACGAGATTCATCTTAAGGGGGTAGAATTGTAACACCCTAAAATTTGTTTATTTGGAAATAGATCTAAAATGATTTAATTTTGTATTTTTGTGCTCATGAAAACATAGGAAAATAATTTTTTTCATTAAATTAAAATTTATCATAAGGTTTAGCAACTTGTTTTTGCATACTTGTTGGTGCATTTCATTTATTGCAATGAGTGGTTTGATCCAAAATTTAAACTGATTCAAAACTAATTTTTAAAAAAACCAGATTTGGAAATAGAATTCAGAATATAAAATGAAAAGGGCAAATAACTCCCACCTTCTCTCTTTCGGCCTGCTGGCCCGCTTGCCCGCCCAGCTAGCGCAGCCCAGCTGCCCACCCCGCAGGAAATCGGCTTTGGCCCAAAGGCAGAAGCCCACACCGGGCCACCTCCTCCCTCTTTGCTTTGTTTTCGCACGGACCCACATCTCTTGTTGCTACCAACTCTGCCCCGCATGTCAGCCGCGTCTTCCTCCTCCCATAGCCGAGATGGACTCTAGTCCGATGGAAACACCGCCACCTGACCCCGCGTTTCTTGGGATTTCTCATGTGAGGATCACGCCTAGGCTGCTATAAAGCCCGGGGCCTCATCCGCGCTCTTGTTTCCTCATCTGTATGTGAGCCGTCGCCCTAGCTCCACAAGCGCTGCCCCTGCTTTCGGATCTTGCTGAGTTTGGAGCTGAAGCTGCCGCTACTATGCTCACCGGCCGCTGCCTCGCTGTCATCGAAAAGCCATCCGCCGCCCTTCATCTTGAGGTGAAGAAGCCATTGGTGTCATATCCTTCTCCCTCTCGGTCTCTGTTGCTCACACAACATCGTCATGATTTACAGGAAGCCGTTGCCGCCGCATCAAGCTTTTCGCCGACCCTGTCCCATCTTTGCCCGTGAAAAGTCTCTTGGTGAGTTTGCTTTGATTCCCTCTTTGCTCCCGTGCAGTTCCTGAGCCAAACCATGGCCTCTAGGGCCCTAACCGTGTGCGTCGGTGAGCTACTTCAGTGCCGACCATGGCCAACCACCGCGCCGGCCACTGTTCCAACCGGTTTGATCTCCTTTCCCCTCCCCAACTTGATCAGGGCCGTCCAAATCCGAATCAACGGTCTGATTAGAAGATACCCCTTCGCGGGGCAAACTTGTTATAGAGCCCCTAAACTTTTCATTAATAGAACCCGCAGTCCTTTGCGCCTTCTGGAGTTTACGTTTTCTCCTTTTGAAAACGTATTTTTGGCTCGAATTAATTAAAATATGATTTAATTATTTATAGAATTGCTATTAAACTTCAAATGCTTATAACTTGCTCGTTTTAACTCTGATTTGACCCATTCAAGTTGCGTTAGGTTCGTATTCGCGAGCTCTACGCATTAGTGCTACTGTTCAGTAGGGTTGCAACATTTAAATATTGAGCTTATATTAGCGCATTTATTTATCTATAGGAAATCTTAGAAAATTCATATCTTTCACGTTTTAACTCTGTTTTTCATGATCTTTACGTCTGTGTGATCGTGGTAACATGTAGAATAGTTCTATAAACTATTGTAGAATAGTTCTAATTATATCTCTTTGTTTGCTTCGTATATGATTGCTTGGATGATTGCGTGTTGATGTTTGGTGATCGGGATTAGGCGATGAGCAGTTTCTTGACGATCAGAAGTATTACTTTGAGCCAGACCAGCAGTACCAACAAGAAAGCTTTGATCAATGAAAGTATAATATGGGGCCATCCTTGTTATCCTATTTACTATAATTATCATACATATGCATGTGTCCACCTTGACAATCGTAGAGATTATAACTTAGGTGTTGTTATCCTGATTTCCTTGACACCTGTGGGATTTGCTTTGTGTAGTTGTTGCTAGTGCTTAATTTGTGAACAATGATCTTGTAATTTGATTAATGAGTTATGCAACCAACTATTAAAGATGATTTTACTACTGTTGAAAGGGGGCTAGAGCAAGGGGTTATTTTGTTGCTCTGGTTTCTCTTCGTAAGGACTTATCTGTACGTGATTTATATGGGACATATAGTCCAACTATGAGGGCTATATGGCTTTAGCTCTAGTTGTTCAAAAGAACTTTTCTAGCTTGTTAGTGGTTACCTTAAGTGGCATAAGAATGGCTTGCCACGTTGGGTGTAGGACAACCTCTAGTCTTATGAGTATAGCCACGAAGGAAGTGTGCCATTTGAAAAGGGGGTTCCTGCCGAGTGAATCTAATGACCCTAACTTGTTAGACGAACTTTTGAATGGCTTTATATGGTTTCTTGTGTTTGGGGATTCATGACCCCCTAGCATATGGAAATCATGACTCACAGTGAAAGTGTACACCTCTGCGCAGAGTTAAAAACTGGTATACCAGCCGTGCCTACAGATACAGGCGGCCTTGGAACATTTACAGACACCATTGTTATATCATGTTTTAATTACTATTGATATTATTATGCCATGATAATGCTATTTCATTATTCTTATTACAATCGATCATTGGTTCATTAATGGGAATTGGTTCATCTTGATGCTACTCAATTGCCAATTATATATTGAATAAAAGCTAAATGCAGTCAAACAATGTCTAGCCTTTTGAGCCTCATCAACCCTGTGTTATACTTGTTGAGTTCGACATGGACTCACTCTTTCTATTTCCCACCACCACAGATGAAGATTACGATGATGATTATCGAAACGAGTATTAGGCTTGATGTCAACCAGTCGACTGCGTCCCTATGTTTGGAGCTTCCGCTAGAGAACTACTATTAGTTGCTACAATTATTGTATAAGACTATGTGATAAATACTTATTTGCTATGTAATAAGCATTGTGATGATACTATGTAATTTTTCAACTTGTGTGTGCAACTGTTTCCTAGGGCGCACATGAGTCTCTTATGCATCCTATTTTTGTCCTTTAAAATGGGTGTGACATCCAATGTCCATGCCATCAATAGTGCATCTAGAATAACTATTAAGTTCAAGCTACTCAGAGCTGCTTTAAAGAAGTGGAGTAAAGGTTTATCTAACCTCAGCAACGTGATCAAGTACTGTAACACTGTCCTAGAAACCTTGGACACCTTAGAAGAGCAAAGGCCACTCTTCCTTCAAGAATTCAACTTCAGAAAGGTCCTAAAAGAACATATTCTTAGACTTCTTAGATAAGAAAGAATATTGGAAAAAGAGGTACACTATCAGATGGACAAAGTTTGGTGATGAAAATACTAGTTTCTTTCATGCAGCAGCTACAAAAAGGTACAGGCTTAACACCATCACCTCTCTTGAAACAGATGATGGAAGGACTATTTGTGACCATCATGAGAAAGCTGCCTTGCTTTAGGAAGAATACAAGCAAAGAATGGGGAGTACCCCTAATCCAGTGATGCTCTATGACTTGAGCCAGCTTGTTCAAACAAGGGATAATTTTGAGTCTTTGGAAAGACCCTTCACTGATGACATTGATACAGTTATCAAACAAACACTACTACATTTGGACCTTTCACAGCCACATCGTAACCCCATCGTAGTCCAATTTTAGCCTTGGCAGTAAGCTGTCGGCAGTGATGGTCATAGCCTTCACTATCAGCATCTGGGACCGACTGCGGTGTACACTAACACTGCCGTATTGGCTTATGATCCGTCCGTGATTAGGTCCTTACTTCCGTCGC
Source organism: Saccharum spontaneum (assembly GCA_022457205.1). Classification (NCBI taxonomy): domain Eukaryota; kingdom Viridiplantae; phylum Streptophyta; class Magnoliopsida; order Poales; family Poaceae; genus Saccharum; species Saccharum spontaneum. The sequence continues at coordinate 11,986,695 of CM039602.1, read as the reverse complement.
ATTGGAGCACGACCCAGCTATGGATGTACACTAACACCACCGTATTGGCAAATGATCCACATATGTCAAAGCTATCAAAACCATCATGGGGGCACATTAACCGCCTGTGTAGTGGTCACTAGCACCGTCGCCTTGTACTTCGACCCGACTGTTAGCGGTGTGGATTCACCGTCACTTCGACGGCCGAGATGCCTGTGTAGAGGTTAACACCACCATCGCTTCAACGTATGATCCACCAATACAAAGGTCATAGTCACCATCGCCTTGTGTCGGGTTACTAAAGGACTCAGCGGTGACACTACTACAGAAATCTTAATGGAGACAGGCGAAAATGGTTAATGGAGGCAGGCATTGCAACTGCCTCCAATCAAAGGTCACAGTTAATCATGACTTTATGGAGGCAGTTGTTTTGTCCACCTCGGTTAATCAATTAATGAAGGCGGTCACATTAAGCTGCCTACCTCCGTTAATTGTTTTAAAAAAATAAAAAAAACTAGCAAGCCCAATGGAGCCCGCCGCCAGGCCTAATCGAGCTGGCCATCATCATGTCTGCACCCACCACCGCTATGTCCGTTGGAGGATCTGGGTGATGCCGATCTTCCTCCTCATTGCATATGGGCACGGCGTCGTGCAACCGTCGTGGTTCTCAGAAGCGAGGGATCGAGTCGCCACTGTCACCGCCCTCTACCACCACCACTTGGATCCGGCAGCATGGGAGAGGAAGGGGGTGGAGCACACCTGTATCCGATCGACTTCTGCCTCTGCCTCCCTGCTGTCGCTGCCACCGCCACCAGGCCTCCACCGCCTGAATCCGGCACCATGAGAGAGGAAGGGGTTGGAGCATGCTTGGATTCGGCTAATGAAACGATCTCGATTTTTCCTTGAAGGGAAAATCCACAGATACGAATTATAATGTGATAGCCCATGAGAGAAACCCATCACATTATCAATTATCAGATGATATCACAGTCATACATCATAGAATTACAAGTTACAAAGTTTTACAACACTTGTTACCACACCTATTACATCGTAATCTAGCGGAAACTCACGCGTCTTCATCAGAGTTGTTGTAGCGCGCCAGCAGGTGAAGGCTCCTCCTCCACGATAATCCTCAGAGTTGGCGTAGAAAGACAGCGGGCGTAGACTCCATCTTCAACCAAACTTGAGCATAGGAACGAGACCATCTAACCCTTCTACCTCATTATTACTGCAAGTCAGGAAATCTGCACACCGCCAGATGATGTGCAGGCCATGGTCAGCACCGATGAGCTTTAGTGGAAAAGAGAAAAAGGGATCTGGCGATCCTAGAATATTTGGCTGTAGGTTCCCTATAATGCATGTATCAATATTTTAATAATAATATAAGTTCATGAAGTTTTAACCCATCTCATTCACACACATGTTCTCCCATCCCAACACAAGTCTCATCTCACACTCTCATCTCATCTCATCTCACACTCTCATCGGCACGGGTGACTCCCGCTCGCCCATGTCTCATCGGCCTCGGCCCGGAACACTAGAAACCCAGGGAAGGTAGAAGGATTCCTCTCACTAGTCAAGTGAAGCTATACTTAGGAAAGGTCCAGAGCCGACAAGTCGGCATATGTATCGATCGATCAACCAAAAACTCTGCAGAGGTTTACACTACCCACAAGATCACCATCATCGACGATCCGGGTCATCTAGGCTGATAACAGGCCGCCTTCCAACTAGACACGATGCCACCCTATCACTCAGAACTGGGGCCATGTCGGAGTACCTCATACACCGGCATGCTGAGACTGTGAGACGTAGTACTTAGCCCCTCGGGTACTACGCTGTCTTAGGAGGGTGTGGGCGCTCGACGCCCGTACCTCCCTACACTATCCGCTAACCTCCCAATAGTAGAGGCACCGCACTAGAAAGTCGAATGTCCGCCTCGTACCCATTTAGAGCGAATGGGAGTGTAAGGCTTCCTAAGACCCGGTCCACAGGACATATCAGTCCTTAGAGTGACTAAGCAGGATATCTTCACAATGGGTAACCGTTTCCCGCTCGACGGGACACCCAGCTCCTCGTGCCCTCACAGCACCTCCCATCCTGGGGCTTCATCCCACGAAGACACTCCACCCTGAGACCTCGCCCTGTTACATTGCCCGCCACAGGCATCTCACATGGTGAACGCCTAGGTAGCGTCCTCCGGCAAGACTTGTCCTCGCGACTCGTCGTAGATCCTACTCGGTCGACTCGACCTTCACCACACACCCAAAACTCACGCCAAGATCTCCCCATATTCATTATCACATTATTATCAGGTTATCGGCACCACGTGCCTTATCTCATTACGCCTCTCCCTCACCAACAGCACATCTTAGATATAATGCAAGTAAGAGTAAAGCGGCAAGTAGCAAGCGAGCATCTAGCCTAACAGTGGGTGTGCAGGGGAATAGGTTGCGACAAGGTAATGGCTAACAAGCAGTCTACCATGCAACCTATCACAGCTTATTTGCATAAAGTAAAGCACTAGCATCTACATTATTGCATGCCTAATAGGATTCTCTAAAGTAAGGTGCTTCCATGACACCTGCGATGTCAAGGAGGTAGTGGTACAAGTCTCTGGCAGTCGAGGTCGTCCACCATCGGGATCCATCGCTATCGGGTGCGTCATTGAGCCACGTACTCAGGCCGTCACTACGCGAAAGAAAACAAAATACTCCGGTAAGAACCAAATAAAAACACGGTGAAACCCTAACTCAACTAGACTCAACAACTGTGCTGGGAGGTAGAGGAAGATTTTAGAAAAAATTATGAAAGTGGTTTCATAATTTTCGGAGCTACGATGAATATTTGGCGAATGTTATAAGGTGGCTAGGAATTCTAAAAATGATAAAAAGAAAAAGGGCTTAGGGGGAAACGGCTGGGCCTACTTCAGCCACTGGCGGCCCATGTTGAGGAGAAGGGGCATTCGCGTGTATGTTCTAGAGGCTGAGTTGGGCCAGGCATTGGCGTCTGGCCCATAGGATAAAAGAAAGGAGGAGAAAAAGGAGGAGGCGAACTGGGCCACTGATTTGTTGTCGGCTCAAGAGTTGAGGAGACAAGGTTGGGCTAGGCTTGGCGCCTGCCATTGGGTTACGTGGGGCCGGAGGAAGTTGGTTCTGGCCTGGTGTTGGCTCATGCCAGGGACCAGGGCAGAGCAGGGCAACCATCAGATGCTTGACGCCGTGACCGCGGGGCTCGCCCTGCCTGCGGCGGTGGTGTCCGTGCGTTCCCCGGCGGCGTGCCGTGCCGCAGCAACGGTGAGTTCGGCAAGGGCGGCGGGTACTCAAGAGGGCGACTAGGGAAGGCAAAGCCTAGGCTTTCGAGTGATGGCACACGTGCAAAAGTGCGCGTCCGTGATGCTACGGAGGTGCTGCAGGCGGGACGGGGCGACTCCTGCACCGGGAGACGGCTTCGGCTCATGCAAGGGTAGTTGACCAGGTGCTCATTACAAGCAGGGCCGGTGGTGTATCCACGATGGCAGGGGCTTTGACAGCCATGAGCGTTGCGGCGTCACCGTGCCGGGCTGTGCGCGTGTGTGTATCTACGGCGTGCCAGTGAGTGTGCGTGATCAAGGCCGTGGTGGCTCCCGTGCAATGGCGAGTGAAGGGCGGCATTCATGGCGCTCCGTGAAGCACGAGGGGATTGTGCCAGTGTTCACGACGAGTGCCCGGATGGTAGGACAGCAGGAGGTCACGAAAGGTCTCATTTTGGCCACTACGGGGCAGTGTGGTTCGACGGCACCAACATGGACGCGGCGTGCTCGTGAGAGAGCTCCAGTGAGAGCGCGTGCGTGGGGTGCGCGTGACCGAGTGGCGACAGGAGGTCGTGGCGACCTTGGGTGGCAAGCCGAGGTCGCGGTCCTGATAGTCGTGTGCAGGCTCAAGGTTGTGCCAGTGTGATAGTCGTGTGCAGGCTCAAGGTTGTGCCGGTGTGCTCAAGTGCGTGACAAAGCGAGAGCAGAACCTAAACCCGTGGTGTTTGCAGGTGGCCGATGATCATGCTCAGGGGCAGCCGAAAGGCTTGGTCTTGGCCACGGTTTCCGGCGGCTGCAGGCCGTGGGGGCGTCACGTGCATCTACACGCAGCGACGGTGCTCTGGTGTTCGTGGTCCATGCGCAGGCATTACGGCGGCCTACGCGAGAGCGCGGCCACGTGCAGGTCTTGGCTATGGCAGAACGTACTCGTGGCCTTGGGTGCGGTTCGCGTGGCTAGAGCCATGGCGCCGCGTGAGAGCAAACGTGCTGGTGGCGCCTGGGCGTGTGCACTGCGTGTGTGGCGTGCGGGCACACGTGCCTCGCGCGTGAGTGCGCGGATGCCGGCAGAGGGGCCAAACGTGCTGGTGTGGAGGCAGTTGACGCCGCCGGCTTGCAAGCCGGCGTGGTGGCGGTCATGGCAAGGCCGGGCGAAGTCTCGCCGTCGTGCGTGCATGCGTTCGCGTCCGTGAGTGCGGCGCGACCATGAACAAGCCAACACGGAGGACGGTCACTCAAACGACCGGCAACTGAGGAAAAGCGGGAGCTTGGCTGGGGAAACTTACCGGCGAGGTGCTGGTTGGGCTCGACACGGGTGGGGCCGGTGCAGAGCAAAGGGTGCAGCCAGGTGGTCACCGCGGTTCGAGCGGCTTCCCTCGACGTCGCGGCATGGCTTGACGGCGAGACTGTGGCCGCGGTGGCTCGCAGCGGGGCAGGGCCGCGACGACGTCGTGGCCGTGCCAATTCGATCCCGTCGGGGGACGCAATGTCGCGGTTCCCGTAAGACGGGGCGGATTCCATACGGCGAACCAATAGACACAAGGGCGATCTTAGGCATGGCAACGAGTGAGGAGCAAAAGGTGGGGCTTTGGTTTGGTGATGCTCACCGGCGGCGTGGGGACGGCGGTTCGCTCGGTGCAGGCCGTTCACGACAACACCGTGGTCGCGTCGATGCGGTGTGGTTTGGCTGGTGGCGGTGTCGAGACACGGCGTCGGCTCGACGAAGGTCGGCACGCGAAGGGGCTCGTCGGGCCGGTGTCCGGAAGCTGGCTCGACATCGCTGCGGCTCGAGACGGTGGCTTGCCGAAGTCTGGGGAAGAGCAGTAGCTCGATGCAGTACTGTGTGCCGCATCTGGGCGTGGCGAGGTAGCCTGACGCGGTGCCGCTGAAGGGAGGTGGCGACGGCTGGACGACGTCGCGGCGGGTCGTGGTCCACGGCGAGTTGGGACGCGGCCACGACGGATGCAGGGCAAGGGCGGCACGCCGTGCTTCCCTTGTTGGTGCTACCAGACGTGAGGGGGAGATGCTGCTCCCCGGCGTCCCGTTGGCGGCGTCTACGCGAGGCGGCGAGAGGGGAAGGGGTTCCGTGGCGGCGGCTGCTAGGAGATGGGAAGGGAGGCCTGGGCACTCGGCTCTTATAGCCAAGGGCACTAGGGTTCGCGAGGACTGGTCGAGCCATGAACGGCGACGATCGTTGAAGTGCGAGCCACGGACGAGTGGCGGGCATCCGAACGATGCTGCTCGGGAACCTCCGATAGGGCCAAGCCGAGGCGTCAGTCAAGGGCGCGGCCCGGGCGGTCGTGCTGGCGTAGGCGCGGCAGGGATAGGGTACTACGGCTTGCTCTGCTCTGGACGCCGATAGAGGTAAAGCAGAAAAGGAGAACGGGCAGTTGGAGAAGACGACGAAGGGAGCGGGAGCGGCGACTGCGTTCCTTCCCTTTTCCTTGCCCGAGGCTGTCTAGCGGGTCCCAGCTGGGGACGTTGCACAGGGCCATGCAGCGAGGGAGTATCCGAGGCGGCGGCGGCATCTTGCGTCCGTACGTGAAAGGGGAGCGAACGGCGGCGGCTTCTGCGTCGTGCGTATACACACGAGGAGAGCAGGCAGCGGCTCTGCGGTGCTCGAGCTGTATAAGTCCAGCTACTGTTCGCGTGGGCCCCATGACCATGGGAACAGCCCCCGTACACGGCCATGCAGCGCGGCGGTGATGGCTTCGCTTTTCCTGCGCGAGTGCGTGCACGGGAGATGGCGAGAGTGCTGGCTGCGTTGGGCCCCATGGCCAGGGATGAGAGAAGCAAGGCCAGCCGCTCCTGCCATGCTGAGCCAGGAGGGAGAGCAAAGCCGTCTGGGCTTGCTGTACTCGTGGACAAAAGAGAAAGGAGCTGCTGTTGTTAGGCTAGACCAGGAGGCACTACTATATATTCAGTCATCAGTGCCAGCCACATCACTGCTGAAATTAGGAAAACCGGCAGTGATGACCTTTCACTGCCGGTTCTAGGCTCTGACAACCAGAAAATAATTGGGGGGTGCGAGAACCGGCAGTGATGACAACTATCACTGTCGGTTTGTGCCTCCCGCCGGCGGTGATGACAACTCCACTTATCACTGCCGGTTCAAGCCAAGAACCGACAGTGATTTGATTCTATCACTGTCGGTTCTAGGATAGAACCGACAGTGATGAGCCTGACAGCACAAAAAGGTTGTAGCCGTCATCTTCTTCCTCCACTCTTTTATCCTGAGAACAGAGGCGTGCGTTTGGGCCACTCCCTCCAATGTTGCGGTCGCCCAAATTCGTGAAGCTACCACTTGGATTTGGAAGAATGGCTTGATCTTTTTGCTTTAAGGTTAGTAACCAGCCTCCATTCCTTCGATTTTGTTGCTTAATTAGCTTTGTTTTGATGGCTATAATGCTTGATTCTCATTCTTATTTCTCCATTCTTCTACAGAGCACTTTTCTAATTCATGGCTATAATGCATTGTTAGTATGTGATGTTATAATTGGTTCTTAGGAGTAGAGTAGATTATTTTACAATGTTGATGAGCAAATTAACCCATGTGTCACCAAACAATGCATTGTTTGGAGCAGTAGTGGTGGATCTATAGGGGGCTGGGTGGGCTCCAGCCCCTCCTAATGACTTGATTTACTACTAGAAATACTGTAGCAAAAATCTCAAATCACCATTAAATCTTCATGCAAATCAACATCTTCATTGTTTTTAGCCCCCCCTTGATTATCATCCTGCATCCGCCACTGGTTTGGAGCTACATTGTTGTTCATGATCATGTCTCCAATTTTAGTATTTTTTTAAATTAATGTCTCTATTTTTATGTGGCATGGAGTAGAATAATTGTTCTACAATATTGTGCAATAATTATTTTTTATGGGGCTGTGATTTTTAATTTATATGGGCATTGTTTGGAGCTACATTGTTATTCATGATCATGTCTCCAAATTTAGTCTTTTTTTAAATTAGTGTCTCCATTTTTATGTTGCATGGAGTAGAATAATTGTTCTTCAATATTGTGCAATAATTGTTTCTTATTAAAACTTTCCTATGTTTCCTCTGCCCGGCCCATTTTACCTGTGCAGACATGGATCGAGGGTGGATGTACGATCTGTCATGTACAGACCAACGGTACTTGATGGGCATCGACGATTTCATCAAGCTCGCTAGAGCCAATGCTGGGGACTCATAGCCTGTATTCTGTCCATGCAAAGATTGCAAGAATACGAGAAAATGGGGCGACGTAGAGCATATACGATTGCACTTGATTACCAGGGGGTTCATGAGAGACTACACGATTTGGACTTTGCATGGGGAGGTTGGTCAAAATGTTGCACAAGAAAACAACGATGATGTGCCCATGCCTAGCGTATCCCTAAACGCATTTCTGCCTATTGATGATTACCAATGCTACACAGTACCTGTGCCTACCAACGATAATGTGTTTAGGAATACATTAGTTGACGACACAGAGGAAAATGATGGCATTTCACAGTTTCTACATGATGTGCATGGCGGATTCCTTAGTGCTACACAGTTGAAAAAACTGGAGATCATGAGAAAGGATGCAAAAACACCATTGTATCCGACCTGCCCAATAAGAAAACTGGAAGCCAATATCATGCTATTAGAGTTCAAATCAACGAATGGATTGAGTGATAAAGGCCCTGTTCGGCAGGCTGTTTTTTTGGCTTATAAGCCGGCTATGGCTGATTTGCTGTGAGAGAAAAACACTGTTCCACGGCTGATAAGCCGTGCTGATAAGCTCAGCCGAACAGGGGGAAAGGCTTCGACAGCTTGTTAGGTATACTACATAAACTGCTCCCGAAGGGTAGCGAGTTACCATAAAAGACTTACCTGGCCAAGCAAATGATTTGCCCAATCGACCTCGAGGTTAAGAAAATACACGCGTGTTCCAACGATTGCATATTGTACCATGGAGAAAAATACAAAGACTTGGATGCGTGTCCCAAGTGTAAAGCTCCCCGATACAAGCAAGGGCCGTCAAATCAGGGAAGCAAGACCAGAGGAGGGCCCATAAAGGTCGTATGGTATTTTCCTATAGCTCCACGAGTGCATAGGTTGTTTGCAAATGCAAAGTCAGCCAAACTGTTGCGTTGGCACGGCGAAGAGCGTAAGAAAGATACAATGTTGAGGCACCCCGCCGACGGGTCGGACTGGAGGACTATCAACACTATGTTCTATAAGAACATCGGTGGAGAGGTAAGGCATCTTTGGATAGGTTTGAGCACAGATGGGATGAATCCGTTTGACCAGGTTAGAAGCAATCATAGCACTTGGCCAGTGACGCTATATATATACAACCTTCCACCCTGGCTTTGTATGAAACGGTCATACATCCAGATGCCACTACTAATCCAAGGGCCAAAACAACCTGGTAATGATATCGATGTGCTTCTACAACCAGTGATCGATGAACTACTACAGATGTGGGAGACGGGTGTGAAGGATGTTTGGGATGAGTACAAAAAAGAACATGTCACGATAAAGGCTATACTTATCGCTACAATCACTGACCTGCCAGGGCGAGGTTGCTTGTCTGGAGAGAAGACAAAAGGATACACTGGGTGTGTCGAGTGCTTGGACGAGGCTGATGCTATACATCTACCAGAAAACAAGAAGATGGTCTATATGGGACACCGTAGGTTCCTACGAAGGGATCACCCTTACCTCAGGAATAGAAAAGATTTTAATGAGACTACTGAGAAACGTGGACCTCCAAAGTATCGAGACGGGAAACAGATACGTAAACAAGTAAGCAAACTCACAGATGTTGTCCTTGGGAAGGGGGAAGGTGCAGTACCAGCGCCAGCCGGTAGTATCTGGAAGAAAAAATCAATCTTTTGGGAACTACCTTATTGGCCACTTTTGAGTGTACGTCACTGTCTTGATCCAATGCACATAACTAAAAACGTGTGCGGTAACACACTTAACATGTTGATGAACACCGGGGGAACAACAAAGGATTCTCTCGCGACACGCTTGGACATGCAACACCTGGGCCTCAGGAAGGAGTTGCACCCAATAACTCTTGAGGATGGCCACTTGAAACTTCCGGTGGCATCATGGACACTAAAAAAGGAAGAAAAGGCCATGCTTATTTCTTCAATGATCTCAAAGTGCCAACTGGCTACTGTGCGAACCCGAAGAGGCTAGTTAACATAAGAGAACTTAAGTTTAACTATGGTTGTATGAAGGCCCATGACTGTCATGTCATTATGACTCAGCTGCTCCCAGTTGCCCTGCGAGGTATCCTCCCTGACAAGGTCCGTGCCCCAATCATAAAGTTGTGTTCGTTCTTCAACGCGATCTCTAAAAAGGTCATTGAAGGGGCCAAGCTAGACCAGCTGAAGCAGGAGATAACCGAGATTCTATGCAGGTTTGAGATGCATTTCCCACCGACTTACTTCGACATATCAGTGCATCTACTTGTTCATCTTGTGGACCAAATTAAAGCCCTTGGCCCAATGTACCTACACCAGATGTTTCCTTTCGAGAGGTTGATGAAAGTTTTCAGGCGGTATGTTAGGAATAGATTCATACCAGAAGGGAGCATGGTAGAAGGATGGACAACGGAGGAGGCCATTGAGTTCTGCACATATTATATGGACATCAATCGGGTCGGAGTTCCAGTATCTCGTCACGATGGAAGACTAGGGGGCAAAGGAACGATAGGTGAGAAAGCTGTCAAAATAGTCGAAGTGGTTTCCTTCAGACAGGCACACTTCTCTGTTCTCCAGCAGGCCGATGGTGTGATGGCATACATTAATGAGCACAAGCAGTTACTGCAAAGTAAGCACATCGGTAGGTCACAGGCTTGGCTTGAGAAAAAACATAAGGAGAAATTCGGTGACTGGTTTCGACGCCGCAGGCTAGGAATGGTGACGGGATGTCAGCTAGATCTCTTAGCTCCTGGACCTTCGACTACGGTGATGATGTACCAAGGTTATGATATAAATGGTTTTACATTTTACACAAAAAAATAGGATGGAAAGAGCACCAACCAAAATAGTGTTGTTCGTTTCGACGCCCACGATGAATACGGCACGGTGGAGGCAACATACTATGGTTTCATAGATGAGATATGGGAGCTAGACTATGGACGACAGTTGAAGGTCGCTCTTTTCCATTGCCAGTGGGTCCGGCTAGATGAAATCAACACCGATAATGATGGGTTCACTACCGTTGATCTATCCAAGACCGCATACAGAGATGACCCCTTCGTCCTTGCAAAGGATGTTTTGCAAATCTTCTATGCAAGGGATAACAATACAAAGGGAAGACTACAAGTAGTCATGCAAGGCAAAAGGAAGATTGTCGGTGTTGAAGGAGTGACGGACGAAGAAGAGTACAAAGGTTATCAAGAAATGGCTCCTTTTGGGGCAGACATTACCCTACCTATCCTTGAAGAGGGTGACGAACCTGCTTACCTCCGGAGTGATCACGATGAGGTCATCATAGTTAGAATATCATAAACTATGTAATCCTTAATGAAATGTTGTTTTAGTAATTTGCATCGAATTTGAGATCATATGGAGTTGTAGAGATTGATGAGTTCTACCACTATTATTTTGGAACTTTGTTGATATAACGGATGCCATGTTTCCAACAAAGTGACATAACTTTGTGTGAGACAGAGCACTTTATGAGCCATGCCTAATAAAACTTTCTCAAATTGAGAAATGACTAAAATAAAAGTTGTAGACATTCATGAGTTCCACAACTTTGTTGTTTACAACTTTTCCATTTGAGATCAATTGGGGACCCAAAATGTTTAAAAATAATCAATATCACTGCCGGTTCTAATAACCACCCGGCAGTGATGTCCCATATCACTGCCGGGTGGTTATTAGAACCGGCAGTGATATGGGACATCACTGCCGGGTGGTTATTAGAACCGGCAGTGATATGGGACATCACTGTCGGTTCTAATAACCACCCGGCAGTGATGCGTGGGTTATATAAGGCGCTGGCGCGCTCCAAGGCCAGTGCACGACACTTTACGCGCTCGACGCTGTTCGCCAGTGCACGCCGCCGCCGCCCGACGCGCACTGCACGACGCCGCAGCCCGACGCCGCCCTTCACGACGCCGTCCCCTACCGCTTCCTCAACGCCGTCGTCCCCTACAGCTACACCGACGCCGCCAGGAGCTCCTCCACGTCGCTGTTGAGCGCGCCACCCCTGCTTACTCGGTGAGTGCCCATAAGGTGTTCAATAGAATGCCCACCTCAATGTTGCCTTTGATTGCTAATAAAACTTGTGTGCTTTGGGTTCTTCTTACCTAAACATCAACAATATGTGGAAAATTGGAAGTAATCTTGATTACAATATACCAGTTTTATGTATTGTACCCTCATATGCCCCATGCCTCCTTGAAACAAAATGGACACAAGCTACTACTCAAGCTAGCAGTTCAGCATATGCCCCATGCCTCCTTGAAACAAAATGGACACAAGCTACTACTCAAGCTAGCAGTTCAGCACCAGTTAACTACATTTGATAAGCTTAAGGCCTTAAGCATTGCATAGCCACAAAAATGTTGGATAGTTGCATCAGTCTCATTCCAAATTGATCCAAACAAAAATTATTTGTCAACAAACATATCCACAGAAAACAATTGCCACCTAACTACAGGCAACTCTGATCTTCTATGATAGGGAATACAAACAGAGCACACTGTGACATGACTAAAAGCTAAAACTGCTATGCAATCTTAGACCTACGACACAATGGTTCCTGCATGCCAATTACTTTTATACAAAGAATAGCACCACGGAAGCTTGAAAGTACAAACAGGAGGCAAAATGATACAGGTGGCAAGCTTCCATATTCTAATCATATATCATATAGGAAAAGAAGCTCTGTTTATTCCACACAAAACTAACCATAACTGACAGCAAGCTCTGAAAGCCAACACCATCCTTCCTCCTCCAGGAAGCGGATAACTAAGAGCAGATGGCCCATATCTGCCTTGTACTAGTTGCAACAGCTTGTATGCAATCCAATCGAGCGGTCAAGGTAGTTAGTTGAGATCCAGAGAACTAAATTTCACTCTTGCACACATTCAGTTAGCATACTACACCATAAATGTTTCACTGACCAAGTAAGGATACTAACAAAACAGTAGTAATTTCCTGTCGGCTCTGAGAGGCAAATAAGGTTTCTATTTTTTTAATTGCCTGTCGAAATGCATGTCCAGAAACATGACTCGTCATCGCCAATTCACCACCCGTCGCCGAACTACTGATACCCCACAAGTAGAGAGCATTGCGACAGGAGCGCCGCAGGATCCAACTAATGGTGGTGGTAACAATCAGGACGATTGGAGCCCTAGCCATTATCTGCAGTTAGACCAAGGAGACAAGGTAATAACTTAGGTCATACCTAATAACGCGATAGTAAGAAATCACGCTAGATAAGTTTGATGGGGACTTATTTATGAATTTTGAAGCAGGTTCCGCCTCAAGAGCCAAGTGGTGAGGGTACCAGCAGGACAAACAAGTAAACATTGGCACATCTCTGAGTTCGATCAAGTAGGGGAGCTAGTGGAGCCTCTTACAGCATTAGGCCCATACAAGAGTGTCATCGGGGCACTTGTAAGAGACTTTATCCCGATCAAATACAGGAAATGGACTGGTCGTGAGGATGACCCATGGAGGGTTCCAGAAAGTGAGAAGGAGCTAGTTTGGAACAAGTTGAAAGGGTATTTCACTTTTCCTAATGACTATGACGAGGCGACAGTCAAGAAGAAGGCCAAGGAAATCATGGGTCGCTCGTTCAAGACTTTCAAGGGAACCTTGTACAAGTTAATCAAGGAGGACAAAGAACCAAATTTTGAGGGAGGTCAATACAATAAGCAGAGAGACTTCTGGGAGGAGTTCAAGGCTTACAAGCTATCCGAAGAGGCCAAGGCATCAAGCGAAAGAAATAGAGCAAACTCGCTTAAGGCAAAGGATCCTCATCGCCTAGGATCGCGTGGCTATGTAAGGAAGATTCCAGAATGGGAAATGGAAGTCCAGAAACTAGAGCAGCGCGACGTTAGGCCTCAGACAAGCGATTGGCAGCCTAGATCAGTAAACTACCTACTCGCAAGGGGGGCACAATACAATAGTGACAGGAGCCTTAATGCCAGTAGTGAACCCGTCGGCAATCTCCTCCAGAGGATTTCAACCTTAACTGAGGAAGTGAATAGAGGTAACCGCAAGTCCGATAGAGAAAATGACGTGCTCACACAAGCACTTGGAAACAAGGAGCACCCCGGTCGCACTAGAGGAGCCGGGAATGTTCCTTGGGTGAAAGCATTCGAAGGTGAATCTTCATCCTATAGGAGCCGGGCGAGGGCTAGAACGCAAAGAGAAGAAGAGCTCCAAAGGTTTCGAAAGGAAATCGAAGATAGCATGGAAGCACGGATAGCTGCTCAAGTTGATGCACGAGTTATGTCAGCTATGCAATCCATGTGTTCGACACAACCGCAGCCTATCCTGACTTTGAATAGCCCAGTGCCCAAGGGTCGCAGTAGCTGCGGCTCAACCCCTATGCTTGACGAAGAAGAGGTCAATGCTCCTCATCCGGTGGACAACATCACTGGACCTATTAATGTCAGGTTGTACATCCGTCAGCAGTGGACAAAAGACAAGGTGGCGGTCAGACAAGCATTTCCAAGAGGAGACGGCATCATTCATGGCAAGCCAATGCCACCTGGGTATGCCAGGGTCAGCATTGATAAGATCTTGGATAAGAAGTACAATAAGATACACATTGATTTCCCAGTGGAGGAAGATAGGCCGCGTCTTGTTCACAACTTGGGCACTCATGTGGCTTGGCGCAAACGCTTCATCAAGCTGGATGAGCAGCCATCTTCGGATGATGAGGATGACAGTGAATCATCGGCATCGCCGCCGCCAAGAGGTTTCTCTCCTCTATAAGATCCTCATTCTCCCTCTCCTGCCTCGAAAGAGAAGACACCTCCTCCACCGCCAAAGGAGAAAACACCTCCTCTACCTCCTCCACCTCCAAAGGAGAAAACACCTCCTCTACCTCCTCCACCTCCTCCACAGCCAAAGGAGAAGACACCTCCTCCTCCTCCGCGAAAATCCAAAGTGCGATCAGGTTCAACCTCGCAACACAAGAGGTCATCAGTTTCGGTTGGTAATGCTCCCCAGACAAGTAAAAAGAAGGTGGATGCTAGCATTACGAGTAAGATGAAGGACCCGACTGTGGAGCCTCCAAGTGTCACACCCAAAATTTTCTATTTTGGGTTGTGCATGAAAAACACTAAATAAAATAAATGATTTCAATATTCGAATAAATTTATTAGAAAAGTTAAGTTGTTGCTAATTAAATATAGGAAATTGTGGTTTTAAACTTTTTCATATTAAATTATTAATGTGGTGTCTGTGTGATGCTTGTCTTTGGTGTTGGTGAGTGCTATTATTTTCAAAATACCATAGGACGACGTTTACTTCTCGTCGGAAAACATTTTGGTATTTTCTGAATTCAAAATTCCAATTTCCGTGAGCTTAATCTTTTTCCTTGATCTCTTCATCCATCTTTTCATAAGCTCCAAATATTTTATTTGGGTTCCTCATGTTCCATAATGTCTCTAGAAAATTCTCTCGAATTTTCGGAGCTTTCGGAGTATTTTTCGCGGCTTAAATAATAATTCTGGACTTTTGTAGAATTATTTTATCCACGAAATTAATTAATTCCGAAAATAATAAATATCTAATTTTCCACCAAAGCTTGTGTGCAATAATCCTAAATGTCCATTCATTTATTTACTAATGGGCTTTAATAATTAATTAGGCCTATTAGTAAAGATGGAGGGTGCAACGTCAATTAGCACCATATCGCTAGTTGACATGGAGGTGGAAAGTTTTTCTCCCTATATATAGGCGCCGCCGCTGTTGCCGCCGCCGCTGTTGCCGTTCGCCGCCGCTGTTGCCGCCCGCCGCCGCTGTTGCCGTTCGCCGCCGCTGTTGCCACCGCATCATCGCTCGAACCAGCCCCCTTCGCCACGGGCCTGCCCCACTATGGCCACATACTCGCCGGCACCATCAAGGACGTGGTCACCCGGCACCAGTCGATGCGGGGCCGCCACGTCTCGCAACGGTTCGGGTGGGACTGTCACGGCCTCCCCGTCGAGTTCGAGATCGACAGTTCGCTCGGCATCACCAACCGGCAGCAGGTGTTCGACCTCGGCATCGGCAAGTACAACGAGGCGTGCCGCAGCATCATCACCAAGTACGTCTCCGAGTGGGAAGCCGTCGTCACGCGCTCGGGGAGGTGGATTGACTTCAAGAACGGCTACAAGACCATGGATCTCAACTTCATGGAGAGCGTCTGGTGGGTGTTTGCTCAGCTCTGGGAGAAGGACCTCATCTATAAGGGCTTCAAGGTCATGCCTTACAGCACAGGATGCAAAACTGCACTGTCAAACTTTGAGGCAACACAGGAATATAGGACTGTTCCTGACCTGGCGGTGATGGTATCCTTCCCTATTATTGGTGATGCGGATAATTCAGCTCTTGTTGCATGGACTACAACACCCTGGACACTTCCAAGTAACCTAGCGCTGTGTGTCAATGCCAATCTCATATATGCAAAGGTTAAAGACAAGTCAAATGGAGCAGTATATGTTATTGCGGAATCTAGGCTTGGGCAGTTACCAGTTAAGGCCAAAGCTTCAGGAAAGAAGCAGGCACCTTCAAAGGGAAGCATTGCTGAAGCTGTTCAGGATGGTTTGGATAAGGAATCATATGAGCCGTTGCAAAGAAGAAGTGGAGGGTACCACAGGATCTGATCGACTTCATCCTCGCATGGGACGTCTCCGACTACGTCTTCTTGACGCCTGACGACATGGACGACATGCCCATCTCCGACGAGCACAAAGGCAGTACCGCTCCGAGAGGAAGCAGGCTGTTGCGGTCATGCCGCAGAGTCGCCGCACGGGGAGGAAGATGCAGGAGTGGGTCAGGGCTGAGTTGGAGAAGCGCCGGCGCAGCGACCGAGAGTTTCTGGCTGCCAAGGAGACAAAGAGCCAGGAGGAGGCGCAGCTCGCGCGGTCGGTGCTCTCGCGCTACGAGTCCGACGAGGTTTCGAAGCTGCTCTTGCCCTAATTCCTTTCTTGTTTGCTCTCTGTGGCTCATACGCCTTCGCTGAACTGTCGCAGGAGCCGTTCGTTGCGTCTGTACCCTGTTGCCGACCCCTTCCACAACCTCCACCGTGAGCCCTAGCGACCCCACCGCTGTGCTCAGACCTCGCCGACGAGCAGAGCAGAACCGGCACCACTTTCGTACGTTCTCGCCGTTTGCTGCTCCGCGGCTACCGTGAGTAATAGGTTTGCTAATGGGCCAAAGCTGCTGCTGTGCTTAGCTATTACGTGTTAGTATCAATGTTTGTCATGTCATAAATTTGTGAACAATACAAATTGAACGAATATTATTTTGGTTAATATATGCATCAACCACTAGCTTCTTTAATTTAAAAGCAACATAAGCTTTATATCTCGTCAGAGATATGTATACAAATATTAAAATGATTAATTGGTAATATTAATATTCTTCTAAATATAAACTTGCTTAGTCTAAACCCGCATATTAAATCTGGTTAGATGTTCTCAGATGTCAATTTGCATTTGCAAGTCAAAGATTATTATCGGTATAAATAATGTCAAAATATTTATAAACATAATATGATTAGCATTAACTCAAATTTTGAAATTAAATTAATCTGGACTAATACTACTTAGATAGTTTCTCTTAGTTAATATAAAACCATGTTTTTAGTTATTTCTTTTATAATATAATAAATCTTTTGATAATAGTTTCTTTTGCATCGTAGCTTCGATCTCGGCGTTTCTTGCGTCCTTGTGACCATAGCACCTAGCATTATTTTAGTGTGTTGTTTTCTCTTGTGTGGTGTTTGTTCTTAGTTGTGTTTGTGGTTTGTCTGCTGTGTTTGGTTGCTGCGAGTAGAGCAAGCGTGATCCATTAACGCGGAAGATCAGAAGCTGAGGATTGACAGTCGAAGCAGAGGTTGGAGACCAAAAGATAGCAGCTAAAGATTCTGAGCAGCTTAACTTTGGGAAAAAGGCAAGTATAACATGGGACCATCCTTGTTATCCTATTCACTGAAATTATTATTCATATGCATGTGTCTTCCTTGACAACCATAGAGATTATAACTTAGCTATTGATATCTTGTTTCCTTGTCACCTATGGGTTGTGCATTTGGGTAGCTATTGCTAGTGCTTAATTATGAACAATGATCTTGTAATTTGATTAATGGATTAAGCAACCAACCATTAAGATGATTTTATTACTGTTGAAAAGGGAGCTAGAGCAAGGGGTTATATTGTTGCTCTGGTTTCTCTCCATAAGGACTTATCTGTACGTGATCATCCGGGACATACAGTACAGCTGTGAGGGCTATATGACTCTGGCTTTAGTTGCTTAAAGGACCTTTTCTAGCTTGTTAGTCGTTACCTTAAATGGCGTAAGAAAGGCTTGCCACGTTGGGTGTAGGGCGAGCCCCTGGCCTAGTGTGTATAGGCTGCGGTTGTTGTGCCACAGGGAAGGGGGGTTCTACATCTGCCTGCCGAGTGAATCTAATGACCCTAACTTGTTAGACAAACTTTTAAGTGGCTTTATATGATTTTCGGTGTTTTGGGAATGGCCTCCCCATGCATTTGGAAGTCATTACTCACAGTGAAAGTGTACACCTCTGCGCAGAGTTAAAAACTGGTATACTAGCCGTGCTCACGGATACGGGCGGCCTTGGAACATTTACAGATAGATGATCACCATTGTTATATCATGTTTAATTACTGTTGTTATTATTATGCTCATGTTAATGCTATTCAATATCGTTATTGCAATTGATCATTGACTCATTAATGGGAATTGGAATACCTTGATGCTACTCAATTGCTAATTATATGGTGACTAAAAGCTAAACGCAGTCAAACAGTGTCTAGCCTTTTTGAGCCTCATGAACCCTGTGTTATACTTATTGAGTTCGACATGGACTCACTCTTGCTATTTCCCCCACACTCCAGTGTGTAGTAAGATGCTACTCGGAAGAAGGACAAAGGTGTAGTGGAGTTTCCAGAAGACTAGTAGAAGTGCTAGGCATATGTTACCCCCAGTCAGCCGTCCCTGAGAAGAATGGAGCCTGAAGTTTAGTCACCGTTCCGCGATACTCTGATGTAAGTGTTAATATAGCTATGTATACGTTATATAATAACATTGTTTCTGATACTTTTTCATTCTGGCATATGTGTGGACTTCCTGGGCACACATATGATTAGCCTGGTTTTGTTCTTTAGGAAACCGGGTGTGATAGAGTGGTATCAGAGCGGTGTTGACTATAGGACGTATGCCAAGTAGCACTGGACGTATTCTAAAACTTATTTTACTATAAAACTATTTTGTGATCCCTTGATTCATTGATTTGACTATTTCCTCTTCCTTGTCCTGTTGTATCCCCTCCTTGATATAGCTTCCTTTGAGCTATTATTTTGTTACTCCCTTGGATTTTTGTTTTACGTTGTTTTTACTAAAAGTTTTCTGATCTCATCTTGTTCTAAAGATTCGATGGCCTTTCATCATCTATAATCTGCCATTTAGGATGACCACCATTGTTGAAGAAGCACGTGTAGTACCGATGAAGTGATGTGTGCTTGATTTGCTTGGTGTGTTGCTTGTGTGTTGCCTTGTTCTCGTGTTTCAAAGGTGGCTCGGAAGGCATAAGTCTTAAGGAGTAGCTCGATCCATGTTAAGTGGGGTAGGTTTTACGTAATACTCCGCATGCTGATTTCTATAGCAGTCAGCAATGTTTCTGATATATCTCAAGATATGGACATGAGAAATTTATGAAATTTTACTGGGAATAACTAGACTTCTGTATCTTTCTAAGCACACTGGACTTATCTTTTTATCTATTTTGAGCTAAGAGATATACCCGTTCTAAGTTGAGGTTACTGCACAGTCTGGAATTCTGGAACAGTTTTGGCTAAGCTCTATTTTTGATTAATTTAATGACAGAACCTGGAAAAGTGTTGTGAATAAAAGTCGTAGATAATTTCATAAGCTTTCCAACCATTTAAAGATCACTTCATTTGGATCTTTGTAGCTCGAGTTATTCCAGATTTACTGAACTGCTAAAATTGGAATTCGCCCAGAAATTTTCTGCATTACTTCCTTATCTTGTATAAGTGAATCTATCATTGGATATCTTTGAATCTCATTGATTTGCCTTGGAATCTTACATTAGAGATGATTATTGTTATCTAGTATAAAAGGAGATGCAAGTTACTTTGGTGTCCCCTAGTTTCTTTTTCTTAAGGGGTAGCAAAGTTGTGAGTGTTGCAAGATGAAGGTTTCGTATGTCCTAGTGCTTCACTTGGAAGAAGTGATTATCTCTATGATTGGAAGTCTACTCATGTGCTAGTGTTGTTTGCTTGGGATCAGTGCTTTGTTGGATCATCTATAAGAAGCTCGGGTATTCATCAGGACCGGTCTTCACTTCAAGCTATCATCAGTTGGGAGTTCAACATTCGATTCAACATACTCTATACAAGTTAGCATGGACGACATAGGAAGGAGATGTTGGAAGTCTATAGTTAGTTTCATGAAAACTTAGATGACATCACCCCCATATCTAGTATGTTTAGTAAGTTTTAAGTGAAGGACTAATCATTAGCAGCAAGTCTTAAAGAAAGTGTTGCCTTCAATGACATTGCCAGGTGGAACAAAATCTTTGTTAAGTGGGGTAGTGTCTGTTACCATCATTAATCTCAAGCGATGAGGTACGAAGAACTGAAGATCAAACCTTATCTTTCTTGTGATCTTTTGGCTATCCTCAATCCATATCTTATATCTCATCAACACAAATCAAAGAAGCATGAAGACTTGAAGATTAGTGTTATCTATCTCTCTAATCTCTCTGAATCTTATTTTTATCTTATCCTGTCTTTTTAGAGCAATCTGTCTTCCTTAGCTTATATCTCTATTTTTGGAAGTTCAAAAATCATGGATAAATTCTGGACACTAGTAGACTTCAATATCTTTCTCTGACAGTAAGAACCACCCTGATAGCTATTATGGTTTGGGAATTATGAAAATCACAAGGCGACGGATCTGTGCTGTCAGCAACCTGGAATAGTTTCTGTTGTGCACAGTTTTCGACTACCTTAACTGCAGAATCTGGAGAAGTGTTCTATAAGAAAGTTATAGTAAATTTGATAAGCTTTCCAACGGTATAAGCTACAATATCATCGAATTCACAGAACTCAAGTTATAACTGTATTTCTGCACTGCTGTTTTTCTGCTCGTGAGGAAGAGCAGGATTACTTGTTCTTGCATATGCTCATGAATTTCTTTGGGATGTCAGAAGGACATGATGATAGTTATCACTCAGAAACAAATATAATCTATCCATTGGTGTTCTCCAATTGATCTCTTCTTAAGGGGGTTTGTCGAACTAAAGACGATACAAGATGGAGGTTTATATGTTCTGTTTCGTCATCTGGAAGCATCAGCTATCTACATGGTTGCAAAGTCATTATCGAGCACAAGTATCTTTTCTTAGGGTGGGTAACCTGTTGGAACCATCTATAAGGATCGTAAGTGCCTAAAGGGTACCTTTACAAAGTGGGTTTTGAGCTTGTGGCATCATCATTGGATAAGAGTTGATGAAGGAAAAGTGAAGACTTGCAGATCAACTTTATCTTTCTCCCTAGTCTCTCCGAATCTCGGGACGAGATTCCTGTTAAGTGGGGTAGATTTGTCACACCCAAAATTTTCTATTTTGGGTTGTGCATGAAAAACACTAAATAAAATAAATAATTTCAATATTCGAATAAATTTATTAGAAAAGTTAAGTTGTTGCTAATTAAATATAGGAAATTGTGGTTTTAAACTTTTTCATATTAAATTATTAATGTGGTGTCTGTGTGATGCTTGTCTTTGGTGTTGGTGAGTGCTATTATTTTCAAAATACCATAGGACGACGTTTACTTCTCATCGGAAAACATTTTGGTATTTTCTGAATTCAAAATTCCAATTTCCGTGAGCTTAATCTTTTTCCTTGATCTCTTCATCCATCTTTTCATAAGCTCCAAATATTTTATTTGGGTTCCTCATGTTCCATAATGTCTCTAGAAAATTCTCTCGAATTTTCGGAGCTTTCGGAGTATTTTTCGCGGCTTAAATAATAATTCTGGACTCTTGTAGAATTATTTTATCCACGAAATTAATTAATTCCGAAAATAATAAATATCTAATTTTCCACCAAAGCTTGTGTGCAATAATCCTAAATGTCCATTCATTTATTTACTAATGGGCTTTAATAATTAATTAGGCCTATTAGTAAAGATGGAGGGTGCAACGTCAATTAGCACCATATCGCTAGTTGACATGGAGGTGGAAAGTTTTTCTCCCTATATATAGGCGCCGCCGCCGCTGTTGCCGTTCGCCGCCGCTGTTGCCGCCCGCCGCCGCTGTTGCCGTTCGCCGCCGCTGTTGCCACCGCACCATCGCTCGAACCAGCCCCCTTCGCCACGGGCCTGCCCCACTACAGCCACATACTCGCCGGCACCATCAAGGACGTGGTCACCCGACACCAGTCGATGCGGGGCCGCCACGTCTCGCGACGGTTCGGGTGGGACTGTCACGGCCTCCCCGTCGAGTTCGAGATCGACAGTTCGCTCGGCATCACCAACCGGCAGCAGGTGTTCGACCTCGGCATCGGCAAGTACAACGAGGCGTGCCGCAGCATCGCCACCAAGTACGTCTCCGAGTGGGAAGCCGTCGTCACGCGCTCGGGGAGGTGGATTGACTTCAAGAACGGCTACAAGACCATGGATCTCAACTTCATGGAGAGCGTCTGGTGGGTGTTTGCTCAGCTCTGGGAGAAGGACCTCATCTATAAGGGCTTCAAGGTCATGCCTTACAGCACAGGATGCAAAACTGCACTGTCAAACTTTGAGGCAACACAGGAATATAGGACTGTTCCTGACCTGGCGGTGATGGTATCCTTCCCTATTATTGGTGATGCGGATAATTCAGCTCTTGTTGCATGGACTACAACACCCTGGACACTTCCGAGTAACCTAGCGCTGTGTGTCAATGCCAATCTCATATATGCAAAGGTTAAAGACAAGTCAAATGGAGCAGTATATGTTATTGCGGAATCTAGGCTTGGGCAGTTACCAGTTAAGGCCAAAGCTTCAGGAAAGAAGCAGGCACCTTCAAAGGGAAGCATTGCTGAAGCTGTTCAGGATGGTTTGGATAAGGAATCATATGAGCCGTTGCAAAGAAGAAATGGAGGGTACCGCAGGATCTGATCGACTTCATCCTCGCATGGGACGTCTCCGACTACGTCTTCTTGACGCCTGACGACATGGACGACATGCCCATCTCCGACGAGCACAAAGGCAGTACCGCTCCGAGAGGAAGCAGGCTGTTGCGGTCATGCCGCAGAGTCGCCGCACGGGGAGGAAGATGCAGGAGTGGGTCAGGGCTGAGTTGGAGAAGCGCCGGCGCAGCGACCGAGAGTTTCTGGCTGCCAAGGAGACGAAGAGCCAGGAGGAGGCGCAGCTCGCGCGGTCGGCGCTCTCGCGCTACGAGTCCGACGAGGTTTCGAAGCCGCTCTTGCCCTAATTCCTTTCTTGTTTGCTCTATGTGGCTCATACGCCTTCGCTGAACTGTCGCAGGAGCCGTTCGTTGCGTCTGTACCCTGTTGCCGACCCCTTCCACAACCTCCACCGTGAGCCCTAGCGACCCCACCGCTGTGCTCAGACCTCGCCGACGAGCAGAGCAGAACCGGCACCCCTTTCGTACGTTCTCGCCGTTTGCTGCTCCGCGGCTACCGTGAGTAATAGGTTTGCTAATGGGCCAAAGCTGCTGCTGTGCTTAGCTATTACGTGTTAGTATCAATGTTTGTCATGTCATAAATTTGTGAACAATACAAATTGAACGAATATTATTTTGGTTAATATATGCATCAACCACTAGCTTCTTTAATTTAAAAGCAACATAAGCTTTATATCTCGTCAGAGATATGTATACAAATATTAAAATGATTAATTGGTAATATTAATATTCTTCTAAATATAAACTTGCTTAGTCTAAACCCGCATATTAAATCTGGTTAGATGTTCTCAGATGTCAATTTGCATTTGCAAGTCAAAGATTATTATCGGTATAAATAATGTCAAAATATTTATAAACATAATATGATTAGCATTAACTCAAATTTTGAAATTAAATTAATCTGGACTAATACTACTTAGATAGTTTCTCTTAGTTAATATAAAACCATGTTTTTAGTTATTTCTTTTATAATATAATAAATCTTTTGATAATAGTTTCTTTTGCATCGTAGCTTCGATCTCGGCGTTTCTTGCGTCCTTGTGACCATAGCACCTAGCATTATTTTAGTGTGTTGTTTTCTCTTGTGTGGTGTTTGTTCTTAGTTGTGTTTGTGGTTTGTCTGCTGTGTTTGGTTGCTGCGAGTAGAGCAAGCGTGATCCATTAACGCGGAAGATCAGAAGCTGAGGATTGACAGTCGAAGCAGAGGTTGGAGACCAAAATATAGCAGCTAAAGATTCTGAGCAGCTTAACTTTGGGAAAAAGGCAAGTATAACATGGGACCATCCTTGTTGTCCTATTCACTGAAATTATTATTCATATGCATGTGTCTTCCTTGACAACCATAGAGATTATAACTTAGCTATTGATATCTTGTTTCCTTGTCACCTATGGGTTGTGCATTTGGGTAGCTATTGCTAGTGCTTAATTATGAACAATGATCTTGTAATTTGATTAATGGATTAAGCAACCAACCATTAAGATGATTTTATTACTGTTGAAAAGGGAGCTAGAGCAAGGGGTTATATTGTTGCTCTGGTTTCTCTCCATAAGGACTTATCTATACGTGATCATCCGGGACATACAGTACAGCTGTGAGGGCTATATGGCTCTGGCTTTAGTTGCTTAAAGGACCTTTTCTAGCTTGTTAGTGGTTACCTTAAATGGCGTAAGAAAGGCTTGCCACGTTGGGTGTAGGGCGAGCCCCTGGCCTAGTGTGTATAGGCTGCGGTTGTTGTGCCACAGGGAAGGGGGGTTCTACATCTGCCTGCCGAGTGAATCTAATGGCCCTAACTTGTTAGACGAACTTTTAAGTGGCTTTATATGATTTCCGGTGTTTTGGGAATGGCCTCCCCATGCATTTGGAAGTCATGACTCACAGTGAAAGTGTACACCTCTGCACAGAGTTAAAAACTGATATACTAGCCGTGCTCACGGATACGAGCGGCCTTGGAACATTTACAGATAGATGATCACCATTGTTATATCATGTTTAATTACTGTTGTTATTATTATGCTCATGTTAATGCTATTCAATATCGTTATTGCAATTGATCATTGACTCATTAATGGGAATTGGAATACCTTGATGCTACTCAATTGCTAATTATATGATGACTAAAAGCTAAACGCAGTCAAACAGTGTCTAGCCTTTTTGAGCCTCATGAACCCTGTGTTATACTTGTTGAGTTCGACATGGACTCACTCTTGCTATTTCCCCCACACTCCAGTGTGTAGTAAGATGCTACTCGGAAGAAGGACAAAGGTGTAGTGGAGTTTCCAGAAGACTAGTAGAAGTGCTAGGCATATGTTACCCCCAGTCAGCCGTCCCTGAGAAGAATGGAGCCTGAAGTTTAGTCACCGTTCCGCGATACTCTGATGTAAGTGTTAATATAGCTATGTATACGTTATATAATAACATTGTTTCTGATACTTTTTCATTCTGGCATATGTGTGGACTTCCTGGGCACACATATGATTAGCCTGGTTTTGTTCTTTAGGAAACCGGGTGTGACACCAAGCAAGAAAGCCGCCATTGCCTTCTTTAATCGAATAGCCAGTCTACCTAAGTGGAGACAACAGACCGAATTTGAAAGGCAACACAACAAAGAGAGTAATCAAATCAGAGCTAGAGAAATACACACCAAAGAATTGCTAGAGATACAGAACTTGGCCAACAATATGGGCATATCCATGGAGAGGGCCACGGAGTTGTATTACGGAACGAGAGATTTTGAAAAAGCCACGGTCGCATGCAAGTATTCAAGAGGCAATCCTTTGGTCGCCACCGAACAAGAGTATAGAGATTTGCCAACATACATGCGACAGTTGCATGATTATTACTCCCTGGATACTGCCAACAGAGACTGTGTCGGTTTTGAAGTTTGCATCCCTCCCGGAATGGTTTTTAATCATCCTGAAGAAACGGTGCATATTATTTATTATGAACACCTCTTTCAGCTCTTCCAACGGCGCTCGCTCGATACGCAGATTTTGATGATATGGTCTATGTAAGTACCCTACCATCACAACGTTATAATAAACTACGTGATTTGCATTTGAATATATCATATGTTTATTATGCAGGTGTATGGCAAAATGGTGCCTAAAGAAGCAATTGAGCAATATAGAGTTCTTGGATCCCATATTTGTAAATGAGACAACATGCACCGCCCCTAGTGAAGATGACTATGTACCAACAAGTTTGAAGATTGAGTTTGAAAGGATGTTCAGAAACAACAAAACAAACGTACTCCTACCCTACAACTGCGAGTATGTGTTCTCGACCCTTATTTTAGTGTTTCTTTTCTTGATATGTCATTCAATAACATGGACTTTGTGATTGCAGCAACCATTTCATCCTCGTAGATATCTATCTTCAAGATTCACATATCGAGGTGTGGGACTCAAAGAAGAAGCCACTTTCTCTTATCGACCCCCTAGTCAAAGTGCTGAATAAGTAAGTGAACCCAATATCACAACACTTTCTAATCACATAGGATATTGTAATGTCCTCGGTCTTCACACTTCATTTACAATGTAACGTAGAATGAAGGCATTACCGAATTAGAAAAATCTTGATAGCAAGATGCAAAAGCAATGGAGTGCCCCATTCAGTGTAAAGTATATGGAGGATCTCAAGACCCTAGATCAACCGATGGGGAACAACGAATGCGGGTTCTATGTGATGTGGGCAATGCTAAAATACTTTGGCGCAAAAATAAATAAGGGAGATGACATGGTATGTAGGCATCCCATTTCTATTGTTTTGTCTTACGTTTGTGCATCTCAATATCATCTTCCTTCAATTACAGCGCAAAGCAAACAATCACAACCAGTTGCTAGATTTTGAGATGAGAGGAATTCAAGAGGAGATAGCAAGGTTTGTGATGGACGAGATATTGACCAAGACAGGATCATTCTCCATTGCGAGGACTAAGAAGTACAAGGCGCAGTACGGAAGAGACCACATTGATAGGCTATTGTAATGCGACTCTTAATTCGATACTTAAAGTTTTTTTTTGAAACTTTTGTAATATAAATGTTGATGGGTTTGTATTGTCGCTGATCAACAACCACCTTCACATCGATATCAAATTGATCGATAGCAACCACCTCCACCTCCCCGACCTCCCACCCCACCACCTCCCCTCGAAATGAAAATAAAACAATTATTAAAATGCAAATTGTGAAAAGTATATCACTACCGGTTCAAAGAAAACCGGCAGTGATAATATAATCTACACAACCGGTTGGTTAAAACAACCGGCAGTGATGGCTCAAGTATCACTGCCAGTTTGTAACACGAACCGGCAGTGATACATGAGCTATCACTGCCGGTTTGGCATAACCGGCAGTGATGTGATCAGCTCATCACTGCCGAGTTGGTTATGGCGGTTCAAAATCCGCCAGTGAAGGGGGGTTTTGAACCGACAGTGATGTCCTTCTCTGCTGTAGTGAGGGATCGAGTTGGGCTTAAGACTTGGTACTATACGTATATACACACACATAATACGCGTATATACTTGGACATGGCTAAGCACGTGGTTCACCGTTCACGTGTACAAGCAACAAGCAGGACTGATGTTGCACCACGTACACGCACAAGATAGCTAGGAAAAAGAGATTAGAAAGGGGAGGGTCCGCAGACTAGGAGATTAAGGAGACGAGCTCGGCAGAAAGGGTCTGTCGGCCAGGAAACAAGGAAGACAACTTTCTCATTTATTATAGGGATTTAGGAGACGCTACCTCCAAGCACAACAAGAAGATCCAAATCACCCGTGCATAATTAATCTAGATGGTGCATCATTTTACTCTAAATTCATTTGGAAGAGAGGGGAGTAGAGTTAGGGTATTGTTTTTAGAAAAATAATAAATCCGGTGTGTAGGTAATATGTCGAATTCGAGTGCGGCTCGAATTCAACCAAAATTTTAGTTTTCTTCAAAATTCATTTTATTTGAAATCACCTCTTGTCCTGCTGTTGACTTGGCCGAGCCAACACCACGACAAGTGGGTCGTTGCAAGAAGTTTCGAAGCCCGGATTTTTTGAATTAGGGGCCGGGAGGGAGAACATTTGAGTTGAGTTGACCTAACGTTTACATGTAACACACATTCAAGCAAAAATTTTAAAAAGTTAGGATTTTTAGGTTGCGCAAAAATCTGGGATGTTACAGCTAACCTCCACCTGGATCTGGCCGACCTCTGCCTCTGCCTCCTCGCCGTCGCCGTCATCGGGCCTGCACCGCCAGGATATGGCACCATGGGAGAGGAAGGGGTGGAGCATGCCTGGATCCGGCCTCCACCGTGGTGCGCACCTCTCCACTGCCTCCACCTCGTTGCTCCCCACCGCACGCACCCCCGTCGGAGAAGAAGGAGAGGGAGTGACGGAGAGGGAGGAGAGGGAGTCGCCAATGAGAGGGAGGAGAGGGAGCCAGCGGTTTTGCTTGGAGGAGAGGGAGCCTGCATTGGGATGGAGAGGGGCGGTGGGGCATTGAGCTCGGGGAGGGGATGGGGAGGGAACAGGCGTGGCTAGGAGTGGGAGGGGCGTGAGTGAGAGTGGAGATAGGTTAACCTAAGTCCGGTTTATATATAAACCCGATAGGAGGATAGAGATGGGCTTTTGTCTGGGCTGGTAGCTGGGCCACTATTTTTGGAGGCGGGTCTTATAGTATGCCCACCTATGAAAATAGATTTAGGGAGGCAGGCTCCTTAAGACGACCGCCTCCGAAAATAGAATATTTTTTGAGACGGTTGTCTTAAGATGCCCACCTTTATAAATTGATTTTAAGAGGCAGGGCGGGCACAAGTGATCGCCTCCGTAAATGAAACTGCCCGCCTCCGTTAATCGTCCGGTATTTTCTGAGGCGGTTGGATTTTGTGGATGTCTCCGTTAATTAAAGTGCAATGCCATGGAAAATCAATCCTGTAGTAGTGTGATATACTTTTGATCCTTGCCACATCATACATATAGCGACGGTGGTGAGAGCAAAACAATGAACAACAGTTACATCTAATGGTGACAGAATTTCATCTGGTTTCACAATAGTTACTAATTTAGCTGGGCCCTTAATAGCTTCATGAACATAAAACATACAAATATATAATCATTACATCCATAAATCATGTTCATAAATAATAGTACTTTCTATAAAAAACAATGGGCGCTACCATAACATCTTTCTCAACTGAAGTCCTAACACAAGCGGTACATAGACATATTGAAGGTACTGATGTATACAAACTTACATAACGAAATGACGTAGCTATGCTCCTTCTATGTGGCACTTCTGCTTGCAAGGCAAAATGAATTTAATTAGTGTATCCTTCGGATTGGTAGCCAATGCACCATGGAACCCCTCTTATTCATCTCTGATCCTCAACCTGAACAAAGCAGCAGAATTAATAATATTGAACATATCATTTCTTTAGTTAACAAGCCAAAATTGGCCTATACATACATGAATGAAAACAACTCCTTACCTGAACAAAGACTGTCGTAATGATGAAATGCAGGAAATACACCTTTACTGCTCCGCTAATGACTCCATGAACAAGAGAACATAAGGAAGATAGTAAGACCTGTTTATATGAAAAATGCCCTCTTGATCTACAAAAGCGGATGACACGGGCATGGAGGACATGAACCTTTCTGCAGTCCATGTCATATGCAATCAATGTTCTATCCTTCCCAACAAGAAAAATAAAATTCCATTCTGGGTAAACTATACTCACTCTGTACTCTTCATCATAAAGCTTAGAACCAACTTTAATATTCATGTGTACAAACAGTTTCTCCGTGTCCACAACATGCTTCGAACTTCAGTTATTAATACCACAGTTTTCAAGTATCCATACTAAAAGTTAAGACCTATTGTGAAAATTAGCACATCACACACATAGGTGACCCTGAGCTTGATGGATGGACATTTTAGCCCCACCTAGTTTACAAATTGTCCACCATGTCTTTTTCTTCATATCCACAGCAACTATCGCAGAGTACTTAATTAACCATGTGCATAAAACCATTAAGAAAAACACTTTTCAATTTTGAACGTAGAACAATACTATGCTCGCCCCATTTAGATTCCTTAAAGATCCATGCTGCAGTTTTAGATGAGTAGATCTCCACACCTACTCACGCACTATCACGCCCTCAATCAGATCCTAGACGGGACGACCGCCGCATGGTTATAAAAATTAATTTATAACCCTGCAAGGCGCATAATAAATATAGACGAGAAGTGGATCAAATACCATTCTTATTTATTGATTAATATTTTTGGTACATTTTACATGATTAAAAGTATAAGTTTTCAAACAACTAGCTACTTCTATAGCTACGTCTAATCGTTCCCCTTCCCGCCTAGCTTAGCCCATAATTGTGAGCTGCAAAAACATAGTTAAGAGCGAGTATAATAGATCATACTCAGCAAATAGGTACATGATATTAATAAAATCAGCAGAGTGCGCGGAAGCAAGAAATATTTAACACATCGTCCACACAACATTTTGAAAACAAACAATAGTTTAAACTGGTGCCACACATGACCACAAGCTTCCCAGCCCGGGAGTCACAGGGGTGAAATTTCACACTTTAATACTCTATAGAGGGGTACACAGACATCAACGGCCTCTACTAGAACACCATGCCCATATGCATGTTCTAGAAGAGCAGAGCTCTTTGGTCCTTTGGGAATCGCATCTCTTGACTTACTAGTGCATGGTCACTCCTATGGATCCATCACCAAGCACCCTATTCGGAGCAAGAGCCATCCTCATCGGAGAACTCAGACAGTCCCATTCCTGCACCGTGACCGGCACAATACGATTGTCGTCGCAACACCAGCTTTACAAAAATATTTGGACAGCATAACGGCGTAAAATCGAAGTGCACAAAAAATTTAAGTATTACAACGGCTTAAACAACACATCCCAGAATTTAAATGGCACAGGAAATATAAATAGCATCGTCAATATAAATAACACGTGGAATATAAATAGCGCACCGAATATAAATAGTGTAGAATGTAAACGCACCACCACACAGAAAATATAGAACTCATGCGAAAGGTAAAGACAACCCGACAACAAGAATATAAAACACACGCGAAATATAAGGGCTAACGGTTGGAATATAAAACGTACGCGAAATATAAAGCACCACCACAACTGTAAAGGTAAAACGCACATGGAAAGTAAATAGCTTTAAAAGTAAAAGTTAGTGTAGTGTTAGTATGTTAGTAGTTTTCTTGTTAGTCAGTACAGAAAAATAAATAGAGTTAATAACATGTAGGCTGCTTGCCTTATTAGTCAAGGTATATAAGTAAATAATAATGTTTTACTGCTCCCTAGCAGTATTTCAACGGCACAACTGCTGTCCAACAGCGTCTCTAATATACTCTTTCAACTAGCACTATTGCGTCACTAACAGCACTGTGAGCTACTTGCACAGCAGCCCCAGCCACTGCTACTAGCTACCGTTAGCTTTTTTTTTTTGACAACAAACATGAATATATTATTAGCAGCATGAAGCTGATAGAAGGATTACATGCTGCAAGTTTACAGATTCCATTGCATCCTCTAGTGGGCAATGGTGGCTGTGATTCAAGTAGGAGCAAGTATGCTCATATGTGTTGCTGGTAGCCAAGAGAGCACGTCTGGCAAGGCCGTCAGCTGTTGTGTTGAGGCTCCTGTTGATCTTGAGGATCTTCCCATGTCGATGCGCCGAGGAATTGGTGAATGATTGAGTGAAGGGTTTCATCCTCCATTCATGGGGATGAGTTTGGTCCTGTTGATTGAGGAAGTGCACCAACTGTTGACAATAAGACAAGATGGTTGTGTTGTCGAAGTTGAGGCTGTCATTCACTCTTGCCGCTAGTGCTAAGGCAACTGCTTCAGCCATAAGAACTAAATGAATACCTGTAACTTGTGCCTTGATATAAATGGTTTGCACCGGTTGTACCTGAGTATTGACAAAGAGAATACCAAGACCAGTTATTCTTGGAAGCTGCGTTGGTTGGTCAGGTGCAGTGGATGCATCAACATAGCAGCGAACTCCTGGCATTCCTTGCTGCCCATGGCTATGTTGGCCGTGCTCCTGTGAAAGCGCAGTACTTTGATCTTGCTCTATTGTTGGGGGAGCTGTGTTGCTGACGTTAGCTTCCTGAGATTGGCTATGTGGTACACTTTGAGTGAACGTCGTTCGTCATGGTATGGTTAGGACCTGCATCTGAAACATTTGTACCTGAGTGCGCAGCTTCTTGAGTGGTATGCCTAATTGTTTGGTTAGGGATAGGCTGCTGCATGCTGAGAGCTGTGTTGTGGGAGTCCATGTGTGCCGCCGCTGCATGATGTACATGGGCTGCCGTCCATCGCTTCCTTTTGAAATGGTAGTCATTCCTGACTTTCCATATATACCAAAGCCTGAAAAGTATTTTTTGAAAAGTGAGTTCAGGAATGGAGTTAGGAATAAAAGAAGACAGTGCTAGTTGAATACCATCACTTTCAGCAGCTAGGTTGGCAGTAGACATAGGAGGCTGAAAGGAAGACCATACCTCGCTCAGAAGCGTACATTGAAAGAAGAGATGGTAGTCGTTCTCCAACTGGCCACAGGTGTCACAATGTTTATCTATATGAGATGAGTACCTTGACGCACGTTCTGCAGTAGCTAGTGCTTGGCGGGTGAGCCTCCATGTGAAGGTTTTGATTAAAGGTGGGAGGCTTTTACTTCTCCAAGCACGGCACAGGATTTGGTTAGCTTGAGGCTGAATGCTCCTGGATCCATGTGATGGTAATTGAACAACATTGGATGAAGAGAGAGTTTTGTAGATTGCCTTAGTGGTGCAGACTCCCTTTCTGGAACTTTTCCACCTAAGAATATCCTGTTGGTCAGAGGGAGCAGTAGTGGTAGAAGTGATGGTCTGAATGGCATCATTATCAAACATATTAGTTAAAAGTGCCACATCCTCGTCATGTGTATTAGGAATCCAAAGATTAGAGGCTTTGGAGGGAAGTGGAGACATAGTGACAGGCAGAAGGAGATGGTCGTGGATGGATTCCCAAAGAGGACACCACGGGGAAGACCAAATTGAAGTATTGCCGTTGTGGAGTTGGAGGATGGTATTGTTGTGAAGCTCCTTTTTTACCTGCATGATAAAGGACCAGAAGATGGATCGAGTCTCTGAGTTTGAAGCTGTCCAAAAAGAAGAATTAGGGTAATATTTTGCTTTAAGAATAGAAGAGAGCATAGGATTTTTGTTAGTAGCTATGTTGCAAGCAGCATGAAGAATAATGCTTTTGTTAACCGTCCCTAAACTAGCTATTCCTACAGCGCTTCGTCGTGCCGGTGAGCTCGCGGACAAGCGCGGCCCTTTTGCTAGCACGAGCTCGTCGAGCTGATGGCCTCTCTCGTTCACTGCGCTGGTGTGCCGACGTGCTGGAGGCTGAGAGCATGCAGGGCTATTTATAGGGCCCTGGAGGCCATCTCCCGGCCACCCGAGAAGGCTCGCACTTAAATAATCTGGAGCGGCCGAACGGATGAGATCGACCAGTTTTGAAAATTATTAATCACGCCACGCGATCCTGATAGACTTCGGTAGAATAGTGTGGAATAGTGTAGATGAGGCTCGGCTGTATAATATCCCTAATTCCGTTAATCTCTCTATTTTCTAATACTACCGGTTGATATTTACTGCTGGTCCTGAAGCTTCTTGTTTAGTCCAGTGAGTACGCGAGGCTGTGCTCCTGTTGCCTATGACAGATGGGGCCCACTAATATTCTAATCGATAAGTCTCGTTGACACAGCTAGGGCCCACCAACTAATTTAGGCAATCGTCGATGCTATGAAAACCTGCATGTGTTCATGCATACGTATTTTATTTACGTAGTATCCCATGTTTGACTACAAGCTCCCCGAACATTGTACTCTATTAGCCAGTAAACCGTTGATAGCTAATTTCAGCTATTAGTTATATATTCTCGCTGACAGCAAAGGCACTGAATAGTTGAATCACCACGCCAATATATTCACCCGTGCAAATATGCATGCAGCTACAAATGTATTTTGATTAATGTACCTCTAATAGCTAGCGTTGCCTCACAATTATTACTTTAACCCACTAAACAAAAGCTACGAGTTCACACAAACATATATTCACATGTATACTACAAGCATCATCTGTATGCATATTTATGTTAGTGCACCCAAAGTTTGTTCTAATAAGGTACTTACGTACGTATCCCACTATTATATATATTTTAACTAATCTAGGAGTTATTTGCCAGATCATACACCATCCCACAATTAATCTACACTACTACAGAAACAGTCAACAGTGCCGGCCACATCACTGCCGAAATTAGGACAACCGGCAGTGATGACCCTTCATCACCGGTTCTAGGCTCTGACAACCAGAAAATAATTGCGGGGTGCGAGAACCGGCAGTGATGACAACTATCACTGCCGGTTTGTGCCTCCCGCCGGCAGTGATGACAACTCCACTTATCACTGCCGGTTCAAGCCAAGAACCGACAGTGATTTGATTCTATCACTGTCGGTTCTAGGATAGAACCGACAGTGATGAGCCTGACAGCACAAAAAGGTTGTAGCCGTCATCTTCTTTCTCCACTCTTTTATCCCGAGAACAGAGGCGCGCGTTTGGGCCACTCCCTCCAATGTTGCGGTCGCCCAAATCCGTGAAGCTACCACTTGGATTTGGAAGAATGACTTGATCTTTTTGCTTTAAGGTTAGTAACCAGCCTCCATTCCTTCGATTTTGTTGCTTAATTAGCTTTGTTTTGATGGCTATAATGCTTGATTCTCATTCTTATTTCTCCATTCTTCTACAGAGCACTTTTCTAATTCATGGCTATAATGCATTGTTAGTATGTGATGTTATAATTGGTTCTTAGGAGTAGAGTAGATTCTTTTACAATGTTGATGAGCAAATTAACCCATGTGTCACCAAACAATGCATTGTTTGAGCAGTAGTGGCGGATCTACAGGGGGGCTGGGTGGGCTCCAGCCCCCTAATGACTTGATTTACTACTAGAAACACTGTAGCAAAAATCTCAAATCACCATTAAATCTTCATGCAAATCAACATCTCCATTGTTTTTAGCCTCCCCTTGATTATCATCCTGCATCGGCCACTGGTTTGGAGCTACATTGTTGTTCATGATCATGTCTCCAATTTTAGTATTTTTTTAAATTAATGTCTCTATTTTTATGTGGCATGGAGTAGAATAATTGTTCTAAAATATTGTGCAATAATTATTTTTTATGGGGCTGTGATTTTTAATTTATATGGGCATTGTTTGGAGCTACATTGTTATTCATGATCATGTCTCCAAATTTAGTCTTTTTTTAAATTAGTGTCTCCATTTTTATGTTTCATGGAGTAGAATAATTGTTCTTCAATATTGTGCAATAATTGTTTCTTATTAAAACTTTCCTATGTTTCCTCTGCCCGGCCCATTTTACCTGTGCAGACATGGATCGAGGGTGGATGTACGATCTGTCATGTACAGACCAACGGTACTTGATGGGCATCGACGATTTCATCAAGCTCGCTAGAACCAATGCTGGGGACTCACAGCCTGTATTCTATCCATGCAAAGATTGCAAGAATACGAGAAAATGGGGCGACATGGAGCATATACAATTGCACTTGATTACCAGGGGGTTCATGAGAGACTACACGATTTGGACTTTGCATGGGGAGGTTTGTCAAAATGTTGCACAAGAAAACAATGATGATGTGTCCATGCCTAGCGTATCCCTAAACGCATTTCTGCCTATTGATGATGACCAATGCTACACAGTACCTGTGCCTACCAACGATAATTTGTTTAGGAATACATTAGTTGACGACACAGAGGAAAATGATGGCATTTCACAGTTTCTACATGATGTGCATGGCGGATTCCTTAGTGCTACACAGTTGAAAAAACTGGAGATCATGAGAAAGGATGCAAAAACACCATTGTATCCGACCTGCCCAATAAGCAAACTAGAAGCCAACATCATGCTATTAGAGTTCAAATCAACGAATGGATTGAGTGATAAAGGCTTCGATAGCTTGTTAGGTATACTACATAAACTGCTCCCGAAGGGTAGCGAGTTACCAGAAAAGACTTACCTGGCCAAGCAAATGATTTGCCCAATCGGCCTCGAGGTTGAGAAAATACACGCGTGTTCCAACGATTGCATATTGTACCGTGGAGAAAAATACAAAGACTTGGATGCGTGTCCCAAGTGTAAAGCTCCCCGATACAAGCAAGGGCCGTCAAATCAGGGAAGCAAGACCAGAGGAGGGCCCATAAAGGTCGTATGGTATTTTCCTATAGCTCCACGAGTGCATAGGTTGTTTGCAAATGCAAAGTCAGCCAAACTGTTGCGTTGGCACGGCGAAGAGCGTAAGAAAGATACAATGTTGAGGCACCCCGCCGACGGGTCGGACTGGAGGACTATCAACACTATGTTCTATAAGAACATCGGTGGAGAGGTAAGGCATCTTTGGATAGGTTTGAGCACAGATGGGATGAATCCGTTTGACCAGGTTAGAAGCAATCATAGCACTTGGCCAGTGACGCTATGTATATACAACCTTCCACCCTGGCTTTGTATGAAACGGTCATACATCCAGATGCCACTACTAATCCAAGGGCCAAAACAACCTGGTAATGATATCGATGTGCTTCTACAACCAGTGATCGATGAACTACTACTGATGTGGGAGACGGGTGTGAAGGATGTTTGGGATGAGTACAAAAAAGAACATGTCATGATAAAGGTTATACTTATCGCTACAATCACTAACCTGCCAGGGCGAGGTTGCTTGTCTAGAGAGAAGACAAAAGGATACACTGGGTGTGTCGAGTGCTTGGACGAGACTGATGCTATACATCTACCAAAAAACAAGAAGATGGTCTATATGGGACACCGTAGGTTCCTACGAAGGGATCACCCTTACCGCAGGAATAGAAAAGATTTTAATGGGACCACTGAGAAACGTGGACCTCCAAAGTATCGAGACGGGAAACAGATACTTAAACAAGTAAGCAAACTCACAGATGTTGTCCTTGGGAAGGGGGAAGGTGCAGTACCAGCGCTAGCCGGTAGTATCTGGAAGAAAAAATCAATCTTTTGGGAACTACCTTATTGGCCACTTTTGAGTGTACGTCACTGTCTTGATCCAATGCACATAACTAAAAACGTGTGCGGTAACACACTTAACATGTTGATGAACACCGGGGGATATCTATGGAGAGGGCCACGGAGTTGTATTACGGAACGAGAGATTTTGAAAAAGCCACGGTCGCATACAAGTATTCAAGAGGCAAACCTTTGGTCGCCACCGAACAAGAGAATAAAGATTTGCCAACATACATGCGACAATTGCATGATTATTACTCCCTGGATACTGCCAATGGAGACTGTGTCGGTTTTGAAGTTTGCATCCCTCTCGGAATGGTTTTTAATCATCCTGAAGAAACGGTGCATACTATTTATTATGAACACCTCTTTCAGCTCTTCCAACGGCGCTCGCTCGATACGCAGATTTTGATGATATGGTCTATGTAAGTACTCTACCCTCACAACGTTATAATAAACTACGTGATTTGCATTTGAATATATCATATGTTTATTATGCAGGTGTATGGCAAAATGGTGCCTAAAGAAGCAATTGAGCAATATAGACTTCTTGGATCCCATATTTGTAAATGAGACAACATGCACCGCCCCTGGTGATGATGACTATGTACCAACAAGTTTGAAGATTAAGTTTGAAAGGATGTTCAGAAACAACAAAACAAACGTACTCCTACCCTACAACTGCGAGTATGTGTTCTCGACCCTTATTTTAGTGTTTCCTTTCTTGATATGTCATTCAATAACATGGACTTTGTGATTGCAGCAACCATTTCATCCTCGTAGATATCTATCTTCAAGATTCACATATCGAGGTGTGGGACTCAAAGAAAAAGCCACTTTCTCTTATCGACCCCCTAGTCAAAGTGTTGAATAAGTAAGTGAACCCAATATCACAACACTTTCTAATCACATAGGATATTGTAATGTCCTCGGTCTTCACACTTCATTTACAATGTAACATAGAATGAAGGCATTACCGAATTGGAAAAATCTCGATAGCAAGATGCAAAAGCAATGGAGTGCCCCATTCAGTGTAAAGTATATGGAGGATCTCAAGACCCTAGATCAACCGATGGGGAACAACGAATGTGGGTTCTATGTGATGTGGGCAATGCTAAAATACTTTGGTGCAAAAACAAATAAGGGAGATGACATGGTACGTAGGCATCCCATTTCCATTGTTTTGTCTTACGTTTGTGCATCTCAATATCATCTTGCTTCAATTACAGCGCAAAGCAAACAATCACAACCAGTTGCTAGATTTTGAGATGAGAGGAATTCAAGAGGAGGTAGCAAGGTTTGTGTTGGACGAGATATTGACCAAGACAGGATCATTCTCCATTGCGAGGACTAAGAAGTACAAGGCGCAGTACGGAAGAGACCACATTGATAGGCTATTGTAATGCGACTCTTAATTTGATACTTAAAGTTTTTTTTGAAACTTTTGTAATATAAATGTTGATGGGTTTGTATTGTCTTCATTCACATCGATATCAAATTGATCGATAGCAACCACCTCCACCTCCCCGACCTCCCACCCCACCACCTCCCCTCGAAATGAAAATAAAACAATTATTAAAATGCAAATTGTGAAAAGTATATCACTACCGGTTCAAAGAAAACCGGCAGTGATAATATAATCTACACAACCGGTTGGTTAAAACAACCGGCAGTGATACATGAGCTATCACTGCCGGTTTGGCATAACCGGCAGTGATGTGATCAGCTCATCACTGCCGAGTTGGTTATGGCGGTTCAAAATCCGCCAGTGAAGGGGGGTTTTGAACCGCCAGTGATGTTCTTCTCTGCTGTAGTGTTAATAGGCATGCATAACCACCAACGTACTATTTATCCTCTTGGTTCTCATATCCATGTGGCAGCAACTACGGTTATTCATGCAAGTGCCTGATGGGCTCCATACTGAGAATTTAAGCATCCTCTACTGGAGCTCCCAAGAAAATAAATATCAAACAAGTGTGCCTATGCTGTAGGTCTAGAATTTCTTTTAATCAAAATCCACAAAATCGTTGCTTGCATGCTTAGTCACGCGCATTCATGATATACCACGCACAAGGAAAAAGGCTAAGATAAACATATGTACACGATTATCTATTTATCCACTGTATGCCGATATACATATGCAAGCGTATTTTTATTCCTAAGAAAATGACACAATCAAATTTAACTAGGAATTATTTATCCAACCTAGCCATTAATTTACTTAATTAATAACCCGTAGAATATGGGGTATTACACGCACGCTCTACCTCAACAAATTCAATCACATGGAATTACGAGGACATTGGGTCAAAACC
The DNA here is from genome assembly GCA_022457205.1 of Saccharum spontaneum. Taxonomy (NCBI): domain Eukaryota; kingdom Viridiplantae; phylum Streptophyta; class Magnoliopsida; order Poales; family Poaceae; genus Saccharum; species Saccharum spontaneum. Next base: position 11,947,556 of record CM039602.1, on the reverse strand, counting down.
TAAGCGAGCCTAACCAACAGAACGGATGCTACGCGGCACTGCATGTCATTTGTGGGTCGCCGGATTGCAGACAACATAGCGCCATAATCTATCAGGCCCAACACACCACCATAGGATGAGATCGCTGCAACAATCTGAGACTAGGACTTTTTAAAGGGGGAAGGCAAGACGGACAAGGAGGGCCGTTCACCGGTGAGGCTGATGAAGTGGTGATTGCCCTTCTACCAGCAGCTATAGAAGAAGCCAACGATAGTCTATGAAAGATTCTTACGGTGATAGGAGTCAGAGATGACGCGATTATAGGAGCGACAGACAACACAAGGACCGGGCGGGGAGGTAGCAGAATATGTCGGCAAGCACATTGTCTGAGAGACTGTCCACTGCATTCCTCATGTTGGGGGCCTCCTTCATTTGGAAGGACACCACTAGCCGAAGAGATGAGGCCGCCCTGCCATGGAATTGCAGTGAAATGCCTGCTGATAAAGCTCCTGGACCAGATGGTTTCATTGGGCTCTTCCTCAAAAATTGTTGGGATATTAGCAAAGAAGATTTCTACCATTTCTGCTTCAACTTCTTCAATGGCTCTATTGACCTAGAATCCATAAACAACTCCTTCATCACCTTAATCCCCAAGACAAACAACCTGCAGGTGTCAATGATTTCAGGCTTATCTCTCCCTTAAATTGTGCACTTAAAATCATCACAAAGCTTATGGCCAATAGATTTCAAGGCAAGATCATCCCTCTCATCCACACAAATCAGTATGGGTTCATCAAATCCAGGACAATTCAGGATTGCCTAGCCTAGACTTATGAGTACATATATCAGTGCCAACAGTCCAAAAAGGAAATCATCATCATTCTTAAACTTGACTTCACAAAAGCTTTTGACACTATCGAACATAATGCCATTATGCAAATGATGAGGCAGCTCAGATTTGATAATAAATGGTGTGATTGGACTCAAAGAATCTGGGATTGTGGTTCCACCTCTATTCTTCTCAATGGAGTACTTGGAAGGCATTTTTAGTGCAAGCGAGGCGTCAGACAAGGAGATCCCCTCTCACTACTACTCTTTGTGTTAGTTGCTAATCTTCTACAATGTATCATCCATAAGGGCCATCAAGATGGTTTGTTCAAGCTCCCAATCCCCTCTTATGAAACAGCCCAGTACCCCATAATTTAATATGCCGATGATACTATTCTTATCATGAAAGCTTCTCAATTAGAGCTCTTTACCCTGAAGGGGCTCCTGGAATCTTTCTCCCAGTCAACTAGTCTTTGAGTTAACTACAAGAAATCATGTCTGGTCCCTCTGAACCTCCTCCCTGAATAGGCTCAACAGCTTGCTAGTGTTTTTGGTTGCAAACTTAAAACTCTACCTTTCACTTACCTAGGACTTCCAATGGGCACCACCAAACCCAGAGTTGATCATTTTGGCTTCATAATGAACAAAGTGGAAAGAAAACTTACAGTTACTTCCAACTTCCTTACTCATGCTAGAAGACTTCAACTAGTGAACTCAATCCTATCCTCTCTGCCAACATATGCAATGTGTACCCTCCAACTCCCAGTGTTTGTACTTGAATACATTGACAGAGCCAGAAGACATTGTCTGTGGAGAGGCTCTGACACTAATGCGAAGATGAAGCCTTTAGTTGCTTGGAAAAAATGTTGTAAACCAAAAATGAAAGGAGGCCTAGGCATCATCAACCTTAGAAGTCAAAATTCTGCTTTGCTTCTTAAGCATTTGGATAAATTCTACAACAAGAAGGAAAATCCTTGGGTCAAGCTAATTTGGTACACTCATTACTCCAATGGGGAGATCCCCCATGCCACCATTGATAAAGTTCTTTCTAGTGGAGAGATATTTTAAAGCATTCTGATCTCTACGGAGGTATTGCCAACTGTAAACTAGGAGATGGGTCAACAGTTCTATTTTGGTCAGATCTCTAGAATGACAATGTTTTACAAATCAAGTTTCCAAGGCTGTTTTCCTTTGCAAAAAAATAGAAAGGTGTCAGTGTTCGAATTCTTATTAAACAACAACGTTGAATCCTAGTTTTATCTTCCCTTGTCAGAGCAAGCTTATCAAGAGTATCAAGCCCTTCAAGATTACATTCAGACACTTCAAGTGCAACCAATTACTAAAGATTCCTGGCATTATATTTGGGGAAGCAGCAACTATACATCAACAAAGTTCTACAACTTTCCCTCCAAAAATGTGCAACCACTGGCTCCTTTTATCTAGATTTGGTACTCTAAATGTTCCAACAAACTCTGAGTTTTTGCTTGGCTTCTTCTCATGGATAGGCTAAATACAAGGAACATTCTCAAAAGGAAAAAACACAAGCTAGAAGACAACAACTACAATTGTGTCCTATGAAATAACAATGTTGAAGAGGCGTCTTTCCACCTGTTTTTTAGTTGTTCTTTCAATGAGGCTTGCTGGAGATTCCTAGTGATTCATTGGAACCTTAGAAGTGATTTTTTTCCAAATGATGATGCAAGCAAAGCAACAGCTTCAAAACCCCTTCTTCATGGAGATCTTCATCGTTGCCTCCTGGCATATTTGGAAGCAGAGAAATAACTTCATCTTCGACAGAGGGCGCCCCTCCTTTATCTCTTGGAAAACCTCCTTTATGAGGAAGCCAAACTTCAAGCCTTTAGACTTAGTGAAGAAAAACGACATGCTTTTCTCCTCTGTTTAGACCCCCTCTCCTAGTTCCTTCTGTTTCTCTGGAGTGTAGTTTCTCCTGCCCTCTTGCTGGTTGTGTGGCTGAGTTCTTTTAGCCCCTCCTTACTTTGTATAGTATTTTTCTCTTTTTGAAAATTAATAAAAATCTCTTACAGTGGGGGTCTCCCCTGCTGTATTTTCGGGTCAAAAAAGTACCATGCTCTAGGTGCTTGTTTAAGCCCATATAGGGTCTTATCTAGTTTGCACAGGTAGTTTGCTATTGAGGGGTCTTCATATCCCGGAGGCTGCCTCATGTACACTTCTTCCTCTAAAACACCATGAAGAAAAGCATTTTGTACATCAAGTTGACATAAGCTCCACCCTCTAGAGATAGCAATAGATAGAATAACTCTGATTGTAGCTGATTTAATGACTGGACTGAAGGTATCTTCATAATCAATACCATATCTCTGCTTGAAGCCTTTTGCAACTAAGCGAGCCTTCTACCTGTCAAGACTACCATCTGATTTTCTTTTAATTTTATACACCCATTTACAATCTATAATGTTTCTTCCCTTTTGTGAAGGAACTAGATGCCATGTTTTATTCTTCATCAATGCCATATACTCAGCATCCATTGCTTCTTTCCAATTTCTATTCTCTAGAGCTTCATCTAAATTTTGAGGTTCACCAGAAGCTGTGAGATATCCATACCTAGTACCATCGGTGTACTGTTTGGCTTTCGAATTCCACCCTGCAACCATGTCCTTGTTCTAATCATAGCTTCTGGTTCCTCGGATGATCTTGGAGTAGCATTATTGGCTGGATGGAGTTCTGGTTGGCCAGCAGGTGATTCTAAGGACACCTGAACCAATCCCGAGGAGTCCCCTGCAGCACCTGGTGCTACCTGTACTGTGCCAGGCAAAATTGCTACGGTGCCTCCATTCCCTCCATCTACTCCTATATTATTTGTTGATGTATTTTCTTCAATAGTGCCTTCATTCCCTCTATCTACTTCTGTATCATTTATTCATTTTTCTTCAACAAAAATAGGGTAGAAGGATTATAATTAAACATATGATCACCCATAAATTCTCCCCCTTGATCATAAACAGGATTAAGAAGGTTAGGAGGAAGAAGGGAAATATCGGAGCGAAGACGGGCGCCAGCATTAGAGTGTAAAGTGGAGAAGGGAAAAATAGACTCATCAAAAGTGACATCTCAGAAAATATAAACACGCCCTGACGAAACATATTTGAACCCCTTATGCATATTGTTGTACCCAGAAACACACACTGTTTAGAAAGAAATTGAAGTTCGTGACTATTATTGGGACGAAGGTTGGGCCAGCAAGCACACTCGAAAACTTGAAGGATGGAATAGTCGGGCTGATGTTTAAAAAGACGCTCAAGGGGTGTTGTGAAGGAAATAACTTTACTACACTACTGGAAACTACAAGTTTCCCTAGGGTTTGAATTCCTAGGGAAAAGGCCCAAAACCGTAGGGAACCTGAGCCTCTACAGTATTTCATAGGGAAATAGTCCTAGGGAACACTTCGACGGGAAATACGAAGGTGCCCTACGGTTTTGACTGAAACCGTAGGGGATTCTGATTTCCCTAGGAAAACGGCTCCCTAGGGAACCTACTGAGCATGCTGACACAAATCCATCGTGTAAAGGTATTGTCCCTAGGACTTCAGGATTCCCTAGGAAACTGATCTCTAGGGAAATATATCTGGCATGGCATCATATTTGACCTCAAATAATTGTAATTGATTTTATATACAAATTCAAATTTGAACACGTTGACACAATATCATCAGCAATAATTTAGTGCATTCAAACTCAAACAGTGCATCATCACATTACAATTATGGTGTTCATTCACTAATAATAACTGTCCATCTAACCGTTAAACACTAACTCAAAAGGAGTTGTCTAATCCATGTTAGTTTTGGCAATAGAACATAGATGCCATGTTTTGGCGACAAAAGATAAGTGCCATGTTTTGGCAACATAAGAATTCAGAAAAATGGAAACTCGTCGATCGGAGGAGAGTAGTTGCCACCACCACTTGTAATTGCTGCATTTTCGTGGCCACGGAATCTTCCTTGAGCAATCCTACTCAATGTTTCTTCAGGACTTTCTATTCCAACAGAAGAGCCACCAGTACAAGCCTATTCAATTGAACAAATGGAATTTTATTAAATAAGTGGAAATTTCACAGTAAATGCTATGCCAAAAAACAGGTTCAAAGACCTAGCATTTGAAAATAGGTTTCACTAGACTAGCTGAGATGTGTACAACAATTAATATTAACAAAAGACAGATGGAAGCACACCATGTAATCGAAATTGAAAATCAGGATGCATTCATGTGTACAGGAGATATAGATGCTAATGCTATAGTTGACATGTATTTTTGCTAGAAGAACTGCACTCATTTGCAGCCACAGTTGTTGTGTACGTGAGACAGGAACAAATAACTGCAGTTGCAACCCTTCAAATAAGCAAATGTAGAGCAATTATACTTACATTATCAGGAGATGGATTTACAGATGGTACATCGGCATACACAGGAGGCACAGGTGGTGGAGGCAGAGGACCAGGAACAGATGTGGCAGGCATACCATTTAGCTTAGCAACTCTCTATAGTTCAATAATCAAATGTATATGCATACTCATTAACAGGTAACTCAAGTGGCAATAAGATGGATAGAAAAGGATGCATGTGAAACGTCACCTCCATAAATTTTTGTATTTTCTCAGTGTAAGCATGTACCATTCTACCCCACTCCGTCATATTTTGGGCATATTCCTTGGCCACACGAGAGTCATGAGCTTCCTTCCTTAATTGCTCATCTTCCTCTTGGTGTTGACGCCTAGCAGCCCTTGCAGATTCATGACTTCTCCTTAAATCAGGGAGGACTTCTTTGTCATTGACCATCCCATTAAATGTAGCCCATTTTCCATGTGGGCGACCACAAGAGCATTCATAAAGAGCTCTAGCATCAACCAGAGAGTGCAACCAATCAAAATCTAGTCCATTTAGTTCAATGGCCTTAGCTTTGTATTTCTCCTACCACATAAATAAAACAATGTGTGGGCATTTGACAAAGAAGTAAAAGAGAGATCAGCTAGCCAGCCATTCATATGTGCAGAAGCAATTCATATGTACTAAAACCATACTATTAAAATCCAGCTAAAATTGGTTAAAATTTCTTGCTGCACTAAATCGATATACCAAAACCATGCATTCAAAGTAATGTGTAGCTGTACAGAAACCATTCATCAACTCTATACTTTAATTTCGGGTCATGTACATAACTAGTTGGCACTTCGGATATTCATATCGCACTTACCAAGCATGCAGTTGCCTCTTCTGTGTTGAGTGAAGTAATATCTTCAGGATTTGAACCTCTATGAGTATGGACCCATGCCTCTATCTCACATACTTGTCTTCCTAATTTCTTTGACTACAATAATAACAAGAATCTAAAATTAATTGTTACTGCAAACAAGTAAACAACATAATTTAGTAATTGGACACTAACCAATTTCTCCCTTATTGTTGCAATAGAGTTGGACCCGCCTTTGTGTGGTTTAAACTTACGGCTGTAGCGATTGGCACAATTTTTCTCCGATCTTTGCTTGAATTCTGGACTACTCCACTCTGTGGCCAAAACATCCCAACAAGATTGTTTACACCAAGGTGGGCATCGTGCAGCATACTCCTCTCGTGTCAAATAGAAATGTCTGACAATCTTGTCACAAATAGTTCTTTTCTCCACTTCATGAAAATGTTCCATTGTTGCAGTGATTCTTGCATAATATATGATGCTCCCTAGGAGGACTGAGCAGCAAGATCCAACATGTTCTCTTGATTCTACTTCTTTGGCTGGATTGAATCTAAATCTTTGCTACATAATGCTTGTTGGGATGCATTTGTTTCTTTGGCTGGATTGAATCTAAATCTTTCATATATGTTTCTTTGGCTGGATTGAATCTAAATCTTTGGCAAGACTGCCCCCAACTATTAGTAAGGAACAACAGTGATACATTTGTACAGAACTAGAGCTAAGTTGCAGAATTTACCCAAAAAACCTTTAGAAACAGAATAGGCAGCTGTTGATGCTTCATAATGCTTCCATGTTGATGCAACCATAATCTTGCCTTTGTACTCAACCAAACCAGGATGATAGTTCTTTAGTAGACATGTTAACACACTTGCCGGAGTCCTTCCCTCCGCTCTAGTCCAGTGCCTATATATATTAACAAACAATTCAATTAACACGTCGTATGGGTGCACATTTGCATGAAAATCACAATGTAAATGTGATAAACTCACGATTTTCCTTGTGGCTCAATCAATGGGCGATCTTGCTCACTGGGGATAGTTGGGGGAACATCTGCATAGCCTCGCAAGTGTCCTTGACTTTGCTCACTTGTTGCAGAAGGTTCAACAAGTTCATTATGACTTGAAGTCGTGTTTTGTCTAGCAACAGAACCGGTGGTAGAACGACTATGTGTCCCACGATGTGAGAGTGTCATCACTGCATATATGAAACATATGTTACAAAGAGCACTATGGAAATGGTAATGAAACATATATAAAATAATGAAGAATAATGTGAAATCAACAAAATATACAAAGAGCACTACCTAATCATTACTCCCCCTAAAAGTCATCAGGATCAGGGTATTCCGCTTGTGTGAAATCAACAAAATATTTTGGATTACATTCTACTTGCTCTTCAATTGGAGGTTCATTCTCTCCAGTCACACCATTTCGTTGTTTGACCAGCATAGAAATTTCATTTGGATCACTAATCTCATCAAATCCATCACTTATTGTGATATTATCTAAACCTATTCCAATGTTTATGACAAATTCTCCCTCTAGACCATCTTCCTTGAAGGTATCCATACATGGTGGGTCTTCATCATTGTACTCATCCATTGAAGGAATGGACAAGTTCACAACAGGGCTGACCTTGTATGCAACCCACCACCCATTGAGGTTCAGATCAGATTTACATGGATATGGAAGATAATAAACCTGCTTCACTTGGCTAGCAAGAACAAAAGGCTCATTTGCTGGATTACATGATTCATGGGCAACTTATACTAGTCCAAATCTATCCAAGTGCCTCACTCCATTAGTTGGGTGGAACCAATGACACTCAAATAAAACAAGGCTGAAATCACTACCACCGTCAAATTTCAACTCAATAATGTCTTTGATAATACCGTAATACTCAAGCTCAGTGTTGCTTCCATCATCAGCACCAACAGCAAGCACCCCCGTGTTGGTGGTAGTTAGGTTCCCTCTAGATTTTTCATACTTTTCATATCTAAATCTGTACCCATTAACTTCATAAATATCATATGACTTGACTTTGAGGCCACATCCATGTGATAAACGACACAATTCACTAGGTATGTGTGCATCCATGTCACACTGCAATGTTAAATTTAAAAATTAAAGTGTATCCAGATTTTACATGACTGTATAAACTACACAGAAATTGGTCAATTAGCTAGTACCATGTTTCTAAACCATTCAAGCAAATATGGTTTTCCAGGGCCAACCCCATTAATCCTTAAGTTGTCTAATTGTCTCTGGCTTGGTTGTCTTGCACGGCTCCATTGTTCTCGTTTCTATCCTTGATTGTGAAGTAGATCTTGGCACTGTCCGCATAGATGATGGCTTTTGAGGTGCTTAGGAAAGGTCGGCCCAAGATAATTGGTGCCCTTACAGTTCCACCTATTTCCAAAACCACAAAGTCTATGGGTACATACGAGGATCCGACTCGTACATAGATGTCTTCAAGAATTCCCTTGGGGTAGCAGGGTGACTGATCTGCAAGCTACAAATGCATGTTTGTGTACAACAAAGTATCTCCATTGATTTTATCATAAATTACCTTAGGCATGATGTTGACACTTGCTCCAAAGTCATGGACAACTTCTTAGAATATGTGAGGTCCAATAGCTATGGGAATGATAGGTCTTCCTGGATCACCTTTCTTGATGGGTACAGAATAATCCTCCCATCTTCCTATCAATTGTTCTATGTAGTATCCTACAACATTGTGAATATCAACAAGATTTGCAGTTTCAGGATTTTCTAGCTGCCCCAGAATCTTACCTTTGTTAGTCGAAGGAACAGCAGTAGCCAAATGAGCTATTTGTGATTCTATCATTTTATTAAAGCTATGCTAGTTTTTAATAGCTGAGGAGAAGCTATCCATTCTATTATTTATGTTTTCTAACATTTTGTCATTGGAAGCTAGTTTTCTAGATAATCCCTCCATAATTTTAGCTTGACTAGAAACTAAATCTCTCAAAGATGACTGGTTATTAAAATTATTAAAATTATTACCTTAATAGTTATCTTGGTAGTTTGGCCTCTGTTGTTGATTCTATCCCTAATTCTGTTAAGGACAATAGTTGTTGTTGTTGATGAAGTTCACATCCTCATGGGTTTCAGGATAGTTGTTCCCTGAATGCTCGGTGTTTCCACACTCTTCACAGGTCATACGGGGAATACATGAATGTGCATGACTTCTTGCTTCTCATTGGCTCGGTCTTCAAGCCTCTTCATCAGCAGGTCCATCTTGGCAGACAACATTATCGATGCAGGACCCACAGGGTTCCCTAGCGGTATGACTATGAGTCGTGGGCCCTGGCCTAGCCCACGAGCAGAAATAAGGAGAGGTGCGGTGTCTGCTACACCAAATCCGAGTAGAGTAGGCCAGACTAGCTGGATTCCTATGGAAAGTAACTTTTGAATTTAGTTCAGGATACCTTTTTTTGGATCCAACTAGGATTGTAACCGCACCACAGCCTTCTCTATTGATATAAAGAGAGGTCGTGGGCATCCCGGTAAGGAGAGACAAGATAACACAATCAATCCAACGCAAAGGCTAACGCCGACTGGACGTAAGGCTATTACTCAATCACGATCAAGGGCCCGAACCAGTATAAATCGACTGTCTCTGCGTTCACCGTCGAGTTCTAGCACGCACCGAGGCCCGAATAACTATCCTGGGTACCCCCGTGGCAAAATCGGTGGTCAAACACCGACAAGCATGTCTACCTCCTTGAGTTGATGCATACCTCTACCTTTCTTGCAGGTTTGAAGACGTTCTTCATTCCAACCTTGGTTAGAGGCCATTTTCTCCATGAGAGCTGTTGCTTATGTGATTGTGAATGATAAAAATGCACCTCCAGCAGCGGCATCCATATTCTCACGAGTGTTGTTAGTCAACCTATGGTAAAAAGTCTATATGTGTAGCCAATCTTCCATCCCATGATGAGGATATTCTGAAATGTAGTCTTGAAAGCGTTCCCATGCCTCAGGGACAGATTCATCATGTTGCTGTTGAAAACTTGAAATTCATCCATTGCAGAGCATTAGTCTTGTCTGTGGAAAAGAACTTTGCTAGGAAGGCAATGGAGCAGTTTTCCTATGTAATATTTCTATCTTTGTTGGCGTAGAACCATTGCTTCACCTTCCCTAAAAGTGAAAATGGGAAGAGACGAGGTAATATGGCATCTTGATTGACTCCTTTGATGGTGAAAGTGCTGCAAATCTCTAGAAAGTGTTGGAGATGAGCACTCGCATCTTCATGTGCCTTTCCACAAAACTGGCTAGCCTGCACCATGTTAATGAGAGTTGGCTTGAGCTCAAAAGCATTGTCTCCAATGTTGATCGCTGGTCTAGTACGGATGTTGGCCGTAGTTGGAGCAGAGAATTCATGGAGAGTCTTGTCAGCCATGACTTCTAAAACTGGTGTTAAGCTCTGCCTTGTCTAGTTGTCTTCCGATTCTAAAGTTGAAACTTTCTTGAGTTTAGCCTTAGTCCTCCTGAGTAGTGTTTCTGGATTTTTAAAGTAGTTTGTCGGAAGGTCAAAACCGGTCATACATTACTCTGCATAAGATATAAAAGTAGATAGGACAAGGGTAAACCTGTTTGAGCAGAGGTATATGGTTTCCTCGCTCACATCAATAAGTAAAAGTTTATCAATATTACTTTTTGCCTAGCCACATTCCCCGGCAACGGCGCCAGAAATGCTTGTTGGCATTTCTTAGTGTCGCTACTAAGAACAAAGTTTTAAATCTAGTCCCCGGTAATGGCACCATAAATGCTTGTTGGTATTTATTAACTTGTCACTTATTTAAGTAGCCACCTAATGTTGTTGATATTTCTTAACATCACTTTTTCTAAGTTGTCATCCCTAACTATGATGTCAGAAATGCTTATTAGTACTACCTAGTGCCACTTCTAGAATGACACTAAGAAGTACTTAAGTATTTTATTGTGACTAGAAAGAATATAAATGTGTATATATGAAGAGATCTGTAAGCGCACAAATAATTTAACCATTGTAGCATTTCATCCAAGAGTATTTCAGGTATTGTTATTTATATTTTTACCACAGGGAAGGTCTGGCAGATGGAATATATTGACAACTTATACATATGATGGATAGATAAACCATAGCCAAACTTCTACTCACAATAGGGGAAATCAAGAGATAAATGAAATGTGAATCTTAAATGATAAATGATAATGAACACTCAGAGTACTCCTTTAGATGGCACTAGCATGGTTAAGTAGATAATAGAGAAATAATTCATAAGTCATTCTTAACTATAGGGCAAAGCAAACTATAATTAGTGTAATTACACTTAATAATCATGGCTAAGATCAACTACATATCTACGTATAAGGGATACTACTAAGGAAGATCAAGAATAGAGCATGACTTCCTTCGTAATTAGATCCTACTTGACCTATATTCGGGGAGTGAACTACAAATGACTCAATAGGAGTATCACATCCGTGATCTACCACATGGCCCAGAATATAGGGTGCATCCACAGGTAAACAACATATAAGCACTATGCTTACACAATGTCGACTACTCACCCCGTGTACTTTAGAGCGAGCGCTATACAAACTTATGCTTAAACATAAAGACAATCTAGCTATACTAAGCATATAATCAAAGTAGATGATGAACATAATAACTAGGAATATGAGTAATATTAAGAACAATGTCAAATCAATTGTAGCAAACATATGAATAATGAAAGATACAAAAGAGGATACAAGAGGCTATACCAAGCCACGGTCTTGACAAAATAACGAATCCAAGCGAAGCTTGCCTCCCTCTAAATCTAACTTAACTAGCTATGCCCTAAATATAGTGGAGCTTTGAGGTTCTTCTCTTCTGATTAGGGTTTGGTCCCTTGATTGAATGACTTGATCAATGATTATGGGGGGTGGCACGGGCTGGTATATGTAGGAGAGACCATCAATCATGAGCCCTCGGATCAAACCGACTTAAAAGAACAACGTAGATGCAATCCCTAAGCCAGTAGAGAACCGATGTAGTGAAACAGAGGTTGACAGGTGGGCCTAGGGGCCAGCCAGCCCCACCTAGCAGCCACTTGCTCTCTGCCTTCGTGGTTTGCCTTCTGATGTCTTCTAGAGTTATTTTCGTCGCGGATAATTACGATTAATTCTGACGTTTAGGTCCACGCTGACGATTTTCTGGATAAACGTTGTTGAAAACACAGATTCACCAAAACTTGTAGAATTTGTTAGTTTAAACCCCTAAACTTACGTTGATGATCATTTCCATGTATTTATACAAGTTATATTGATGATTTATAATAGGTGTTAACTATCGTCAACACTGAGGCAAGGTAGCAGAAGGCGAGAAGGAAGATGCAACACCTGATCAACTTTTGAAACATCCAAATGCAACACTTGCAACATACGCATGAAGGCAGATGAAAAACTTGAAACATGCATTTGAAACACTTGAAAAAACACTTGAACCATTGAAAAACATACGCAACATCTCTTTGGAAAATTAACACCACAACTTTTTATAATATCATTTTTATTTGACAAAGTTGATGAAAAACTAACTAAAGCTTGGATATTTTTTTAAACTGTTAAATCATTTATTTTATCCACTTCACAAAATATAAAATCTATAGTGTGATAGATGGCCCCACTCATTACTCCACGTATAAAACTTCCACCTCCGCACAGTTGGGCACTCGTTAATTTCTTATACTGGACTATGTTGAAACATTCTGAAAGTATTTTTTTTCCATATTGGCAATCAGATTTGTTTTTTCACAAAATCCATCCTAATTAACTGATTGAAAGAGCTAAGTTCTCTGGTATTTCAGCGTTAATGCACTCCCAACAAAAATTTCCCTAGATATTGATAATTGACAGGCCAAAATTTTCTTTTTTGGATGAAATTTAGATTTTTTTAAAAAAAATCTGATCAAAACACATCCAAACTTCATGCATGTACATATAAGGAAAAGATCAAGCTCAATACCACCTATTCACATACGAATTTGATTTCTCTTTTTTTTTTCTTAGATAATGGAAGATAACATCCAGCTTCATCCCCACAAGTGAGAAATCAGACCAAAATTATTACAGGACACAAGTGCTTAAAAGGAAACAGTCTCATACACCATATTAACTTAGTTTGTAAGCCACCTATTTGATTTGTCTCATGCCAGCTCTTAATCTTCTCTGGAAACATTCAGTCAGTCCAATAGATAGGCCCTCTCAATTACAAATTAGTAGTCTACACATATCATACTAGCACCATCAAGGAGAGTTTTCGACAATTGATCATGAGACTTCAGAAAAGCTTTCTTTGATAGCAGAGAGTTTTGCACACACATCTCGCATACCAGGTCTCTCTTTTGGAGATTCAATGGAACATGAGAGGCCAAGTGCAACCAGGGGAATAATGTAGCGCTGCATCCATACTTCTGTACATGGTTGAGATTCCTCATGCAACATATGGGGATCTAGAATCTCTGCAAGCCTATCTGGGAACATGGATTCAGCAAAATTGTGAAGATTAAGTCCGTCGACAAACATTTCATCAGTCGGGCGTTTTCCTGTAAGCATCTCTAGGAGAAGCACTCCAAAGCTATACACATCACCTCGTGTGGAGATTCCGCAGCCCATCCCGTAGTCTGCAAAATTTGCAATGCTCTTAGTACTATAAAATTCATGCATAAGCCGCAAAAAAAGGAAATGGGATCAAACTTACCTGGTGCCAAGTATCCAATTGTTCCTTGGATAAGAACTGAGTGTTTCAGGCAACCAGAATCTGGGGAGAGAAACTTTGCTGAACCAAAGTCACCAACACGTGCAGTCATATCATAATCCAAAATAACATTGCTTGGCTTCAAATCACAGTGAACTAAAGGCGGTATCAGTTGGTTGTGGAGATAATCCAGAGCAGAAGCCACATCTCTTACTATGCATATTCGTTGTCCCAAGCTTAATGTTCTCTTTGGTCTTTCAGTCTGTCGATTAGGATGAAGCCACCTTTCAAGGCTGCCATTAGCCATGAACTGAAAGATTATTGCTTTGAACTCATTATTTTCTGCATCCAAAGTTGAGCACAGAGTCACAGATTTAAGAATATTTCGATGGCGTACAATTCTTAGCACATCACACTCCGTTAAGTAACTGTCATGTGCACCGCGTTCATTCAAGTTGAATACTTTGATGGCCACAATGTCAGTGTCAAACTTGAACCTGCCAACATAAACTGATCCAGTACGAGTTGAACTGATTCTATGGACTGGCGAGAACCAGTTTGTAGCTCTAGCAATGTCACCATAGGATATCTTCTTCAGTGTCTCTTGGTGGATTGGAAATATTTCCACATCTCTTCCTGTCCCAGGAGTGAGGAAGCACAACGCATTCCTCAATGCACCAAGCTGTGGAAATATACAAATTCCTTCTCCTCTCCAATGAGTAACAACAAGATGCAACAGATTACATATTTTACTGTGCAGTGTGGCTGTATGCACTTGTATTTTCTTCCAAAGACTGAATAAACAAAACAAGAATAGCAGGAAAGCTACCATGACCATTGGCACCACTACTGGCAGAAGTGGCACATGTTTCTTTTTCTTAGTGTCTGTGATGTCACCACAAGGTGGCAGAGCTAGCATGGAGAAGCTTGCACACAGCCCCTTGTTGCCCTCCAAATGTACGCTACTGGAATTTTCAAAGACCCCTTGTGTCGGAACTTCCCCTTGAAAGTTGTTGTAAGACAGATCAAGCTGCTCTAACATAACAAGGTGTACAATGAATTCTGGCACAGAACCGGATAAGTGATTTCGAGAAAGATTAATATACTGGAGGCAGAGCAACTTCGAAAATGTTGTAGGGAGACCTCCAGAAAACATATTGTTGGAAAAATTTAGAAGGACTATATGTCCCAGTTGGCCAATATCCTCTGGTATTCCCCCCGTGAGATTGTTGAATGACAGGTCCAAACCCAAAGAGAGGGGAGGACCATGAAATATTTCTTTTGGTAACAATCCATCAAGGCTGTTAGAGGACAAGTTCAGCTGAACCAACCCTAAGCACTGACCCAAACTTTTAGGGATGTTTCCACTGAAGTCATTGTCGTCAAGGAAAAGCTTTCCCAATTGACTAATGTTACCAATTGAGGAAGGGATCTGACCTGATAATTTGTTTTTGGATAGGTTCAAGATAAATAGGTTTCGCAGCTTCCCCATCGAAGCAGGTATACTTCCTGAGAGCAAATTGTTTTCCATGCTAAGCATAGTGAGATTAACAAGATTGCTTATCTCAACAGGTATGGAGCCTGATATTTGGTTGGACCCAAGCAACAAATATTCAAGGCTTGGGGAAAGATTAGATATTGATACAGGTAGGCTGCCATTCATCATATTTCCCTCCAGGGCCAATTTTGTCAGCTGTGTGCAATTTGTTAGGGAGGAAAGGAATTGCCAGTCATATGCTTCTAGCTGATTCCTTCCTAAAAGCACTTGACGCAATTTTGCCAACGACCCAAGAGACGGAATACGACCATGCAAGGAGTTATTGGATAGGTCAAGCACCTGGAGATTTGGTAGTGTGTAGCCAATGTCAGATGGCAACTCCCCAACAAGGCCATTGCTGCTTAAGCTAAAGTATTTGAGTGAAGACAACTTGTAAAGGGGAACCGGGACATGGCCTGACAAGCTATTGAAACTCAGATCCAGTTGAAGAAGCTTTGAAATGTGACCCAAACTTTCTGGAATCAACCCTGTAAGTTTATTTTGGCCTAGTAATATAGAGCGGAGAGAAGAAATATTTCCTATTGAAGGAGGTATGCTTCCAGAAAGGAAGTTCTCAGTAACACAAAGGTAATTGAGGGCTGTGACCTTATCAAAAGGTGGGATACCACCAGTGAAAGAATTCATCTGGAGATCAACCGTAGTAAGTGTGGATGAATTAGCAAACAAAGTTGCCGGGATGCCACCAGCAAGGTTATTACGCGAGAGGATCAGCGTGCTGAGTGAGGAGCTACTGGCCAACGAGCGAGGAATACCTCCAGTGAGACTGTTGTTTGAAAAATCGACATAGCTGAGAGACAAGCTAAAGCCTAACGAATCAGGGATGTTACCTTCAAGATGGTTGCCGGCAAGCATCAGAGTTCGGAGGCCAGGAAGCATGCCCAGCTCGTCAGGGATGGCTCCAGATAGGCTATTATGTGTAAGGTCTATCTGCGACAGAGATGTCAGGTTTGCTATGCAACCAGATATCTGTCCAGCGAGATGCATGGAGGTGAGGTCTATCGAGACCACACGGGGTGGAAGCCTTGTGCTGCAAGTGACCCCTGACCAGTTGCAGAAGTTGCGTGAGGTGTTGCGCCATGAGTTCAAGATGCCAAGTGGGTCGGAGGTGATGCCGGACTTGAAGCAAAGGAGTGCTTGCCGGTCGATCTCTGTTTTGTTTGCTCCAGCAGCTGTGACTACTGTAATATTGATAGACAAGAGGATAAGTAAGCAATAGAGAAGGGAGACGATGGAGCACATAGCTTCTGAGAAATAGAAGGCCCTAAAAGAACTAGACTGCAAATTAACTTGGAGTGTTCGGATAGGAGCTTCAAAGCTCTCATGTTCATATATCTTTGAGGAACTACCGGTAATCTGCCATGGAGTTGACGCTACGGTTGACTAGTACTCCTACTGGACTGGGAAAACGCGTGCCACTGCATAATGTTTTGGTGTATGTCAAATCGAAGCTCCAATAATAATTGTTGTAACAGCTAACAAATGGATTTAAAAAGAAACTAAAGGTGCCAAATTTGACCCGTATCACAGCCAGTCACAAGAGCAGTCAGTCACAGCCAGAGCAGACAAGCTAGCCTGCCTACCTGTCCAGATTCAGCATTCCAATTGGCATTGGAGACAGTGGTCCTCGGCAAGAACAAGAAGCGGTTGCAGGTTAGCGCGGCTCTGGCGAGGCTAGGAAGCTGGTGTTTCGGGTAGGGATTCTCATCAACCAGCGGCGCAGCGAGTGTGGCGTGTGCTTGCAATGTCGTAGATCCCAACGGAGGCAGCGGAGATGGTTGGGAAGGAGAGATCGAGGGTGGTGGCCATGGATACTGTGAAGCTTGACAGCGGCGATTGATGGCGATGGAGCGGGCCAGGGGACGCATTGATGGGCGGTGTGGTGGTAACGGGCGCAGGGGATGGAGCTTGGTCTGGCGGTGATGGCATTGGTTATTGCCGGTTTAGATGCCATGACGTGCTTTATCAGGGCGATTGAAGAAGGGGATTTAAGAGGGGAGTTATTGGAGTGCGGTGGTGGGTTGGATTGATGTGCGGGAGTGATGGAATAGGCGCTTGGTTGTGAGCTCGGGCACAACAATGGTGGAACTAGAACTCTGGAAGTTGGCCTGCCGTCGGCAGAAGGTGCAAGACAGCTAGGGTGGGGCCCACCCATCGGTGACACAGAGAGTGGAAGATGGAGATGGGTCGGCTGTTTGACACAAGCGGGCTGGCGCGTGTGTTTGGTTCTAGGGTTAGGTTAGGTTGGACCCGTTTCTACGACTGTTTGGTTTGGAGAACATCTGGGTTGGGTTGGCTCCTAAAGAGAATATGCTCTTTAGAGGCAGGTTCACCCCGTTCCTTCAAATCAGAGAAATTAGGGTGAACCCACTTCACGTCGGGCATGCCAAGGAGACACGGGCGAGCAGAGAACCGTACGGCGGCAGAATCGGACCGGGAGAGCAGGGGGCCGCGACGGCGGCAACATCGGAGCAGACGAGGAGAGGTTCGCGGTGGACGCACTGGACCAGCATGGGCATGCGAGGCGGTCGACCGAGCTGGATCCGTGCGAACAGGGGGTCGCGGCGGCGGCGCCAAACCAGCGCAGGCAAGCAGAGGGCCTCCGCACCGGTGAGCAGGCAGGTGGCGGAACAGAGCAGGCAGGCCACGGCCGTGGCGGTACAGACGAGCGCCATTGGTGCAGAGCAGAGCTGGCGGAGCAAAGCAGGCAGGCCGGCGGCCGCACCGGTGAGCAAGCAGGCCGTGGCTGCGCAGTGGAGCGACATCCAGTGAGGAGGCAGCAGGGCGCAGCCGCACTGGTGAGCAGGCAAGCCATCTGCATCCATGCGAGTAGAGCAGCAACAGCCATAACTAGAGGAGAGAGAGGGGCAGGGAAGAAAGAGTTAGAGACTGACATGCTACGTGTCAACTTCCCAACCCCTCCCAACCTAGCACTTTAACCAAACAAAAAACCTGGGATGAACCTAACCCTCCGTCCAAACAAGAACTGGGTTCCCCCATCCCTCAAAACAGGGTTGGGTTGAACCCACCCCTTCTCAACCCAGAACCAAACACACACAAAGTTTACGGGTAGGTTGAGTTTCAGCCCGAGGGAGGATTTTGGACCCGCCTATAAAAGGAAAAAGAATATTACAGTAGAAGAGAAGGAATTTTAGGTTAAAATTTGGGTGAGAAATTTGCTGTCGATAGAAATGAGATTTTATAATTTTTCAAACATAATGTTAAACTAGGTTCAAATTATTTGATCTATTAAACTTTGAAATAAAAATTATTAGAATATATTTTGAAATACATGATTTTCAAACACATTTGTAAAACCCTTTTAAGAAAATCACTTAAAGACTATTTTAAGTTACTTTGAATTTTTTTAAATTTATTTGAATTATCATTTCAAAAACCATTTTGAACTTTGTTTTGTAAATGGATCAAAAACCTATTCAACGCTTAATCGAGTTTTTAGAATTTGTTTTTACTCAAATAAATTAGTGCAACAACATGAATGCAACTCTCTTAGGAAAATTAACTCCAAAACCTTTTATAATATCATTTCTATTTGACAAAGTTTATAACAAACAAACTAAAGCTCACATAATTTTTGAAAAATATTAAATCATTTATTTTATCCACATCACAAAATAGAAAGTTTATGGTGTGACAAATGGTCCTACTCATTGCTATGCAGCTCCAGGTCCTCTCGAAATGAATGGAAAGCGACCACACGACAACACATTAGTTGATTATTTCTATCCTCGGCCTTATAAATCATGTCAAAGTCACCACACAACCAAGAGAAGGAAGCCTGCCCATAGATATCGTAATTCCTGGAGAAAACGACTTATCATACTAGCACCATCAAGGAGAGTTCGATAATTGATCATGAGACTTCAAAAAAGCTTTCTTTGATATAACAGAGAGTTTTGCGCGCACATCTCGCATACCAGGTCTCTCTTTTGGAGATTGCGTGGAACATGAGAGACCAAGTGCAACCAGAGGAATAATGCAGCTTTGCATCCATACTTCTGCACACGGTTGAGATTCCTCATGCAACATATTGGGATCTACACCAGTAGAGAACTAACTTTCGGTTCTAGGCTTTAGTCTCGGCTATTTTTTTGCCCGGGACTAAAGACAGGATTAGTCTAGGTTGGAGCAATCAACCGGGACTAAAGTCCCTTGCCCAATGGCTAGGGGCGTAGCTTTAGCAGGAGGGGACCTTTAGTCTCGGTTCGTGGCTCAAACCAGTACTAAAGGTCACCCTCCAATCCCGGTTGGAGCTACCAGCCGTGATTAAACCTTTAATCCCGGTCGGTGGCTCCAACCGGGACTAGAACTCTATCTTTAGTTTGGGTTTATAACACAAACTGGGACTACATGTCCCGTGCTATATACTTTCTTCTTCTTCCCCCAGCCTGAGCC
Source organism: Saccharum spontaneum (assembly GCA_022457205.1). Taxonomy (NCBI): domain Eukaryota; kingdom Viridiplantae; phylum Streptophyta; class Magnoliopsida; order Poales; family Poaceae; genus Saccharum; species Saccharum spontaneum. The sequence continues at coordinate 11,927,803 of CM039602.1, read as the reverse complement.
ATTTCAAGCTCTCTACCTGCTCTTTGTTCTTGCTCGTGGAAGGAGTCCATGCTTGCGGGATTGGTGAAGACTTCATTCCTCCATCCATTCTTCGGTTCTAAAGGTAACCAACTTCATCCTCCCATATTTCATCACTAGCATGGCTCATTTCGTGGTCTACAAATAGAGAAATTTATGGTTTTTTAAATTGGGAATGATTGTGGATTATTTATTTATATACCATTTGAGCTTGAAATCACTTGATAGTTTGAATATTAAGATGAAGAAAGCTTATAGTAGTTCATCAAAACTAGTATGCACCTTTCATTGTCTCATTTCATGGTCTAGAAATAGAGAAATTTTTGGTTTTCTAGATTGGAAATAATAGTGGATATTTTTATTTATATGCCATTTGAGCTCAAAATCACTTGATAGTTTGCAAATGTATATGAAGGAATCTTATAGTAGCTCATCAAAACTAGTATGCACCTTTCATTGCCTCATTTCATGCATAGTTTAGAAATTAAGAAATAAAAGGTTTTTTAGTATATAGCTCATTTAATTTCATGGTTCATAAAATGAGAAACTTATAGTAATTGATGAAAATGAGTATAGAGAGTCGTAGATGGCGACTGCTTCCGAGTCCTCGGCCTCGTATGGGTCCCTAAGCGACTAAGGCCGGACCTACCTCTCATTACATGCGGCAAGTGTTAGCAGAAGATTATGAGGGAGTGCAGGGTGAAGAAGAAGGGTCCCAACTAAGGACGCATCTTCTACATGTGTCTGGATCGTGAAGTGAGTAATTTTTTTTGTCATGTTTTATTATGGTTTGTAGCCATTTTTTGTGATGATTTTGATTAAAGTTCTTGATTTGTTGTTATAATTTCAGTGGGATAGCACTAGATCATGTGACGGTTAGTACTGAGAGGAAGAGTATGTTGAGTATATGTCACACCCTAAAATTTCTGATTTTGGGTTGTGCATAGAAAACACTAACTAAAATAAATATTTTAATATTTGGATAGAACTTGTCAACATTAGTTTAGGTTTCCATATATTTTTATTAAAAGAAAAATAGTGATTTTTGATTATTTTGGAATTAACTTGACGGGCTTTGGTTGATGTGATGCTTGTGTGGTGCTCTGAAATCATGTCTAATCGGTGAGATTTACATGGTGAATTAGAAGTAGTTCTTTGGAAGTCACCAATCTGCAGAAGAAGAATATAAGTTTAAGGCAAGTATAATATGGGATATTCCTTGTTGTCCTATTTATGATTTAATTAGACATATGCATGTGTCAATATGGAGCAAAGTAAGGACATCCTAGTTTTTCATTACCTTGTACCTTGTTACCAATGGGTTTACTCTTGCATATGGGTAGTTGCTAGCGCCCAACTTAAATATACTGGATCTAAATAATGATTGATAATTATATGCAACATACGTTAAAATTTGCTTTTGAGGAACCAGACTAAGGGCAAGAGAGCTTTTTCTTATCATGATACTCTTGGCCCTCCATAAGGACTTATTCATCGGCAAAAGCTGGGACATACAGTACAACTGTGAGAGCCACATGGCTCTGGCTTTAGTCAAGTATGAAGACCTTTTCTAATATGCTAGAGGTTACCCGAAAGGGCGTAAAAGGGGTCTGCCAACTCGGGTATAGTTTGGCTCCTGTCCCTATGTGTATAGACTGCGTGTCATTGTGCCATTTGGGAAGGGGAGACCTATATCTGCTTGCCACCGAAACCTAGCGGCCCTAACATGTTAGACGAACTTTTGAAAGGCTTCATAGTGAACCCTGTCGGCCTTCCTTGGAAGTGGGCTAAGAGGCTGATCACCTTGGACGAAAGGGTAAATCACGACTCACAGTGAAAGTGTACACCTCTGTGCAGAGTTTAATAAACTGTTATAACAGTTGTGCCTACGGTCACGGGTAGCCCAGAAAACTCATGAAATAGATGAATTGTTGCTGATGATAATGTAATGATGCTCATTAAATGATGATGATTCATATTGATTACTTATTCATGATACTAGTGGGGTTACTTGGAGCCTAAGCATAATCAAACTTAATTAATGATAGATGTAACTTATTAAAAGCAAATCGCAGTTAAACCAGTGTTTACCTTTTGAGCCTCATGAACCCCATGTTATATTTGCTGAGTTCGACATGGACTCACTCTTGCTATTTTCCACACCTTAGGATAGTCTCTGGAGTTATTAGGCTTGTGATCAACCAGTCAGTTTGTTCCTGGAGTGAAGTCTACACCTGGTGTTCGGAGTTGTCTTTCCGCTATGTTGCTCTCTAAGGTTATATCTTATATTATTGCGTTATGTTTATTAAGCATTTGTCTCTTGATATTACACTTATCTGCGGCTATATGTGAGATTTGACTTCTTTATTTCACATATAGTGTATATCTGGTTTTGTTCTTAAAACCGGGTGTGACAGAGTGGTATCAGAGCGGTGTTGACTGTAGGACATATGTCAAGTAGCACTAGACGTACTCTAAAACTTATTTTACTATAAAACTATTTTCTTACCTCTTGACTCTTTGGTTTTGACTATTTTCTCTTCCTTGTCTTGGTGTATCCCCTCCTTGATAGCTTCCTTTGAGCTATTATTTCTTACTCCCTTGGTTTTTGTTTTATGTTGCTTTTACTAAGAGTTTTCTGATCTCACCTTATTCAAAAGTTCGATGGCCTCTTCATCATCTATAATCTGCCCCGTAGGATGACCACCATTGTTGAAGAAGCACGTGTAGTGTCGATGATTGTGTTGTGTGCTTGTCTTGTTTGATGTGATGCCTGTGTGTCGCCTCTGTTCTTGTGTTCCAAAGAAGGCCCGGTTTCATCTTGAGAATTAGCTCGATCTATGTTAAGTGGGGTAGTGTCATTGTTGACACTATTTTTGGCACGTGTCAAAATGATCAGAGTGGGCTAATCGGCAGGAGGAAAGTTACTGTATACGGCGATAGAAGGGTGCTGATGAAAATCAATTTGTATGGGTTGTTGCCGATGAATGGTGGTGACCGACGGGAAGGTAGACTTAGATTCAGAGGCATTGCTGATAAGATTGGAGATGTTATTGCCGATGCCGATGAAGGAAGATTTGAAGACTACTGCCGATGGAGCCTGTGATAACAGGAAGCATGCCGATGAAGGAAGATTTGAAGACTGCTGTCGATGATAACAGGTATCATGCCGATGGAGAGGAGGTCGATGAGAATTGTATCGTAATTGAGGCGGACAGGGAAATAGATAGGTGTTGATTTCCTTTTCTATATTTGTTAGAGTATGATTCATGTAAGAGTCACGTGTTTCCTTAGGTATGGACTCGGTGTCCTAGTCGTGTTTGGTTATGTTTCCTTAAATCAGGGTATAAATATAGATTGAGGGGCAATGTAATAGATATATCAATCAATATCAAACCAATTTTACTCCTATTTGCATCTACTTACTTTTCGACGACTTCGCCAATTTGCGTATTTCTTCTTTTTACGAGTTCTCATCGATTCGACGAGCTGCATCGCTTCAGTGCGACCTTCGGCGATCCTCGAGTTCCGCGTGAGTACCTCTTGGCCGTGGCTTCCGGGCGTATCGCTATTGTCAGGACCAAAGTACTCGAATCTTTCATCCTTGTCGATTAACAAGTCAAATCGACTGGCACGCTTTGGATATCGATTTGGGTATTAGCCCTTTGTGTTTGCAGATCCACTTTTGCATCAACACATCTTTTGGCACGCTCGGTGGGATCAATCAATACGATCAATATGTTCAATCCTGAGATCGATTCGGGGAACATCATCGCGGTATCAGAAGATCTTAAGGAAGATCAGAAGCAGGCTATGGAAAAGGCTATAGAAGAAAACAGGCAGCTTTGCCTGAAATCATTCAGCATAAACAAGAGCGGACAAGTCATCCAGAAGCAAGATTTGCCGTTGCCTCGGCAGGTTACCTTTGACTCTAATCCTGGTAAACTTCAAGAGATGGTTAATTCTGCAGTAAATCATGCTTTGATTAACCACTCCAATGTGCTATCCAATACTGTTCATAATGCTGTGGTTCGAACTTTTAAAGGACAAAGGTCACCACATTACATTGGGCCAGCTTATCACCAACCAGAACCGGCATCGGTCAATACTCCATCGGCTCCCTCAGCCGTTGTGGGTACAGAAGTTACTTCTCCTCTAGTATCGGCAGGCTTACCTAATATTCAATCTACACCGATACGATCAGATCCGGTACTTTCAGGTGGACGAGTTCAGCTTAATACAGATATATCGGCATCAGCTATGTCAGGTCCTGTGTCTCAGAATAGTCAGATTCCTGCTAATTGGTGGGGATATGGTATGCCTCCAGAGTCATCTGCCTTCAATCCTGGGTTACCTCAAGTGTTTGACGCAGCGGGAAAAGCTCCTATATCATCGGCTGTTTCGCCGATGGCTCAAGTGCCTCAATATGCTACATCAACTGCTGTGCAACCAACTCCAGGAGGTTTCCAGATGCCTTTGTTTCAAGCACCCAAAATAAGTCCATCGGCAAGCTTACTGCCGATGCAGCAGAAAACCCCTGCTATGAGTCAACCTGGGGTGCAGTTCATGCCTCAAGCTGGTTATACTAATTATCCAACAATGTCAGCAAATTATCAGCCATCGGTAAGTTTTGTACTGATGAGTTCTAATAATGGTTGGTCAGAACAGTTACCTGTTCAGCATACAGTTCAGCAAAATCAGCAAGTTGCAGGGATTCAGCAAGGTCATATGCAAGCTGGTTTTCAGAATCAAGCATCGGCAGCTCAACCGATGAATCCTTTCCAGCAGGTTAGTGGACCACAAGTAACGGCGAATATGCCAATTGCTGGAGATCGTGTGCCACAACGATACATGGAGGGATATCAGCAGGCATCTCCTGTAGAAATTCAGCCAGTTCATCAGCAGGAAGCTGATGCTTTTTGGGCCGATAAGATAGCAGAAATCATGAGAGATCAATTTGAGATAAAACCCAAAAGTCAATACTTATTCTTATCGGACTCCATACCCTCCAGCATATGATTTAATTCCTCTCCCAAATCGGTACAAGGTACCAAATTTCACTAAATTCTCTGGACAAGATGATACATCAACGATGGAACACGTCAATCGCTTCATTATTCAATTTGGAGAGGCAGCTAGCAGAGATGAATTAAGAGTTCGATTATTTTCATCATCTTTATCTGGATCAGCATTCACATGGTTCATTTCATTACCGCCAAATTCTATTATTACTTGGGCTGATCTAGAAAAATAATTTCATAAATATTTCTTTGCTGGAATCCAAGAAAAGAAGCTTACCGATTTAGTAAAATTGAGACAGCGTAATGATGAATCGGTAGAAAGCTTTGTGCAAAGGCTACAAGATGAAAAAAATAAGTGCTACAGCTTGGTGCTTGATGATCGGCAGCTTGCCGATCTGGCTTTCCAAGGGTTATTGCCACATCTTAAGAACAGATATGCCTCTCAGGAGTTTGAAAGCCTGAGTCATCTTGTACAAAGGATCTCTGATCAAGACACTAGGGTTTTTGAGCCTAAAAAGAATTGGAGCAAAAAAGTATCATTTATTGAGGAGGTAGAAGATTCTGATTCTGATGAAGAACCAATTATCGGCTTAGCTGAGTGGGTTAAGAATAAAAAGCCGATATCTTATCCCTTTGGTCAGAAAGAGCCAGAGAAATTTACCTTTGATATCACCAAAGCCGACAAGATATTTGATCTTTTGCTTCAAGAGGGCCAAATTAAGCTATCACCTAATCATGTGATCCCATTAGCAGAAGAGTTGAAGAAGATCTTGTACTGCAAATGGCACAATGCAACTTCACACAGTACAAATGAGTGCAAGGTGTTCAGGCAACGGTTACAATCGGCTATTGAATCTGAGAGAATTAAGTTTGGCAATTCCAAGACCCAGAAACCGATGAAAATTGATCAACACCCTTTTCCAGCAAATATGTTGGATGCCAAGGGTAAGACTAAAGTATTGACATCAGAAGCTACTGAGAAAAACGTATCAGTGAATCCCCAGCATCGGATAACTACCGATGATGCGAAAAGTAAGGGCCTGCTGGGAGAAAGTAGTAGTTCCAAAAAACCTCCTCGACCTGGCATTGTGATTACCCATCGAAGGCAGCAGGAGGGTTGGTGTCAGCGTAGGGACCGATATCGACAACAGCAAGAAGAGAGACGTCGGAAAGAATGGTATTGGCATAAAGATCATTAGAGGTGCCCGTTTTTCATCTATTGCTGGGAAGAAGGTATTAAATTGCCAACTGTTGAAAATTGCCCTGAGTGCAATGGTTATTATGGGGCCAATCGGCCAGAAAGGAGGTTTCAACCTGGCAATCAGAGTTTATCCATCAATGAGCCGATCAGAGGCAGAGCATCAATGCATGATCGGCTGGGGGGCAGACTTAGTGTACATGAAAGGCTTGGTAAGCGCACTGGATATTTTCTAAGGAATCAAGAGGAGCTTGAGGAGATGGCAAACGCAAGAGTTCCCGATGAAGAAATATTCTACAGGGACCCTAATATACGTCGTGTAGAATCAACTAGGACCTGTTATCAGCCGGTTTCAAGAACTATTCCTCGATGGTGCCCTGAGGGTCTGACAAAGACACAGAAAAGGAGGATGCAGCGTGAGCGTCAGGAGGATCTATACCGAGAGGAAAGTTCCTCCAATGAGAGGTCTGGCCATCAGCGGTGGCAGGTGAAACACAAAAATAAGGGTCTATCGGCAGATGTTAATATGGCATTTAGGTTGCCGATGGAGTTTCTGGCACTTTCTGATGATGAGGAAGAAATTGTTCTCTCCGATCAAGTAGCTCAGCTGGCACTAGATCCAATGATGGCTTTTTTTGAGAAACCTACTGATGACGAGAGACAACATCTCAAAGCTTTATTTGTGAAAGGCAGAGTTGATGGGCAGCCTGTATCCAAGATACTTATCGACGGAGGAGCAACAATTAATATTATGCCTTATGTGATGTATCAGAAACTTGGTAAAGGAGATCAAGACTTGACCAAAACCGATATGATGCTGAAAGATTTCGAAGGCAATGTGTCACCGGCTAAAGGGGCAGTATGCGTTGAATTGACCATCGGCAGCAAAACCTTGCCGACAACATTCTTTGTTATTAATGACAAAGGTGCATATAATCTGCTTCTAGGAAGGGATTGGATTCATGCCAATTGTTGTGTTCCTTCTACAATGCATCAATGCCTCGTATAGTGAATTGGGGATAAGATTGAGGTTGTCCCTGGTGATTCTTCTTATATCATCGCATCGGCAGAATCAGATACTTATGAGCGAACCAAATGCATATCAGGAGAAGTTTGGGAAAAAGAGTTCCTTAGAGTTGTTGATTATGAAATTCCACCGATCCAAGCAGTCGGTTCTGAAGAAGAGTTTTAATAGATAGGTTTGCCGATGATGGAAAATTAGGTCAGGGGTTCACATCGGCTGATGATTTAGTAGAGATAGATATTGGTGATGGCAATAGGCCAAGACCTACTTTTATTAGTGCTAAGTTAAATTCCAAGTGTAAGCAGCAAATAACCAATTTGTTAAAAATATATAAAGATTGTTTTGCTTGGGATTATACTGAGATGCCTGGATTAGACCGATCGATAGTTGAACATCGGTTACCTATCAAATCTGGATTTCGGCCACATCAGTAGCCAGCGCGCCGATGCAACCCTAATATACTTCCTGACATTAAGGCCGAAATAACTAAATTAATTGAGGCAAAGTTTATTCGGCAATGTCGATATGCGGATATGTTCTCAAGATCAACTAACAGCCGATGACTATGATACTCTTATGAAAGATGAGTTAGAAGATGTGGCAGGTCATCGGTTAAAGGCTTTAGTTAGCATCGAAGAAAATAAGAAAAGAGTAGCCAGATGGTATGACAAGAAGGGTGAAGGTAAAGGAGTTTGCCGATGGAGATCTGGTTTGGAAGTTGATTTTACCGATTGGGACTAAAAGTTCAAAGTTTGGAAAGTGGTCTCCTAATTGGGAAGGTTCACATCGGATAAATCAGTCTGTTCCTGGCAACGCATATATTCTAGAAACCCTCGAAGGGGTTGTGTTTCCTAGAGCATTAAACAGAAAATATTTAAAGAAATATTACCCTAGTATCTGGATGGATGCATAAAAGTATAAGTGCCGATAACAGTCCTATCGGCTAGAATCATATAAGGATATCAGTGTTTCATAAAGTGCCGATGCAATAGACAAGATTTACAAATTTAATAAAGATTGGATAACCGATATCACACGCAGGTGAATCTGATCGGCTTCCTTTATCTCTTTAATGTCTTCATCGGCAGCACCCTCCACAGGCTTAAGTTTTTTCTTCATTGCCAGGGCTTTGCGAGCTTGGATGTCTCTTTCTTGCTGAAGGGCCTTGATGGCATCAGGTAGCTGGTTTTCTTCTTGTCTGGCATGAGTTAGGGCTGTATCGACTTCTTTCAATTCAGCCAATAGAGCCATTCTCTTTGCCGATAAATCCAGGATTTTTTGCTTAAGTTCGGCACCCGAAGTCTGCAAGTTGCCGATGCTCTTGTGCTTCTCATCGGCAATCTGTTTCAGTTGTAGCATCTCTTCTTTGAGCTGAGCCTGAGCTGCTCTATCGGCAATACGTTGAACAGCCCTTTGATATTGCAGTTGTCGGCTTTCTAAGTGGGCTACTGGGAAGAGTGCTTCTTCAACATCGGCAAGGACCTGGCCACGGATTGTTTTGAAGATTGCCTTTGCAGGGTCCAAGTCATCTACCAGCTGGGCGGTATCTTGCTGCAGCAAGTTCAGGAGAGCCTCCAACTTGGACTTGATTTCTGCCAATATTGTTCCCAGTGCAAGAGAAGAGCCTGCTTCCTCTCTGTCATCATCAGAAACGTCGATGGCAAAGGAAAATAGACTGTTTGGAGAGTCTTGTTCCTAAAAACACGAAAAGAGGTCAGTTAAGGATAAGTATGAATATTATAAATCGGCTAGGTCAATCGGCTTACCTGTTTCAAGGCAATTTCCTATATTTGACTGGAGGAAGTGGCCTGGAGTGTACCGTGTGGAGGATCGGCTGAGCTTGCCGATGGGATATTCTCTGTGGTCTCATCGGTAGTTGGCCCTTAAGACACAATGGCCGATGGTGTTCCCTGTGCAGGACGATTGACTGCTTGCTCAGTTGCACCGGCCGATTCTGGCTGGCTGGGAGGCGCTGGATCAGCTGTTGGGATCGACACGGACTTCTGCCATTTTGGTTGTGCCTCAGCATCTGTTAAAGCTTTGCGCTTTGCTTGGGCCTAAGCAACGGTTGGCTGGGGGGCATCGGCACTTGTTGGTTGTGAAGGTTGGACATCTGGTACACTTGCCGATGTACCCATTTGTTGCTGCAAAACGGGTGTAAGATATGATATTTAACAGATTAAATGTAAAGTTGAAGGAATACCTCTAAAGGTTTATCAGAGATGGTGGTGCTTGATGTCAGAGGAATTGCCGATGATGATCCAGCAGTGGTTCTTACACCTTGAAAATTAGTGTTAATACAGTTTGAGATCGGCATGAGTTGAAATAAACAGGGTTGTTACCTTAAATGCTTTGATTAGGGTCGTAGCAGCAGACAATGGAGTGGCTCTAGCTGTAGCCAGTTTGGACTTGGAGGTGATTGTCTTGGCACGAGTCCTCTGATGAGTCAAAGCAGCCAAGGTGGGGGCGTTGTAGCCGATTGGTGATATCGGGGAGATAGGCCGAAGATCGAAGGGTTTCCCACTCTTGCTTATAGATGGTGCCGGGTTGTTGACCTGTCACAAGAAAGTTAGTTGCCAATATATAAAAGAAAAGGCAAAAGGGTGTTAAAAGAAACTTACTACGTCATCGGGAATGACATGCTCAGGGTCGATCATGTGCTGATATGTATGAGCGGATGTTGCAAATAGTTGTCCCCTCCACTCTTGCCACCATTGCATATATGATTCAGTAATAAAAGATGCTGGCATCCAGGTGGATAGATCAACATCTGTAGCATCGACATCGGGGGAGAGTCGCACTACCCTGCTCCAGTCCGTTCCGCTGGTGATTGTTTCTCTCGGCTTAATCACATCGGCAAAACAAAGTTTGATTGGCAGCTGCCCAAAAGCCAATTGATGTGATACTGCCGATGGATTGTAAAATTCATAAGTGATGTTGGTGTTTTTCCCACTACCGAATGTATTCACTGGGATTGCCCTGGGAGTAATGATGGCCATCATAAGTTCATTATCCTGGATCAGGGTATCATCAGCAAGTTGAAAAGGAGAGGGAATCTGGTTTCTTCATCAATGTAGGGTACCCAGGCCCGATGATCATGAGAAAGACCGTTGTAGAAGCTTTGGAAGAATCTGCCGATCTGGTCTTCATTGGCCTCTGTTCTAGGAAGAACAATTATGGCTTCACCAAAATTGAGGGGTGGGCGTGTTGCCGATTCTTCATCTCCAAGTACGTGGTCTTCGGTGATTTCTTGTGGGAATTGTTGGGCAAAGAAGTCCCATTGCAAGCGTTTGTGCATGTGGGCATTCAGCCACATGTTAATAAACCACCACGGGCCTCCTAAGTTGCAGATGGGTTCACCAAGTAGAAGTTTCTGAGACACTTGGTGTAAAAGATGATAAGTAGAGCTCAGAAGATATCGGCCAAGAGGGAACCTTACACCGTTGGCCAAGAGTTCGGCTGCGGGGAGGAAAGAGTTGGTTGGTCCTACCGATCGACCACAGAAAATAAATTTTTCTAACCACATATTCAAAAATGTTGCATGTTCCCTCTGATTAACTATCCTGGTCCTCCTGTATTCTTGAATATACCCTGTCCAACCGTCGATATTGCGGGTATTCACTCTATATTTAGATTTCCTGCCATAGATGGAGGCTTCATCGGCAGTTGAAATATCCAGGCCAGTGAGCATGTATACATCGGCAAGTGTGGGGGTAGCTGGGCCATGTCCAAACATAAAATTGTTTGTTGTGTCTGACCAGAAGTAAGTAGCAACAATCATCATCGACTCATTCTTCTACATATCGGCAATGGATAGCCTAATGCATTGATCTAACTTCCGTTCTGCCCAGTACACTTGCATCGACCCGTTTACCCTCAAGTACCAATCTTTCCACCCTTTGGTGGTTTTGGGCCAGGAACGGAATGTATCTGTCCATAAATTCAGATAGAAATTCTAGGCTCTAAAAGGGATTCTGTTAACCTCTGCGTTGATCAGATCATTCGGATCTGGGTTGTCCATTGGACCTAGGCATTGGAAGTGCGGCTGATCGGTTGGAATAACTAACTTGTTGCATAGTTCCTAAGTTTGGAGGATCAAAAGAACAGAGAAAAAGAGGAAAAAAATTACCAACTTTATGAACTTGCACAGACCAAAGGAATTGAGGTAAAAGTAACGGAAGTGGAACGAAACGTAGGGACATCAAAATTGATTGCCATTATCCTGAGGAAGATGGGGGCACAAGCTGGAGACTTGAGGTTGATGCTGAAGAAGGTTCTTGTTGATTGAGGTCACACGGTTGTTCGTCGGGGTCACCGCCGGAAAGAGAGAATGCCAAAGGTTGGAGTCTGAGGGTAGAAGACGAGCGTTTCGAAGACTTTTATTTATAGGCCGGTTGGAATAGGGGTATTCTGGACTTATCTCTCTGCCGCGCGCGTGTAGGTCGAGGTAGTTCAGATGGATATGGTAACTGTTCGCACGATAATCAAGGGATTGTACAGATGATTTGATGGCAAGTAATCATGACTCGGAAGAAATCTCGGCACATGATATTTTAATTCTGAAAGCGGCGGCGTTATTATGTTAGGATCATGCCGACGGACTATTGTTTCGATATCTTAACCATAATCGGAGCAAGAGTGGTTGAAGATTGTGCCATATTTATTGAGGTGCGTGAATCGGGACTATATTCGATTAGATTTGGTAACAGATTATGTTATGCTTGGAGGATGAGTTAAGATAATTGGGCGAAGGCAATCGTTGTCTGGAGTAAATTTCGGAGCATCAATGGTTTTATACTCTGAAATTGGGGGGCATGTGTTGACACCATTTTTGGCACGTGTCAAAATGATCAGAGTGGGCTAATCGGCAGGAGGAAAGTTACTGTATACGGCGACAGAAGGGTGCCGATGAAAATCAATTTGTAAGGGTTGTTGCCGATGAATGGTGGTGACCGATGGGAAGGTAGACTTAGATTCAGAGGCGTTGCTGATAAGATTGGAGATGTTATTGCCGATGTCGATGAAGGAAGATTTAAAGACTACTGCCGATGGAGCCTGTGATAACAGGAAGCATGCCGATGCAGGAAGATTTGAAGACTGCTGCTGATGATAACAGGTAGCATGCTGATGGAGAGGAGGTCGATGAGAATTGCATCGTAATTGAGGCGGACAGGGAAATAGATAGGTGTTGATTTCTTTTTCTATATTTGTTAGAGTATGATTCATGTAAGAGTCACGTGTTTCCTTAGGTATGGACTCGGTGTCCTAGTCGTGTTTGGTTATGTTTCCTTAGATCAGGGTATAAATATAGATTGAGGGGCAATGTAATAGATATATCAATCAATATTAAACCAATTTTACTCCTATTTGCATCTACTTACTTTTCGGCGACTTCGTCAATTTGCGTATTTTTTCTTTTTACGAGTTCTCATCGATTCGACGAGCTGCATCGCTTCAGTGCGACATTCGGCGATCCTCGAGTTCCACGTGAGTACCTCTTCGCCGTGGCTTCCGGGCGTATCGCTGTTGTCAGGACCAAAGTACTCGAATCTTTCATCCTTGTCGATTAACAGGTCAAATAGATTGGCACGGTTTAGATATCGATTTGGGTATTAGCCCTTTGTGTTTGCAGATCCACTTTTGCATCAATAGTCATCTTCTGCCCTACTTATCTTTCAATCGATCCTAATTCTTGCCATTTTTCTCTTATATTGTCCTTGCCTACCCTTGGTTGTCATGCTATCTTCTTTATCTCATCTTAATGAAGGATCAACACAGGAAGGACTCATCAATAGTAGCAAGCTTTGGAGAAAGTGTTTCCTTCAACGACATTGCCAAGTGGAACGAGATTCTTGTTAAAAAGGGAGTAGTGTGTTGTTAAAGTGGTAATCTCCAAAAGAAACCTCCAAAGGCAATTATCCCAACTAGATGAACTTCTCATACATGCTTTTAAGATAACCAAACACTTTGTTAATGTGGGGTAGCATTCACTCCAATCATCATCAATCTCAAGTCACAAGACATGGAAAGCTCAATATCAATCTTTACCTTTTCTTATCAACGTTTGACAATTGTTGACCCTTGTCCTTACATCTTATAAATCCCGATTCAAGGAATTACAAAGACTTGAAGATCAATTTATCTTTCTCACTGGTCTCCCTGAATGGTAAAATAGAAAACTAGTCTACCCTTCTTCAACCAATGCTAATCTGTCACTTTTTTGTGATGTCTCATAAATCTTGAATCCAGGAGTTGTGAGCACCTTAAGATCTATCTTTATCTCTTATGTTATCTCTTGCTAATTTCCACTCCTTGTTTTTACACCTCACAAAGTGAAGACTCGATGATCAACCTTGATCTATCTTTTCAACCTCCTTTGATCCTCCTTTCCACCTATGCTGACTTTCAATCCTTTGACCTTCTGCCATTAACTCGAATCAATCTTAATGATCAATCCAATGTTCTCTTGTCAACCTTTGATAATCCTTGACCCTTATATCAGAACTTGTCAAAAGTCTCAAAACAACCTTATTGGTCTGCTTTATCTTTCTCCCTAGTCTCTCCGAATCTCGGGACGAGATTCCTGTTAAGTGGGGTAGAATTGTCACACCCTAAAATTTCTGATTTTGGGTTGTGCATAGAAAACACTAACTAAAATAAATATTTTAATATTTGGATAGAACTTGTCAACATTAGTTTAGGTTTCCATATATTTTTATTAAAGGAAAAATAGTGATTTTTGATTATTTTGGAATTAACTTGACGGGCTTTGGTTGATGTGATGCTTGTGTGGTGCTCTGAAATCATGTCTAATCGCTGAGATTTACATGGTGAATTAGAAGCAGTTCTTTGGAAGTCACCAATCTGCAGAAGAAGAATATAAGTTTAAGGCAAGTATAATATGGGATATTCCTTATTGTCCTATTCATGATTTAATTAGACATATGCATGTGTCAATATGGAGCAAAGTAAGGACATCCTAGTTTTTGATTACCTTGTACCTTGTTACCGATGGGTTTACTCTTGCATATGGGTAGTTGCTAGCGCCCAACTTAAATATACTGGATCTAAATAATGATTGATAATTATATGCAACATACGTTAAAATTTGCTTTTGAGGAACCAGACTAAGGGCAAGAGAGCTTTTTCTTATCATGATACTCTTGGCCCTCCATAAGGACTTATTCATCGGCAAAAGCTGGGACATACAGTACAACTGTGAGGGCCACATGGCTCTGACTTTAATCAAGTATGAAGACCTTTTCTAGCATGTTAGAGGTTATCCGAAAGGGCGCAAAAGGGGTCCGCTAACTTGGGTATAGTTTGGCTCCTGTCCCTATGTGTATAGACTGCGTGTCATTGTGCCATTTGGGAAGGGGAGACCTATATCTGCTTACCACCGAAACCTAGCGGCCCTAACATGTTAGACGAACTTTTGAAAGGCTTCATAGTGAACCCTGTCGGCCTTCCTTGGAAGTGGGCTAAGAGGCTGATCACCTCGGACGAAAGGGTAAATCACGACTCACAGTGAAAGTGTACACCTCTGCGCAGAGTTTAATAAACTGTTATAACAGTCGTGCCCACGGTCACGGGCGGCCCGGAAAACTCATGAAATAGATGAATTGTTGTTGATGATAATGTAATGATGCTCATTAAATGATTATGATTCATATTGATTACTTATTCATGATACTACTGGGGTTACTTGGAGCCTAAGCATAATCACACTTAATTAATGATAGATGTAACTTATTAAAAGCAAATCGCAGTTAAACCAGTGTCTACCTTTTGAGCCTCATGAACCCCATGTTATATTTGCTGAGTTCGACATGGACTTACTCTTGCTATTTCCCACACCTCAGGATAGTCTCTGGAGTTATTAGGCTTGTGATCAACCAGTCAGTTTGTTCCTGGAGTGAAGTCTACACCCGGTGTTCGGAGTTGTCTTTCCGCTGTGTTGCTCTCTAAGGTTATATCTTATATTATTGCGTTTATGTTTATTAAGCATTTGTCTCTTGATATTACACTTATCTGTGGCTATATGTGAGATTTGACTTCTTTATTTCACATATAGTGTATATCTGGTTTTGTTCTTAAAACCAGGTGTGACAGTATATCCAAAAATCTCTTGCAAAGGAGACTGAGGCGACTGATGAGAGTGCACCTATGTATGATGAGTCAGTGAACCAGCAGAAGAATGATCTGTTAGTTTTAGTTGAAATTGGTCGCGAAATCCTTATTCTGCTAAAGTGTATTGTAGGTTTAATTTGTTTAGTGCTATTTGGGATTCGAACCTGCGACCTCCCCTCACGCGATACCCCCCTAACCACTGCACCTCATACACACTTACATCTATAATGGATTTTCTTTCTCCTCATATTATGCTCAATTGAGTTTAAATTGATTGTTTGAGACCTTAAATGAATTTAAATAAAAAGTTGTCAACTACAAAGTCGTTTCTCCATCCAAAGTCGTTTCCCCCTAACCACTGCACCTCATACACACTTACTTTCATTTTGGTTGTTTCTCCATCCAAAGTCGTTTGAAAAACTCAAATTTTAAATTTGAGAAATTCAAACATAGTTTTTCTTGATAAGATGACTTTAAACCAAAAAGTTGTCAACTATAAAGTTGCATAACTTTTCAAGTTCTACAACTTTCATTTTGGTTCTTTCTCTATCCGAGGTCTTTTAAAAAATTTAAATTTCAAATTTGTGTAATTTAAACGTAGTTTTTCGTGACAAAATCATTTCAAATGAAAAAGTTGTCAACTACAAAGTTCTAGAACTCATCGAGATCTACAACTTTCATTTTGGTCATCTTTTCATGTGACTTGGTTTGAACAATTCAAATTTTGAATTTCAAAAAATGACAACTTCAAACAAGATTTTTTAATAACAAATGATTTGAGCTGCAAAAGTCATCAACAACAAAGTTGTAGAACTCATCAAGGTTTACAACTTTTATTTTGGTCATTTTTTCATCAGACAATGTGATAGTATACATTGTTAACAAATTCATAAATCTCTCACATAGTTTACGAAACTATACCAGAGATATGTCATTTGTGAACAATGTTTACTCCCACTTTATCGGATGAAGAAATGACCAAAATAAAAGTTATAGATCTTGATGAGTTCTACAACTTGTATGTTAATGACTTCTTCAACTGAAATCATTTGATGTTTCAAAATACTGTTTGAAGTTGTCATTTTTAAACTCAAATTTTGAAATGTTAAAAAAAGATGACCGAAATATTAGATGTAAGAACATAATAAATTGATAGAGCATGATTTTACAAAAAATTAGGAAAAAAATTAAGTAATTTGAAGTTAATACAAGGGAGAAAGAGTAGTTACAAGTTTTAGCCAGAGATTAAAAAGAGAGATAGAGTTCTTCGACCATTTAAAAATGGAATTTCAAAGAATTTTGAAACATCAAATGACTTCAAATGAAAAAGTTGTAAACAACAAAGTTCTATAACTTTACGAGATCTACAACTTTTATTTTGGTCATTTCTCCATCCGAGGTTGTCTGAAAAATTCGAATTTTAGTACTTATTTTTTTTATATTCGGCGTTTATTTCAAATTATTTGTAGTGGCCCTAGGTTATGAAAACCGCCACTTTAAATACATTTTAACTGGCTGTTTACTTAAGGCTGCCACCAGTAGAAATCATGTATTTTTACTGATGGTAAACTTAAGAAACAACGAGTGAAAATGAATTTACACTAACGATTCAAGGTCTGAACCCATAGTTTTGTTTCTACTAGCGCCTATACATTACGAACCATCATTGAAAAAATGGCCACCACCAAGAGAAATCGTTGCCGTACTAGTGAAGTTTAGGAGGGCTTGCCGGTCAATCTCGGAATTGTTGGTTGATCCTGCTGCTAAGATTGCGATTGTGTAACACCCTAAAATTTGAAGAGAAGAAAAATAGGAAAAATGTGATTTTTATATTTATTTTTGTGAAGCATGCAAATTTAGAATAAGAATAACTTTTATAAATTTAAAATCAAATATAAGGGTAGAAACATGATTGAGCATTCATGCTGCTGCATTTGAAGTTTTGTATTGAGTGGTTTAAATCAAATTCAAATCTGATTTGAAAATCATTTGAAAAATGAATTTGAAAAATTGGAAAAGGATTTCTTATTCTCTCTCTGCTCTCGGGCCGGCTTTCTTCACGGCCCAGCGAGCGCGGCCCGTTCCTTTCTCTCTCCCGGCCGGCCTTCTCATCTTGGGCCGAGCCCGCGTCAGCAGCGGCGGCCCCCTCACTCCCGCACCCCGCACCCGCGTGGGCCGAGCCCAGGCGCGGCATGCCGGCCCAACCCGTGTGCGCAGCCGCTCTGAGCCGCTGACACGAGGGGCCCGCTTGTTAGTGGCTGTCTTCCACCTTCCTTTCTTCTTCCTCCCGACGACGGCGGGATTCTCCTTTCCTTCTTCAACCGATCCGACTCGATCTCCCAATCCCTCCCTTTCCTTACTTACCGATGCCATCGGGGTATAAAAACGGAGCCCCCGCACTATTCCGCCCCATTCTAACCCTTTTGGAGCAGCCAAAACCGCCTAGGGTTAGCTCGCTGCGAGCTCGAGCTCCACCGTCCGCTCCTCCAAGCCGCACGCGTTCTTCTCTTCATCCTCGGCTACGGTTTTGCCCTAGGTGAGTTCGCGTTCGAGTTGTCTACCCACAGGTGCTCTCCGTTCGCGTTTTTGTGTACTGTGGCGCGAGTTAGGCCACTCCGGCCATGGCGCCGCCGTGGGAGGTCGCCGTCGGGACCAAACCCGGCCGGAGCGCCGCCGGCTCCCTCTCCGATCCCATCCGAGCCGTTCACTTTAGATCCATTGCCTAGATTCAGTGTAAGGATAAATCAGTTGTGCTGACAACACCAAAGGGTGATAGAATCAGGGTTGAAGTAAAAGTGCAAAAACAAGAGACCGCTACAGTGAACCAGCTCAATGATGGTGCCAACCAGGAGGATCCAGTTGTGGAGGAGTTCCCAGATGTGTTTCCGGAGGAATTGCCAGGTATGCCACCAGACCGTGACATTGAATTTATTATTGAATTATTACCTGGAACTGCACCTATAGCTAAGCGTCCATATAGAATGGGAGTAAATGAATTAGAAGAACTTAAGAAACAAATTAAGGAGTTGCAGGATAAGGGTTTTATTCGTCCTAGTTCTTCACCATGGGGAGCACCAGTGATTTTTGTGGATAAGAAAGATGGAACTCAGAGGATGTGTGTAGATTATCGGTCTCTTAATGAGGTTACTATTAAGAACAAGTATCCATTGCCTAGAATTGATGACCTGTTTGATCAGTTGAGAGGAGCTTGTGTATTCTCCAAGATTGATCTTCGCTCTGGATATCATCAATTGAAGATTCGTGCCAGGGATATACCCAAGACAGCATTTACCACACGTTATGGGTTATATGAGTATACAGTGATGTCCTTTGGTTTGACTAATGCTCCTGCATACTTCATGTATTTAATGAATAAAGTGTTCATGGAATATCTGGACAAGTTTGTAGTGGTATTCATTGATGATATACTAGTGTTTTCCAAGACGGAGGAAGAACATGCTGAACATTTGAGGTTGGTCTTGCAAAAGCTCAGAGAACACCAATTATATGCAAAAAGGAGTAAATGTGAGTTTTGGCTGAAGGAAGTTTCTTTTCTGGGTCACATTGTTTCAAATGGAGGGATATCAGTAGATCCTGGCAAGGTGAAAGATGTATTGAACTGGAAACCACCTATCAATGCAAGTGAGATCCGTAGCTTTTTGGGATTGGCTGGTTATTATAGGAGATTTATAGAGGGATTTTCAAAACTTGCAAAACCAATGACTGCATTGTTGGAGAAGAATGCCAAGTTTGTGTGGTCCGAGAAGTGTCAGGCTAATTTTGAGGAATTAAATAAAAGATTGACTACTGCACCCATCTTAGTTTTGCCAGATCTGAATAAACCTTTCTCTATCTATTGTGATGCATCTCGATTGGGATTGGGATGTGTTCTGATGCAAGAAGGTAGAGTTGTGGCATATGCATCGAGGCAGTTGAGGAAGCATGAGTTAAATTACCCTACTCATGACTTGGAATTAGCTGCAGTAGTTCATGCATTAAAGATATGGAGACATTATTTGATTGGACACAAGAGTGATATATACACTGATCACAAGAGTCTAAGGTATATCTTCACTCAAACGGATTTGAACTTGAGGCAGCGTAGATGGTTGGAGTTGATAAAAGACTATGATCTAGAGGTGCATTATCATCCCGGAAAGGCCAACGTTGTTGCTGATGCTCTTAGTAGGAAAAGTTATGCAAATGAAATACAAGTAATGCCTATGCCAAAAGAATTGTGTGCTGAGTGCAAGCATCTGAACTTAGGATTTACTACTAATGCAGTGGAACTAGTATTAGAACCTACCCTGGAGCAAGAAATCCGTAAAGGTCAGCAGAAGGATGAAAAGTTGAGAGAGATAGCTGAAAACATAGCGAAAGGTAAATCTCCAGGATTTCATAAGGATGAAAATGGTACGCTATGGTTTGGGAAAAGGCTGTGTGTGCCCGAAGATAAGGATATCCGAATGGCAATTCTGCGTGAAGCTCATGAGTCAGCTTATTCCATACATCCGGGGAGTACTAAGATGTACTTAGATCTGAAAGAGAAATATTGGTGGTATGGTTTAAAGAGAGACGTAGCTGAGTATGTTGCCTTGTGTGACACTTGTCAAAGGGTGAAAGCAGAACATCAGAGGCCTGCAGGATTATTACAACCTATGCAGATACCCGAGTGGAAATGGGAAGAGGTCGGTATGGACTTTATAGTTGGGTTACCACGGACTCAAAGAGGATATGATTCAATTTGGGTGATAGTGGATCGTCTGACTAAGGTTGCTCATTTTCTGCCTGTGAAGACTACATATAGCAGTGCGAAACTGGCAGAGTTGTATATGGAAAGAATAGTGAGTCTACATGGAGTTCCTAAGAAGATTGTGTCTGATCGAGGTACTCAGTTTACATCTCATTATTGGCAAAAGATACATGAATCATTGGGGACCAAACTAAATTTTAGTACAGCTTATCATCCCCAGACAGATGGTCAAACAGAGAGAATTAATCAGATATTGGAAGATATGTTGAGAGCTTGTGCTTTACAATATGGGACTAGCTGGGATAAGAGTTTGCCATACGCAGAATTCTCTTATAACAATAGTTATCAGAAGAGTCTCCAAATGGCACCGTTTGAGGCTCTGTATGGACGAAAGTGTAGGACCCCGTTGTTCTGGAATCAGACAGGGGAGGGTCAAGTGTTTGGGCCTGATGTATTAAAGGATGCTGAAAAGAAAGTGAGAATGATTAGAGATAATCTAAAAATAGCACAGTCCAGACAGAAAAGTTATGCTGATACTCGCAGAAGGGAGTTGACTTTTGAGGTAGGGGATTATGTCTACTTAAAAGTGTCACCCATGAGAAGTGTGAAGAGATTTAACATGAAGGGTAAATTGGCACCAAGATATATTGGACCTTTCAAGATTATAGAAAGACGTGGTGAAGTGGCATATCAGTTGGAATTACCCGAAAGTTTGGCAGGTGTACATGATGTGTTCCATGTGTCCCAATTGAAGAAATGTTTACGAGTACCAGAAGAACAGATTCCGATAGAGGAACTCACTGTTAAGGAGGATCTTACATATGAGGAGTTTCCGGTTAAAATTTTGGAGACTGCGGACAGAGTCACAAGAAGTAGAACAATCAAAATGTGTAAAGTACAGTGGAATCGGTATACCGCAGAAGAGGCTACTTGGGAACGAGAAGAGGATCTGAGAAAAACTTACCCGCAACTGTTTGAGTAAGCACCGGTCGAATCTCGGGTCGAGATTCATTTTAAGGGGGGTAGAATTGTAACACCCTAAAATTTGAAGAGAAGAAAAATAGGAAAAATGTGATTTTTATATTTATTTTTGTGAAGCATGCAAATTTAGAATAAGAATAACTTTTATAAATTTAAAATCAAATATAAGGGTAGAAACATGATTGAGCATTCATGCTGTTGCATTTGAAGTTTTGTATTGAGTGGTTTAAATCAAATTCAAATCTGATTTGAAAATCATTTGAAAAATGAATTTGAAAAATTGGAAAAGGATTTCTTATTCTCTCTCTGCTCTCGGGCCGGCTTTCTTCACGGCCCAGCGAGCGCGGCCCGTTCCTTTCTCTCTCTCGGCTGGCCTTCTCATCTTGGGCCGAGCCCGCGTCAGCAGCGGCGGCCCGCTCACTCCCGCACCCCGCACCCGCGTGGGCCGAGCCCAGGCGCGGCCTGCCGGCCCAACCCGTGTGCGCAGCCGCTCTGAGCCGCTGACACGAGGGGCCCGCTTGTCAGTGGCTGTCTTCCACCTTCCTTTCTTCTTCCTCCCGACGACGGCGGGATTCTCCTTTCCTTCTTCAACCGATCCGACTCGATCTCCCAATCCCTCCCTTTCCTTACTTACCGATGCCATCGGGGTATAAAAACGGAGCCCCCGCACTATTCCGCCCCATTCTAACCCTTTTGGAGCAGCCAAAACCGCCTAGGGTTACCTCGCTGCGAGCTCGAGCTCCACCGTCCGCTCCTCCAAGCCGCACGCGTTCTTCTCTTCATCCTCGGCTACGGTTTTGCCCTAGGTGAGTTCGCGTTCGAGTTGTCTACCCGCAGGTGCTCTCCGTTCGCGTTTTCGTGTACTGTGGCGCGAGTTAGGCCACTCCGGCCATGGCGCCGCCGTGGGAGGTCGCCGTCGGGACCAAACCCGGCCGGAGCGCCGCCGGCTCCCTCTCCGATCCCATCCGAGCCGTTCACTTTAGATCCTACGGCTGAGAATAGCCGATAACGGTTCGGCCGGCGTTTTTGCTAAAGAGACCCTGGGATTTTCAAGTATATAACCCGCAGTCCTAAAGCGTAAAGCTCAGAATACGCTTTGATTAAATGAAAACGTAATTCGTTTCAGAAAAAGAAAAATACGCTTTCTGATATTTACAGTTTTGCCATTCAATTTGTTTTAGTCGTAGAATCTTCGTTTTAACTCCGATTTGATCCATTCAAATTGCGTTAGATTCATAATTGCGAACTCTATGTAACTATACAACTGTACAGTAGGTTTGGATTAATTTATTTTCGAGTTTTAATTAAAGTATTTATTTTTCTATAGGAAATCTTTGGAAATTCATAACTTTGTCGTTTTAGCTCCGTTTTTCGTGATCTTCGCGTCTGTGTGATCCTAGCGAGTTGTAGATTCGTTTTAAAGACTTTTTATCTTATTTTCTTACTGTTGGTGTATTGTTCTAATTATAGCCTTGTTTGTCTATGCATGATTGCCTCTGGATGTGTGTTGTTGATATTGGTTGATCGAGTATAGACGGTGAGCAATTCGTTGGAGATCAAGAGCCTTACTAGGAGCAAGATCTTCAGGACCAGTTTGAGCAACGCAAGTATAGCATGGGATTATCCTTGTTGTCCTATTCACCTTATGCAATTAATATCATTATGCATTTATTCCTTGTTAAGGATGACTTAGCGATTGATCCTATACCTTGGTACCTATTGTGATGCATGGAGTAGTATGGCTAGTGCTTAAACATGGACTATGATCATGTAAATTGATTAGAGGAATATGCAATAAACATTAAAAGATGATTTTGATTAATGTTTAAAGAGGATTAGAGCATGTGGGTTACTTTTGATGCTTTAATTGCTCTCCATAAGGACTCATCTATAAGCGACAATCCGGGATTTACAGTACAACTGTGGGGGCTATATGGCTCTGGCTTTAGTCATATAGAAGGACCTTTTCTAGCTTGTTAAAGGTAACATTTTTGGCGTAAGAATGGCTTGACGAATCGGGTATAGCGCGGCCTCTGTCCTTATGTGTATAGGCTGCGGGTTATTGTGCCATTTGGAAAGGGGGCTCTACATCTGTTTGCCGAGTAAATCTAATGGCCCTAACTTGTTAGACGAACCTTCGAAAGACTTCATAGTGTTTACCCTGCCTGCTCACCTTGGTAGTGTTTTGGGAGTAATTAACCCAGACATTTGGGTAACACGACTCACAGTGAAAGTGTACAACCTCTGCAGAGGGTAGAACTGTTATAACAGCCGTGCTCACGGTCACGAGTGGCCTTGGACCCTTATGGAATAGTTGAATAATTGTTTATGTTTATGTCTTTGCTATTCATTAATCATTTCACATGGATCATATGTTTATTGTTTACATTGAGACCTTTTGATGCTATTGATATGCTAAAATCATGTTAACTAAAAGCTACATGCTGATAAACCAATGATTATGCCTTTTTGAGCCTCATGAACCCCATGTTACACTTGTTGAGTACGAGATGTACTTACGCTTGTTTATCTTTCTTATTTGGATAAAAATCCCGGATGGGTAACAGATGGAGGTAATAGTGACTACTACGCCTACTTCCCTGAGGATTACTAGTCTTGCTGTCAACCAGTCAATGTACCTGTGACTGGAGCTACCACGAGAGTTACTTATTTATACTTCCGCTACATTTGTGTTAAGACTAAGTGTTTAAATATCGTGATGTAATAACATTTGCCATGATACTTCTGTTATAATTTGTGAACTTATGTGTGATTGATCTCTGGGCGCACATAAGGGTAAGCATTCCATTTGGTCGATAAATGGGTGTGACAAATTGGTATCAAAGCTCTTGTTGACTGTAGGACGCAAGCCTAGCTAGAAATGGTCGATTTAGTATCATCTTTACACTATTTTTATGCTCACTATCTTGCTCTTGTTATTTGATAAATTTTTATGCTTCTTATGTCTCATTCTATTACAAAATTTTGCCTCTATTCTAACTTCATCTAAAAATTCTATAGATGGCCCGTGACCGTAAGACTGCCCGCATCAGCTCTGGAGGATACTACCCACCTCGTGCCCTGCATGCAACTGAAGAGCCACAAGAGCCAGAACCTCAGGAACAGGAGCAGACCCCTGTAGCACCAGTCCAAGCACCAGCACCTCCCCAAGAAGAGCCTGAGCCTGAAGAAGATCCAGAAATCGTCGAGATTGAAGATGGTGAGGAGGAAGCTAATGAAGGAGTACAACCCCCGCCTCCACCACATGAAGCTCCTGAAGATATGCCACCTCCTCCAATGGGGTGGATTGTGAGGATCTACCACAGGAATGGAGGGGATGCTGTTTCTCATATTCGCCTAGTGGGGATGCTCACTGCTTACTTCGCTGATTGGCATCCAGCCGTGGAGTACGTCTGCTGGGAGTACACTCATCCACTGGAGGACACGTACTGGAAGGCAAGGGCAAGCATCTTTACACACAAGCAAGACAAGGGGGCATATCAGCTGGACAGGATGTTCTCTCATGTGGGACATCGAGCTACTATAGAGGATAGCATTGAAGATGCTGCTTTTGAAGCATGTATGGGTCTCCGCTATCTTCGCTTTAACCTTATGAAGCATGACATTCATCGCTTCATTCCTCGTGCACACCCCGAGCTTGGATGGGCTATGACAGATCCAGTACAGTTAGAGCCACTACCTCGGGTGATGGTGAACTTTGTCTATGATATGATGGACAGGAAGCTGCAACTAGAAGAGATGGTGAGGGCACAAGGGAAGACTATCAAGAGGTGCCAAGCAACCATTGATGAGCTCCGAGCAAACCAAGGCATGCCCAAGATCTACGAGACATTAGAGCATGAGCCACTTCCTTAGGAAGTAGGAGTCCTTTATGTAATAAGAACGTTCTTAGTAACGTCAGTTGAGTCAGTCGAGTCTGTCGTGTGGTTTGAACCATGGTGTGCTAGTTACTTTATTATTATGCTTATGTGTGAGTTGGATCTTTGTTTGAGTGTCTGGACTTGTAGGCATGTCTACAAGATCCATTCTTAAGAATAATAAGTTTAATAGTCAAGGAATAATAGTTGGGTTTGATATTATCTCGTTTCTGTCCTTGCTGTTTTCTGGAGCAGTCTCTAATGTTTCTGCTATAGTTTAAAAACGGTTCGTGCAACATTTATGAAATTTTTATGAGAGAAACTAGACTCAAGAATCTTTCAAATGCCACTGGAATCACCTTTTTATCTAATCTGGTTCGAGAGATATAATTTTCACAAGTTAAAGTTTCTACACAGTCTGGAATCTGGAACAGTTTCTGTTATGCCTTATTTTTCATAGACTTAATGACAGAATCTGGTCTTGAGGTCTGAATAGAAATTGTGGATAATTTCATAAGCTTTCCAACCATATAAAGCACGCCTCTTTTGGACTTCTGTAGCCCGAAATATGATTGAAAAACTGAACTATCAATATTGCTACTCGTCCAGAAAACTTTCAGATCTCATTCTTAATCTTATAAGTGGTTGATAACCTGGAATTCTTAAAGTTTGCATGTTTATGGGTGGCAGATGGCCGGAAGAGGAAGAGGCAGAGGTCGTGGAAACATTCCCCCAAATCCACCACCACCACCGCCACCAACTATCGAGCAGCTGCTGGCAGTACAGACGCAGTTGATGCAACAACTGGTGCAGAATCAGCAAAATCAGCCAGTTGCTGGGGTTTAACCACGTGATAAGCGTGGTGAATTTTTGAAGGGTCGTCCCCCAGTGTTCACACATGCTGCTGATCCTTTGGAGGCCGATGATTGGCTTCGTGCTGTGGAGAAACAACTCACCATTGCACAATGTGATGACCGACAGAAGGTGTTGTTCGCTTCTGGGCAACTTCAGGGAGAAGCTCAAGATTGGTGGGAGTCATATGAGTATGGTCGTCCTGCCAATGCTCCTGCAGTCACCTGGCAGGAGTTTAGAGAGAACTTCAGGGCTTACCATATACCTGAAGGAATGATAGAATTGAAGGCGGAGGAATTCAGGAACCTGACCCAAGGGTCAATGACTGTAGCTGAGTACCGTGACAAATTTGCTCAATTGTCACGATATGCTCCACATGAGGTGGCCAATGACAATGATAAGCAGCGCCGCTTCTTGAAGGGATTATACGATGGACTACAGTTGCAGTTGATGTCCAATACCTACCCTAACTTTCAGACGCTTGTGAACCGCGCTATCGTGGTAGATAACAAGCGCAAAGAAATGAATGCAAAGAGGAAGAGGTTACAGGGACAAGCCTCCAATAGCAACACCCGTCCGCATACTGGCTTTCAACAAAATACTCAGCAGAGGCCTCCTTCTGGACAGTGGAATCGTGGTCAGGCCCCATTCCGTGGACAGTTCCCGCAACGTCCCCCATTCCAGCCACAGAATAGCAACCAACATCCACCACAGCAGAATGGGAATCAAGCGCAGCGTTAGGGTCCTTCCAACAACACTCCTGCAAAGACTAGTGCTCCCAATACTCCCAACAGGTGTTTCCGTTGTGGAAAAGAAGGTCACTTGTCTTACAATTGCCCGGAGAAGCCTAATCAGCAGACTCCCCAGAGACAGAGCAGCCACCAGAAGCCCGCACTTAACTCGGGAAGGGTGAATCACTTGTCCCAGGAAACTGCAGTGGAGGAGCCAGAAGTTATGCTTGGTACGTTCGATGTCCACTCTACTCCCGCCACTGTTCTTTTTGATTCTGGAGCATCACATTCTTTCATATCACAATCATTTGTTAGAATACATAGAATCCATTTGTGTGCCGTGAAGAACCCTATCTTAGTAAACTCACCTGGTGGAAGCATGCCAGCATCTTATCGCTGTCTTCCAATTAGTCTCAACTTAAGGGGGGTAGAGTTTACAGTTAGCCCTATAGTATTGAGAACAGCTGGGATTGATCTTATATTGGGAATGGATTGGATGATGCAACAACAAGCAGAGATTCAGTGTAAGGATAAATCAGTTGTGCTGACAACACCAAAGGGTGATAGAATCAGGGTTGAAGTAAAAGTGCAAAAACAAGAGACCGCTACAGTGAACCAGCTCAATGATGGTGCCAACCAGGAGGATCCAGTTGTGGAGGAGTTCCCAGATGTGTTTCCGGAGGAATTGCCAGGTATGCCACCAGACCGTGACATTGAATTTATTATTGAATTATTACCTGGAACTGCACCTATAGCTAAGCGTCCATATAGAATGGGAGTAAATGAATTAGAAGAACTTAAGAAACAAATTAAGGAGTTGCAGGATAAGGGTTTTATTCGTCCTAGTTCTTCACCATGGGGAGCACCAGTGATTTTTGTGGATAAGAAAGATGGAACTCAGAGGATGTGTGTAGATTATCGGTCTCTTAATGAGGTTACTATTAAGAACAAGTATCCATTGCCTAGAATTGATGACCTGTTTGATCAGTTGAGAGGAGCTTGTGTATTCTCCAAGATTGATCTTCGCTCTGGATATCATCAATTGAAGATTCGTGCCAGGGATATACCCAAGACAGCATTTACCACACGTTATGGGTTATATGAGTATACAGTGATGTCCTTTGGTTTGACTAATGCTCCTGCATACTTCATGTATTTAATGAATAAAGTGTTCATGGAATATCTGGACAAGTTTGTAGTGGTATTCATTGATGATATACTAGTGTTTTCCAAGACGGAGGAAGAACATGCTGAACATTTGAGGTTGGTCTTGCAAAAGCTCAGAGAACACCAATTATATGCAAAAAGGAGTAAATGTGAGTTTTGGCTGAAGGAAGTTTCTTTTCTGGGTCACATTGTTTCAAATGGAGGGATATCAGTAGATCCTGGCAAGGTGAAAGATGTATTGAACTGGAAACCACCTATCAATGCAAGTGAGATCCGTAGCTTTTTGGGATTGGCTGGTTATTATAGGAGATTTATAGAGGGATTTTCAAAACTTGCAAAACCAATGACTGCATTGTTGGAGAAGAATGCCAAGTTTGTGTGGTCCGAGAAGTGTCAGGCTAATTTTGAGGAATTAAAGAAAAGATTGACTACTGCACCCATCTTAGTTTTGCCAGATCTGAATAAACCTTTCTCTATCTATTGTGATGCATCTCGATTGGGATTGGGATGTGTTCTGATGCAAGAAGGTAGAGTTGTGGCATATGCATCGAGGCAGTTGAGGAAGCATGAGTTAAATTACCCTACTCATGACTTGGAATTAGCTGCAGTAGTTCATGCATTAAAGATATGGAGACATTATTTGATTGGACACAAGAGTGATATATACACTGATCACAAGAGTCTAAGGTATATCTTCACTCAAACGGATTTGAACTTGAGGCAGCGTAGATGGTTGGAGTTGATAAAAGACTATGATCTAGAGGTGCATTATCATCCCGGAAAGGCCAACGTTGTTGCTGATGCTCTTAGTAGGAAAAGTTATGCAAATGAAATACAAGTAATGCCTATGCCAAAAGAATTGTGTGCTGAGTGCAAGCATCTGAACTTAGGATTTACTACTAATGCAGTGGAACTAGTATTAGAACCTACCCTGGAGCAAGAAATCCGTAAAGGTCAGCAGAAGGATGAAAAGTTGAGAGAGATAGCTGAAAACATAGCGAAAGGTAAATCTCCAGGATTTCATAAGGATGAAAATGGTACGCTATGGTTTGGGAAAAGGCTGTGTGTGCCCGAAGATAAGGATATCCGAATGGCAATTCTGCGTGAAGCTCATGAGTCAGCTTATTCCATACATCCGGGGAGTACTAAGATGTACTTAGATCTGAAAGAGAAATATTGGTGGTATGGTTTAAAGAGAGACGTAGCTGAGTATGTTGCCTTGTGTGACACTTGTCAAAGGGTGAAAGCAGAACATCAGAGGCCTGCAGGATTATTACAACCTATGCAGATACCCGAGTGGAAATGGGAAGAGGTCGGTATGGACTTTATAGTTGGGTTACCACGGACTCAAAGAGGATATGATTCAATTTGGGTGATAGTGGATCGTCTGACTAAGGTTGCTCATTTTCTGCCTGTGAAGACTACATATAGCAGTGCGAAACTGGCAGAGTTGTATATGGAAAGAATAGTGAGTCTACATGGAGTTCCTAAGAAGATTGTGTCTGATCGAGGTACTCAGTTTACATCTCATTATTGGCAAAAGATACATGAATCATTGGGGACCAAACTAAATTTTAGTACAGCTTATCATCCCCAGACAGATGGTCAAACAGAGAGAATTAATCAGATATTGGAAGATATGTTGAGAGCTTGTGCTTTACAATATGGGACTAGCTGGGATAAGAGTTTGCCATACGCAGAATTCTCTTATAACAATAGTTATCAGAAGAGTCTCCAAATGGCACCGTTTGAGGCTCTGTATGGACGAAAGTGTAGGACCCCGTTGTTCTGGAATCAGACAGGGGAGGGTCAAGTGTTTGGGCCTGATGTATTAAAGGATGCTGAAAAGAAAGTGAGAATGATTAGAGATAATCTAAAAATAGCACAGTCCAGACAGAAAAGTTATGCTGATACTCGCAGAAGGGAGTTGACTTTTGAGGTAGGGGATTATGTCTACTTAAAAGTGTCACCCATGAGAAGTGTGAAGAGATTTAACATGAAGGGTAAATTGGCACCAAGATATATTGGACCTTTCAAGATTATAGAAAGACGTGGTGAAGTGGCATATCAGTTGGAATTACCCGAAAGTTTGGCAGGTGTACATGATGTGTTCCATGTGTCCCAATTGAAGAAATGTTTACGAGTACCAGAAGAACAGATTCCGATAGAGGAACTCACTGTTAAGGAGGATCTTACATATGAGGAGTTTCCGGTTAAAATTTTGGAGACTGCGGACAGAGTCACAAGAAGTAGAACAATCAAAATGTGTAAAGTACAGTGGAATCGGTATACCGCAGAAGAGGCTACTTGGGAACGAGAAGAGGATCTGAGAAAAACTTACCCGCAACTGTTTGAGTAAGCACCGGTCGAATCTCGGGTCGAGATTCATTTTAAGGGGGGTAGAATTGTAACACCCTAAAATTTGAAGAGAAGAAAAATAGGAAAAATGTGATTTTTATATTTATTTTTGTGAAGCATGCAAATTTAGAATAAGAATAACTTTTATAAATTTAAAATCAAATATAAGGGTAGAAACATGATTGAGCATTCATGCTGTTGCATTTGAAGTTTTGTATTGAGTGGTTTAAATCAAATTCAAATCTGATTTGAAAATCATTTGAAAAATGAATTTGAAAAATTGGAAAAGGATTTCTTATTCTCTCTCTGCTCTCGGGCCGGCTTTCTGCACGGCCCAGCGAGCGCGGCCCGTTCCTTTCTCTCTCTCGGCTGGCCTTCTCATCTTGGGCCGAGCCCGCGTCAGCAGCGGCGGCCCGCTCACTCTCGCACCCCGCACCCGCGTGGGCCGAGCCCAGGCGCGGCCTGCCGGCCCAACCCGTGTGCGCAGCCGCTCTGAGCCGCTGACACGAGGGGCCCGCTTGTCAGTGGCTGTCTTCCACCTTCCTTTCTTCTTCCTCCCGACGACGGCGGGATTCTCCTTTCCTTCTTCAACCGATCCGACTCGATCTCCCAATCCCTCCCTTTCCTTACTTACCGATGCCATCGGGGTATAAAAACGGAGCCCCCGCACTATTCCGCCCCATTCTAACCCTTTTGGAGCAGCCAAAACCGCCTAGGGTTAGCTCGCTGCGAGCTCGAGCTCCACCGTCCGCTCCTCCAAGCCGCACGCGTTCTTCTCTTCATCCTCGGCTACGGTTTTGCCCTAGGTGAGTTCGCGTTCGAGTTGTCTACCCGCAGGTGCTCTCCGTTCGCGTTTTCGTGTACTGTGGCGCGAGTTAGGCCACTCCGGCCATGGCGCCGCCGTGGGAGGTCGCCGTCGGGACCAAACCCGGCCGGAGCGCCGCCGGCTCCCTCTCCGATCCCATCCGAGCCGTTCACTTTAGATCCTACGGCTGAGAATAGCCGATAACGGTTCGGCCGGTGTTTTTGCTAAAGAGACCCTGGGATTTTCAAGTATATAACCCGCAGTCCTAAAGCGTAAAGCTCAGAATACGCTTTGATTAAATGAAAACGTAATTCGTTTCGGAAAGAAAAATACGCTTTCTGATATTTACAGTTTTGCCATTCAATTTGTTTTAGTCGTAGAATCTTCGTTTTAACTCCGATTTGATCCATTCAAATTGCGTTAGATTCATAATTGCGAACTCTATGTAACTATACAACTGTACAGTAGGTTTGGATTAATTTATTTTCGAGTTTTAATTAAAGTATTTATTTTTCTATAGGAAATCTTTGGAAATTCATAACTTTGTCGTTTTAGCTCCGTTTTTCGTGATCTTCGCGTCTGTGTGATCCTAGCGAGTTGTAGATTCGTTTTAAAGACTTTTTATCTTATTTTCTTACTGTTGGTGTATTGTTCTAATTATAGCCTTGTTTGTCTATGCATGATTGCCTCTGGATGTGTGTTGTTGATATTGGTTGATCGAGTATAGACGGTGAGCAATTCGTTGGAGATCAAGAGCCTTACTACGAGCAAGATCTTCAGGACCAGTTTGAGCAAGGCAAGTATAGCATGGGATTATCCTTGTTGTCCTATTCACCTTATGCAATTAATATCATTATGCATTTATTCCTTGTTAAGGATGACTTAGCGATTGATCCTATACCTTGGTACCTATTGTGATGCATGGAGTAGTATGGCTAGTGCTTAAACATGGACTATGATCATGTAAATTGATTAGAGGAATATGCAATAAACATTAAAAGATGATTTTGATTAATGTTTAAAGAGGATTAGAGCATGTGGGTTACTTTTGATGCTTTAATTGCTCTCCATAAGGACTCATCTATAAGCGACAATCCGGGATTTACAGTACAACTGTGGGGGCTATATGGCTCTGGCTTTAGTCATATAGAAGGACCTTTTCTAGCTTGTTAGAGGTAACCTGTTTGGCGTAAGAATGGCTTGACGAATCGGGTATAGTGCGGCCTCTGTCCTTATGTGTATAGGCTGCGGGTTATTGTGCCATTTGGAAGGGGGGCTCTACATCTGTTTACCGAGTAAATCTAATGGCCCTAACTTGTTAGACGAACCTTCGAAAGACTTCATAGTGTTTACCCTGCCTGCTCACCTTGGTAGTGTTTTGGGAGTAATTAACCCGGGCATTTCGGTAACACGACTCACAGTGAAAGTGTACAACCTCTGCAGAGGGTAGAACTGTTATAACAGCCGTGCTCACGGTCACGAGTGGCCTTGGACCCTTATGGAATAGTTGAATAATTGTTTATGTTTATGTCTTTGCTATTCATTAATTATTTCACATGGATCATATGTTTATTGTTTACATTGAGATCTTTTGATGCTATTGATATGCTAAAATCATGTTAACTAAAAGCTACATGCTGATAAACCAATGATTATGCCTTTTTGAGCCTCATGAACCCCATGTTACACTTGTTGAGTACGAGATGTACTTACGCTTGTTTATCTTTCTTATTTGGATAAAAATCCCGGATGGGTAACAGATGGAGGTAATAGTGACTACTACGTCTA
Source organism: Saccharum spontaneum (assembly GCA_022457205.1). Classification (NCBI taxonomy): domain Eukaryota; kingdom Viridiplantae; phylum Streptophyta; class Magnoliopsida; order Poales; family Poaceae; genus Saccharum; species Saccharum spontaneum. The sequence continues at coordinate 11,895,099 of CM039602.1, read as the reverse complement.
CTTCCCTGAGGATTACTAGTCTTGCTGTCAACCAGTCAATGTACCTGTGACTGGAGCTACCACGAGAGATTTTTATTTATACTTCCGCTACATTTGTGTTAAGACTAAGTGTTTAAATATCGTGATGTAATAACATTTGCCATGATACTTCTGTTATAATTTGTGAACTTATGTGTGAATGATCTCTGGGCGCACATAAGGGTAAGCATTCCATTTGGTCGATAAATGGGTGTGACAGATTGGATTGGACAGGAAGATGAGAAGATGAAACACGAGAAGAAAGATGAGTGCATGAGCCATCTCTCTTCACGTCGGAGAAGTGTGTTTTCTTTTTTCCAGTTCCTTTCTTTTTCTTTTCATCTCTTCGCCATGTAAATAGACCAGCCGATGCATAGGTCGTTGACTCTTGAAAAAACTGAACGGCATCTCATAATATTATGAATGGCTAGCAACCGGGCCGATCCCCTAATAGATACGCCATGAAATAAAATAGAAATTTCAGATCTCTTTTTCTCCATTTTATATAGCTGTTTGAATAATTTGGATACTTTGACTGACTAGGATACTGTGGACTGGACTTATCACAGGACTAACTATTGACTTGCCGATCCCCTAATCTGTGTTGGGAGCGATGGAAAAGTACAGGGAAACCACAAACACTAGTGGACCAATAAAACGCGTAATGGACCATGATTGACTTGACTAGTAGACAAACACTAGTAGACCAATAAAACGCGTATAGTACAGGGAAACCACAAACACTAGTAGACAAACACTAGTAGACTAACTATTGACTTGCCGATCCCCTAATCTGTGTTGAAGGCATGATTGACTTGACTTAATTGAAGGAAGACCTGCCAACGTGACATAACTGAGGAAAGACCAGCGAACGTGCATCTCCAAGAGACTCTATCTGCTGCCACATTATCCGGGTTAGGGCTTGTTTAGATCGCGCCTAAATTACTGTTCTGATTTACGGTAGCTTTTTGTTTTTATTTGCTAATAATTGTCTAAACATTGATTAATTAGGCTTAAAATATTCGTCTCGTAAAGTATAATAAAACTATGCAATTAGTTTTTGATTTTATTTACATTTAGTACTCTATATATGTGCCGATATTTTGATGTAATGGGAAATCTTTTTTTACATAGTAAAATTTAGGAGTGAATTTGGGTTTGTAAACAAGACAAGGCCTTAGAGATTTTGGCGCTATTCCACAAATCCGGCTCTGCAAAGAAGACGAGCCGCGCTCGCTCGCCATAGGCTGCTGGAACCTCTTCCCGCCAACGCGCTCCTCTCCCCCAGGCAAATCCCTCTCCCCCACGTGGCCTCTGTAGCACATCATCCAAATAGATAATTAAATAGAGTAGAGAATCTGCTGTGGACTGGTTTCTATTTGGAGAGCCATTATTTTTAAAGAGCCTTGAAAACCAGAAATTTGTATATAAATTTTACAGAGTCTCTTGTAGATGCTCTATAAGGGTCAAAACCCTACACAGATAGCCCGTATCTTCTAAATCTAAAGACTGAACATTTAATATTTATACCAAATCCAAATACTAAAAATTTGATTTCTGATAAGAAAACAACAAAGATTTTATTAGACAGAAAATGTGCAAAATGTTGAAAGAAAAATTGCATTCAATAAAATCCATCCATTTTGTGGCCATCCAAATTTCATGAATAAACCCAGGTACCCAACTTATTCAGGATTGCAACTACATGTCCAGCAATTTCAAAGGGCAACGTCACATAATAAGGGAAAGATTCCCAAGAGACCAGTATACTATTTCCATAGACTATACTACACCCGTCAAATAGACTTGACATTCACACAATAAAAACAGGTGTAAGGACAATTTTTTATTCTTAAACTTGCGCCGTAATTTAATTTCCAATTTTTTAAACTATAAAACCGGATAACTCTAAAATTGATCAATTTTGATCCTCCTGCTGGTTTTAGAGGTTCTTTTCTCTTATAAAACTAATAAAAATCTAATTTACTATATAGAAGTCATATAAACAATTTATTTTAAATCAGGAAAATATGAAACTAGTATCATTTTTTCTAAAAATATTCTCTACTTGTTTATGATCTATATGTATATAAGTATTTGGAATTGGTTTATTTCTGTTCCTATGGATTTATTGCTTGTGTCCATTATTTATTTAAAACAAGTAAGGTCTGAATAACTATAAATATAGCACCGTAAGATAAATGACATTTTTATAAGAAAACTAGAACTAGTTTCATTTTTATGATTTAAAATATACTAATTATGAATTCTTAGAGATTAAATCAGATTTTTGTTCTTATTAGAAAATAAAAAGTAGTTTGGAAGTCAGTTAGGGGACCAAATTTGTCCATTTTGGCAGTTGGAGGATGGTTGTTACTCGCTTTCATAGTTCAAAGTTAAAAATGAGACTACCATGTAATTTGCAGGTTGAAAAATATACTCTACTCCAAAAATAATAAGAAAACAAGTTTTTTCCATTGTTGGTGGTCTCTCCCAAGTTTTTCGGTGTGTCTTCCCTTATTTTGTTTCTGAAGTTTGTGTTTGAGAAAGAGTGGGAACTTTGAGCGTCTGGTTCTGTTTTTTAGGGGCTTTTTTTTTTAACCTTTTTCAACTTTTTAATGTATATAAAGATATGCAACACTCTTGTGTGTTCAAGAAAAAAATTCCCTATACGTTTTCCACAGGATTTGAGAAATACTTTAGAAACATAAGCATTTAACAAAGGTTGATGGGAAGTGGAACTGCATCAAAAGGTGATGTAGGGATTCAAGAGTGACATATTATTAGCAACTACTCCCTCCATACCAAATTATGTCATTCCAACTTTCTTAGAGAGTCAAAGCATCTCAATTTAACCAAATTTATATTATAAAATAATAACATTTATACTACCAAATAAGTATCATTAGATTCTTCATTAACTATATTTTCATAGTATACCTATTTGATGTCATAATTTTTTGTAATTCTCTATATAATTTTGGTCAAACATAAATGCTTTGACTCTCAAACAAGTCAGAATGACTTGTAATTATGAATGGATGGAGTATATTTGAGACCTGAGATTTCATATTAGTTTGACATGTAAATGGAAGACGATGCAAGTAATTCGTTTCATCTCTCCATGTCCCACCAAATGGCTTCATGAAGCTACTAAAAAAGTAGGAAAAATCTCAGACCACCACACTAAAGTCAGTTGTAACCCGGCATCACATGCTATTTCTTTTATTAAATAGTCAGGGATCTAAATGATCCTATTAAAACAATTAACACTACAAAATTTTAGATCTTGTTGAACGCTATAACTTTGGTATATAATATGTCTTCATTTAAAGTCATTTGAAAAAATTTAAAAAATTCAGGATATGTGAATTTAAAACATACTATATATTGCAACCCCTAAATAATCTTAAGTAAAAGAAGTCATTGACTATGAAGTTTTTTATCTCATCGACCTCTAATATTTATATAAAGTTTGTCTTAGTCCAACTTATTTTCAAACAATTATGAACTTACTTGCACAGTACTTGTCGATGAGATGTGGTCGGCAGTCTACCGAGGGGTATGCCCACGGTAGTAGATTATTGGTGGAGGCGCGCATGACAATAAACTAGATGGTGACGCAAGATGAACACAGGGTTTATCCAAGTTCAGGCCGCGAATTGTGTAATACCTACGTCCTGCGTCTTTGTGGATTGTATTAGTACGTGCATACGATGATGTTTTGGGGGGGTCCTTGCCCGCCTTATATAGTACGGGGGGCAAGGTTACAGATCTAAGGAATCTAATCCCAGCCGATATGACATCTATTCTAACCGACTTTGTTTCCTTGATCATAAAGTAGTCTCTGCTTGCTCCGCACGATTCGCTGAGCAGTTCGGAGACCCGCGCGGACCTTTCTAGCGAGTTGGGCTACCTTGTCTGGCGCGGCCCATGCGGATCCATGAGGGTATACGGGTCTATAGCCCCACAGCTAGTCCCCGAGCACCATGTATTTTGAAGCAACACGTCGTCTTGACCTTCTCCGACCAGTGAGGCTTGAAGTCCTGAAACTCCTGACCAGAAGGGTGGTCTGCTAAGGAATATTCCCACCCTTCCGACTAGTTCAACTGATAGCCGACCACCGCACTTGTCAAAAAAATACATGGTGCTCCGAGAAAAAAGAAAATAGTTCATCTTTGATGAAGTGTGCCCACTTAAGTTTCATTGTGGAAAGTTAATGATGCGTGGCACCATTGGCTCTGCCATAATGTCAAGAGATGTGATCCTCAGGATTTAGTCGTATTACGGTAGGGGTCGCATCTCTAGCACTATGCAGAAAATATGGGTACAAAAATGTTAAGCACATTCACTGCCAGGTGAAGTGTGCCCACTTAGTCCCCGAGCCTGACAATATGTGACTAGATCACGTGGTCTAGGGTCTAAAAGAAAAACAATCCAAAACTAAATAAGCACATTCACCACAAGGTGAAGTGTGTCCACTTAATCCCCCAGCCTAACAGTAGGTGACTGGTCACGTGGTGCCAGGGTCCAAAGAGCACATTCCTAACTCAGCTGAGAACTATGCACCATGGCTCTATCACAGCACAGTCCCCAGCTCTACTGTGGGGTCAGTCCCTAGCTCTGCTATGGACCCAATCCGCAGCTCTGCTATGGATAAAAACCCATGGCTCTGCCATGTGGCAACTCCTAGCTCTGCTGTGAGACGTCCCCCAACTCAGTGGTGGGCCCTAAAACAAAAACATCATATGGCTTCGCCACACGACAGTCCCTAGCTCTACTGTGAGGCAATCCCCCACTCAGTTGCAGCCCACTCCGCAGCTCTGCTGCAGATTTAGTCCCCAGCTCAGTCGTGGACAACAAGAGCATTAATCCAATGCATACAGATAGATCTGCCACGTAGCAGTCCCTAGCTCTGTTGTGGGGCCACAAAATGCATTGGCACGCTAGAATCGGACCATATGTAGCGAAAAAGGCCCACTCTGGGGTCCTCACCACATCGAAGGCCCGTATAAGGACCGCTTGGAGATAATGATAGAGGGAGCGAAAGCGGTGCATCGGGCATGGTTACCCAAAAACCCCGGAAGTGAAAGGGTCATTCTGCTCTTATAAATACCCGTGTGGCAGCGCCCCACTTCTCCCACTGCATCCACTTCACGTCAGTTCATCTTCCACACTACTCGCTCTGCCTTCTCCGCTAGTTCCATCGCCGCTGCGCCCGTAAACCTAGATCCGAACGCCGCCAGATCTAGCCGCTCCAATAGCACCCCACACACCGCAGCCGGAGATGAGGAGGAGGATGGCGCGCGGGGGCCGTGGAGCAAGGGCACAGCTGATGGCGGCGGAGTGGAACAAATCGGTGAGCATGGAGGCCACCCTTGCGAAGCTCGTCACCACCGACATAATGGCCGAAGCCGCAATTGGTGGGTTGAGGACATCAACCGGTGAGAACTATCCAAACCCTTGTCCTAGCGAAATTGTTGTCTTTGAAGATTTTTATTGGCGCGGATTTGGGAATCCTTGCCATCCCTTTCTATGAAAGCTGTGTGACTACTATAGGGTTAGCATCTGCAATCTCCACCCCAACTCTGTTCTTGCTGTGTCCGTCTTTATTACCCTCTGTGAGTCGTATCTCGGCATCTAGCCCCACTTCAATCTATGGCAGCACTTTTTCTGCCTCAAGAAAAAAGGAGGTGTTGGAGGATCCAAGATAGCCAGAGGAGCATACCTAAACTTATGGGACAGGATAAAAGCTGAATTCCTAAATGTACCCCTGAGTTCGTCCACAAGGGATTGGTACAAGAAATGGTTCTACGTGCAGCGAGAACAGGAGCCATTTGTCTCCTGTGATGTCGCTTAGATCCCCGAGCAATAGGAGAGCTAGTCGGCAAGGCCGTCCAGTGTCGAAATGGTATAGGTTGAAGAGCTGCTCGAGATGTTTAACAGGATCCAACTTGATGGGCCAACGGTGGCACTGAACTTCATCTGCAGGCGGGTGCAACTGTGCAAGGAGTGGGTGCATCCACTGTATGAGTACTGAGGGTCAGGTGACCCCACTAGGGAGTTAGTAAGGAACCTCACACGCAAGGAGGTGAACTAGTGGTTGGCATAGCTGTTCGACTTGTCCGGATACTACCTATCGTCAAACACAATGAAGACGTACAAATTAACAGAGCCACCATCACAGGTATGTCCAAAGTCACCCATAGTGTCAATTTGAGATCTGATAGCTGCTGATCTGCAACCGTAACATTTAATCTGATGCTTGCAAGATCCGTGGCTAGGACCAAGCAGCTGTGTACATCTCCGATGTGCCTGCCAACGATTAGCCGGCCGGCGTGGATGCGCGGGAACCCTGCATGATGAGGAAAGTTGCTAGGAAGCACCTCGTGCTAGAGGGGCCTTCCTAGAAGAGGAAGTCCACTGACCCCCTAGGCACAGGGGTCCTTTTATCATCAACGATGAGGAAAGTAGACGGAAATGACGCAAAGTCGTGGCCAGCTTGACCGACGACGATGAAGACGAGGAGGATGAGACACCGCTAGTGCGCCGGCAGAGGGCGCAGAGTGCGATCGCATTACCCCAGCATGGACCTACAAAGGCTTGAGGCCGGCGTGTCAAGCAACACCGACCAGGTGAAGGCAGAGCAGTTCAGAGCCACCTCCCAAGCGACGTCCGCAAAGATGATTACTGACGTAGACCTGTATGGTGAGACTGGGCAGGCCAGTCAGTAGGTTAGAGGTAGAAAGAACTTCTGTTTTGCAGTTTAAGTTGTAACAAAGCACTCGGTGCTTTTGTAAAAACATTAAGTAAGTTATAGTGGAGCACTCAATGCCCATGTGAACCAGATATAATATCTCTGTATAATACATAGTTGTGGTTTTAGTTGTGAAAAGTTTGTTTTTTATCGTGTTTTATGGTAAGCGCGAGTAGTTATTCCGTCCTAAAGTCACTCCAGCTCGTGTCCGACCAGCAGTTCGGAGCATGAGGCACGGAGCCTAGGCACACGCAAGATTGCCGACCGTGCCAGGGAGCTACTGCCGACCACCCAAAACGTAGTGAACGGGTCTCATGCACATGTGGGGAGAAGTCAGAGACAGTGCCTGCTCTGGGAAACTCAAGTAGGAGAAAAAACTGGTCGGCAAACCACTTAACAAAAAATTAGGATATATTGCGATGCACAGAAGAGATGGCAACAAAAACACGACGAAACATTTATTTAATACTTGAGGTACAAAAAGCGTACATATCTTTCTTAGTAGCGGATCAAGCGTAGAAACGCCTAAGGTGGTCGATATGCCACGAATTTGGGATGTCGATTCCATCGAGATCACACAGCCTATAAGAGGTAGGCCAAGTGACCGCCTTGACCATGTAAGGGCCCTCCCAATGTGATGCTAACTTATGCAATCCTTCTGTCTTCTACTTTTTTCGCATAACCAAATCACCGACCACGAACAATTTGTCCTTGACATTGCGGTTATAGTACCTGTGCAAGCCTTCCAAATATTTAGCCGTACGCGTGCAGGTGTCAAGGTGCTGTTCCTCGGCGCAATTAATCTCGAGCTCTCTGGCCTCAGTCGAGCTCTCCTCGTCATGGTTCTCGACCCATGGTGATTGGAAAGCAATGTCAGCTGGTAGCACGGCCTCAGAGCCGAAGACCATGAAGTACGGGGAAACGCCGGTATTGCGACTGGGCTAGGTCCTCAGTCCCTAGACCACGACCGGTAGCTCCTTCAACCATCTCCTAGGATGCTTATCGTTTGCCCTGTACAATCTTTTCTTCAACGCATCAAGGATCATACCGTTCGCTCGCTCAGCCTGTCCAATAGCCCTTGGGTGCGCCACCGAAACGTACTAGAAAACTATGCCATTGTCATCGCAAAAGTTCCAGAAATCATTACCGGTGAACGAGGACCCTAGGTCGGTGATGATGTTGTTACGTAGGACGAAGCGGTGGATAATTTCATCGAGCAGCTCAGCTACCTTCTTCGCAGTCCCTGAGACTAAGGGCTTGTACTCATTCCATTTGGACAATTTGTCGATAATCATGTAAACCCAGCGGAAACCTCCCGGAGCCAGCTTGAAAGACCCGATCATATCCAGTCCCCAGCATGCAAAAGGCTACGACGCTGGAATGGTCTAGAGTTCGTGGGCTAGAACGTGAGTCTGCTTGGCGAAGAACTGGCACCCCTCACAATGACGGACCAGGTTCTTGGCGTCGGTGACGGCTGAAGGCTAGTAGAAACCTGCCCGAAAAGCCTTGCCGACCAATGTGCGTGAAGCAGCATGGTTGCCACAAGTGCCAGCATGGATCTCTTCCAAAATCTTCAATCCGTGTTCCTGGGACACGCATTTTTGCGACAATTCCTCCTTCGTATTCTTGCACATAAGTTTTCCCTCGACCAGCACATAATGCTTGCAACGTCGTATAAGGCGTTCCATCTCGGTCTTGTCCTAGGGAACCTCTGTAGAGGTGAGATACCTGATGAATGGCTCTCTCCAGTCGGTGCCGATGGTCGGAATCACAGCGACCAGCTAGTCTGCAGACGGCTGTTTAGCCACAAGCTTCTCTTCTTCCTCAATGGACGACTTAACAAGGTCATGAACGAAAACTCCATGGGGGATCACCGCCCGGGTTGATCCTGGCTTTGATAGCTTATCAGCTGCCTCATTATTAGCCCAAACCACGTGATGAAACTCTAGGTCGTAGAATTTGTTCTCTAGCTTTCTGATCTGCGCGCAGTAAGCATCTATCCATTCATTGGTACAGTCCTTGTTCACCTGGTTTATGACAAGAGCAAAATCACTGAACACCATGAGTCTTTTTATGTTGAGCTCAACAGTGATGCGAAGGCCATGTAGAGCTGCCTCATACTCAGCAGCATTATTGGAGGCCTTGAAGTGGATCCAGAGGACATAGCTCAGCCTGTCCCCAGATGGCAAGATGAAGTACACCCCTACCCTAGCACCATCGATATTGAGGGAGCCAACAAAATACATCTTCCAGTGCTCAGGGGAGCTGTCAGAGACGGATGTATTCATATCCATCCATTCGACAATGAAGTCGACTAGCTCCTGTGACTTGATAGTTGTGCAGCTTTGAAATTCTAGTGAATATGGGCTAAGCTCCAACTAGGGATGAAAACGGTATGGATATTTTCTGACCGTATTCGAGACCGAATCCGTTTAGAGGGGTTTTAATCCGTCCTTATCCGAGTCCGGATATTTAACATCCGATACCGTATTCGTATCCGAATATTTAAATCACATATTTATGATGTCGATATCCAATCATATCATATCCGGCATTTTTTATACTATCCGTATTCGAATCTAAATCCGGACATAAATATGAAAACAAATACGATATCAGTAATATCTGTCCGTATCCGATCCGTTTTCATCCCTAGCTCCAACACCCACTTGATAATGCACCTGTTGGTGTCTTTATTGCGCAAGATGTCCCCTAGTGGAAACTCAGTGACCACTTCAATGGGGTAAGTATCAAAATAATGGCGCAGTTTGCGAGAGGTAATCAGGATGGCATAGAGCAACTTCTAGACCTAGGGATAACGGGTTTTAGACTCGTTGAGTGCCTCGCTGATGAAGTATACTGGTCGCTGGACCTTGTACACATGCCTGACCTCCTCGCACCCAACGATGATGGTAGTGCTGACTACCCGATTGGTTGCGGCAATGTAGAGCAGCAAAGTCTCACCTTCCTTGGGCACCGTCAGGACCAGAGGAGATGTGAGAAACTGCTTGAGCTCTGCAAAAACAGTGTCAGCTTCCTCCGACCACTCAAAATTCTCCTTTGCCTTGAGGAGTTTGAAGAATGGCAAACCCTTTTCGTCGAGCCGCGATATGAATCGACTCAGAGCGGCCATGCACCCGGTTAGCTTTTGGATGTCCTTGACACACTTGGGCAGTTTCATCTTCATGACAGCTTTGACTTTTTTTGGGTTAGGTCGTATGCCATCACGGCTAACTATGTTGCCGAGCAGTATGCCAGATGGCACACCAAATATGCACTTTTTGGGATTCAGCTTCCATTGAAACTAATTGAGTGCCTTGAAGATCTGGTCGAGGTCATCAACCAAGGTAGAGGCCACTTTGGTCTTCACCACTACATCATCAGCATATGCCTCAACGAGCTGATCTCTGATCTAGTCCTTAAGGCACTGCTGGATGGCTCGTTGATAAGTTGCACCAGCGTTTTTAAGCCCAAACGACATGGTCGTGTAGCAGTAAGCACCAAAGGGCGTGATGAACGATTTCTTGATCTGGTCCTCCTCTCTTAGAGAGATCTGATGGTAGCCAGAGTAACAATCTAGGAAAGATAAGAGCTCACAGCCAGCGGTAGAATCTACGACCTCGTCTATACGAGGCAAGCTGAAGGGGTCCGTAGGGTAGTGTTTGTTGAGATCAGTGTAATTAACACACAACCTCCATTCATTATTCTTTTTTCTTACAAGAACTTGGTTGGCAAGCCATTCCTGATGATACACCTCTTTGATAAAGCCGACAGCTAAGAGCCAGTTTACTTCTACCCTAATTGCCTCCTTTTTCTTCCGTGCGAACCGTCGTAGCTTCTGTTTGATTGGCTTGGCGGTCTTCGAAACATCCAAGGAGTGCTCGATCAACTCTTGTGGTACTCCGGGCATGTCTACAGGTTTCCATGCAAACATGCTGAGGTTCTCCCTCAGGAAGCTTATGAGCGCGTCTTCCTATTTGGGGTCCAGGGCAGCCCCGACGCGAGCCGTCTTGGTCTTGTCGCCTGGGACCAGTTCCACCTCTTTGATCTCCTTGGACTTTGCAGCAGCACGGGTGGCTTCCTTGCTTGGAATCTCTAGATCGGCGGGAGAGATCTTCTTGGCGTCGGCGATGGACTGCTGCATGTGGATTGAGAGCCGAGGGCTTCAGTGGTTGTGTAACCCTCCTTCTCGTAGTTGTAAGCGATGAGAACATTGCCCCTGAGGGATAGTACGCCTTTCTCGGTTGGCATCTTCAGGATTAGATAGACGTAGTGCGGTATCGCCATAAACTTGGCCAGAGCTAGTCGGCCAAGTATGGCATGGTATGTTCCCTCGAAGTCCATGATGATGAAGTTGATGTAGTCGATACAGAAGTGGTCGGCGGTGCCGAACTGGACTACCAGTGTGATTTGTCCCAAAGGTTGAGAGGTTTGCCCCGGGAGCACTCCCTAGAAAGGTGTGTCGTAAGGCTCGAGGTCTTCTGGCTTAAAGTCTAACTCAGTTAGAGCGTTGCGAAAGAGGATGTCGAGGGCGCTGCCACAGTCAATGAGCACCTTCTCGAACCGTACGTTCCTGATGACAAGATCTAGAACAAGGGGAAAACGCCCTGGTTTCGGAATATTGGCCCACTGGTCATCAGCTCTGCTGAACGTAATGGGCTGGTGCGACTAGTTTTGATACTTGGGGTCAACAACCTTTTCATCTGAGTTATTGAGGGCCATGACAACTCGGGCAGTAAGCTTCCTCTGTTGCCCATTTTTCTAGGCAACCTTCCCGCCAAAGATGCTGTGGATGCTTCTATTGGGATCCTTGTAGGCGTGACGAGGGTCCTTGTCATGTTCTTCCTCAGTCTTGTCCTCATCTGGGTTGGCAAGCCACTCCTGATGATACACCTCTTTGATAAAGCTGGCAGCTAAGAGCCAGTTTACTTCTACCCTAATTGCCTCCTTTTGTTCCGTGCGAATCGTTGTAGCTTCTGTTTGATTGGCTTGGCGGTCTTCGAAACATCCAAGGAGTGCTCGATCAACTCTTGAGGTACTCCGGGCATGTCTACAGGTTTCCATGCAAACATGCTAACGTTCTCCCTCAGGAAGCTTATGAGCGCGTCTTCCTATTTGGGGTCTAGGGTGGCCCCGATGCGAGCCGTCTTGGTCTTGTCGCCTGGGACCAGTTCCACCTCTTTAATCTCCTTAGACTTTGCAGCAGCACGGGTGGCTTCCTTGCTTGGAATCTCTAGATCGGCAGGAGAGATCTTCTTGGCGTCGGCGATGGACTGCTGCATGTGGATTGAGAGCTCGAGGGCTTCAATGGTTGCGTAACCCTCCTTCTTGTAGTTGTAAGCGATGAGAACATTGCCCCTAAGGGACAATACTCCTTTCTCGGTTGGCATCTTCAGGATCAGATAGACGTAGTGCGGTATCGCCATAAACTTGGCCAGAGCTGGTCGGCCAAGTATGGCATGGTATGTTCCCTCGAAGTCCACGATGATGAAGTTGATGTAGTCGATACAGAAGTGGTCGGCGGTGCCGAACTGGACTACCAGTGTGATTTGTCCCAAAGGTTGAGAGGTTTGCCCCGGGAGCACTCCCAAAAAAAGTGCGTCGTAAGGCTCGAGGTCTTCCGTCTTAAAGTCTAACTTAGTTAGATCATTGCGGAAGAGGATGTCGAGGGCGCTGCCACAGTCGATGAGCACCTTCTCGAACCATACGTTCCTGATGACAGGATCCAGAACAAGGGGAAAACGCCCTGGTTTCGGAATATTGGCCCACTGGTCATCAGCTCTGCTGAACGTAATGGGCTGGTGCGACCATTTTTTATACTTGGGGTCAGCAACCTTTTCATCCGAGTTGTTGAGGGGCATGACAGCTCGGGCGGTAAGCTTCCTCTGTTGCCCATTTTTCTAGGCAACCTTCCCGCCAAAGATGCTGTGGATGCTTCTATCCGGATCCTTGTAGGCGTGACAAGGGTCCTTGTCACGTTCTTCCTCGGTCTTGTTCTCATCATCAGGCCCCTTGTCATCCCGACAGTCATTCTTGTCGCCGTCTTTGTCACCGCCGCGCTGCCTTTTGTGGGGATCCGAGCGGTAGATGGACTTCAGACCCCTACAATTCCCCATTGTATGGCCGGAGTCTAGATGAGCTGGGAAGGGACCCTGAAGGACCTTGGAATAGGCATCCTCATAGTTGTGCTTGGGCGCTGGCTTGATGACGTTGATGGCATTGTCAACTAGTCGGTTGCAGCTCTGCCACCCCCTAAAGTCATCCTGCCGACGCCAATCATGATTGTCATTGTAGCGGTCACGGTTGTCGTTGTGCCGATCATCACGGCAGTCATCACGATGCCGATCATCGCACCGGTCGTCGGGGCAGTGATTTTGCTAGTTGGGGCGAGGAGCCCGGCCAACATATTCCTTTATCTGCTGGTCGGCCTCATCAGCATCTGCCCGCTTCTTCACCACCGTGAGAAGGTCCTGGACTAAGTCGGGCCACATGCGGAGAAGCTTGGTCCTGAGAGCATCGTGGTGGCAGAGACCTCTGATAAATGTGGAAATAACTTCATCGCTATTGATGTTAGGGATGGATATCCGCGTTTTCGAGAAGCGGTGGATGTAGTCGCGCAATGGTTCATTTGGATAGTCTCTGACTTTCTCCAAATCGTACTTGTTGCCGGGCTACTGACAAGTGGCCATGTAGTTATTGATGAAAGCCCTCCTGAGCTAAGCCCAGGTATCGATGGAGCCTTCCCTCAGGGTGAGGAGCCACTGATTCATAGATTGGTTGATGATCACAGGCAAATAATTGGCCATCACGTCTTCATCGCCATGTGCCGCTCGAACATCGATTTTGTACAATGTTATATCCACTGTTCGGGATTGGCCTTCCCATCGTAGGTGTCCAAATCATGGAGCTTGAAATTTCTTGGCCAAACGACGGCACGAAGCCGATCTGTGATAGACCGAAGGCTGTGGATATGGCCGACACATGATGCATAGCCATGGCCGAGTGCGCCATGTGCTTCATCATATTCCCGCCTACGCTACATCTCAGATGCATGACACTCCTCTCGATTGTTCTCGATGCGATCCCTCAAATTTAAATTGGCGCTGAGATGGTCATGAAGGTCACCTCCAGGCTACTCCACTTCTTGGTCAGCACCACGTTGTCTACCATGACCACCACCATGGTTTGCAACACGCTCTCCTCCATGACGTGCGCCACGCCTGCCTTGTTGGTTATATTCGCCCCCTTGATCGGTGTCATGCTCGCCTCACTGGTCGGCATTGCATCTTTCACCTTGATCTCATGGACGATGTGCCTCATAGTTTACGCCATGGCCCTGGTAATGATAGGACCTCCCCATTGCCAGGAACCTCGTTGGCGATGACTTCGGGTGGTGGACACCGATGGAGCAGGTGTACGCCTCTCGTTGACCTGGACTGTGGCCGCCTTCAAATAAGCCTTGACAGCGTCAAGTGCCGATGATTCAGGGAGCATATTCAGTTCATTCATGGTGATGGCAATGTTGGCACTCGGTGTCTTGAACACTTGCTGGTTGTCGCACATGTCGAAAGCATCTATCAGAATGCGACAGATATCGCATTGGCCACCCACGCCTGCGCCAGCCGCATCTTCTTCAGCATTCTCCAGGTCGACTCTCCGAGCCCTACGGTCGGCGTTTCTTTCCTCCCGAACGACCCTCTCTTGATCAGTCTCCCCATCGCGAGGGGGCTCATCATTGCTAACGGCGAAGATGGCGCCTCTGAAGCCAGGTGGAAAGGCCAGGAACTCCTACCCATATAGATTAATGAGGGTGCGGGTATAGCTAGTCCCATGAGATTCGGTAGACCCAGTACTTTCTTCTGGGATTGTAGAGAGAGAGTCCCCTCTGATCTACCTGATCTCTACCATGTTAACAGTAGCGCGTGGGGTGGTCTGGTTCAGGCAGGTCTATCAAATAGAGATCTGAAATGTGGTCGCGCTCAGCGGAATCCACGAACAGTTGTGGTGTGCGGGTGGTGTACTCAGACGCCGCATTCACCAACCCATATGGGTAGGTGTTGGAGGAGTGCCTCATTAGGGCTTCGTAATCCCCCGACCTTAGGCCAGTTGTGGGTACTAGTTGGTAATGAAATGTCCACCCTTCTGGAGTCACCGTGATCACGAGATCAGGGTCAAGACGCCTCTGGCGGCCAGCCGAACAGGTCAGGAACGGCAGTCCTCAGCAAATCGATCTCTGATCGAATCTACTAAGGTTAGGATTTTAGCCAAGCCTGTGGTGACCCGATCGATAAACTCGATCAGATCGGCATTGTCGAGACGCCTTCCTTGATAGCGGGGAAGCGGACAGCGGGTGGTCGGAGGGAGAGATCTCGAGACTGGTCCCGAGATTGAATCCACCAGGGTAGATGTAGATTCGGTTGGCACAGGAGGAGCCTGCACCGCCTCCACGACTTCAGCCGGATCGTCAGCACCGGTAGTCCAGGTGAACGTCCCGATTGTGAACGTTAGGCCCACCGGAAGGACCATGAAAGCAAGGAAGTTGACCATCTGGCTCGCCATAGAGTCCGCATGCACACCCCCTACCTGGTGCACCACTGTCGACGAGATGTAGTCGGCAGTCTACCGAGGGGTATGCCCATGGTAGTAGATTAACGGTGAAGGTGCGCAAGACAACGAATTAGATGGTGACGCAAGATGAACATAGGGTTTATCCAATTTTGGGCCACGAATTGCGTAATACCATACATCCTGCATCTTTATGGATTGTATTGGTACATGATGATGATGATGCTTTGGGTGGTCCTTACCCGCCTTATATAGTATGGGAGGCAAGGTTACAGATCTAAGGAATCTAATCCCAGCCGATTACAACTACTGTATCCGCGGAGGATACGACATGTATTCTAACTGACTTTGTTTCCTTGATCATAAAGTAGTCTCTGCTTGCTCCACATGGTTCGCCGAGCAGTTCGGAGACCCGCGCGGACCTTTCTGGCGAGTTGGGCCACCTTGTCTGCCATGGACCATGCGGAGCCATGAGGGTTTACAGGTCTATACCCCCACAGTACTATTAGAAATGAACCATTACTAGGGGTGGTTGGTAACACCTGTTGTCATTACAATAGAGGGTCAGCGTTATCAACCGCCCTTAAAAATCAATTTTATAGGGTGCAATGAGTCAGTTGTGCCTCTATAACCAATTGTAGGGTGCGGCTAGAATTACAGCTGGCTCCTAGAAAAAGCAGAGACGACTCCACAAACAAGATCTCTTAAGTAAAAGTTGTGAAAAACCAGAGGTGCAAGAGCCTGGGAGGAATGTCATCTCTGAATATCGAGAGTATGACAGCTTCATGTTAGCTTCTATGCCCAGAATAGCCATGTGTGTGGTCTTTACATAGAGTACAACAACCAGGTGCTAGTCCAGGAGATTTGGATCATAACTCACAAACTACCAGGTCTACCTATTCACCAGAACTACCTATTCTTAGGGACTAACCTATTCTCCTGGGCTAAGATATCCTTGGTTGTTATAGATCAGGAAGACATGTACAACATACATGCGTACCTGTTTATCTAACACTACCCCTCAATCTAATTTAATTTCATGTTTAGATTGTTCTTGAAGATTTCTAGCTGCCGCACACCTAGAGGTTTTGTGAAGCCATCTGCAACTTGATCTTTAGTGGATATATGTTCTATATCAAGAAGTTTTCTAGTGACCCTTTCTCGAACAAAGTGATAATCAACCTCAATATGTTCAAGTACGAGCATGAAAAACTAGATTAGCAAAAAGATATTTAGCTCCTATGTTATCACACCAAATCTTGGCTATTCTAGGAGCATGAACTCCAATCTTCTGCAACAGAGTTTGAATCACATGATTTCTGCTATAGCATCTACAAGTGCTTTATATTCAGCCTTAGTACTTGATCTCGACATTGTAGCTTGTTTTCGAGCACTCCAAGAAACAAGGTTGGGACCTAAGAAAACAGCGAAACCTCCGGTGGAACATCGATCATCCAAGCACCCTGCCCAATTTGCATCATAAAAGGCACTAACGAGCAAGGAAGAAGATTTGTTAATATAAAGTCCAGCCTTGATTTTGTATTTTATATATCTAAGAATCCTTTTAACTGCTGCCCAATGTACTATTGTTGGAGTGTGCAAATACTGGCAAACCTTATTAACTGAGAAAGAAATATCTAGTCTAGTCAGAGTTAAATACAACAAGGCACCAAAAACACTCCTAGCTATACTGAGTTGCATCACTAGGACCAAGTAATGAACCTTCATGCAAGAATAATTTCTCTGACGTAGACAAGGTGTACTAACAGGTTTGCAGTTGCTCATACCAACCCGTCTAAGAATGTTCGATGCATAGTTTTCCTGAGATAGTATAATACCATAATGTAACTTACTCACCTCTATACCCAAAAAGTAATGAAGATCTCCTAGATCCTTTGAGCAAATTCCTGATTGAGATCTTGTAGCACTGTTGCTGTCGCATTTGGAGTAGAGCTGGCAACCATTATATCATCTACATAAGTAAGAAAATAGTAACATCTCCCTTACTGTAGAAGAATAATGATGTGTCTGCCTTTGATGATTTGAAACCTAGTGCTTGTATCTCCCTCTGAAGGTGCATCAGGTGGTATCTTAGTTGGGTGGAGCAGTTCAATTTTTTCTAGAGAAGTGATTCAAACCAATAAGTTTGCCGTTTCGGTTAGATTTACCTCATCTCACAATGGGCAATGCTAGACTCTTTCATCCATCTATGGCCCGTGCCAAGGTCCAGACAGGGATGCCTTTGTTGATTGGCTCAATAACCTCCAACTCAATGCAGATGAGAATTGGATGCTTGTAGGGGACTTCAATTTCTACAGATATGTTTTAGACAGAAATAGAGACGAAGGAAATATGAATGACATCATTATCTTCAATGAAATCATTAGCAATTTGGCCTTGATTGAGATCTCTCTTAAAGAAAGGAATTTGACATGGAGCAACATGCAAAATGATCCCCTTCTTGAGTAGATTGATTGGGTTTTCACATCACCTAACTGGATTTGTGACTTCCCCAATACCTTACTTCTTCCAATGGCCAGACCTACCTCAGATCACATTCCATGCAAGATCCAAGTTGGCACTTCAATTCCAAAAGCCCAAATTTTTAGGTTTGAAAATTTTTGGGCAGATCACCCTGGTTACTTTGATTTAGTAAAATTAGTGTAGAGCTCCAATGTCCATTCCACCAATAGTGCATCCAATATAAGTGCTAAGTTTAAGCTACTCAGAGCTGCTTTAAAGAAGTGGAGTAAAGGTTTATCTAACCTCAACAACCTGATCAAGTATTGTGTCCTAGAAACCTTGGACACCTTAGAAGAGCAAAGGCCACTCTTCCTTCAAGAATTCAACTTCAGAAAGATCCTAAAAGAACATATTCTTAGACTTCTTAGATATCAGAAAGAATATTGGAAACAGAGGTACACTATCAGATGGACAAAGTTTGGTGACCAAAATACTAGTTTCTTTCATGCGGTGGCTATGGAAAGGTACAGGCTTAACACCATCACCTCTCTTGAAACAGATGATGGAAGGACTATTTGTGACCATCATGAGAAAGTTGCGTTGCTTTTGGAGGAATACAAGCAAAGAATGGGTTGTACCACTAATCCAGTGATGCTCTATGACTTGAGCCAGCTTGTTCAAACCAGGGATAATTTGGAGTCTCTGGCAATACCCTTCTCCACTGATGATGTTAATGCAGTTATCAAACAAACACTAATACATCAGAACTTTCACAACCACGTCGTAACCCCCATCGCAGTCCGATTTCGGCCTCGGCAGTAAGCTGTCTGCAGTGAAGGTTATCAAGAGTATCAAGCCCTCCAAGATTACATTCAGACACTTCAAGTGCAACCAAATACTAAAGATTCCTGGCATTATATTTGGGGAAGCGGCAACTATACATCAACAAAGTTCTACAACTTTCCCTCCAAAAATGTGCAACCACTGGCTCCTTTTATCTGGATTTGGGACTCTAAATGTTCCAACAAACTCAGAGTTTTTGCTTGGCTTCTTCTCATGGATAAGATAAATACAAGGAACATTCTCAAAAGGAAAAAACACAAGCTAGAAGACAACAACTACAATTGTGTCCTATGAAATAACAATGTTGAAGAGACAGCTTTCCACCTGTTCTTTAGCTGTTCTTTCAATGAGGCTTGCTGGAGATTCCTAGGCATTCATTGGAACCTTACAAGTGATTTTTTCCAAATGATGATACAAGCAAAGCAACAGCTTCAAAACCCCTTCTTCATGGAGATCTTCATCATTGCCTCCTGGCATATTTGGAAGTAGAGAAATAACTTCATCTTCGACAGAGGGCACCCCTCCTTTATCTCTTGGAAAACCTCCTTTTATGAGGAATCCAAACTTCAATCCTTTAGACTTAGTGAAGAAAAACGACATGCTTTTCTCCTCTGTTTAGACTCCCTCTCCTAGTTCCTTCTGTTTCTCTATAGTGTAGTTTCTCCTGCCCTCTTGCTGGTTGTGTGGCTTAGTTCTTTTAGCCCCTCCTTGCTTTGTATAGTATTTTTTCTCTTTTTGAAAATTAATAAAAATCTCTTACAGTGGGTGCTTGTTTAAGCCCATACAGGGTCTTATCTAGTTTGCACAGGTAGTTTGGTATTGAGGGGTCTTCATATCCCGGAGGCTGCCTCATGTACACTTCTTCCTCTAAAACACCATGAAGAAAAGCATTTTGTACATCAAGTTGACATAAGCTCCACCCTCTAGAGATAGCAATAGATAGAATAACTCTGATTGTAGTTGATTTAATGACTGGAGTGAAGGTATCTTCATAATCAATACCATATCTCAGCTTGAAGCCTTTTGCAACTAAGCGAGCCTTATACCTGTCAAGACTACCATCTGATTTTCTTTTAATTTTATACACCCATTTACAATCCATAATGTTTCTTCCCTTTTGTGAAGGAACTAGATGCCATGTTTTATTCTTCATCAATGTCATATACTCAGCATCCATTGCTTCTTTCCAATTTCTGTTCTCTAGAGCTTCATCTAAATTTTGAGGTTCACCAGAAGCTATGAGATATCCATACCTAGTACCATCGGTGTACAGTTTGGCTTTCGAATTCCACCCTGCAACCGTGTCCTTGTTCTAATCATAGCTTCTGGTTCCTCGGATGATCTTGGAGTAGCATTATTGGCTGGATGGAGTTCTGGTTGGCCAGCAGGTGATTCTGAGGACACCTGAACCAATCCCGAGGAGTCCCCTGTAGCACCTAGTGCTACCTGTACTGTGCCTCCGTTCCCTCTATCTACTTCTGTATCATTTATTCAATTTTCTTCAACAAAAATAGGGTAGAAGGATTATAATTAAACATATGATCACCCATAAATTCTCCCCCTTGATCATAAACAGGATTAAGAAGGTTAGGAGGAAGAAGGGAAATATCAGAGCGAAGACGGGCGCCAGCATTAGAGTGTAAAGTGGAGAAGGGAAAAATAGACTCATCAAAAGTGACGTCTCAGGAAATATAAACACGCCCCGATGAAACATATTTGAACCCCTTATGCATATTGTTGTACCCATAAACACACACTGTTTAGAAAGAAATTGAAGTTCATGACTATTATTGGGACGAAGGTTGGGCCAGCAAGCACACCCAAAAACTCGAAGGATGGAATAGTCGGGCTGATGTTTAAAAAGACGCTCAAGGGGTGTTGTGAAGGAAATAACTTTACTACACTACTGGAAACTACAAGTTTCCCTAGGGTTTGAATTCCTAGGGAAAAGGCCCAAAACCGTAGGGAACCTGAGCCCCTACGGTATTTCGTAGGGAAATAGTCCTAGGGAACACTTCGACGGAAATACAAAGGTGCCCTACGGTTTTGACTGAAACCGTAGGGGATTCTGATTTCCCTAGGAAAACGGCTCCCTAGGGAACCTACTGAGCATGTTGACACAAATCCAACGTGTAAAGGTATTGTCCCTGGGACTTCAGGATTCCCTAGGAAACTGATCTCTAGGGAAATATATCTGGCATGGCATCATATTTGACCTCAAATAATTGTAATTGATTTTATATACAAAATTCAAATTTGAACACGTTGACACAATACCATTAGCAATAATTTAGTGCATTCAAACTCAAACAGTGCATCATCACATTACAATTATGGTGTTCATTCACTAATAATAATTGTCCATCTAATCGTTAAACACTAACTCAAAAGGAGTTGTCTAATCCATGTTAGTTTTGGCAACAGAACATAGATGCCATGTTTTGGCGACAAAAGATAGGTGCCATGTTTTGGCAACATAAGAATTCAGAAAAATGGAAACTCGTCGATCGGAGGAGAGTAGTTGCCACCACCACTTGTAGTTGCTGCATTTTCATGGCCACGGAATCTTCCTTGAGCAATCCTACTCAATGTTTCTTCAGGACTTTCTATTCCAACAAAAGAGCCACCAGTACAAGCCTATTCAATTGAACAAATGGAATTTTATTAAATAAATGGAAATTTCACAGTAAATGTGTCACACCCATTTAACGACCAAATGGAATGCATACCCTTATGTGTGCCCAGAGATCAATCACACATAAGTTAACAAATTATAACGGAAGTATCATCACAAATGTTATTACATCACGATATTTAACACATAGTCTTAACACAAATTGTAGCGGAAGTAAAAATAATAAACTCTCGTGGTAGCTCCAAACACAGGTACATTGACTGGTTGACTGCAAGTCTAATAATCTTCAGGGAAGTAGGCGTAGTAGTCACTATTACCACCATCTGTTACCCATCCGGGATTTTTATCCAAGTAAGAAAAATAAACAAGTGTAAGTACATCTCGTACTCAACAAGTGTAACATGGGGTTCATGAGGCTCAAAAGGCATAACATTGGTTTATCAGCATGTAGCTTTTAGTTAGCATAATTTTAGCATATCAATAGCATCAAAATGTCTCAATATAAACAATAAACATATGATCCATGTGAAATGATTGATAAATAGCAAAAACATAACCATTAACAATTATCAACTATTCCATAAGGGTCCAAGGCCACTCGTGACCGTGAGCACGGCTGTTATAACAGTTTTACACTCTGCAGAGGTTATACACTTTCACTGTGAGTCGTGTTACCCATATGCCCGGGTTAATTACTCCCAAAACACTACCAAGGTGAACAGGCAGGGTAAACACTATGAAGTCTTTCGAAGGTTCGTCTAACAAGTTAGGGCCATTAGATTCACTCGGCAAACAGATGTAGAGCCCCCCTTCCAAATGGCATAATAACCCGCAGCCTATACACATAAGGACAGAGGCCGCACTATACCCGATTCGTCAAGCCATTCTTACGCCAAAAAGGTTACCTCTAACAAGCTAGAAAAGGTCCTTCTATATGACTAAAGCCAGAGCCATATAGCCCCCACAGTTGTACTGTAAATCCTGGATTTTCGCTTATAGATGAGTCCTTATGGAGAGTAATTAGAGCATCAAAAGTAACCCCCATGCTCTAATCCCCTTTAAACATTAATCAAAATCATCTTTTAATGTTTGTTGCATATTCCTCTAATCAATTTACATGATCATAGTCCATGTTTAAGCACTAGCCATACTACTCAATGCAATGTAATAGGTATCAAGGTGTAGGATCAATCACTAAGTCATCCTTAACAAGGAATAGATGCATAATGATATTATTTGCATAATATGAATAGGACAACAAGGATAATCCCATGCTATACTTGCCTTGCTCAAACTGGTCCTGAAGATCTTGCTCGTAGAAAGGCTCTTGATCCCCAACGAATTGCTCACCGTCTATACTCGATCAACAATAGCAACAACACACATCCAGAGGCAATCATGCATAAACAAACAAGACTATAATTAGAACAGTACACCATCAGTAAGAAAACAAAATAAAAAGTCTTTAAAACGAATCTACGACTCGCTAGGATCACACAGACGTGAAGATCATGAAAAACGGAGCTAAAACGACGAAGTTATGAATTTACGAAGATTTCCTATAGAAAAATAAATACTTTAATAAAAACTCGAAAATAAATTAATCCAAACCTACTGTACAGTTCTATAGTCACGTAGAGCTCGCAAATATGAATCTAACGCAATTTGAATGGATCAAATCGGAGTTAAAACGGAGATTCTACGACTAAAACAAGTTGAGTGGCAAAACTGTAAATATCAGAAAACGTATTTTTCATTTACCGAAACGAAATATGTTTTCAACCGATCAAAGCGTACTCTGAGCTTTACGTTTTAGGACTGCAGGTTGATATACTAAAAACTCAGGGTCTCTTTTACAAGTTTACGAATGAACCGGTATCTTCTAATTACAACCGTCGGATTCAAAATCAACGATCCAGATTGGATCGGGGAGAGAGAGAAGGGATGCCGGCGACGCTCCGGCCGATTCCCGGCCGTCGGCGAGCTCCCACGGCGGCGCCATCATCGGAAAACGCCAAAACACATCTCCGACCACCAAACGATGAAGGGAAAACACCGGGAGATCGAGAAGCTCACGGCGAACTCACCCCGCGCGAAGATAGGACCGGAGGACGGCCGGAAGGTGGCGGCTAGCTCGGGATGGCGGCTATGGCGGCGGTGGTGCTTGTGGTGGCGAGGCTAGAAGGCTACGGCAGCCCAAAAGGGATGGAATGAGGGCGGAAGGGTGCGGGGGGTTCGTTTTATAGCCCGTAGGCGTCGGTAAGTAAGGAAAGGAGGGAGATTTGATGCGGATTCGATTCACCGAATCGGAGAGAGAGAGGAAGGCGGTGCTCACGGTTGGAAGGAGCTGGAGGAAGAAGAAAGGAAAGGGAGGCGGACGCTGACGGGTGGGACCAGCATGTCAGTGGCTCGGTGCGGGACGTGGCCGCGCGCGAAGACGGGCCGGCTGGCCGCGGCTTGGGCTCGGCCCAAGAAACCGGAGGTGGGCGCGGGGGAAGAAAAAGTGGGCCGCCGCTGCAGGCCGAGCACTGGGCTGCGGGAAGAATGCGGCCCGAAGAAGAAAATTTCCTTTCTCTTTTTCTTTTTCAAATTTTTCAAAGCTAATTTTCAAAGGATTTTCAAATCCAAATTGAATTTGATTTAAACCACTCATTACAAAATCCCAAATGCAGCAGCATGAATGCTCAATCATGTTCCTACCCTTAGATTAACTTTTAAATTTATAAAAATTATTATTATCCTAAATTTGCATGCTCACAAAAATATATATAAAATCATATTTTCCTATTTTTCTTCTTTCCAAAATTTTAGGGTGTTACAAAATGCTATGCCAAAAATAGGTTCAAAGACCTAGCATTTGAAAATAGGTTTCACTAGACTAGCTGAGATGTGTACAACAATTAATATTAACAAAAGATAGATGGAAGCACACCATGTAATCGAAATTGAAAATCAGGATGCATTCATGTGTACAGGAGATATAGATGCTAATGCAATTAATATTAACAAAAGACATGTATTTTTGCTAGAAGAACTGCACTCATTTGCAGCCACAGCTGTTGTGCACGTGAGACAGGAACAAATAACTGCAGTTGCAGCCCTTCAAATAAGCAAATGTAGAGCAATTATACTTACATTATCAGGAGATAGATTTACAGATGGTACATCGGCATACACAGGAGGCACAGGTGGTGGAGGCAGAGGACCAAGAACAGATGTGGCAGGCATACCATTTAGCTCAGCAACTCTCTATAGTTCAATAATCAAATGTATATGCATACTCATTAACAGGTAACTCAAGTGGCAATAAGATGGATAGAAAAGGATGCATGTGAAACGTCACCTCCATAAATTTTTGCATGTTCTTAGTGTAAGCATGTACCATTCTAATCCACTCCATCATATTTTGGGCATATTCCTTGGCCATACGAGAGTCATGAGCTTCCTTCCTTAATTGCTCATCTTCCTCTTGGTGTTGACGCCTAGCAGCAATTGTAGATTCATGACTTCTCCTTAAATCAGGGAGGACTTCTTTGTCATTGACCATCCCATTAAATGTAGCCCATTTTCCATGTGGGCGACCACAAGAGCATTCATAAAGAGCTCTAGCATCAACCAGAGAGTGCAACCAATCAAAATCTGGTCAATTTAGTTCAATGGCCTTAGCTTTGTATTTCTCCTACCACATAAATAAAATAATGTGTGGGCATTTGACAAAGAAGTAAAAGAGAGATCAGCTAGCCAGCCATTCATATGTGCAGAAGCAATTCATATGTACTAAAACCATACTATTAAAATCCAGCTAAAATTGGTTAAAATTTCTTGTTGCACTGAATCGATGTACCAAAACCATGCATTCAAAGTAATGTGTAGCTATACAGAAACCATTCATCAACTCTATACTTTAATTTTAGGTCATGTACATAACTAGTTGGCACTTTGGATATTCATATCGCACTTACCAAGCATGCAGTTGCCTCTTCTGTGTTGAGTGAAGTAATATCTTCAGGATTTGAACCTCTATGAGTATGGACCCATGCCTCTATCTCACATACTTGTCTTCCTCATTTCTTTGACTACAATAATAACAAGAATCTAAAATTAATTGTTACTGCAAACAAGTAAACAACATAATTTAGTAATTGGACACTAACCAATTTCTCCCTTATTGTTGCAATAGAGTTGGACCCGCCTTTGTGTGGTTTAAACTTACGCCTGTAGCGATGGGCACAATTTTTCTCCGATCTTTGCTTGAATTCTGGACTGCTCCACTCTATGGCCAGAACATCCCAACAAGATTGTTTACACCAAGGTGGGCATCGTGCAGCATACTCCTCCCGTGTCAAATAGAAATGTCTGACAATCTTGTCACAAATAGTTATTTTCTCCACTTCACGAAAATGTTCCATTGTTGCAGTGATTCTTGCATAATATATGATGCTCCCTAGGAGGACTGAGTAGCAAGATCCAACATGTTCTCTTGATTCTACTTCTTTGGCTGGATTGAATCTAAATCTTTGCTACATAATGCTTGTTGGGATGTTCTTGTTGGGATACATTTGTTTCTTTGGCTGGATTGAATCTAAATCTTTCATATATGTTTCTTTGGCTGGATTGAATCTAAATCTTTGGCAAGACTACCCCCAACTATTAGTAAGGAACAACAGTGATACATTTGTACAGAACTAGAGCTAAGTTGCAGAATTTACCAAAAAACCTTTAGAAACAGAATAGGCAGCTGTTGATGCTTCATAATGCTTCCATGTTGATGCAACCACAATCTTGCCTTTGTACTCAACCAAACCAGGATGATAGTTCTTTAGTAGACATGTCAACACACTTGCTGGAGTCCTTCCCTCCCCTCCAGTCCAATGCCTATATATATTAACGAACAATTCAATTAACACGTCGTATGAGTGCACATTTGCATGAAAATCACAATGTAAATGTGATAAACTCATGATTTTCCTTGTGGCTCAATCAATGGGCGATCTTGCTCATTGGGGATAGTTGGGGGAAGATCTGCATAGCCTCGCAAGCGTCCTTGACTTTGCTCACTTGTTGCAGAAGGTTCAGCAGGTTCATTATGACTTGAAGTCGTGTTCTGTCTAGCAACAGAACCAGTGGTAGAACGACTACATGTCCCATGATGTGAGAGTGTCATCACTGCATATATGAAATATATGTTACAAAGAGCACTATGGAAATGGTAATGAAACATATATAAAATAATGAAGAATAATGTGAAATCAACAAAATATACAAAGAGCAATACCTAATCATTACTCCCCCCTAAAAGTCATCAGGATCAAGGTATTCCGCTTGTGTGAAATCAACAAAATATTTTGGATTACATTCTACTTGCTCTTCAATTGGAGGTTCATTCTCTCCAGTCACACCATTTCGTTGTTTGACCAGCATAGAAATTTCATTTGGATCACTAATCTCATCAAATCCATCACTTATTGTGATATTATCTAAACCTATTCCAATGTCTATGACAAATTCTCCCTCTAGACCATCTTCCTGGAAGGTATCCATACATGGTGGGTCTTCATCATTGTACTCATCCATTGAAGGAATGGACAAGTTCACAACAGGGCTGACCTTGTATGCAACCCACCACCCATTGAGGTTCGGATCAGATTTACATGGATATGGAAGATAATAAATCTGCTTCACTTGGCTAGCAAGAACAAAAGGCTCATTTGCTGGATTACATGATTCATGGGCAACTTATACTTGTCCAAATCTATCCAAGTGCCTCACTCCATTAGTTGGGTGGAACCAATGACACTCAAATAAAACAAGGCTGAAATCACTACCACCGTCAAATTTTAACTCAATAATGTCTTTGATAATACCGTAATACTCAAGCTCAGTGTTGCTTCCATCATCAGCACCAACAACAAGCACCCCCGTGTTGGTGGTAGTTAGGTTCCCTCTAGATTTTTCATACTTTTCAGATCTAAATTTGTACCCATTAACTTCATAAATATCATATGACTTGACTTTGAGGCCACATCCATGTGATAAACGACACAATTCACTAGGTATGCTTGCATCCATGTCACACTACAATGTTAAAATTAAAAATTAAAGTGTATCCAGATTTTACATGACTATATAAACTACATAGAAATTGGTCAATTAGCTAGTACCATGTTCCTAAACCATTCAAGCAAATCTGGTTTTCCAGGGTCAGCCCCATTAATCCTTAAGTTGTCTAATTGTCTCTGGCTTGGTGGTCTTGCACGGCTCCGTTGTTCTCGTTTCTATCCTTGATTGTGACTTAGATCTTGGCACTGTCCGCATAGATGATGGCTTTTGAGGTGCTTAGGAAAGGTCGGCCCAAGATAATTGGTGCCCTTACAGTTCCACCTATTTCCAAAACCACAAAGTCTACGGGTACGTACGAGGATCCGACTCGTACATAGATGTCTTCAAGAATTCCCTTGGGGTAGCAGGGTGACTGATCTGCAACCTACAAATGCATGTTTGTGTACAACAAAGTATCTCCATTGATTTTATCATAAATTACCTTTGGCATGATGTTGACACTTGCTCCAAAGTCATGGACAACTTCTTAGAATATGTGACGTCCAATAGCTATGGGGATGATAGGTCTTCCTAGATCACCTTTCTTGATGGGTAGAGAATAATCCTCCCATCTTCCTATCAATTGTTCTATGTAGTATCCTACAACATTGTGAATATCGACAAGATTTGCAGTTTCAGGATCTTCTAGCTGCCCTAAAATCTTACCTTTGTTAGTCGAAGGAACAACAGTCGCCAACTGAGCTATTTGTGATTCTATCGTTTTATTAAAGCTATGCTAGTTTTTTATAGTTGAGGAGAAGCTATCCATTCTATTATTTATGTTTTCTAACATTTTGTCATTGGAAGCTAGTTTTCTAGATAAGCCCTCCATAATTTTAGCTTGACTAGAAACTAAATCTCTCAAAGATGACTGGTTATTAAAATTATTAAAATTATTACCTTAATAGTTATCTTGGTAGTTTGGCCTCTGTTGCTGATTCTATCCCTAATTCTGTTAAGGACAATAGTTATTGTTGTTGATGAAGTTCACATCCTCATGGGTTTCAGGATAGTTGTTCCCTGAATGCTTGGTGTTTCCACACTCTTCACAGGTCATACGGGAATACATGAATGTGCATGACTTCTTGCTTCTCATTGGCTCGGTCTTCAAGCCTCTTCATCAGCAGGTCCATCTTGGCAGACAACATTATCGATGCAGGACCCACAGGGTTCCCCAGCGGTATGACTATGAGTCACGGGCCCTGGCCTAGCCCACTGGTAGAAACAAGGAGAGGTGCGGCATCTGCTACACCAAATCCGAGTAGAATAGGCCAGACTAGCTAGATTCCTATGGAAAGTAACTTCTGAATTTAGTTCAGGATACCTTTTTTAAATCCGACTAGGATTGTAACTGCACCACAACCTTCTCTACTGATATAAAGAGAGGCTGTGGGCATCCCGGTAAGGAGAGACAAGATAACACAATTAATCCAACGCAAAGGCTAACGCCGACTAGATGTAAGGCTATTACTCGATCACGATCAAGGGCTCGAACCAGTATAAATCGACTGTCTCTGCGTTCACCGTTGAGTTCTAGCACGCACCGAGGCCCGAATAACTGTCCTGGGTACCCCCATGGCAAACTATCGGTGGTCAAACACCGACAAGCATGTCTACCTCCTTGAGTTGATGCATACCTCTACCTTTCTTGCGGGTTTGAAGACGTTCTTCATTCCAACCTTGGTTGGAGGCCATTTTCTCCACGAGAGTTGTTGCTTGTGTGATTGTGAGTGATAAAAATGCACCTCCAGCAGCGGCATCCATATTCTCACGAGTGCTGTTAGTCAACCTATGGTAAAAAGTCTATATGTGTAGCCAATCTTCCATCCCATGATGAGGATATTCTAAAATGTAGTCTTGAAAGCGTTCCCATGACTCAGGGATAGATTCATCATGTTGCTATTGAAAACTTGAAATTCTTCCATTGTAGAGCATTAGTCTTGCCTGTGGAAAAGAACTTTGCTAGGAAGGCAGTGGAGCAGTTTTCCTATGTAATATTTCTATCTTTGTTGGCGTAGAACCATTGCTTCGCCTTCCCTAAAAGTGAAAATGGGAAGAGACGAGGTAATATGGCATCTTGAGTGACTCCTTTGATGGTGAAAGTGCTGCAAATCTCTAGAAAGTGTTGGAGATGAGCACTCGCATCTTCATATGCCTTTCCACAAAACTTGCTAGCCTGCACCTTGTTAATGAGAGTTGGCTTGAGCTCAAAAGCATTGTCTCCAATATTGATCGCTAGTCTAGTATGGATGTTGGCCGTAGTTGGAGCAGAGAATTCATGGAGAGTCTTGTCAGCCATGACTTCTAAAACTGGTGTTAAGCTCTGCCTTGTCTGGTTGTCTTCCGATTCTAAAGTTGAAACTTTCTTGAGTTTAGCCTTAGTCCTCCTGAGTAGTGCTTCTGGATTTTTAAAGTAGTTTGTCAGAAGGTCAAAACCAGTCATACATTACTCTGCATAAGATATAAAAGTAGATAGGACAAGGGTAAACCTGTTTGAGCAGAGGTATATGGTTTCCTCGCTCACATCAATAAGTAAAAGTTTATCAATATTACTTTATGCCTAGCCACATTCCCCGGCAATGGCGCCAAAATGCTTGTTGGCATTTCTTAGCGTCGCTACTAAGAACAGAGTTTTAAATCTAGTCCCCGGCAATGGCACCATAAATGCTTGTTGGTATTTATTAACTTGTCACTTATTTAAGTAGCCACCTAATGTTGTTGATATTTCTTAACATCACTTTTGCTAAGTTATCATCCCTAACTATGATGTCAGAAATGCTTATTAGTACTACCTAGTGCCACTCCTAGAATGACACTAAGAAGTACTTAAGTATTTTATTGTGACTAGAAAGAATATAAATGTGTATATATGAAGAGATCTGTAAGCGCACAAATAATTTAACCATTGTAGCATTTCATCCGGGAGTATTTCAGGTATTGTTATTTATATTTTTACCACAGGGAAGGTCTGGCAGATGGAATATATTGACAACTTATACATATGATGGACAGATAAACCATAGCCAAACTTCTACTCACAATAGGGGTAAATCAAGAGATAAATGAAATGTGAATGTTAAATGATAAATGATAATGAACACTCAAAGTACTCCTTTAGATGGCACTAGCATGGTTAAGTAGATAATAGAGAAATAATTCATAATAGGGCAAATCAAACTATAATTAGTGTAATTACGCTTAATAATCATGGCTAAGATCAACTACATATCTACATATAAGGGATACTACTAAGGAAGATCAAGAACAGAGCATGACTTCCTTCGTAATTAGATCCTACTTGACCTATATTCGGGGAGTGAACTACAAAGGACTCAATAGGAGTATCACATCCGCGATCTACCACATGGCCCAGAATATAGGGTGCATCCGCAGATAAACAACATATAAGCACTATGCTTACACAATGTCGACTACTCACCCCGTGTACTTTAGAGTGAGCGCTATACAAACTTATGCTTAAACATAAAGATAATCTAGCTATACTAAGGATATAATCAAAGTAGATGATGAACATAATAACTAGGAATATGAGTAATATTAAGAACAATGTCAAATCAATTGTAGCAAACATATGAATAATGAAAGATACAAAAGAGGATACAAGCGGCTATACCAAGCCACGGTCTTGACAAAATAACGAATCCAAGCGAAGCTTGCCTTCCTCTAAATCTAACTTAACTAGATATGCCCTAAATATAGTGGAGCTTTGAGGTTCTTCTCTTCTGATTAGGGTTTGGTCCCTTGATTGAATGACTTGATCAATGATTATGGGGGGTGGCAGGGGCTGGTATATGTAGGGGAGACCATCAATCCTGAGCCCTCGGATCAAACCGACTTAAAAGAACAACGTAGATGCAATCCCTAAGGCAGTAGAGAACCGATGTAGTGAAACAGAGGTTGACAGGTGGGCCTAGGGGCCAGCCGGCCCCACCTGGCAGCCACCTGCCCTCTGCCTTCGTGGTTTGCCTTCTGATGTCTTCTAGAGTTATTTTCGTCGCGGATAATTACGATTAATTCTGACATTTAGGTCCACGCTGACGGTTTTCTGGATAAACGCTGTTGAAAACACAGATTCACCAAAACTTGTAGAATTTGTTAGTTTAAACCCCCTAAACTTATGTTGGTGATCATTTCCATGCATTTATACAAGTTATATTGACGGTTTATAATGGGTGTTAACTATCGTCAACACTGAGGCAAGGTAGCAGAAGGCGAGAAGGAAGATGCAACACCTAATCTACTTTTGAAACATCCAAATGCAACACTTGCAACATACGCATGAAGGCAGATGAAAAACTTGAAACATGCATTTGAAACACTTGCAAAAACACTTGAACCATTGAAAAACATACGCAACATCTCTTTGGAAAATTAACACCACAACTTTTTATAATATCATTTTTATTTGACAAAGTTGATGAAAAACTAACTAAAGCTTGGATATTTTTTTAAACTGTTAAATCATTTATTTTATCCACTTCACAAAATATAAAATCTATAGTGTGATAGATGGCCCCACTCATTACTCCACGTATAAAACTTCCACCTCCGCACACTTGGGCACTCGTTAATTTCTTATACTGGACTATGTTGAAACATTCTGAAAGTATTTTTTTTCCATATTGGCAATCAGATTTGTTTTTTCACAAAATCGATCCTAATTAACTGATTGAAAGAGCTAAGTTCTCTGGTATTTCAGCGTTAATGCACTCCCAACAAAAATTTCCCTAGATATTGATAATTGACAGGCCAAAATTTTCTTTTTTGGATGAAATTTGCCGCCATCAATGCGAGACGACGCGGAGCGAGTACAGGCGTAGTTGGATTTCTGCCAAAACAATCATGCGTATATGTATTTATTTATCCGGACGCATAGTATAATACTATATCATAAGATATTAGATTTAGATGGAAGACTAAAAGATTGACTTAGCTTTTTGACGTGCTGATGGACGTGACATGGGTGTTCGGCGGAGATGATAGCCCCATTGAGCAGCCTGGAGTTATCCTGTGCTTGCATGCCTCAAGTCCGCCGTGGTGTCTCGTACATGCAGAGGACTGCATCAATCGCCGTGTCGCCGTATACGTATCCGGGCTGGACATCCCGACGAGATCCGATAGGCACATGGCCAGACCAAGCTGCTACGCCGCCGCCGGTAGGTTGCGTATGCCACCATGTCACGTGATTCGACGATGTTGATTGCCGTGGGGTGCAGAAAAGGGTGCACCAAACCAAAGACTGTGGCTCAATTCTGATTGAATCTTGACTTCACGGGCCGAAGCATGCTGCCGCGAGACTGCGACGAGTTGCACCTTGACGTCATGTCGTCGTGGATGAAGTTGATCTTGAGGTATGCCATCCGGCTCGCCATGGATCATGCGCATAACCCCTGCTGACGCGTCACTGTTGATGAGATATGGTCGGCAGTCCACCAAGGGGTATACCCACAATGGTAGATTGACCGGTAGATGTGCGCGTAATCAGAAACCGGATGGTAACAGAGACACAAGACACAAAATTTATACATGTTTAGGCTGTCAGTGTAATATAAAACCCTACGTCTTGTGTTATGTTATTTTGTATTGATTGGATATGAGATCTGGTTGTCTCCATGACCTATCGGCTAGGGGACCTCTGCCCCTCCTCATATACTCTGAAGGGACAGGGTTATAAGTAAAAGTATCCTATTTGGTACAATACAATGTCTAATGCAACTTGTAACTCGCGGTGCACGCTGACGTGCGCTATGCGTCCTGATCTTGTGGGCTGGGTCACCTCAGATGGTGCGGCCCATATAATATCTTGTGGTACCTGGGGGTATATCCCCCACAAGGAGGAAGGCTCAGATCTAGAGAAGGACTGACCTACTTCGTAGAAGCCGCCGTGGTCGCCCTTGTCTCCGGTGGGGGGAGGGAGGGAGAGAGTGTGGGCGGCGGGACGGCAGCGAGCTGTCGCGCGGGCACGACGTCCATCCCGGGGGCAAAAGCAAACCCGTAGAGCGCCGCGGCGGTGCAGCAGCGAGTGGGCACGGGAAGAGTGAGGGCGGAGTGGGCGAAGGGGCGTCACAGGGCGGGGGAGATCAAGTGCGGGCGGAGTGGGCATGGGGGAGCGGAGGGACCGGGGGTTCATGGGCTCAGAATGGAATGGATGCGTCCGGCGCGCGAGTTGAGGACGGATGCCCTAATAGAATCATTATCGTTTTGTAAATGGAGCAAAAACCTATTCAAGGCTTAACTCAAGATTTTGAAATTTTTTTCTCAAATAAATTAATGCAACAACGACAACACAACTCTCTTAGGCAAAATTAACTCCAAAACTTTTTATAGTATCATTTTTATTTGACAAAGTTGATAACAAACTAGCTAAAGCTTTGATAATTAAAAAGTATTAAATCGTTTATTTTGTTTAGAAAGGCGGCAAGAGATTTGCTGGATTTTTATAGACGAGAAAAAAAGAAAAAGAGAACAAACAAAATTACAAGAATCCACTGAAGTTTATACTCCCACCCACTCTGAAACTGCAAACTACTACTCGACTAAAAGCCCCTAGGAGCGACGAACGGCAACTCTGAAAAAAACACTGAAACAGAAACAAAGAAACTTGCTCAACACAGCCGTGCGGGTACCCAAAACTGAAACTAAACCTAGACTTGCTGGGGTCCAACATTTGATCTCGTCGCCAACTAATGTTGCTCCAAAATCTTCTTTGCACAATAGTGCCACCTGTATAGGCTGCAACGTCTTGTTCTGAAATGTCCTTTTATTGCACTCCTTCCAGACTGCCACCAAAAATATATCATGATGCCATCAAAAGTCCTTTGATCTTTGTCAATCTTCGATCGGCATCTGCGCCAGTAGCCGTGGATAGACCCCGCCATTGATACCGTATCGATCACTGTTAAACCAAGCCATTGTTTTAGGATGGATAAATCGTTTATTTTATCCACATCACAAAATAGAAAATCTATGGTGCGACAGATGGTCCCACTCATTACTTCCAAGTATAATGTCGACCAGTTAGGCACGCCTCCAAGTCCTCTAGGATGGAAGCGACCCATTACACGACAATACATTAGGGATTGTTTGGATGTAGTCGGATTCATATCAATCCACATGTATTGAGGTGGATTTGAAGTGGAATTTGAACTAAATTCCACCCTAGTCCACCTTAACATATGTAGATTGAGGTGAGTTTAATAGCATCAAAACAAGGCCTTAATTAGTTATTTTTATCCTGGGCCTTATAAATCATGTCAGAGTCGCCACACAACCAAGGGATGGACGCCTGCCTGCAGATCTCGTAATTCCTGGACAAAACGACTTTATCTACCTCCAACTGCGGTCCATATACAGTGGTTATCCACCAGGCTCACCCCTGCAAGGGACCTCACATTCGCATTGTGCAGTGTGAACAAGATGTTGGACAGAGTATAATGCCACCACAAGAACTAATCTCAGTCAAGAAGAATCAACCAGAAGTGGAACCTAACATACCACGAATCGCAACATCTTGTACAGAGTATAATTCTGCTTTGTGAATGTGAAGGCATAAAAGATAGATCCGCTCGACCGCCACCAATTCATGTACTACATCATGACGTGCACTGGAGTTTTAGCCCACGTATATTCCACTGCAGGAGGTTTCAGAATCCATTACACAGGATTTTTCAACCCAACAAAAGGAAGAAGGCTCGTCAGCAACCTTCAACTTCCACCACCGTCCACCGGCATTGCATCCCAAGTGTGCCTTTGGGAAACAGCTCACAGACCTCCGCACAGTTCGACACTCGATAATTTCTTTCCATATTGGCAATCAGATTTGTTTTCACAAAATCCATCCTAATTCTGATTGAAAGAGCCAAGTTCTCTGGTATTTCAGTGTTAATGCACTGCCAGCAAAAAGTTTCCCTAGATATTCATCATTGACAGGCCAAAAATTTCTTTTTTGGATGAAATTTAGATTTTTTTAAAAAATCTGATCTAAACACATCCAAACTTCGTGCATGTACATATATAAAAAAGATCAAGCTCAATACCACCAATTCACATATGAATTTGATTTGTCTCATGCCAGGTCTTAATCTTCTCCGGAAACATCAATTCAGTCAGTCAAATAGACATGCCCTCTCAATTACAAATTAGCAGTCTACACATATCATACTAGCACCATCAAGGAGAGTTCGATAATTGATCATGAGACTTCCAAAAAGCTTTCTTTGATAGCAGAGAGTTTTGCACACACATCTCGCATATCAGGTCTCTCTTTTGGAGATCCCATGGAACATGAGAGGCCAAGCGCAACCAAGGGAATAATGTAGTTCTGCATCCATTCTTCTGTACACGGTTGGGATTCCTCATGCGACATATGGGGATCTAGAATCTCTGCAACTCTAGCTGGGAACAAAGATTTGGTAAAATTGTGAAGGTTAAGTCCGTCAACAAACATTTCATCAGTCGGACGTTTTCCTGTAAGCATCTCCAGGAGAAGGACTCCAAAGCTATACACATCACCTCGTGTGGTGATTCCGCTGCCCATGCCATACTCTGCAAAAGTAGTAATGCACTTAATACTAGATAAGCCATGCTTAAGCAATTAAGCAGCCAAAGAAAATTGGGATCAGACATACCAGGTGCCAAGTATCCAATTGTTCCTTGGATACCGTCCAAGTGTTTCAGGCCACCAGAATGTTGAGAGAGAAACTTCGCTGAACCAAAGTCACCAACACGTGCAGTCATATGATTATCGAAAAGAACATTGCTTGGCTTCAAATTACAATGCACTAAAGGAGGTATCAGTTGGTTGTGAAGATAATCCAGAGCAGAAGCCACATCTGTTACTATGCATATTCGTTGTCCCAAGCTCAATGTTCTATATGGTCTCTCAATCTGTCGATTAGGATGAAGCCACCTTTCAAGGCTGCCATTAGCCGCGAACTGGAAAACTAGTGCTTTGAATTCATTGTTCTCTGTATCCAACGTTGAACATGAGGTCACAGCTTTAAGAATATTTCGATGCCGTACACTTCTTAGCACCTCACATTCAGTTAAGTAACTCTCATGCGTCCCAGGTTTGTTCAAGTTGAATACTTTGATGGCGACAATGTCGCTGTCCAACCTGAACCTTCCAACATAAACTGATGCAGTAAGAGTTGAGCTGATTCTACGGGACGGTGAGAACCAGTTTGTAGCTTTAGCTATGTCACCATAGGTTACCTTCTTTAGTGATTTCTGGTAGGTTGGAAATAATTCCACTTCTCTTCTCCTGGGGCCGAGGAAACACAACACATTCCATCTGCTAATGAACTCTGTAAACGTACACACTAGTCTCATGGTCCAACAAGTAACAAGCTTCAACATATACCATATGTTACTCAACAGATACCATATGTTACTGTGCAGTGCAGACATATGCACTTCCATTTTCCTCGAAAGAGCGAACAAACAGAACAACAATAGCAGGAGAGCTATAGTGACTGTGGGTATGAACACTGCCATAATCAGCACATGGTTCTTACGGTTCTTTGTTTTAGTATCTGATGAGATGCTAGGGCAAGGTGGTAGTGATAGCATGGGGAAGTTTGAACAGAGCCTCTTGTTGCCATCCAAATGTACCATAGTGGAATTTGCAAAGATACCTCTTGTCGGAATTGGTCCATCAAAGTTGTTGAAGGACAGATCAAGTTGGTCTAACATAGTGAATTCCTCAAGGAATTCAGGCACATTACCAGACAAGTCATTTCGAGAAAGGTTTATATAGATCGAATTTGTTAACCACTTGAACGTTGCAGGAATTTCCCCTTGAAACTTGTTTCCTTCCATGTTGAGTGATGTTAGATCAGAACATCCTCCAAGTGAATCAAGTCGTCCAGAAAGAAGATTATTGGAAACATTCAGAAGAACAAGATCTGTTGATCTGCACATTCCCTCTGGTAGTTGCCCGGTGAGATTGTTGTGCGACAAATCAATAGTCAACGAAAGGGGACGACCAGAAAAACTAGAAAATAGTTCTTCTGGTATGGATCCATTAAGGTTATTAGCAGACAGGTTTAGCATACTCAGCGCCAAGCACTGACCCAAGCTACTAGGTATGCTTCCACTCAAGTTGTTGCCATCAAGAAAAAGGTTTCCCAGTTGGGCAATGTTACCAACTGTGGAAGGGATTTCTCCTGATAATTTGTTCTTGGATAGGTTTAGGATAAATAGGTACCGCATTTTCCCTACCGTAGCAGGTATGCTTCCCCAAAGCAAATTGTTTTCCATGCTAAGCTCAGTGAGGTTAACAAGATTGCTTATCCCAACAGGTATGTAGCCTGATATTTGGTTCGACCCAAGCAACAAACTGTCTAGGTTTTTGGACAGATTGCAAACTGATCTTGGTAGCTTCCCTTTCAATATATTTTCTTCCAAAGATAATTTTTTCAGCAAAGAGCAATTCGTCAGAGAGGCAAAGAACGTCCAATCGTGCGCTTCTAGCCGATTCCTCCCTAGGAGCACTTGATTCAAATTTGCCAAAGACCCAAGAAATGGAATACGGCCGTGCAGGGAGTTATTTGAAAGATCAAGCACTTGGAGATTCGACATATTTTCTAGTGAAGTAGGAATGAGGCCCTCCAGACTGTTGCTTTGCATAATAAGGACTTGGAGATTTGGTAGTGAGTTACCAATTTCAGATGGTAACTGCCCAACAAGGCCATTGCTGCCTAAACTGAAGTGTTTGAGTGAAGACATATTGTAAACAGGCAAGGGGATATACCCTGACAAGCTATTGAACCTCAGATCCAATTCAAGAAGTTTCGAAATTTGACCCAAACTTTCTGGAATTGATCCTGTAAGTTTATTTTGGTCTAGCAAAATAGAGCGGAGAGAAGAAATATTTCCTATTGAAGAAGGTATGCTTCCTGAAAGTTGATTCTCTGCAAGATTAAGAGTTTGCAGAGTTGCCATATTATGAAAATCTGGAATAGACCCATTTAAGAAATTTCTTTTAAGATTGACGACTTCAAGTCGAGATGAGTCCTTGAACAGACTAGCTGGGATAATTCCAGACAGGCTATTATTTGCGAGGATCAGATCCTGAAGCTTAGGAAGTGTGCCCAACTCTTCAGGGATGGCTCCAAGGAACGAATTAGTTCCAATATCTAACCGAATTATCGAAGTAAGGTTAACAAGAGACGATGACAATTGTCCAGCTAGCTGCAGCGAGTTCAGGTCTAGTGAAACAACTCGGAGTGGAAGAGCCTTACCACAGGTGATCCCTCTCCAGCTGCAGTATGAGCCGTTTCCCCATGAGCTCAGGACGCCAAGTGGATCGCTGATGCCTAGCTGGAAGTTTAGGAGAGCTTGCCGATCGATCTCAGAATTGTTAGTCGATTCTGCTGCTAAGATTGCGATTGGATTGGACAGAAAGATGAGAAGATGAGACACGAGAAGAAAGAAGAGTGCATGAGCCATCTCTTCACGTCGGAGAAGTGTGTTTTCTTTTTTTCCAGTTCCTTTCTGGGATCCCGGGTGTGTACATTTCACTATAAATCATTCGTCCCCTGCTGTCGCCTGCGCACTCAAAATTAAGTTGCCCTGGACTACACGCTGGGCTGGACCATGGAGTTGAAGGCATGATTGACTTGACTTAACTGAAGAAAGACCTGGGAATGTGACTTGTAAGGATGAAAATAGGATAGATATTTTCTGATATGTATCTGTACCATTTCTGAATCCGAATACTCAAAATTGGATTTTGGATGAGAAAACAACAAAGACTTTAGAAAGAAAATGTGCAAATATGCTGAAAGAAAACTTGGATCGAATAAAACCCATCCATTTTGTAACCATCCAAATTTCATGAATATACCCAGGTGTACCCAACTTATTCTGGATTGATGTCTGCCAGTTTCAAAGTGCAACATCACATAATAAGGGAAAGATTCCCAAGACTATACAACTTTCATAGACTATGGCCACGTTTAGATTGCAAATTTTTCGAACCCGATGAATAGTACCACTTTCGTCTTATTTGGTAAATATTGTTCAATCGTGGACCAACTAGGCTCAAAAGATTCATCTCGTGATTTCCAACTAAACTGTGTAATTAGTTTTTTTTTTACCTACATTTACTACTTCATGCATGGATCCAAAGATTGATGTGATGGAGAGAGAGTGAAAAAATTGTAACTTTTGAGGTGCATCTAAACAAGGCCTATGTGTTTAAATCCAGGGGCTAAAGTTTAGGGTTATCACATCAGGTATCATATGGGGGTATTATATCGAGTGTTCGGATAGTAATAATAAAGTAAATTACAGAAGTCCTTAGTAATCTACGAGACGAATTTATTAAGCCTAATTACCCATCATTAGCACATGTTTACCGTTGCACCACATTGTCAAATCATGGACTAATTAGGTTTAAAAAATTCATCTCGCAAATTAGTCTCAATCTGTGCATTTAGTTTCATAATTAGTCTATATTTAATATTCTATGCATTTGTCCAAACATCCGATGTGATAGGGGGCTAAAGTTTAGGAGGGAAAACAAACAATACTCTTACTCTTAGAGGACATTCACACAATAAAAACAAGTGCAAGGACATTTTTCATCATCAAACTTACACAGTAATCTAACTTTCAACCTTAAACCATGAAATTGGATAAATCTAATTATCAAAATCGGACATTTGGTCCTCGACTCCTCGTGCTGGTTTCAAAGGTGGTTTTCTATCTTACAAAACTGAAAAATATCTAATTTACTATCTAGAAGTCATATAAATAATTTATTTTAGATAAGTACTTTTCTTCTCTAGAAATGTTGTCTATCTGTTTATGATCTATATGTATATAAGTATTTGGAAATAGTTTATTTCTGTTCATGTTACTTTATTGTTCATAGTCCATTATTCATTTAAAACAAGTAAGATTCAAATAACTCTAAATATAGCACCATAAGATATATGACATTTTTAGAAGAACATTGGGACCAGTATCATTTTTTATGATTTTAAAATAAATTAATTATGAATTTAGAGATCCAACCTGATTTTTATTCCTATTAGAAAATAGAAAACCACTTTTGAAGCTAGTCAGGGGACCAAATTTGTCCAATGTGTGTCACCTGGTTCATAGTTTAAAGTTAAAAATCAGACTACGTTGTAAGTTGGACTGAAAAATATAGTTTACCCTAAAAACAACAAAGGAAACATGTGGGACTGTCAACTTGATAATAATGGTAGGCACGTAGGGAAATTAAAGATCACATCCTTGCAAATTAGGATAAAGGCAAAATCGTCAGCCAATTTCACATGATGCTATGTACCTGTTGCCCATAATTACTAGGAGACTGCTCCTAGAAACCTTCTCAATGACAGCTTTGGAATAGGTATGAGACCCCTGCTGTTGTAGCCATGATATAGAAGTCAATAAAGGAAAGGAATAAATGAAGTACCGTAGGTGATAAGTTGAGTGCATGTTATTAGGTGTTAGGAGACATGTCAAAAAGAATCTGTTGACACTGTTTTTGGCACGTGTCAAAATAATCAGAGTGGGCTAATCGGTAGAAGGAAAGTTATTGTATTACGCTGGTAGAAGGGTGCCGATGAAGATCAGCCTGTGATGATTGTAGCTAATGAATGGTGGTGACCGATGGAAAGGTTGTCGTTTGACTTAGACTCAGAGGCGTTGCTGATAAGATCGGAGATGTTATTGCCGATGCCGATGAAGGAAGATCTGAAGACTACTGCCGATGAAGCTTGTGATGACGGAAAGCATGCCGATGGAGAAGAGGCCGATGAAAATTTCATCGTAATTAAGGCGGACAAGGAAGTAGATAGGTGTTGTTTTTCTTTTCTATATTTGTTAGAGTATGATTCATGTAAGAGTCACGTTTTTCCTTAGATATGGACTCGGTGTTCTAGTCGTGTCTGGTTATGTTTCTTCGGATCAGGGTATAAATATAGACTGAGAGACAATGTAAAAGATATATCAATCAATATCAAACCAATTTTACTCATATTTGCATCTACTTACTTTTCGGCGACTTCGTCAATTTGCATATTTTTATTTTTACGAGTTTTCATCGATTCGACGAGCTGCATCGCTTGAGTGCGACCTTCGACGATCCTCGAGTTCCGTGTGAGTACCTCTTGGCTGTGGCTTCCAGGCGTATCGCTATTGTCAGGACCAAAGTACTCGAGTTATTATCCTTGTCGATTAACAGGTCAAATCGACTGGCACGCTTTGGATATCGGATTGGGTATTAGCCCTTTGTGCTTGCAGATCCACTTTTACATCAACACATCTTTTGGCACGTCCAGTGGGACCAATCAATACGATCAATATGTTCAATCCTGAGATCGACACGGAGAACGTCATCACGATATTGGAAGAAGATCTCAAGGAAGAGCAAAAGCAGACTATGGAAAAGGCTATGGAGGATTATAGGCAGCTCTGCCTGAAATCATTCAGCTTGAACGGGAGTGGAGAAGTCATCCAGAAGCAAGATTTGCCATTGCCTCGGCAGGTTACCTT
Source organism: Saccharum spontaneum (assembly GCA_022457205.1). Taxonomy (NCBI): domain Eukaryota; kingdom Viridiplantae; phylum Streptophyta; class Magnoliopsida; order Poales; family Poaceae; genus Saccharum; species Saccharum spontaneum. The sequence goes on along the minus strand of CM039602.1, from coordinate 11,853,184 downwards.
TGACTCCAATCCTGGTAAACTTGAAGAGATGGTTAATTCTGCAGTAAATCATGCTTTGATTAACCACTCCAATGTGATGTTCCATACTGTTCACAATGTTGTGGTTCGAACTTTTAAAGAGGGACAAGTACCACCACTTTACGTTGGGCCAGCTTATCACCAACCAGAACTAGCATCGGTCAATGCTCCATCGGCTCCCTCAGTCGTTGCAGGTACAGAAGTTACTTCTCCTCCAGTTTCGGCAGGTTTGCCTAATGTTCAATCTACACCGATAAGATCAGGTCCAGTGCTTTCAGAAGGACGAGTTCAGCTCAATACAGATCTATCGGCATCAGCTATGTCAGGGCCTGTGTCTCAGAACAGCCAGATTCCTGTTAATTGGTGGAGATATGGTATGCCTTCGGAGTTGTCTGCCATCAGCTCTAGGTTGCCTCAAGTGTTTGACGCAGCAGGAAAAGCTCCTGTATCATCGGCTGCTCTAGTTTCACCGATGACTCAGGTATCTCAATATGCCACATCGAATACTGTGCAACCAATTTCAGGAGGTTTCCAGGTGCCTTCGTTTTAAGCACCCAATACAAGTTCATCGGCAAGCCTGTTACCGATGCAGCAGAAGGCTCCTGCTATGAGTCAACCTGGGATGCAGTTCATGCCTCAAGCTGGTTATGCTAATTGTTATCCAACAATGTCAGCAAGTTACCAACCATCGGCAAGCTTTATACCGATGAGTTCTAATAATGGTCGGTCAGGACAGTTACCTGTTCAGCAGAACTATCAAGTTGCAGGAATTCAGCAAGGTCATATATAAGCTAGTTTTCAGAATCAGGCATCGGCAGCTCAGCCGATGGATCCTTTCTAGCAGGTTAGTGGGCCACAAGTAGCGGCGAATATGCCAATTGCTGAAGATCGTGTGCCACAAAGACACGTGGAGGGATATCAGCAGGTAACTCCTGTAGAAATTCAGCCAGTTCGTTGGCAGGAGGCTGATGCTTTTTGGGCCGATAAGATAGTAGAAATCATGAGAGATCAGTTTGGGATAAAACCCAAAGTTAATACTTATTCCTATCGGACTCCATACCCTCCAGCATATGATTTAATTCCTCTCCCAAATCAGTACAAGGTACCAGATTTCACCAAATTTTCTGGACAAGATGATACATCGACAATGGAACACATCAATCGCTTCATTATTCAGTGTGGAGAGGCAGCTAGCAGAGATGAATTAAGAGTTCGATTATTTTCATCATCTTTGTCCAGATCGACATTCACGTGATTCATATCATTGCCACCAAATTCTATTATTACTTGGGCTGATCTAGAAAAACAATTTCATAAGTATTTCTTTGCTGGAATCTATGAAAAGAAGCTTACCGATTTAGTAAAATTGAGGCAACGTAATGATGAATTGGTAGAAAGCTTTGTGCAGAGGCTACGAGATATGAAGAATAAGTGCTACAGCCTGGTGCTGGATGATCGGCAGCTTGCCGATCTGGCTTTTCAAGGGTTATTGCCACATCTCAAGGACAAGTATGCTTCTCAGGAGTTTGAAAGCCTGGGTCATCTTGTACAAAGGATCTTTGATCAAGACACTAGGGTTTTTGAGCCTAAAAAGAGTTGGAGCAAAAATGTATCATTTGTTGATGAGGTAGAATACTCTGATTCTGATGAAAAACCAGTTATCGGCTTAGCTGAGTGGGTTAAGAATAAAAGGCCGATATTTTGTCCTTTTGGTCAGAAAGAATCAGAGAAGTTTACCTTTGACATCACCAAAGCCGATAGGATATTTGATCTTTTGCTTCAAGAAGGTCAAACTAAGATGTCACCCAATCATGTTATTCCATCGGCAGAAGAGTTGAAGAAGATCAAGTACTGCAAATGGCATAATGTAACTTCACACAGTACAAATGAGTGCAAGGTGTTCAGGCAGCAGTTGCAATCGGCTATCGAATCTGGGAGAATTAAGTTTGACAACTCCAAGACCCAGAAGCCGATGAAAATCGATCAGCATCCTTTCCCAGCAAATATGTTGGATGCCAAGGGTAAGACCAAGGTATTGACATCAGAGGCTGCTGAGAAGAACGCATCAGTGGATCCCCAACATCGGATAACTACTGATGACGCAAAAGGCAAGGGTCTGCTGGGAGAAAGTGGTAGTTCCAAAAAACCTCCTCGACCTGGCATTGTGATCACTCATCAACGGCAACAGGAAGGAAGACAGCAGGAGGATTGGCGTCGGTGTAATGACCAATATCGATAATAGCAAGAAGAGAGACGTCGGGAAGAGTGGCATCGGCATAAAGATCATTGGTGGTGCCCGTTTTTCATCCATTGCTGGGAAGAAGGCATTAAATTGCCAACTGTTGAAAATTGCCCTGAGTGCAATGGTTACTATCGAGCCAATCAGCCAGAAAGGAGGTTTCAGCCTGGTAATCGGGGCTTATCTATCAATGAGCCGATCAGAGGCAGAACATCAGTGCATGATTGGCTGGGGGGCAGACTCAGTGTACATGAAAGGCTTGGTAAGCGCGTTGGATATTTTTTAAGGAATCAAGAAGAGCTTGAGAAGATGGCAAATGCAAGAGTTCTCGATGAAGAAATATTCTACAGGGACCCTAATATACGTCGTGTAGAATCAACTGAGATCCATTATCAGCCGGTTTAAAAAACTAAGCTTCCTCAATGGTGCCCTGAGGGTCTGACAAAGACACAGAAAAGGAGGATGCAGCGTGAGCATCAGGAAGACCTATACAGAGAGGAAAGCTCTTCCAACAAGATGCCCGAACATCGGTAGTGACAGTTGAAACACAAAGGTAAGGGCCCATCGGCAGATATTAATATGATATTTATGTTGTCGATGGAGTTTATGGCACCCTCTGATGATGAGGAAGAAGTTGTTCTCTCCGATCAAGTAGCTCAGCTGGCACTAGATCCAATGATGGCTGTTTTTGAGAAACCTACCGATGACGAGAGACAACATCTCAAAGCTTTATTTGTGAAAGACAGAGTTGATGGGCAGCCTGTATCTAAGATACTTATCGACGGAGGAGCTGCGATTAATATTATGCCCTATGTGATGTATCGGAAACTTGGCAAAGGAGATCAAGACTTGACCAAAATTGATATGATGCTGAAAGATTTCGAAGGCAATGTGTCACCAGCTAAAGGGGCAGTATGCATTGAGTTGACCATCGGCAGCAAAACGTTGCTGACGACATTCTTTGTTATCAATGGTAAGGGTGCGTACAATCTGCTTCTAGGAAGGGACTGGATTCATGTCAATTGTTGTGTTCCTTCCACAATGCATCAATGCCTCGCACAGTGGGTTGGGATAAGATTGAGGTTGTCCCTGGTGATTCTTCTTACATCATCGCATCGGCAGAATCAGATACTTATGAGCAAACCAAAATGCATATCAGGAGAAGTTTGGGAGAAAGAGTTCCTCAGAGTTGCTGACTATGAAATTCCACCGATCCAAGCAGTCAGTTCTGAAGAGGAGTTTTAATGGATAGGTTTGCCGATGATGGAAAGTTAGGTCAGGAGTTCACATCGGCTAATGATTTAGTAGAGGTAGATATTGGTAATGGTGATAGGCCAAGGCCTACTTTTATTAGCGCTAAGTTAGATTCTAAGTGTGAACAGCAAATAACCAATTTGTTAAAGGAATATAAAGATTGTTTTGCTTGGGATTATACTGAAATGCCTGGATTAGACCGATCGATAGTTGAACATCGGTTACCTATCAAATCTGGATTTCGGCCATATCAGCAGCCAGCACGCCGATGCAACCCTAATATACTTCCTAACATTAAGACCGAAATAACTAAATTGATTGAGACAAAGTTTATTCGGTAGTGTCGATATACGAAGTGGATTTCTAATGTGGTTTCTGTTTATAAGAAAAACTGGAAACTTCGTGTTTGTATTGATTTCAGGAACCACAACAAAGCTACACCGATGGATGGCTATCCAATCCTATTGCTGATTTGTTGATTGATGTTGTAGCCGGACATCGGATTATCAGCTTCATGGATGGTAATGCAGGTTACAATCAAATATTCATGGCTGAAGAAGATATTCCCAAGACTACTTTTAGATGTCCAGGTCATGTGGGGTTGTTTGAGTGGATAGTTATGACCTTCGGTTTGAAAAATGCCGGTGCTACTTATCAGAGAGCTATGAATTTTATTTTTCATGAGTACATCGTCACATTAGTGGAAATCTACATTGATGATGTGGTGGTTAAGTCTGGGATATCGCAAAACATCTAGCCGATCTACAAAAGATACTGGAGTGCACGAGGAAGCATGGATTGAAGATGAATCCTAATAAATGTACGTTTGGTGTATCAGCAGGTCAATTTTTAGGTTTTATGGTTCATCAGAGAGGTATTGAAATCAGTAGAAAGTCTATTGATGCAATTAACAAGGTAGTTGCTCCTACCGAGAAAACTGAACTGCAATCTTTTATCGGCAAGATTAATTTCATTAGAAGGTTCATATCTAATCTATTGGGCAAGATCAAGGCTTTCAGTCCGTTGCTTAAATTGAAGGCCGATCAGGAATTTGTATGGGGAGTTGAGCAGCAGTTGACCCTAGATGAAATTAAGAAGTGCTTGACAAACCCTCCAGTGCTAGTTCAACCCCAACACGGGAAACCCTTCAGGTTGTATTTGTCAACTGATGATACTGTTATCGGTTTAGCTCTTATTCAAGAATTTGAAGGGAAAGAACGTGTTATTTGTTATTTGAGCAGAAGATTGGTGGATGCTGAGACAAGGTATTCGGCCATCGAAAAACTATATCTATGTTTATACTTTTCTTGTATTAAATTGAGGCATTATTTGCTATCGGCCGAATGCACTGTCATATGCAATGATGACGTGGTCAAATACATGCTATCAATGCCGATATTGAGTGGTAGAATCGACAAGTGGATTTTAGCGTTGTCAGAATTTGACCTACGTTATGAATCGGCTAAGGCAGTTAAAGGGCAGGTTATGGCCGATTTTGTCACTCAGCATTGCAATACAGTAGACTCTCTAGAAGTTGCTCCTTGGACACTTTTCTTCGATGGGTCTACATGTGGTGAAGGAGCAGGCATCGGCATTGTGTTGATTTCACCTCAAGGAAGGAAGTATGAGTTTTCATTGCCGATTGTTGCTACATCGACAAACAATCAGGCTGAGTATCAAGCTTTGATAAAAGGGTTGGAATTACTTAGGGAGATACGTGCCGATGCTGTCGAGATCTTTGGTGACTCTATGCTGGTTATAAATCAATTAGCTGGGATTTATGAATGCCGAAGTGAAGTTTCGATCTCATATCATGAGAGATGTTTGCAATTGTTGAAAGAGTTTAAAGATTTTTGTCTTGAACATATTCCTCGATTGCATAATGAAGAAGTTAATCGGCTAGCTCAGCATGCTTCAGGGTATCAGCCTATCCAGGAGGTGCTGACATCGGCAGTTGATACCGATGACTGGAGAACGGAGATCGTCGATTACTTAAGGGATCCATCTAAGAAGGTTGAAAGACGTATAAGATTTCAAGCCACTAAGTATGTGCTCCTCGATGATGAATTATATTATCGGACTATAGATGGAGTTTTACTCAGATGTCTTAGCGGTGATGAATCGAAAAGCTTGATGGGTGAAATTCATGAAGGAGTGTGTGGGGCATATCAATCAGCTTTCAAGATGAAATGGATGATTAGAAGGAATGGATACTATTGGCCGACTATTCTTGAAGATTGCCTTAAATATTTTAAAGGATGTCAGGGGTGTCAGAAGTTCGGCAATATTCAAAGAGCGCCTGCATCAGCCATGAATCCTATAATTAAACGTTGGCCGTTCCGGGGATGGGCTATCGATCTCATCGGTCAGATTTATCCACCATCGAGCAAAGGACATAAATTTATACTTGTTGCTACCGATTATTTCACAAAATGGGTTGAATCAATTCCTTTGAAAAAGGTAACATCAGCTAGTATGATCGATTTTGTGAAAGAGCATATTGTTTACCGATTTGGTATTCCTCAAACTATCACTACCGATCAGGGTACTATGTTTACATTGAAAGAATTTGATGAGTTTGCTATTGGTATGGGGATTAAAGTTTTGAATTCTTCTCCCTATTATGCTCAAGCTAATGGTCATGCTGCGGCGTCTAACAAAGGAATTATCAAACTCATTAAGCGCAAAATTAAAGAAAATCCTAAGCGGTGGCATACAGTATTGAATGAGGCCCTGTGGTCATATCGGATGGCATGTCATGGTGCAATCAAAGTAACGCCTTATCAGTTAGTATACGGACACGATGCAGTATTGCCTTGGGAAATTAAAACTGGCTCTAGGCAGATATTTTCTCAAGATCAACTGACAGCCGATGACTATGATACTCTTATGAAAGACGAGTTAGAAGACATGGCAGGTCATCGGTTGAGGGCTTTAGTTAGCATCGAAGAAGATAAGAAGAGGGTAGCCAGATGGTATGACAAGAAGGTGAAGGTAAAGGAGTTTGCCGATGGAGATCTAGTTTGGAAATTGATTTTACCGATTGGGACTAAAAGTTCAAAGTTTGGCAAGTGGTCTCCTAATTGGGAAGGTTCTTATCGGATAAATCAATCTATTCCTGGCAACGCATACATTCTAGAAACCCTTGAAGGGGTTGTGTTTCCTAGAGCATTGAACGGAAAATATTTAAAGAAATATTACCCTAGTATCTGAATGGATGCATAAAAGCATAAGTGCCGATAACAGTCCTATCGGCCAAAATCAGACAAGGGTATCAGTGTTTCCTAAAGCACCGATGCAATGCACTGCCGATAAAAAGGATTTACAAATTTAATAAAGACTGGATGGCCGATATCGCACGCAGGCGAATCTGATCGGCTTCCTCTATCTTTTTGATATCTTCATCGGCGGCACCCTCCACTGGCTTAAGTTTTTTCTTCACCGCCAGGGCTTTGCGAGCTTGGATATCTCTTTCTTGCTGGAGAGCCTTGATAGCATCGAGTAACTGGCTTTCTTCCTGCTTGGCATGAGTTAGAGCTGCCTCGACATCCTTCAGTTCAGCTAGTATGGCCATTCTCTTTGTTGATAAGTCCGAGATTTTCTGCTTAGTTCAGCACCTGAGGTCTTCAAACTGCCGATGTTCTTGTGCTTCTCATCAGCGGTCTGCTTCAATTGTAGCATCTCTTCTTTACGCTGAGCCTGAGCAGCTCTATCGGCAATGCGTTGAGCAGCCCTCTGATATGGGAGTTGTCGGCTTTCTAAGTGGGCTGCTGGGAAGAGTGCATCTTCGATGTTGGCAGCGACTTGGCCACAGATTGTTTTGAAAATTTCTTTTGCAGGGTCCAAATCATCTACCAACTGGGCGGTGTCTTGCTGCAGCTGATTCAGTAGAGCCTCCAGCTTGAACTTGACTTCTGCTGATACTGTCCCCAGTGCGAGTGTAGAGCTTGCCTCCTCCCCCTCATCGTCAAAAACGTCGATGATAAAGGAGAATAAATTGTCTGGAGAGTCTTGTTCCTGAAAGAAGAAAAGGGGTCAATCGAGGATAAGTGTGAATATTATAAGTCGGCTAAATCAGTCGACTTACTTTCTTCAAGGTAATTTCTTGTCTTTGACTGGAGGAAGCAGTCTGGAGTGTGCCATGTGAAGGATCGGCTGTGCCTGCCGATGGACTATTGCTTTTGTATCTTAACCATAATCGGAACGAGAGTGATTGAAGATTGTACGATATTTACTGAGACGCGTGAATCAGGGCTAGATTCGATTGGATTTGGTGACAGATTATGTCATGCTTGGAGGATGAGCTAGTTAATTGGGTGAAGGCAATCGTTGTCTGGAGTAAATTTCGGAACATTAATGATTTTATACTCCAAAATTTAGGGGCATGTGTTGACACCATTTTTGCCACGTGTCAAAATAATCAGAGTGGGCTAATCGGCAGAAGAAAAGTTATTGTATTACGCTGGTAGAAGGGTGCCGATGAAGATCAGCCTGTGAGGATTGTTGCTGATGAATGGTGGTGACCGATGGAAAGGTTGTCGTTTGACTTAGACTCAGAGGTGTTGCTGACAAGATCGGAGATGTTATTGCCGATGCCGATGAAGGAAGATTTGAAGACTACTGCCGATAAAGCTTGTGATGACGGAAAGCATGCCGATGGAGAGGAGGCCGATAAAAATTTCATCGTAATTAAGGTGGATAAGGAAGTAGATAGGTGTTGTTTTCCTTTTCTATATTTGTTAGAGTATGATTCATGTAAGAGTCACGTTTTTCCTTAGATATGGACTAGCTGTTCTAGTCATGTCTGGTTATGTTTCTTCAGATCAGGGTATAAATATAGACTGAGGGACAATGTAAAAGATATATCAATTAATATCAAACCAATTTTACTCATATTTGCATCTACTTACTTTTCGGAGACTTCGTTAATTTGCATATTTTTATTTTTACGAGTTCTCATCGATTCTACGAGCTGCATCGTTTCAGTGCGACCTTCGACGATCCTCGAGTTCCGTGTGAGTACTTCTTGGCCGTGGCTTCCGTGCGTATCGCTGTTGTCAGGACCAAAGTACTCGAGTTATCATCCTTGTCGATTAACAGGTCAAATCGACTAGCACGCTTTGGATATCGGATTGGGTATTAGCCCTTTGTGTTTGCAGATCCACTTTTGCATCAACAGAATCCATGTAGGAAAAAGAAATATGTACATGCACAAACCTTACTGCAAGACATAACCAAGAAACAAATTTCGTAGACCATGATGTAGCATTAACTAATAAGAAGCCAAGAATTAACTAATAAGAAGCCAAGAACAAAAAAAAGTTCATTGGCGTCATGAACGGTTTCTTCTGAACATTGGAAAAACCTTAAATCTATCATATTTTTGCAATTGGGCTGGGCTAGCTATTTCCTAATGTATATGGACGGAAAAGGGTGTGGACACAATATAATAGGTACTCAGTATTGTGTACTACAAACTCTCACACTCGGAAACACTTTGCTAAAAAATTCTCATCACCGGAATTTGTAGAAAAAAAAGATATACCGTTTAGCATCTTGCATAGCTTATACTTCCTCCATTCCAAATTATAAGGCATTTCAAGAATTTTGGAGAGTCAAAGCATCAAGTTTGACCAAAATTATAGAGACAATTAGAAAAATTTATAACATCAAATAGGTATACTATGAAAATATAATTAATGAAGAATCTAATGATACTTAATTGGTGTCATAAATATTATTATCTTATCATATAAATTTGGTCAAACTTGAGATCCTTTGACTCTTCAAGATTCTTGGAATGCCTTATAATTTGAGATGGAGGGAGTACAAACTAAAGAACCTAAAAAATATTACCATTGATGTCTGGCCGTTGTGCTGGAGGTGTGCAATGTCTGGGCGTCAGGCATGGCTTTGATGCGCCTATGATTTTTGTGCCCTGCAAACGCATAACCCAGTACCAACTCAATTTGCAAGAATCATTAGCAAGACACGTGATGTGAGTTCCATCCATCCCAAAACCAGAGAACTGAAACGGGCATCGAAGAAATCACATCTGAAAATATATCCGCACCAACACGAACGAAGACTGAAACATGAAACACGCATTGTTTCTGATTCATGCAGCGTTTTCGCAGACAAATACCACAAGGGATTGGATTGGCAAATACAAACTCAAGAACACGGATCCGATCATTGAGGCAACAGAGGATCGGCAATCTCCAGGAAAACACAGGAATAGGCCGTCAGACATCCAGAAGGCAGGAATAAGGTTTCAGTAAACCGTAATGTACCTCTCGCCAATCCTTGGTGGAGATTTAGATTTCGGAGATGCAGGCAAGACGGTGGCAAAAGCCGGTAGGCAATCGATGGCTCCCCTTGCCGCCACTGCCGCCGAGCGGAGGAGCAGCTGCCTGGTCCCCCCACCACCCCCACCCAAATATCACGTGTGCAGACATCGCCCTGGGGACTATCGACCGCGCCGAGCTGCCGCCGCTGCCCCGCGCAACCCTAGCACTGTGGTCGGGCAGGCTGCAGCGACAACGACAAGCAGCAGGAGGAGCGTGCGCCGCCGCCGCAAGGGCTGCGCTACTCTACTCGGTTGCTGCGCGAAGCTTCCACGGCCGCCAGTAGAGGAAGGATGTCGGCACCAGGCAGCCAGGCGGGGCAGCGTCGCGTCCGCACGCCCTAGCCGGGACGCACGGAACGATGACGACTGGCGCCTCAGTGAACTGGGCCTAGTGGACGCGGTCTAGCCAGGCCGATAGCAGCCGCTGTGAAGGGAGATGCGGCGAGGCTCTCGGTGCTAACGGCCGGCTAGGTCTGGCGGATCCGGGAGGCGGCGGCGGGATCAACGAGTAGGGTTCGCGTCATGATCGTGCGTTTCCTTTTTTCTTTTTTTATTCGGTGCCTTGGCGTTCGAAGTGGGGATGAAAATGGTACGGATATTTTCCGACCGTATTCGAGACCGAATTCGTTTAGAGGGGTTTTAATCCATCCGTATCCGAGTCCGGATATTTAACATCCAATACCGTATTCATATCCGAATATTTAAATCACATATTTATGATGTCGATATCCAATCGTATTCTATCCGGTATTTTTGATACTATCCGTATTTGAATCCGAATCCGGACATAAATATGAAAACAAATACGATATCAGTGATATTCGTCCGTATCCGATCCGTTTTCATCCCTAGTTCGAAGCCACCGGCGATCGGCAAGGATAGGGACGCCAGTGGGTGGACTGATCGTGGAAATAGAAAAAAGGAGGTATTTTTTCGGTGGACGACGGGCTCGAACCCGCGGCGTCCTGAGGGCCGCGTGAGCGTGGGCGTGGGGGCGTGGGAGAGTGGGAAGCCCCTTCAAACTTTTAATCTCAGTCGTTGCATTCGTAGTAGGTGTGTTGTGAGTCGTTGATCTTGAAGAAAGGGATTGGCTTGGAGAAGATTTCAATTATAGTAGAGATAAATCATTCGTCCCCTACTGTCGCCTATCGCGCTCAAATTTTTTTTCGAAAGATCCGTTTTACCAGCTTTCATTGATAAGTAGAGAGAAATTTATGTACAAGGCAGCCAAACATGGCGTGAACCACCACGAAGGCAAAGTCCACCCACGTAAACACAACAGGGTAAACAACCACCCAACTAAGATGTGAGACCGAATTTCCTGAAGCAGGAGGCCATAGTAGGTCATCGTTGCCTAGCTCAAGCATGTCACGAGAGCAGCTCCGACTTCTGACCATGGTCTCACACCCTGCCACGAGACATCACGACCAAGTCAAATTCCACAACGACGCCTTCAGGAAGGTTATGACGTATGCGCCGCCGTCGTTCATCCAAGAATGGACCGGGTTTTCACCCGTGGAAAATGCTGGGGACGCAACGCCCCCAACAGGGAAAGTGGCACCCGTAGGCGTCACCGTCGCGAGGCTTTCGCCCAATGACCCCAGCACCGATGTCGGCCCAGATGCCAGGTCCCAGCCTGTCACCACCGTCATCGCTGCCAGTCATCCTGCAGAAACCTCGCCAGAGGGGCACCGACGCGCCGGCTACGCACAGCAGCCGCAAAGCTGCGTCGCCACCCTTGCCAACAAGACGACATGCTGAACACTGGCCTCACTCCGCCGCGCGCGTCCCCCTGCCGCACGCCGAAGCTGGCGTCAGCTGCCGTCGTCAACTGAGCACCCACCGATGTCGCTGCAGACATACCACCAGCAGCCACAGGCGTGAGCCCCACCATCTTGGGCACCGCCCCCTGCCCTGGGGCCACCGCATCCGAACGCCAGGCCCCGAACCCGGCGCCCCTACCGACGCCACCGCCTCCGTCTTGACCGCGGCCGCACCGTCGTAGCAGCCCTGGCCGCCGCAACAGCCAAGTCCATGAGGGGAGGGACGGCAGAGAAGAGCACTGCCCCCCAACGCCTGTGAAAGCATCTAGGCCCCAAGGTTTGGTTTCGGTAATTAATGACAACACTTTATTACCATGACTAACGTGTGTTTTGCAGAAACTTGGTAAGTTAGGTCATGGAAGTGATAACTGCTTTGAGCACTGTGGTATTCGTGTCCCTTGATGGAAATCGTTTCGGTTTTCAAAAGAGTGACGTCAAGATTAAGGACGGTTAGTTCCGGATGACGAAGTGTTGAGACACATTCGGAATAGTCGTTAGGATCTTCGTTTTTCTCTTTTGGCCGTACTATAAAGGGGGCATGAATGGGTAGCTTGACCTAGGCGAGTCCTATGTTTAGGTGTGGTGCACACTTGTTAAACTTGGCGCTAGGCAACCCTAGAATAGCTCAAAGTTCAGTTAGAAGCAACTTGGTTGAAGTTGCGACGCGTTTCGAGAAGTTTCGGGCTGTTTTCCAGTCACCGGACGCGCTCTTCGGGAGCACCGGACGCGTCCGGTGAGTACACTCAGCGCTAGGGTTTCGGTCCTGACCACCGGACGCGGTCCTCGCGAGGACCGGACGCGGTGGTCAGTGGCTGACACGTGTCACTCTGGGAGAACACCCGTCGGACGCGACCTGGACTTGATCGGCGAGTCCGGTGCGAGTCCAGTAAGGTCCAGAGAGGACCGGACGCGTCCGGTCTTCAGGCATCGGACGCGGCCTCGCGTCCGGTGCGAGTACAGTAAGCATCCTTGCACGTCGGACGCGTCCGGTCACCTCTGACCGGCGCGTCCGGTGGTTCGTTTTCAAAATCGCGTTTTGACCGTTACGGGCCACCGGCGCGTCCGGTGTGTTGCACCGGCGCGTCCGGTGACCCCGTGTCAGAAAGTAACGGTTCGTTTTCTTTGAGGGGTGTATAAATACAACCCCTCCACCTCTTTTAGAGGTCTCTTGCTCATTCAAACATCTGAGAAAACCCTTTAGAGTGCAAGGGAGTGCAAGAGCTCTAGTGAGGATAGAGATTTGAGAATCAAAGTTTGAGATTCCTCACTAGTGATTAGAGAGTAGCAAGTGTGCATCCATCTTCTCATTTGGGCTCGTTGTGGTCAAGTGAGAGTTCTAGCTTGTTACTCTTGGTGATCGCCATCACCTAGACGGCTTGGTGGTGATTGGGAGTTTGGTGATCATCCGGCGGAGCTTGTGGATGACCCAACTCAAGTTGTGAGCGGTTTTGGGTGATTCGCCGCGACGAGTGTCGAAGAATCAACCGTAGAGAGCACTTGATCCTTGCGCGGATCAAGGGGGAGCGACACCCTTGCGCGGGTGCTCCAACGAGGACTAGTGGGGAGTGGCGACTCTCCGATACCTCGGAAAAACATCGCCGTGTTCCTTGCCCCTTTACATTCAAGCAATTACTTTCTCATATTTACTTTCATTGCTTGTTTTACATTCCTAGAATTGCCATGCTAGACTAGGATTGGAAACTAGGGTGCAAAACTTTTTAACGGTAGACTCTCTAGGAACACAAGTAGGCACTAGGGGTGAATTCCGGCTTGTAGGATTTAATTCGTGCAATTAATTTTTAGAAAAGCCCAATTCACCCCCCCCTCTTGGGCATCTTGATCCTTTCAATTGGTATCGGAGCCGTGTTGCTCCTAATTTAGGCTTTACCGCCTAGAGCAAGATGTCTAACGGGGAAGGACCACCTCCCACCTTTGATGGGGATGATTTTCCATATTGGAAAATCCGCATGGAGGCGCATCTCGAAGCCATAGATGTCGGGTGTCTTAGAGCCGCAACCGAAGAGCTTCCCGCTATCAAGGATGCCGCAAACCCCACGGTGACGAGGAGAAGTACGACCGGTGGAATGCAAAGGCCAAAAATGCACTCTACCGGGGCTTAGGCAAAGATATCTTCAATCGTGTGCGTAATGCAAAGAACGCTCATGATTTGTGGCAAAATCTTTGTGCTCTCCATGAGGGAACTAAGAGTGAGCGTGAGGAACGCTATCATATTGCTTTAAAGAAAATTAATTCTTTTGAGATGCTTCCCAAAGAAAGTGCTAATGACATGTACACTCGCTTGAATGTCTTGTAGAGGACCTTATTGCTCTTGGACTCACTCAAATGAGTCAATCGGATGTTGCAAGGAGGATCTTGAGTGTGCTTCCCGTGAGAAGTATGGTCACATTGTCACCGTGCTTCATCAAAGTGATCTCTCCACCGCAACACCGACTCAAGTATTGGGGAAGATCAATGCTCATGAGATGTACATGCACATCACTCCGGAAGAGGGGCTCATCATCTTCCAAGAAGAAAGACTTGGCCTTCAAGCTAGCCATGACAAGAAGAAGAAGAAGAAGGGCCAAGCCATGATCGTGCAAGAAAGCTCTAGTGAAAGTGATATCGATGATGAATCACTTGCACTCATGGTGAGGAAGACCACCAAGATGCTAAAGAAGCTCAACAAGAGTGGCATCAAGTTTGATGGCAAGAAAAAGAAATTCTTCACAAGTAGCAGAGAAAGCCCATCTCGGAGATGGATTGCTACAATTGTGGTGACTTGGCCACCTAGCTCATCAATGCCCTCGACTACCAAAGACAAGTTCAAGAACAAGAACAAGGGCAAGAAAAATGATTCAAGTGATGAAGAAGATGAGAAGAAGAAGAACAAGCCATACAAGAAGAAGGATGGCAAGAAGAAGGAGTTCTCCAAGAAGAACAGGGTGGAAAGGCTTACATTGTTGGTGATTGGCTCACCGACATTGAATCATCTTGTGGCTCCTCCGAAGATGAGAGCGATGATGAGAAAGAGAAGGTTGCCGCATTTGTGATGGGGCCATCATCTTCACCGACATCTTCACCACCACCTTCACCGCCTTCTTCTCCATCATCATCCACTACTCACCTATGCCTTATGGCCAAGGGTGAACGAAAGGTACAAAATCATGATAGTGATGATGATGATGATCAGTGATAGTGATGATGAATTTGATGCACCTTCTTATGATGAACTTGTAAAATTGCTAAACAAATATACTAAAATCATAGAAGACTAGAAGTGAAAATGATGATCTTCAAAATGAAAATGAATCACTCTCATCTAGCTTGAAATGCTCAAAAGACTAGTGGTGAGCTTAGAGATCAAAATGAAATTATGTCTTCTACTCTCATGGAGCTCAAACCTCTAACAAAGAGCTTAAAGATCAACATGATAAACTTGAGAAGAAGCATGATGAGCTCATCACTAGACATAGCTCTCTAAAAGACAGATACACCACATTAAAAATTGACTATGATAGTCTTGTGGTTGCTAATGAACTTGCTCTTGAGACACATGATGCTACTAACCATGTTGTTAAGTGTGATATAGCTACATCATGTGATGATGTGATCATTGAAAGCATTGAGCAAGATGATGCTACTAACCATGTGTTAAGTGTGATATAGCTACATCATGTGATGATTTGATCATTGAAAGCATTGAGCAAGGTTCTAGTAGCAAAGGCAAGAGTGTGGTTGAGTCATGCAACCATGATGATTATGCCAAAGGTTTGATGGCTCTTGAGAAGCAAACAACAAATGAGTCACTCATTGAAGAGAACAAGAAGCTCAAGCAAGAAAAAGAGCATCTCAAGACCGGCCTAAGCAAGTTCACAAGAGGCCAATATTTGCAAAGTGAGCTCCTCATGAACACCGTAATGAAGATGGATAGAAGTGGTATTGGGTACTTGGCAAATCAAGAGAAGAAAGCAAAAGCTCAACAACAAAGCAAGTCAAAGCCCAAGCCAAAGAGATGTGTTGATTGTGGTCAAGAAGGTCACTTTGCTCATGAATGCAAAACTCCACCACCACAACCCTTGCCCAAGCATGCTAGACCTTTTGCCTTCAATGCTCATTACATGCTAAGAAAAGATTCAAATGGAAAGATGAAAGTCATGTTTTTGGGTCCCCCAAACAAGAATAGGCCAAAGAAAATATGGGTTGCCAAGTCACTAGTTGAGAAAGTCAAGGGCCCCTCTCAAGTTTGGGTCCCTAAACAAAAAGCTTGATCTCTTGTGTGTAGGTGAACTACAAGACCGGTGGATCTCATTGGGTTATTGATAGTGGTTGCACTCAACATATGACCGGTGATCCTCGTATGTTCACCTCCATTGAAGAGAATGGGATATGCCAAGAGAAGATCACATTTGGAGATAATTCAAAGAGTAAAGTCAAGGGTATAGGCAAGATTGCAATATCAAATGATCACTCACTCTCAAATGTGCTCTATGTTGCTTCATTGAGTTTCAACTTGTTATCCGTTGGGCAACTTTGTGACCTTGGCTTCCAATGCTTGTTCACACCAAATGAAGTTGAAGTTTCAAAGATAGATGACAAGCAAGTGATATTCAAAGGCTTTAGATACAACAATCTTTATCTTGTTGACTTCACCTCCGAAGATGCAAATTTGATGACATGTTTGTTCACCAAGACCTCACTTGGTTGGCTTTGGCATAGGAGGCTTGCACATGTTGGAATGAGCACTCTCAACAAGCTATTGAAGAAAGAACTAGTAAGAGGATTGAAGGATGTGAAGTTTGAAAAGGACAAACCTTGTAGTGCATGTCAAGCGGGCAAACAAGTTGCAAACACTCATCCAACCAAGGCTTTCATGTCAACCTCAAGAGTGCTAGAACTTCTACACATGGATTTGTTTGGGCCTACAACATACAAGAGCTTGGGTGGTAATCTCTATTGTCTTGTGATAGTGGATGACTACTCAAGATATACATGGACCTTCTTCCTTCATGACAAATCCGAAGTGGCAAGTTGCTTCAAGAAGTTTGCAAAGAGAGCTCAAAATGAATTCGAAGTCAAGATAAAGAAGATTAGAAGTGACAATGGCAAAGAGTTTGACAACACCAACATTGAAGCTTATTGTGATGAAATTGGAATCAAGCATGAAGTTTCTTCAACCTACACTCAACAAAATGGTGTAGTTGAGAGAAAGAACCGGACTTTGATCACCCTTGCAAGAACAATGTTAGATGAGTACAACACTCCGGAAAAGTTTTGGGCCGAGGCAATCAACACCGCATGCTATGCTTCAAATCGCCTCTTCCTCCAAAAGTTTCTTGGCAAGACCCCCTATGAGTTGCTTAATGGGAAGAAGCCGGACGTCTCATTCTTCTGGGTGTTTGGTTGCAAATGCTACATCTACAAGAAGCGTCAACACCTAGGGAAGTTTCAAAGACGTTGTGATATTGGTTTTCTTGTTGGTTACTCATCAAAGTCCAAAGCATATAGAGTATTTAACCATACCACCGGTTTGGTTGAAGAAACATATGATGTGGAATTTGATGAATCTAACGGCTCCCAAGGAGCAATTGAGAATTGTGATGATGTAGGTGATGAACCCTTGAGGGAGGCCATGAAGAACATGCCCGTGGGAGACATCAAGCCAAAAGATGATGAAGATGATGTGCAAATCATTGATCCACCATCTTCATCACATGGGCCTCAAGATGATGACAAGAATGAGAGAGTTGAAAATGAAGATACCTATGTCTCTCATGAACAAGCCGAGGCACAAGCACAAGATGTTGATGCTCCCCATCCACCTCCTCAAGTGGTTGATAGAAGAAACTCACCTCTACTTCAAGCTCATCCACAAGAACTCATCATAGGGAGTCCTACAAAGGGAGTAATGACTCGATCTCAAAAGCTAGCTTCTTTCGTTGAACATCACTCTTTTGTCTCTTGTGTTGAACCTAAGAATGTAGAAGAAGCTCTTCAAGATCCGGATTGGGTGAATGCCATGCATGAAGAATTGAACAACTTCACCCGCAACCAAGTATGGACACTTGAAGAGCATCCTAAAGGTGCAAGAGTCATTGGAACCAAGTGGGTGTTCCGAAACAAGCAAGATGACCAAGGCATTGTAGTGAGGAACAAGGCAAGACTAGTTGCAAAGGGGTTCTCTCAAGTTGAAGGCCTTGATTTTGGAGAGACCTTTGCACCCGTTGCAAGACTTGAAGCCATTCGTATCCTCCTTGCATATGCATCACATCATGATATGAAATTATATCAAATGGATGTGAAAAGTGCATTCTTAAATGGCTTTATAAATGAACTAGTCTATGTCAATCAACCTCCCGGGTTTGAAGACCCTAGATATCCTAATCATGTTTATAGGTTGTCCAAGGCGCTATATGGGCTCAAGCAAGCCCCTAGAGCGTGGTATGAGCGCCTCCGGGACTTCCTCATTGAGAAGGGTTTCACCATCGGGAAGGTCGACACCACACTATTCACCAAGAAGCTTAATGGGGAGATCTTCATTTGTCAAGTATATGTTGATGATATCATCTTCGGGTCAACAATGAAGATTATTGCAAGGAGTTTGGTGAATTGATGTCGAAGGAATTCGAGATGTCAATGATTGGTGAGCTCACATTCTTCCTTGGTTTTCAAGTCAAACAAATGAGAGAAGGGATTTTCATCTCTCAAGAAAAGTATACCAAGGATCTTCTCAAAAGATTCAAGATGGAAGAATGCAAGCCAATCAAGACCCCAATGCCATCAAATGGACATCTCGACCTAGATGAGGGAGGTAAACCGGTTGATCAAACTCTCTACCGTTCTATGATTGGTAGCTTGTTGTACCTTACCGCATCTAGGCCCGATATCATGTTTAGTGTGTGCATGTGTGCTCGCTTTCAAGCGTGCCCTAAAGAACCTCACTTAAGTGCCGTAAAAAGAATTCTAAGATATCTTAAGCACACCCCAAGCATTGGTCTATGGTATCCCAAAGGAGCTAGATTCCAACTAGTTGGCTATTCCGACTCGGATTATGCCGGTTGCAAGATTGATAGAAAAAGCACATCCGGAGGGTGCCATTTGCTTGGGAGATCACTAGTATCTTGGTCATCTAAAAAGCAAAATAGTGTGGCTTTGTCCACCGCCGAGGCGGAATACATTGCCGCGGGGGCTTGTTGTGCACAAATCTTATATATGAAACAAACCCTCCTAGACTATGGAGTTGTTCTTGAAAAGGTGCCACTTTTATGTGACAATGAAAGTGCCGTTAAAATTGCTAACAATCCGGTACAACACTCTCGCACCAAGCACATTGATATCCGCCATCACTTTCTAAGAGATCACGTTGCTAAAAATGACATATCACTAGAAGGTGTACGAAGTGAAAATCAATTAGCGGATATCTTCACTAAACCTTTGGACGAGGCTACCTTTTGTAGGCTAAGAAGTGAACTTAATGTGCTTGATTCAAGTAACTTTAAAAAATGAGCGCGTGTTGTCCCTTGCATTGCATTGTATCATATGTCACGTTTACTTTATCGCAATGCATTTAGGGCTTGGCTAACACGGTTACGATAACCCTCCTTTGGAGGAGTGAAGAAGCCTAACCGTGGATCAAACTTGACAAGCAACCTAGCTTTACTTTCTTGTATTGCATTGCATATGCATGGTTGTTCGTTTGTCGTTTCTTTTCGGTTTAGCTTTGAGCAACCTCTGTGTTCGTCCATGAATAGAGAGAGCATTTGACGCTCCTAAAGGTCCAAAAACTCTATTGCATGGCCATACGTTGCTCCTCGGGTGTTTATTGCCTATTTTCGTAAAAATAATACTAGCCTAAGGCAAAATATTTTAAAAATTTGAGGGTTTGAGTGAGGTCACTCATATCGGGTTCCAATTGGTGTTTATTTGTGTCTCTTTGAATTGGAACTTGATTGGGAGAAGTCGCGTCGAAGTTCGGAATGAAGAATGGCGCCAGACGCAGTGTTGCTTCACCACCGCGTCCGGTCCCGGCGTCCACCAGCGCGTCCGGTCATCCAGAAGACAAAGTCCAGATCTAGGCACCGGACGCTGCACCGGACGCGCCTCTGACCACCACCGCGTCTGGTCCCGGCTACCACCACCGCGTCCGGTGCTCCGCGATGAATTCCCGAGCACTCAGCCATCGGACTCTGACCGCGTCCGGTCAGTCCACACCGGACGCGTCCGGTCACTCCAGGCGCTTACTGGAGTGTCACCGGACGCTGCACCACCGCGTCCGGTGATTTTGACCACCGCGTCCGGTGCTACCGTATCGAGCGGATCTGCGTCCTCATAAAACCGAATCGTTTTTCTTCTTTTTCTTCAACCGCTCGACTTCCGCCGCCGCCCGTGCTGTCGCCGATTCGCCGCGCCTTTACTCTCGTTCCCCTCTCCGGCGAGCTCCTCTGCCGCCCGCTCCGCGCTCCAGCCACGCCACCGCGCCTCCTTGGCCGCTCGCCTCCCTGCCCTCGCTTCTGCGCCCGCGCCGCTGCCACTGCTTGCCGCGCCGCCGCCGTACATCGCCAGTTGTTCCTCACCGCCGGCGTAGCCTAACCCTGCCAAGAGCCTCTCCAGCACCACATCCACTCCCCCGTGCACCCGTGCTCTTGATCTCCCATCTTTCGGCCGGGATTTGCATCTAGGGCTTTTTCTAAACCCTAGCTTAGGGTTTCCCTTCAACCCTAGCTCGAGGGTTTCCATCTACCCTAGCTCGAGGTATTGCCTTGTTCGACTTCTTTCGTTCTTGTCAATTCCTTTTCGTCGATAAAGCTTACCGTTGACCGTAACCCTTCATTGCTATCTCGATTGGTCGTTTCAGTGCTCGATCGCCGATCTCGGGGGTTCTCGCGAACTAGGTCACCTCGTCCCTTCACCGTCGTCTCGTCGATCCGAGGTAGCTTAGCGTCGTTTCATTTCGTATCTCACGTGCTTGCTATCTAGGGTTTCGTATCTTTAGATATATATGTGCTTATAGTAAATCTCTCTATTCCATACGTGCAGCGAGTCAGTCGGTGTGTCGGGTCAGATCTGTTCGCTAAATCCGAGGCCAAGCCTGCGGATACGGATTGAGGCCAAGCCTCTCGAGTGTCAGTTCATCATCTCACAGAGGTTTTCAGGCAGTTGATCAGCATGGTGCGTTGCAAGAACGCCGGTGGTGCTCCTGGTGACGGGGACAACAGTCCTCCCCGTCATGATGAGATTGCGCGTGGCAAGCGCATGAAGATTGCAGCCAAAAAGAAGAGGAAGGCACCGTCAGATGCAGAGATCGCTCAGGCCGTGGCAGACGCTGCAGAGCTGGCAGAGAGAGGTGGCAGATGCAGTGGCTTGCACATAGGCGAGCGTCGCTTTCATCTTGAAGGTCGACAGCTCGGCACTGAGGCTACTGAGAGCACCAAGGCCACTGCACCTTCAGAGCAGATGTCAGTTGATCCACCCTCAGAGCAGACACAGGCCACAGAGACTACACCCGCTACTGAGTCTACCCAGGCCACTGAGGCTCCACAGGCCACTGAGGATACAGAGGAGCAGGCAGCTCAGTCTCCACCACGTCGCCGCTCCACACGTGCTCGTTCACAGGTGACACCCAGGCCAGAGGGCCCGCGTCGTGGAGCACGACCTCCTCCCAGAGTTAGAGGGTCACCCCCGGTCGAGCACTTAGACCTGAGGGGTGCTTCAGCACGTCAGGTGAAGAGTCTGAGGTTCGTGGAGGTCAGCCGATGGTTTCCACCTGTCAGAGATCCCAGAGCCTCAGAGGGTTTCTATACCCCACTTCAGGAGGACTTCTACAGGGCCCTAGTTGACAGTGGCATTGCTTTCAGACCTCAGAGGGTATGTCGACTAGAGGCATTGGTTGATGTTGTGGGAGAGCAGCTCCGTCCGCACCTGTCCTATCTGCCTGGCTTATCAGATCTTCTTGGACGGACAGGTGCTTACAGCGGCACATGGGTCAGGGAGTTCTATGCTTCTCTTTGGATTGATCCGGCCCACGAGTTTATTCACTTTGCTTTCAGGGGCCGCGATCACAGACTCTACAGCTCCAGAGCCCGAGAGATCCTCAGACTTCCAGCTTCTGACACGAGGATCCATCAGTTGTGCTATGGACAGACTCCACCTCCCAGACGCCCTCACGGCGGTTCAGTGCCACCCACCGACCTGGTTCGACCCTGCTTTCGCGAGCCTTTTGGCGAAGGGTCACGTCGTACTCCTGCCAGCCTGACACCACTTGCCCGAGTCTTGGATGCCATACTCAGACGTACTTTGCTACCCAGACTTGGTTACAGAGAGGGACTGACGAGGATGCAGCTTTGGGTTGTTCACCACCTCGTGACACAGCGACAGTTTGATATCTGGGATCTTATCCTGAGTGAGATGGAGGACACCATTGCTGAGGGCTTCAAGGGTAACCGTCAGCTTCCCTATGCCCACTGGATTTGTTTCATTATCAGATCTGCTATCCAGATGCCACCAGAGATCAGGGCAGAGATTGCCAACACTACTACAGCATTCCCTGACTATGACATCAGACAGCTTTGGGCCTCAGTTGCTAGAGAGCAGGCTCCAGCACCAGGACAGCGTGAGCGCCCAGAGGTTCCTGAGACAGCAGCTGAGCAGGACGCTAGAGTTGACGAGCTTGCCGAGGCAGAGCTCGCAGACCTTGAGGCTCAGACTGCTGAGATACCTGAGGATGTCACTTCTGACAGCACTGATGAGGACTACCAGCCCATCCCCAGGTACCGGTCTCCTCGGTCTCACGACCACGAGGCCGGTGGATCTGGCTCAGCCTCCCGCTCAGACCCAGCCATGGTGGCTATCCTTGAGAGGCTGACCCAGGCTCAGGAGCAGCAGCAGCAGCAGATACAGCGCCAGGCATAGGATACAGCTGCAGCACTAGCACAGATACAGGCTCGCCAGGACGAGTTTCAGCGACAACAGCTAGAGATCCAGAGGCAGCAGGTTGAGATGCAGAGACAGAGTCAGCAGCAGTACATGGATCTTCTGCGGCATCTCATCACAGTTGGGGTTCCTCCGCCTGCATCTATCATGGCTCCGGCTTTGCATTCCAGCGGTCCATCGAGTCAGGGACAACCGAGCTTTCAGTTTACATCTCCACAGCAGCAGGTTCCCCAGTCTTTTCAGTCCCCGAGCTACACTCCTATCCATACGGGGTTCACACCGTCAGACCAGCCTCGCCCGCACCTTCTGACAGGCACACCTATGGGTGATTTCAGTGCCACCTACAGCGAGTTGACTGGTCAGCCGACACCCTCGCACACGACTACGTTTCACACTTCGTCAGGGTTGTCAGCTTCCGAGGCAGTCGTTCCACCAGTGACAGGGACTGGGACTGCAGAGACCCTCCCTTCTTCAGTTGCCTCGACAGACCCCCCAGCTACTGGCGCACTTCAGGCTCAGGTTACTCAGATAGATCCACTTGTTGCTACACAGTCAGTGCCTGCTCCTGCTCAGACCCAGACCGCTTCGCAGCCACGTGCTTCTTCAGAGGGTCAGCCAGATAGCTCAGACTCCGAGGGCGATTCACTTCACTTCGTGATCACTCCGCGCACCTCGGCACCCGACACGACTCCGTCTGTCCTCCCGTCAGATTAGATTAGTTTTTTGGCGCTTGATGCCAAAGGGGGAGAGAGAGTAGTTTCAGGGGGAGTTTGTTAGTGGGTTTTCGTTTTTCGTGTGCTACATTCATGCATATCATGTTTATTTCAGAATTGCATTCGTGTGACATTGTCGTCGAGTCGAAAACTTTGAGTCTTAATGTGTTATTCGTCTCAGTGTTTAATATATGTCACCGTTTTAGCTATAGCTCTAAGGTTGTGCTTCCGTGCCTTACTCCGATTACTTATGAGCTATATCTTTATGTGTACTAACGCTTTTTGTCTTATCTTATGAAGTACACTCTTTTGGCTTGGAGCACATAAGCAATTCCTAACCCTTTATGCTTATTGTCTTTTGCTTATGTGAACCAAGCATGCTCGAAAACCTTCACTCTAATCCATTGAAACTTAGTGTTGTCATCAATCACCAAAAAGGGGGAGATTGAAAGCATCTAGGCCCCAAGGTTTGGTTTCGGTAATTAATGACAACACTTTATTACCATGACTAACGTGTGTTTTGCAGAAACTTGGTAAGTTAGGTCATGGAGGTGATAACTGCTTTGAGCACTGTGGTATTCGTGTCCCTTGATGGAAATCGTTTCGGTTTTCAAAAGAGTGACGTCAAGATTAAGGACGGTTAGTTCCGGATGACGAAGTGTTGAGACACATTCGGAATAGTCGTTAGGATCTTCGTTTTTCTCTTTTGGCCGTACTATAAAGGGGGGCATGAATGGGTAGCTTGACCTAGGCGAGTCCTATGTTTAGGTGTGGTGCACACTTGTTAAACTTGGCGCTAGGCAACCCTAGAATAGCTCAAAGTTCAGTTAGAAGCAACTTGGTTGAAGTTGCGACGCGTTTCGAGAAGTTTCGGGCTGTTTTCCAGTCACCGGACGCGCTCTTCGGGAGCACCGGACGCGTCCGGTGAGTACGCTCAGCGCTAGGGTTTCGGTCTTGACCACCGGACACGGTCCTCGCGAGGACCGGACGCGGTGGTCAGTGGCTGACACGTGTCACTCTGGGAGAACACCCGTCGGACGCGACCTGGACTTGATCGGCGAGTCCGGTGCGAGTCCAGTAAGGTCCAGAGAGGACCGGACGCGTCCGGTCTTCAGGCATCGGACGCGGCCTCGCGTCCGGTGCGAGTACAGTAAGCACCCTTGCACGTCGGACGCGTCCGGTCACCTCTGACCGGCACGTCCGGTGGTTCGTTTTCAAAATCGCGTTTTGACCGTTACGGGCCACCGGCGCGTCCGGTGTGTTGCACCGGCGCGTCCGGTGACCCCGTGTCAGAAAGTAACGGTTCGTTTTCTTTGAGGGGTGTATAAATACAACCCCTCCACCTCTTTTAGAGGTCTCTTGCTCATTCAAACATCTGAGAAAACCCTTTAGAGTGCAAGGGAGTGCAAGAGCTCTAGTGAGGATAGAGATTTGAGAATCAAAGTTTGAGATTCCTCACTAGTGATTAGAGAGTAGCAAGTGTGCATCCATCTTCTCATTTGGGCTCGTTGTGGTCAAGTGAGAGTTCTAGCTTGTTACTCTTGGTGATCGCCATCACCTAGACGGCTTGGTGGTGATTGGGAGTTTGGTGATCATCCGGCGGAGCTTGTGGATGACCCAACTCAAGTTGTGAGCGGTTTTGGGTGATTCGCCGCGACGGAGTGTCGAAGAATCAACCCGTAGAGAGCACTTGATCCTTGCGCGGATCAAGGGGGAGCGACACCCTTGCGCGGGTGCTCCAACGAGGACTAGTGGGGAGTGGCGACTCTCCGATACCTCGGAAAAACATCGCCGTGTTCCTTGCCCCTTTACATTCAAGCAATTACTTTCTCATATTTACTTTCATTGCTTGTTTTACATTCCTAGAATTGCCATGCTAGACTAGGATTGGAAACTAGGGTGCAAAACTTTTTAACGGTAGACTCTCTAGGAACACAAGTAGGCACTAGGGGTGAATTCCGGCTTGTAGGATTTAATTCGTGCAATTAATTTTTAGAAAAGCCCAATTCACCCCCCCCCCCTCTTGGGCATCTTGATCCTTTCAGCCTGGATGAGCCCCAGCCACCGCGGCAACCACGTCGGCCGCCACCGCACCCGCCGCCGACCGCCGGCACCAAACCAGATCCAGCCACCTGGGCTCTGGATCCGGCCTCCTAGGCATCGGATCTGGGAGTCCGAGCCTCAGACTGGCAACCCCAGCCAGTGCCGCGCCGCTGCCGTCAAGAGAGGAAGAGGGAACACACAGAGAAGAGAAGACCCCGACGCCATCCCCTGCGCCTGCACGGGCACCCGCCGGCGTTGCTGCAGCGTGCGCCGCGAACACGAGGAAGAGAGCCCCACCGCCACCATCACGGCCGGACGTGCGGCCATGCCAGCTGCCGGCTCCGGAGGCGGCGAGGCAGGAGAGGAGGAGATGGGGAGTGGGAGGCCAGCGGCGCGTTGGAGCCGCCCGAGTTGCCCCGCGTGGGGGAGTGATGCAGGGGAGAGTCCGTGTTGACCCGTGAAATGAAATATCCCCTCCCCTCCCCTCTCCCCCCCTTCCTTTTGTTTGCCCTTGTAAACCTTTGTAACTAACTTGGTTACCTTTTTTAATTTATTCCAGTAGCCCCTCCCCCCCTTCCTTTTGTTTGCCCTTGTAAACCTTTGTAACTGACTTGGTTACCTTTTTTAATTTATTCCAGTAGGGGTTTCAAAACCCCTCCTGTTCCTTCAAAAAAAAAAGAAATATCCCTGTCGCGCTCAAAATTAAGTTGCCCTGGACTACACGCTGGGCTGGACCATGGAGTTGAAGGCATGATTGACTTGACTTAACTGAAGAAAGACCTGGGAACGTGACTCGTAAGGATGAAAACAGGATAGATATTTTCTGATATGTATCTGTACCATTTCTGAATCCGAATACTCAAAATTATATTTTGGATGAGAAAACAACAAAGACTTTAGAAAGAAAATGTGCAAATATGCTGAAAGAAAACTTGCATCGAATAAAACCCATCCATTTTGTAACCATCCAAATTTCATGAATATACCCAGGTGTACCCAACTTATTCTGGATTGATGTCCTCCAGTTTCAAAGGGCAACGTCACATAATAAGGGAAAGATTCCCAAGACTATACAACTTCCATAGACTATACTACTTGTTGATAGTGTAATTTGGCTAGAGAATTGGTATACATGGTTGGCCAAATTCCTGTATGTTAGACTTAGTCATGTTCCAGGATTAGAAGGAACCATTGTAAACCACATACTTGGTCATAGATGGTAGTTAGTTAGTGTTGATAGGCTGAGATTTATTGTAATTCCATGAATCATGTACTGCCACCACGGGGGCTGTTCCCGTGTCTATAACACGTAACCAAGAGAGACCCAAGGGGTCATCTTGTTCCCCTCATTTTACATGGTACCAGAGCCTCCAACCTCCTCACGGAGTAGATCGATCCATGGCGACACCGTCTGACGCCGCCGCTACTCTCTCCTTTGGTTTTCTTCCTCCGGTGACGGAGAAGTTAACCCGGGGGAACTACACGATGTGGAAAGCCCAGGTCGTTGCCACCCTCCAGGGCGCTCAGCTTTGGTCCTTCACCAAACCCACCTCCCAACCCCCGCCGGAATTCCTGGCGGACGACGCCATCAGCACCACCGACGGTAAGAAGGCTGCACCGGTTCCCAATCTGGATCACGAGAAGTGGTTCGCTAAGGACAGCCAAGTCCGCAGCTACCTCTTCTCCTCCTTGTCCAAGGATGTCTTCTCCCAGGTGGCCGACAAGACCACTGCGGCGGAGCTCTGGGCCACGATCCAGCATCTGCAGGTGTCCCAGTCTCGCGCGCGCATCATGTCCACCAGGATGGCCCTCGCCACCACGCAGAAGGGCTCGTCCACGGTGGCAGAGTTCTTCACCAAGATGAAGGGCCTCGCTGACGAGATGGCGTCAGCAGGCAAGAAGCTCGACGACGATGAAGTTGCCTCCTACATCCTCATGGGGCTTGGGGAGGACTTCGACTCGGTTGTGACTGGCGTGTCCAATCGTGTCGAACCCATAACTCTTTAGGAGCTGCACGCTCAACTCGTGAGCCATGAACAACGCCGGGAGATCCGCGATGGTGGATCGCACTCCTCTGCCAACATCACCGCGAAGGGTGGCCGCGGTGACGGTCCCTCCTACAACAACAACCGCGGTGGTGGCCGGGGCGGATATGGACGTGGTCGCAATGGCGGCCGTGGATGTGGCGAACGTGGCCGCAACTTTCTTCATGGTGTGTTCTGTCAGATCTGTGGCATTGAGGGCCATGGAGCGGATCGCTGTTTCAAGCGGTTTGATGCCTCGGTCACGCCCTAGAAGAGCGTGTCTTCAGCAACTACTTCGTCTTATGGTGTGGACACCAATTGGTACGTGGATTCCGGCGCCACGGACCATATCACTAGTGAACTCGAGAAGCTCACCGTAAGGGACCGGTACTACGGCAACGATCAAGTCCATGCTGCCAACGGTTCAGGTATGGCAATCAATCATGTTGGTCATAGTGTTTTGCAAACCCCCACACGCCATTTAAATCTGAATCATATTCCTCATGTTCCTCATTCTAGCAAAAATTTACTCTCTGTTAATCGTCTTGCACGAGATAACAATGCCTTTCTTGAGTTTCACCCCGATCACTTTGCTATTAAGGAACAGGACACGAGGAGAACACTTCTCAGAGGTCCATGTGAGGGCGGCCTCTATCCTTTGAAGCCCATCCAGAATAAAGAAGTTCTTGGCGCTTTCAAACCTACTGCATCCTTGTGGCATGCCTCATCACATGTTGTCGAGCAGATTCTTAGCCGCCACAATTTACCTTTTGTCAAAAATTCTAATCATAATGTAGTGTGTGACGCTTGTCAAAAAGGGAAAAGTCACCAATTACCCTATCCCAAGTCATCTAGTGTTTCCTCAAGTCCATTTGAACTTCTGTTTTCTGATGTTTGGGGACCGGCGCCTACCTCTGTTGGCCGGCATAATTACTATGTTAGTTTCATAGATGATTTCACCAAGTTTACTTGGATTTATCTTTTGCGATATAAATCTGAAGTTTTTCAGTGTTTTAAAGACTTCCAAAGTATGGTTGAACGACAATTTGATCGCAAAATTATTGCCTTGCAATCTGATTGGGGTGGGGAGTATCAAACACTAAATACCTTTTTCAAGCGTCTTGGGATCTCTCATCATGTTTCATGTCCCCACTCTCATCAGCAAAATGGTGCTGCAGAGCGCAAACATCGACAAATTGTCAAAGTCGAGCTCTCCCTCTTAGCACATGCATCTATGCCACCAAAATATTGGGACGAGTTCTTCCTCACCGCTGTGTTTCTGGTCAACAAGCTGCCGTCCAAAGTTATCAACAACACTACACCCTATGAACGTCTTCATGGCTCTCCACCCAACTACACTTTCCTTCGCTCTTTTGGATGCACTGTTTGGCCTAATCTTAGGCCCTATAACTCCCGAAAGGTTCAATTTAGATCCAAACATTGTGTGTTTCTTGGCTATAGCAACTTGCATAAGGGTTTCAAATGCTTACATCCCTCCGAAGGACGTGTCTATATCTCCAGGGATGTTGTTTTTGATGAACACATTTTTCCTTTCTCTGAGATGCATCCAAATTCCGGGGCTCGTCTTCGTGCGGAGCTCTCCCTCTTGCCGGACATCCTAAAAAATCCGGATTCTTCTTTTGGGGATGCAACACTTCATGACCATACATCGGTTGATTGCTCGTCTACTAATGCTGTGCCAAGTTCTCATGGTGATCCCAACTCTACAGGTTCAAATTTGGAAGCAAATGATGCTCAAATTGGCCTAAACATGCCATATTTCATGCTGCCGGTACAAAACAACAAAAATAGCGCGGGCATTGAGGTTGATCCGCCTGTGCTTGCTGCCGAACCTGCGATGCCATCATCCTCGGGATCGGCATCGCCTGCCACTGGCTCCCCACTCCTGTTGGACGCGCACGCGGAGTCATCCAACAGCTCCAGACATGCACGCGGATCTTCTATACCGCCCTCCGCTACTTCCTCCATGTCGGGCTCAGGTGCGGCATCACCGCTGGATCCGGCTGCTGGGGGGTGGCGGACCCACGCAATCTCTCAGCTCGGATCTGCTACGGGCGGTGCGGCTGTTGACTCCAGTGTGGAGGCTTCTCCACCTCAAGCAAATCCAGTCTCTGCTCCAGCTCTGGAACCTCAACGCCCTACCACACGGCTTCAACGAGGCATCTCCAAACCAAAAATACATACTGATGGCACGGTTCGTTGGGGAATGGCTGGTGTGGTTGGTGCAGACACGGAGGAGCCGTCTACTGTGCAAGAAGCACTCAGTGATCAAAGGTGGGCTGCCTCCATGAACAATGAATATTCTGCGTTGATGAGTAACAAGACTTGGCACTTGGTACCTTTACCAAAAGGCAAGAACATAATAGGGTGTAAATGGGTGTACAAAATCAAGAGAAAGGCAAATGGCTCTATAGATCGGTACAAAGCCCGATTAGTAGCCAAAGGGTACAAGCAACGTTATGGCATTGATTATGAAGATACCTTCAGTCCAGTAGTAAAAGCTGCAACTATCAGACTTGTGTTGTCTCTAGCCATTTCCAAGGGATGGTCTCTTCGTCAACTTGATGTTCAGAATGCATTTTTGCATGGTCTCTTAGAAGAAGAGGTATTTATGCATCAACCTCCAGGCTACAAGGACAACCAACATCCCACATATGTGTGCAAGCTCGACAAGGCAATATATGGGTTAAAGCAAGCACCGAGGGCCTGGTATGCAAGGTTGTGCAACAAGCTTGTTACACTTGGGTTTACTCCATCCAAAGGAGACACGTCATTGTTTTTCTACAACAAGAATGGTTACACTATTTTTGTGCTCATCTATGTTGATGATATCATTGTCGCAAGTTCATCTGATGTAGCTACCAATGCTCTCCTCAAGGATTTAGAAAAGGATTTTGCTTTAAAGGATCTTGGCGATCTACACTACTTTCTTGGGATAGAGGTGAAAATACTTGATGATGGGCTGGTGATGTCACAAACACGGTATGCCACTGATGTTTTGAAACGGGCCGGAATGGACAAGAGCAAGGCGGTTGATACACCACTTGCGGTCTTGGAGAAGCTTAGTGCAACAGAGGGCACAAGTCTAGGATCTGATGATTCCACAAGGTACAGAAGTCTCGTTGGAGCCTTGCAGTATCTTACCCTTACAAGACCAGACATTTCCTATGCTGTGAACAAGGTATGTCAATATTTGCATGCACCTACCACGCTACATTGGTCAGCAGTGAAAAGAATTCTTCGGTATGTCAAAGGGACTTTGCACTTGGGCTTGAAAATTAGGAAGTCAAACTCTATGTTAGTGAGTGCATTTTCTGATGCGGATTGGGCAGGATGTGTCGATGACAGGAGATCCACGGGGGGATTCGCCGTGTTCTTAGGGCCGAATTTGATCTCCTGGAGTGCCAAGAAGCAACCCACGGTTTCACGGTCAAGCATTGAGGCAGAATACAAAGCCTTGGCTAATGCAACGGCAGAACTTATGTGGATTCAAAAAATGCTTAGTGAACTCAAGGTTCCTCATCAACCGGTTGCAAGATTATGGTGTGACAATATTGGTGCTCGGTACTTGTCTGCTAATCATGTGTTTCATGCAAGAACAAAACATATTGAGATAGACTTCCATTTTGTTCGAGAACGAGTGGCTCAAAAGTTACTTGATATGAGGTATATTCATACTAATGATCAACTTGCCAATGGATTCACAAAACCACTTGCTGTATCCAAGATGAAGAATTTTAGAAACAATCTCAACCTTGTTAGTGGCTGAGATTGAGGAGTGTTAGACTTAGTCATGTTCCAGGATTAGAAGGAACCATCGTAAACCACATACTTGGTCATAGATGGTAGTTAGTTAGAGTTGATAGGCTGAGATTTATTGTAATTCCATGAATCATGTACTGCCACCACGGGGGTTGTTCCCGTGTCTATAACACGTAACCAAGAGAGACCCAAGGGGTCATCTTGTTCCCCTCATTTTACACTGTAGTCGCTGGTTATCAAATTAGTTAGTTGACACATTGTCTAAGTATTATTTCTACAGGGCCAGGTGTGTTCGACACAATGGATAAAGGTGACACGACCATGATGAAAATCACATGCATGAAGAGGACACAGAAGAGACTCGGAGGAGGAGATCAGAAAAGATTTTTTCCACCGACTAATTGTACGTTTGGCTAGAAGGTGCAAGTTCTGTACTCGGATTGGTTGGATGGAGAGATTTTGATACGTGAGCAAGGCCAACAAACCAGCGGATTAACAGGGATATTATATTTTATTTCCATAGGAAAGAAGAACTCGTACATGTATCCAAGTCCGGTTTTGCATCTCTGCCAAAGACCAGGTGGACCCATATATATTATAGGGTGCGGCCGATTGTTTTTTCTCTAGCCAATCGACATATACACAATATACATTACTCACAATATACATTACTTTTTCATCTACGTTTTCTTCCAGCATAGTAGTTTGTAGTTCTTGCCGAGCCCTAGCAGCCCTAGGGATTGGTTCATCTTTGCCGTTTTGCGCTGAAAAACGGTCGGCTTCCCTCCACGAAAGCGAGGATTCTTTGTTGCTTTGCTCGGAAAGCAATCGCTCATCGTCGCGAAAGCACGATAGTTATCGTGTTGTTGCGCGGATCAATTTCGCGTGCCAACACAATTGGCGACTCCGCTGGGGAGGAAGAAGAAGAAGAAGAAGAAGAAGAAACAAGCAATGGCGCAAAGGAGAACAGCCCCAAGGACACCGACAATGTCATTGCTGTCACGCTCGATGATCTATTTGAAGAGGGACGGCGGGAGATTGAACGGGAGCTCGAGGAGGAGAGGCTAGCGAGTCTACAGAGAAAGTTAGTAGGCTTCCAGAAGATGAGGAACGGCGTCGTCAACAAGGTAGCTGCACCAGTCTCTTCCGCTTCACCTAGCACCGATGTAAGTAAAGCACCTTCAGCTGAAGAAATTAGTCATCTAATTGATGTATTGGTAGCTAGTAAATATGGCACACAGATGGAAAATCTGACATGCACAATGAATGATTCTTTGTTTGGTAAATTTGATGAGTTTAAATTACAATTTAATCAAGATATCGCAAATAGTTTACCTCGACAAGTTCGTTCAGCAGTGTTACAAGCTAGAGATGAACATCTTGAAAAACAGCCTGTGCTTTTTGAAAATACTAATTCGGCAGAGCTGCCGAATGCCACTTTTACAGTTAATGCATCGGCTAGTACCGTGCAGCAGCCTAATGCAACCTTAGATGATAATCAAAGTGGCTGAAATTATGTTAGCAATTCGGCCAATAATTTTGCACTTAATTTTGCGCCTAGTGCTTCTAATTCTGCCGTTATAACTTCGGTTCCGCAATCATCGACTGCAGGCAACCGAGTTGTGAATTTTAATTTGCAACAACCTTACTATCAGACGGCGTCATATACTGCTCCATCTTTGCCGTCTATGGGTACCGGGGTTCCTTACGGACCGGTATCAAATGTGTATCCTAATGTATCTCCGCAACATGTGCCGCATGCTCAACCTGTTTTGCCGGAGTTACAGTCACACAACCATGTCGCATCTATGCCACAAACTAGTTCTTTAGAGCTATTTCAAAATTTTAAAGATCAAATTGCTAATGTGCTTAGAGAACTTGGTTTGGAACCCAAAGGTAGAGCTCGTGCATATCAAAAACCCTATCTTGAATATGTTGATTCAACACCGTACCCACGTGGTTTTAAAATTCCAGATTTTGTTAAATTTATGGGGGAAGATGGTAGGTCCACTTTTGAGCATATAGGACAATTTTTAGCACAAATCAGTGAAGTTGGTACATCAGATGTTTATAAATTGAAATTATTTCCTTTATCATTATCTGGTACTGCATTTACTTGGTTTTCATCACTTGCTCCTAAATCCATTGTAACTTGGGCACAATTGGAACAAAAGTTTCATGAATATTTTTACAGTGGTGAAACTGAACTCAGGCTTACTGATTTGATATTGGTCAAACAAAAGTACAATGAATTGGTTTCTGGATATATTCGACGGTTTAGAGATGTAAAAAACCGGTGCTTTAGCTTGATCATTGCCGAAAAGGATTTAGCCGATATTGCTTTTTCGGGTTTACTTGCTCGTATCAAGGATAGATTAGAAGGGCAAGAATTTTCAGATATTAATCAAGTTTTACAAAAGGCTTTGGTGCAGGAAAACCGTGCTAAAGATGTTAAACAATATGGCCGGTTTAGGGATAATAAAAGCAAAGACAAGGAAAAGCTTACAGTTAATGTTGTAGGCTGTGACAGCGATTCGGCTAGTGATGAAGACGTTGATGTATGCATAGCCGAATGGGTACAAGCGCCTAAGTCAAAACCTTTTGTATGTGCTGCTTTGAAACCTACACCTGCTAGAAGAGAAGAAATTAAGTATACCTTTGATGTTAGCCGGTGTGATAAAATTTTTGATATCTTGTTGCAAGCAAATCTGATTAGACTAAAGGGAGGTCATGTAATTCCGTCTCTAGAAGAATTGGCTAAAAGAGCATATTGTAAATGGCACAATTCATTTTCTCATGCTACTAATGATTGTAACGTGTTTCGTCGACAGGTGCAATCGGCCATTAATGACGGACGATTGACATTTACAGAGGGTACTAAGATGAAGCTCGATAGTGACCCATTTCCTATCAATATGATTGACTTTGAGAACAAGAAGGTGCTCATTCGGTCAGATCAGGCTGAATCCTTGAAAGGAAAAAATGTTATTGTTGATGACAGGGCTGCTCCAAGGATGATCAAGCCAAAAAATCCAGAAGAAGGAGTGTGGAAAGTCAATGAAGGCAAGAAACATGTTCCAAAGTCAAGGCGGACAGTTAAACACCTGTTGGACAAATATGCATCACAGAAGACCAGCAGTGTGTTTAATCGGCAAGGAGGTTCTAAGCGTCCTAGATCTCCTTCTGGACATGGTTTTGGTGGTCAATTTTATAGACAAGGAAATTCATATGCTCATCAACCATAGTTTCCAATGGGGTCAGCGTTCTGGGGCTGTGTACCTCCAATGTATCCAAAAATTCCTCCATGTGGTTTTAATCCTTGGGTACCACATCTTACTGGGCCAGAATGTTTTTATCAACCTGGATGGGCAGCACCAGGATCTGTGTTTGGACAGCATGTCTATGGCAAAAGACCTCGGTTCAATCAGGAGGTTAGGGCAAATGATGCCATTGTGGTGCATGGTGGCCGCAAGAATTCAGCTTCTAGAATTGTTAATCTACACAGGGAGGCTGAAGCTGGATCATCCAAAGGGAGAGGATTTGCACAGAGCAGTTCGCAGAGGTATAATGCAGGCAACAAGAATTTTGTTGGTGGGCGCAAATCCATGTGAGTGCCGGTCAAGCCTGGAGGTCGCACGAATAATTCAGATTTACGTGACATAGCTCGAGCTCATCAACCGACAACTGGTCCAAATGGTTCTAGTGTTGTTCATGGTCTGCAAATAGGCACTATGGTGATTGATAAATCTGAAGTGGATGCATGTGCACATCAGGGGAAAATAGTTATTGGGTTGCGCTCTGGTTCAGATCAGAAAGAAGTTACAGGTTCAGGGAAGTCTGGTAGTGAGTTACAGCAACAGCAACAAGGTTCTGATTTGGTTTAGGAGGACGTTGCAGCAGGAACATTCAGTTCAGAGCCTGTCCAACAGAATCATTCTGAGGAAACACTCGTTGCAGTTACCAGCACAGCTGAAGTGTTTAATAAACTGAACATGCAAAGCAGCAGCGCAAGAATTTCTAAAGGCGTGGCTCAGCATTGTAGTTCAGAAGATAGCAGTGATGGAGTTGCAAGGGGCATGCCTCATGCCAATAGAAGCCTGAACATTCAAATGCCTATGCAGCAGAATATTTTTTATTCTAGAGGCTCTGTGTTTAGGCCGAGAGCAGTAGCATTGCAGCACAGAGCTAGGAGTTTGGGGGCACCAGGATCAGATCGGTTGCGCCGGGAACTAAACCAAAGTCTCAGTGGTGCCCGAGAGGACTCACACATACACAAAAACGAAGAGTGCAGTGGCTGCGAGCACTAGAAATTAAAGAAGAGCAAGCTGAGAAGCAGTGCGATGAATGGTTTAATAAAGCCAGGCCAAAGGTTCCAGCCAAGATGGCTTGGAAGGAAAAGCGCATCACGATGGAGGAGGAGAAATCTGAGGACGATAATATGATTATTGTTGAGGCCTCAAAGAGCAAAGATGATACGCCTGCTGCAATGGATGTTAATATGGTGTTTGCCTTGCCTGCTGAATTTCGTGCACCTGAAATTGAAGTTGCAGAAGTTGTTCTTGGCCCTAAAAGTGCTATATTTGAGAAGCCAGAAAAAGCTCGAGAAGCACTTAAAGCCTTTGTACATCAAGGGACATATTGATGGTAAGCCTATTGGCGGCATGCTTGTTGATGGCGGTGCTGGGGTTAATGTTATGCCTTTTTCGGTTTTTACTAAATTGGGCCGAAAAGAGAGCGAGTTGATGAAGACCAGCATGGGGCTTAGTGGATTCTTAGGAGAGTTGTCTGAAGCCAAAGGTGTTATTGTTATGGAGCTCATAGTCGGAAGCAAAACAGTGCCGACTGTGTTTTTTGGTGTTGACGTAAAAGGCCGATATAATATTCTTTTGGGACGCGATTGGATACATGCAAACTGTTGCATCCCTTCCACTCTACACCAGTATGTGATTCAGTGGGTTGGAGATGATGTGGAGGTAATTGAAGCAGATAATTTAGCCTACATTGCTTTAACTGATGCTCCTATTGATTGGCAGCATGGTGAGATGCAGTGCTTGACAGGAAGGGACTTGTCAGATTATGATTACATGCTATTGGTAGGGATGGTTTTGTTCCTATAAAGGTACAGCCGGCTTGTGTAGCTCGGCTTAATAATTTGTCTCTATGAACAATGAATAAAGAAGATAGTATAAAGTGGTTGTAGAGGCGTACTGAGGAATATCGTTCTGGTAAGAATGATATGCATGAAACTGTTGAAGATTTTGGTGACATGGATAAGCTTGGACAGGGGTTCTCATCGGCTGATCCGCTTCAAGAAATTGATATTGGTGATGGAAGTGTTCCTAGGCCTACTTTCATCAATGCAAATTTGGAGGCCGATCAGAAAAGCAAGGTATGTGCATTACTTAGAGAATTTGTTGACTGCTTTGCTTGGAACTATTCTGAGATGCCTGGTTTAAGTAGAGATTTAATTGAGCATAGGCTACCTATTAAATCTGGTTTTCGGCCGTATAAGCAACCCTCTAGGCGTTTTAATTCTAATTTGTATGACCGCATCAAAGAAGAAACTGATCGGTTGTTGAAAGATGGGTTTATTCGGCCATGTAGGTATGCTGAGTGGGTTTCTAACATTGTACCCGTAGAAAAGAAAACACAGGAAAGATTAGAGTATGCATTGATTTTAGAGACTTGAATAAGGCTACTCCTAAAGATGAATACCCTATGCCTATAGCTAACATGTTAATTAATGATGCTTCCGGTTATAAAGTGATTAGTTTCTTAGATGGTAATGCCGGTTATAACCAGATCTTTATGGCCGAAGAAGACATGTCTAAGACTGCTTTTCGTTGCCCTAGCTTTATTGGTTTATTTGAGTGGGTCATTATGACATTTGGGTTGAAAAATGCCAGCGCTACATATCAGCGTGCTATGAATTTAATTTTTCATGATCTGTTGAGCATTATATTGGAAATATATATTGATGATGTTGTCGTTAAATCGGATGGGTTTGATCATCATTTAGCCGATTTGCGATTAGCCTTTGAGAGAATGCGCCGGTATGGGTTAAAGATGAATCCACTCAAATGTGCTTTTGGTGTGTCGGCTGGTAGGTTCTTAGGTTTTATAATTCATGAGCATGGCATAAAGATTGATCCTAAGAGTGTAGAGTCAATCAGAAAATTGGAGGAGCCCACATGTAAAAGGGATGTGCAAAAGTTGTTAGGAAAAATTAATTACTTGAGACGGTTCATATCTAACCTTGCAGGAAAAATTGAATCGTTTATCCCTTTACTTCGGCTAAAACATAAAGCCGAATTCACATGGGGGGTAGAGCAACGTGATGCTTATAATAATATAAAGAGATATCTATCGAGTCCTCCTGTGCTTCGGGCGCCAAAGTCTGGTGTGCCGTTCATATTATATATTGCTGCACAAGAAAAGGTGATTGGCGCGGTTTTAACACAAGAAGACGGTGGGAAGGAATATATCATTGCTTATGTGAGTCGCCGTCTGCTGGATACAGAGAGTAGGTACGTGTTTATTGAAAGGCTGTGCTTGTCTTTATATTATCCATGTACTAAATTTAGGAATTATTTGCTCTCTAGTACTTTGTATTGTTGCATGCCAAACCGACGTAATTAAATATATGTTACAATAGCCGATTCTTAGTGGTAGAATTGGAAAGTGGGCTTATGCACTAGTAGAATATGATTTAACATATGAATCGTTGCGTGCTATGAGAGGTCAAGTTGTCGCCGATTTTATTGTTGATCATAGGATTAAAGATGAAGAAGATGTTAGCTATATTAGTGTGTGCCCATGAAAACTTTATTTTGATGGATCGGTTTGTAGAGATGGACAAGGCGTCGGTAATGTTTTGATTTCACCAAATAATGTAGCTTATGAAACATCGGTTCGTTTAGAATATCCTTGCACAAATAACCATGCCGAATATGAAGCTTTATTGTTTGGCTTGCAAAGTTTAGTTG
Source organism: Saccharum spontaneum (assembly GCA_022457205.1). Classification (NCBI taxonomy): domain Eukaryota; kingdom Viridiplantae; phylum Streptophyta; class Magnoliopsida; order Poales; family Poaceae; genus Saccharum; species Saccharum spontaneum. The sequence goes on along the minus strand of CM039602.1, from coordinate 11,815,026 downwards.
ATATGGGTGTGAGGGACATAGATGTTTTTGGGGATTCTCTTTTGGTAGTTCAGCAGATTAATGGAGAATTTCAATGTTTTGATGGGTTGCTGAATAGCTACTTAGACCGATGTTTAGATATAATTAAGTCTCTTGACACTTTTACTATCAGACATATATCTAGAGAAGAGAATTTTAGAGCAATTCATTTAGCCCAACAAGAATCTGGTTACCAGGTTACTAGTGGAAAGTTTTTAATAATGGAAAAGACGATGCTAGCTATTATCAAAAGTAAGACCGATCTGCAGGTTGCTAGTTCGGTTCTGGGCAAAATTGAAAGTTCTTGGGCTCAACAGATTAGTAGTTTTGGGGTACAGGGTTCACAAACAACCGAATCTATTAATGAGTTAGAACCTAGTGATTGGAGAAGTCCTATAATTAATTATTTAAAGGATCCAAGTCAAACAAGAGATAGAAAATTCGACGTCAGGCTTTAAAATATACTTTGTTAAATGATGAATATATCGCTGAACAATAGATGGATTACTTTTGAAGTGCTTGGATTCTGATCAGTCTAGAATAGCTATGGGTGAAATACATGAAGGAATATGTGGGACACATCAGTCGGCTCATAAGATGCGGTGGTTATTGAAAAGAGCGGGTTTTTATTGGCCGACAATGTTAGAAAAATGTTTTCGATATTATAAGGGGTGTGAAGCATGTCAAAAGTTTGGAAACATACAGTTAGCACCCGCGGCTATGTTGCACCCTATTGTTAAGCCGTGGCCATTTAGAGGATGGGGATTAGATTTTATTGGTCAGATACATCCTGCTTCATCTAGAGGTCATCGCTTCGTCCTAGTAGCTACAGATTATTTTACTAAATGGACTGAAGCAATTCCTTTGAAAAATATGACCCATAAAGAAGTAATTAATTTTGTATTGGAGCATATTATTCATAGATTCGGTATTCCTCAGACTTTGACTTCTGATCAAGGTGCTTCTTTTATGTCTCACCAATTTCGTGAATTTGCCGAATCTTTTAGAATTAAGTTGTTAAATTCATCGCCTTATTATGCTCAAGCTAATGGACAGGCCGAATCTAGCAACAAAATTTTGATTAAGCTTATAAAGAAAAATTGAAGAGCATCCGAGAAGGTGGCATGAGGTGCTTTCGGAAGCTTTGTGGGCTCATCGGATATCTAAGCATGGAGCAACTCAAGTGACACCGTATGAGTTAGTATATGGACAGGAAGATGTGCTACTTGTGGAGATTAATTTACAAGCTCTTAGAGTAGCCAGACAAAATAATTTGTCGGCTGTAGACTATAGTAATCTGATGATGGACAGAATAGATGAGGTTCCAGAGGAGAGATTAAAGGCCTTACGTGAAATTGAAAAAGAGAAGTTGAGGGTAGCTAAGGCTTATAACAAAAGAGTTAGGGAAAAATCGTTTCAGATAGGAGATTTAGTATGGAAAACGATTTTGCCTCTAGGAACTAAAGATAATAAATTCGGCAAATGGTCGCCGAGTTGGGAAGGACCCTATAGAGTTGTAGAGATTGTTCCTGGAAATTCATATTTTGTGCAATCTTTGCAGGGGGAGAAATTGCCTAAAGCTTTAAACGGTAAATATTTGAAGAAGTACTATCCTAGTGTGTGGCAAACTGCTTGATAGTGCTATGGCCGATATGTTGTTTAAGTATCGCCCTGAGTAAAATATTTGGCCGATGTGTTCTTCAAGCATCGCCCTGAGCAAATATATATTTGGCCAATGTGCTATATGGACATCGCCCTGAGCAATATTATGGCCGGTGGAGCTATAGACATTGTCCTAAGGTAAAAGATTGACTCTTAGTATTCTCGGTAAATGCAATTGTACCGAAAATAGGGGGCATGTGTTGATAGTGTAATTTGGCTAGAGAATTGGTATACATGGTTGGCCAAATTCCTGTAGTCGCAGGTTATCAAATTAGTTAGTTGACACATTGTTTAAGTATTATTTCTACAGGGCCAGGTGTGTTCGACACAATGGATAAAGGTGACACGGCCATGATGAAAATCACGTGCATGAAGAGGGCACAGAAGAGACTCGGAGGAGATTAGAAAAGATTTTTTCCACCGACTAATTGTACGTTTGGCTAGAAGGTGCAAGTTCTGTACTCGGATTGGCTAGATGGAGAGATTTTGATACGTGAGCAAGGCCAACAAACCAGAGGATTAACAGGGATATTATATTTTATTTCCATAGGAAAGAAGTACTCGTACATGTATCCAAGTCCGGTTTTGCATCTCTGCCAAAGACCAGGTGGACCCATATATATTATGGGGTGCGGCTGATTGTTTTTTCTCTAGCCAATCGACATATACACAATATACATTACTTTTTCATCTACGTTTTCTTCCAGCATAGTAGTTTGTAGTTCTTGCCGAGCCCTAGCAGCCCTAGGGATTGGTTCATCTTTGCCGTTTTACGCTGAAAAACTGTAACACCCTAAATTTTGCTTTGTTTCAAGATAGCTAAATATGATTTACTTATGTATTTGAGTGAGCATTCAAACTTAGGGGAATAATAATTTTGAAAAATTAAAATCAAATATAAGGATAGATATATGTTGTTGAGTTCATGCTGTTGCACTCTTATTTTGTGATGACTGTTTTGACAAGATCTGAAAATGATTTCAAAATTCAGTTTGAAAATAATTTGAAAACTCTGAAACATAAAAAGGAAAGGAATTTCTCTTTTCTCCCCCCCCCCCCTTGCTCGGTTTTCGGCCTGCTGGCCCAACCCCCGCGGCCCGCGCGCCCTTTTTCCTTCCCCTCCCTCTCTTCTCATTCCTGGGCCGGCCCAAATCAGAGCCTGACAACTGTCGGCCCAAACCTCCTCCTTCCTCCATCTCGCTGACGAGCCGGGCCCGCTGGTCTGCTTCATCCCCTCCTCTACATCGCACGTGGCCGGAGCAACCGTCGCCCCACGCCCACGATCCCCGCGACGTGGGAGCGCCCTCGGCTTGGACTCCAAATAGGAGAGCACAAACTCCTCCTTCCCCAGTAGTTCGCAGTCTCTCCCCCATTTCTCCTCGCGTTGGAACTCGCAGCGACCCGTCGAACTCCGCCGGAACCGCTGCAGTGTTGACCTTCGCGCCACCGCCTCGTCTCCGCGATTCGACTTCCGTCTGACTCCTTCGTGTCGTAAGAAAGCTACCAAAGCATTCCTCCAGTTGAATTTTGTTTCCATTCCCTAAATTCACGTCACCAAAACCCGCAGTGCCCGGCCATCCGCCTGCCATTGGAATTCGCCTTCCTTGTGTTGCTTCTGCCCTCCTCTTCACCACGGTGAGCATCGCCTCGACCTCCTCTTACTGCCCGCGCGGTTAATTTGATAACCGAGGCCTATAGGGCTCTAACCAAAATTCCAGTGAGCTTCTCTCCGCCGCCAGCCATAGCGATGCCCACGCGAGCCTTTCCCTGCCGCGCTGAGGGCATGAATGAGTTCGCCATCACCCCTTCTCCATCCCAGTTCTTTCAAATTTGATAATAATGCACTGTAGCGCCAGTTCGTGCAACTCTGGTGAACTCCATGACGTCGGCAATGGCGGCGCCGCCGTGATCCCCCTCAACTCCGGCGGGTCACTCACCTCTCCCCCTCTTCATCTAATCCAAGCCGCCTATCTTAGATCGGATGGCTGACATGGGAGAATACCCCTTTGCGGGTTCTTTTCTAAAGAGCCCCTCGGTTTCTGGCATATCTAACCCGCCGTCCTTGGTGTATTCCCGAAATACGCATTCTCTTTTTAAATACGTAGTTTCTTCGGTTTAAATGAAAAGTACATTTTCAGATTAATTACAGATTTGCCACTACAGTAAAACGCTTATAAAATCGTCGTTTTAGCTCCGATTTGACCCGTTCAACTTGCGTTAGGTTTGTAATTTCGTAATCTACGCATTAGTGCTACTGTTAGACCTGTTAGAAGCTTTTGAATTTCTCGATTAAGTCTAGTTTAATAGCTAGCTTTTGAAACCCTAAATAATTCTAACTTTCGTGTTATAGCTCTGTTTTTCGTGCACTTCGCGTTGATGTGATTGTAGCGAGACGTAGAATATTTTCATAAACTTTTTATATTGTTTTTATATTGCTGGTGTACTGTTCTAATTATAGGTTTGTTTGCTATGCATGAATGCTCCTGAAATGTGTATGTTGCCGTGTTGGTTGAGTTCATACGGTGAGGAGTACGTTGAGAACCAGGAGAACTTCAAAGACCAGCAGGACCAGCAGGAGTGTGCAAACCAAGGCAAGTATAGCATGGGCCTACCTTGATGTCCTATTCACTTTAATCATCTACTCATTTGCATGTGTCTAACTTTGATAACCATAAGGATATCCTAGTCTTTGATGACTTGTACCTTGATCCCTATGGGTTTTATTGCACATGGGTAGAATGCTAGTGCTCTATTCAAACATGATCAATACTATGATTAATGGAACAAATGGATAAACATGATGGTAATAATTGAACGATAGGGTGATGGTGCAAATGATGTCAATCATGTTGCCCTAAACCCTCCGTAAGGACTTATCTATAGGGCAAAAGCTGGGACATACAGTGCAACCGTGAGAGTTATATGGCTCTGACTTTAGCTCAGTAATAGGATCTTTTCTAGCTTGTTCGAGGTTACCCGAAAGGGCGCAAGAGGGGCTTGCCACTTTGGGTATAGAACTGCCTATGTTCTGGTGTGTATAGCCTGCGGGAATTGTGCCACAGAAAGGGGTTCTCTATATCTGCCTGCCGAGGAAACCTCGCGGCCCTAACTTGTTAGACGAGACCTATGGAAGGCTTCATAGTGTACCCTGCCCGCTCACCTTGGAAGTGTTATGGGAGTAATTAACCCGGGCATATGGGCAACACGACTCACGGGTAAAGATGCACAACCTCTGCAGAGTGTTAAAATTGTTATAACAGCCGTGCTCACGGTCCCGAGCGGCCCGGAAAACTCACAGAATAAATGGTTACTTGACATGTGGATGACTTATGATGATGACGAGGATGATGATGATTATAATGATGTTCAATGACTCTATTAATTCTAGTATATGATCATGTGGGTTAATTTGGGAGCTTAAGTATAATTTGATATTGATCAATAACAAAATGTTGACTTACTAAAATGCTAAATGCAGTAAACCATGTCTGCCTTTTGAGCCTCATGAATCCCCATGTTATGCTTGTGGAGTACGAAATGTACTCACGCTTGTTTATTTTCAATACTTTGGAAAAATCCCGGATGGGTACCAAATTGCCAGAGATTGGAGCAGATAGGCTTGTGATCAACCAGTCAGTTGTCCCTGTGGAGTGGAGTCTTCACCTGAAGACCGGAGTTGTCTTTCCGTTGTTTGCTTTATAAGGTTATATCTTTTATAATAAGTACATTATATTTTTAAGCATTGTCATTTGATATTACCCTTATTTGTAGCTATATGTGAGATTTGACTTCCTGAGCTCACATACGGTGTGTATCTGGTTTTATTCTTAAAACCGGGTGTTACAAAAACGGTCGGTTTCCCTCCACGAAAGCGAGGATTCTTTGTTGCTTTGCTCGGAAAGCAATCGCTCGTCGTCGCGAAAGCACGATAGTTATCGTGTTGTTGCGCGGATCAATTTCGCGTGCCAACACTACTCCTGTCAATTGAACTTGACATTCACACAATAAAAACAAGTGCAAGGACATTTTTCATCGTCAAACTTGCATGGTAATCTAATTTTCAACCTTAAACTATGAAATTGGGTAAATCCAATTATCAAAATCGGACATTTGGTCCTCATGTTGGTTTCAAAGGTGGTTTTCTATCTTACAAAACTGAAAAATATCTAATTTACTATCTAAAAGTCATATAAATAATTTATTTTAGATAAGGGAAATATGACCCAAGTACCTTTCTTCTCTAGAAATGTTGTCTATCTGTCTATGATCTATATGTATATACTCCCTCCATCCCAAATTATAAGACGTTTGACTTTTTTGACCCCAAGTTTAACCACTCGTCTTATTTAAAAAATTTGTGCAAACATAGTCAAATTTAAGTCATTCTTGAAGAACTTTTATTAATAAAGCAAGCCACGATAAAAGAAGTGATATTTTGCAAAAATTTTGAATAAGACAAGTGGTCAAACTTGGTGTCAAAAAAGTCAAACATCTTATAATTTAGGATGGACCTAGTAAGTATTTGGAATTGGTTTATTTCTGTTCCTATTACTTTATTGTTTGTAGTCCATTATTCATTTAAAACAAGTAAGATTCAAATAGCTCTAAATATAGCACCATAAGATATATGACATTTTTAGAAGAAAATTGGGACCAATATCATTTTTTATGATTTTAAAATAAATTAATTATGAATTTAGAGATCCAACCTGATTTTTATTCCTTCTAGTATACTGTCTGTGCTAACGCTACGGCAGCATTCGGGTATATGCAAATTAGAACTGAAATGTATGCAAACCAAAACAACCGAATTACATTAAAAAAAAGGCAAATATAATTATTGTGATTCAAACTTCTCCACACTAGTATAATGCCCATGCTAACGCCACGGTTTTTTTTGAAGGGAATGCTGTAAAAAACAACCAATTTGTTTTGGAGAGTATATCTTTTACACAAGTGTATTTGAGTCTATATGCAATTTGGGAAACAATATTGCATATAAGAAGACATTTTTACATTGTCCCAAACTCCTTAATCAAATATTAGATATCTTCAGGGATATTGTCGTAACATTCGTTTGCAGAACTCGCCAAAATGTCAGCCAAGAATTGCATCCTCAATGATTGTGATACCTGTGCATGCATGGCAGATAATATTACGTTATTATTTAATTATTTGTGGAGTGTATGAAATATAGTTGGAGACTATATATGCTTACATTGTTGATTGGTGGCAATCTTATACCATCCCACAACTTCATGTAATTGTATACCAGAAAGCCTCCCAAGTTGATGTACAAGACCAGTTGTTTATTTGATATACATAAATCAAATAACTGTTTTGTTATATCAAAGTTGAAACAAATGACAAGTGATTACCGGTCTTTATAGTTTGATGTAACTTTTGTTACACATGCAGGATATTCTCGCTTCCATGAATATATACAGTGGTTTCTCTTTGATTTTGATAGTGCCATGGCGAGCATGAACATTCTAGCAATAGTATGGAATGTAGGTAGATATGTCATATCTTGACTATAACCCTCCAAACATGTCTGAACTTGTAGTGGATCCATAACCCTCATGATTTTGTTTTGCATGTCAATTATAAATAAAATGTACAGTCCATTCTGATAATATGGTAGTAGAATCTAAAAACGCATGATTTGTGCATTGTTTGATTTCTTTGGTTTATTATACTCCGGTAACACCATCACATCAGCATCAGCACGCATCGGATGTAAGTCCTTTTCTTGCCGTGGAGTCTGTACGTCATCATTTTTGACATGTTCCTTTGTTGCATCTACCATAATGATCTGCATATGCAATATGTAATATTAGTTTGAGATGCAATCTTTGGACATTTTGTATGCAATGTCCCACACGGGTAAATTATGAAATGGTATTTGAGAAGTATGAGAGATAGGTGTGTACGTCATCTTCTTCATGAGCACGCTTTCGCTTCTTGGCTACATTGGCGGACCCAGAATTTGCCCAAGACTAGGGCCAAATCTTAGCGGCCAAATCCTAGCAGCCAAAATCCAAAGGCTACTGCCTGTCTACAATATAGTCTATAGGACACATATATAAATATATATACATACGTATGCCACAGAAAACAAATATTCTCAAGCAAAGTTTGCAAATCCTGAGAATTTCTTGAACTATAGTATAATTAGTAGTACGATATAATAGCTATGAAATATCAATGAACATTTAAAAATAAATACCAATTGTCTAGTGATGAAATATCAATGGTTTGCTGTTCTTGTTCAGCAACTCGAGAGAAATATGATGCAATAGTCCTTGTCCTCTTCATCTAATTGGAATCAAAAGTTCAAAATTAGCAATTGCAATCAAAACTACCAGAGATTACTTGAAGTAAATAAAGAGAAGAACTGAAGAAATAACTTCACACAGGGGGGGCTTCGGCAGGCACTGCGGCAGGTGGCAGGGCGGCCGCCGAGGGGCGAGGGGCGAGGCTTGGCCCTGCTTGCCTGCGAGGGCGACGGCGGCAGGAGCAGTGGCGCGTGCCTGGTACGATGGCGGCAGGAGCGGCGGCGCGGGGTGCTTGGTACGACGGCGGCAGGAGCATGCGAGGGCGACGGCGGCAGGAGCGGCAGCGCGGGGTGCTTGGTACGATGGCGGCAGGAGTCTGCGAGGGCGATGGCGGCAGGAGCGGTGGCGCGGGGTGGACCAGGAGACGGGAGGCAGGAGCGGCGGCGCGTGCCTGGTAGGCTGGTACGAACGGGAGGTGGAAGGGAGAAGAATCACGAGCAGCCGAGCAGCGCGTGACGGTGTGACTGAGCGATTCCCGTGGTGTTTGCCCTAGTCTCCTCCTTGCTGGGCTCTGTTGTTGGGCCAAAATTGAAGACTTACTCCTAAAAATTCTGGGCCGCGACTAGGGCCATGGCCCTGCTGGCCCTAGGCCTGGGCCCGCCCCTGCTTGGCTACGTCTGCAAATATTTGTGAGATAAGTAAAGTAGCATACATCTAAGTGTATGTTTTTTTTAAAAAAAAACTTGCATGAGGTGGTTGTGATAACCTGACTCAATGGAAGCTGGCAGTGGATCAGTAAGGACCATACGTGGGCCTATACGCTCTGGAATATAACTATCATTTCTATGTAGCCACTTGCTGGGTTCTATGGGATCATCAGTTTCCAGTTTAGACGATAATCCATCTTCCAAATTAGCAACTTCACATAAGAAATTGTTTTGAGGTTCATGGGCGAAAAGCTTAAAGGCTGGGACATTTGTCACCTGCGGGCGAGGATTCTGGAACTATTATTTTGTCATTGCCTTTTATTCTGTATTTCTTGGCCAGAGGCTACCATTGTTGCCTCACTCTCTATATTCTTCTTACTTTATTCTGTATCCAGATCAGCAAAGCATTACTAATTAAATAAATAGACATAGAATAAATTTTCTAAAAGTAGTAATAAACGTAGTTCAAATTTACTAAAAGTAGTACTAAAACATAGCATAAATTTTATTCATCCCAAAAAGGTTTAGAGGAGTTCACCCGAGTAGAGTACAGCTATGTACCGCTATTGGGTGTGGATCCATCTGGTTCATGGGAAACTGGTTCTGGCAGGCTAGATTTTTCTTCTGGTACCGGTGTGTCAACTAAGGCAGGGGCATTTGTCACTGTGTTTTCTTTTAAATGCATCATGAAAATCATAAAAGTTTTAGAAGCATCAGGTACAAGAAGTTGATACGTCGCAACTTTAGATTGGTAGGTAGTACGTGTACGAACCGTGATTGGGATGGGATCTATCTACTTCACGTGGATCCGTTTCTTGTGACATCATCGCCAGTCTGCTGCCACTCGGCACTTGCTATATGAAAGATCGCACAGGCATAAACCAGAGTTAATTTCGTACTGAATAAGCGCGAGGCGAGAGAGGAGCGACCATACCTTACGTGGAGGACGTCCGTGTAGACAGAGAAGGGTCCGCGACACGAGGTCTGCCCTCCCGCCGTCGTCTGCCGCCCGCTGGCCACAGTCCATAGCGACGGCGTGCCACTGCTGATTGGATTTAGATTTAGAACGTGAACGAGAAGAGATGGAGCACGACGGCGCCGGGAACAGACGGGAGTGGTGGCGTTAGTTTGAATCTGCGGGTGAGTTTGAGTTGTTGCAAACTTTTATCTATGACCATGAGATCGTATTTGGATAGCTTTGTAGTCTTTGATTTTAATAGAGATAAATTCTTATGTATGTTTTCTAGGTGCACAAAGTTCAGAGCTCTCAACGGGGGACGTTTTTTTTTTTGTGAACCTAGATTTATTTAAGTTTTCAATTATAGTAGAGATGAGCGACTTAGAAATTACACAATTAATGGAAATATCATATTTGTCATACCATATTATGATGCATACATGCCTCAAAAATATTCTAAGAAGCACAGGTATATTGTGGTATACATTCAACTTTATTGAAAAAGGATTATATAAGACTACATGAACAACCTTGATGTCAAAGTACTGATTGACAGCTTAAAACAATAAAATATTTCAGATTACATTCCATCTATCAGAGCTAACTAAACACAAAACCAAAGCATCATTGCCGATTTTATTACACGATTTGCTAAAATGAATCATTCATCATAATCTAATGATCAATCCATTAGTATTGTACACATGGGTAGACAATGTTTTCTTGGTTGTTAAAATCCACTACCAATCCATGCATAGGTGCCCTTTGCAGCTTGTCACGACGCAGATGCCCTCTGAACATCAGTTGGTAAACACGTGAAACAAAAGAAGAAAAAAAGTCAGGGAAGTAGAAAGAAAACTGACTGATCTGAAACAGAGAAGGTAAACTGCAGCAGGTTAAAGAGGCTTTGCTATATCCTTCCAGTTGGATTTGGGAGCCAACTGGCCATCCTTGCAGCTCGTAGAAGGGCAAGAGAAGATTTTCAATAAAAAAAAGGCAAGAATCCGCTATAAGAAATATTCAGAAGGGGGCAATTTAGCCAACAGCTCGTGGGCGTCTCGAATCCTTTTTGCAGACGGTGAGCAATATTTAGAGGCAAGTCGAAGATTCCGATGATCCAAGCATGTAATTTGCAAAAGACTGAAATTTTGGGCGAAAACAAGTCGAGGTTCCTCTTCCGCGTACCTGAGAACTTGCCGAGCATCCAGTGCCTCCTCTTCCTCCTAGTCGCTGGTATGCTGGTCGCACTCCACTAGTCCACTCTCACCATCGCCGCGTCGCCCTGCAGCTGCGCCGCTCCAACGCCGGCAGCAGCTGCTCCGTGGCCCAGTCGCGCAGGGCACCCAGCTCTAGTGCCACCGCCCCGCGCTGCGCGCCCTCGACGCCGCCCTCGCGCCGCCGCTCGCTCGCTCAAGGGTTGAAAGAGCATGGGCGCCCTCAATGCATAAGACTTAGCATTTGCCATGGACCTGTTAAAGATGGAGGCTGTAAGGTTATCACAATATTAAAAACTTTCCATGCTCAGTCAATTCAGTGCAGTTTTATGTACAATCATATAATAAACAAATGTCACCAAATCACTATCTGATTCTTGCACCTGAAACTTTCTAACTTTCTCCATATCAAGTGTTCTCTCTTCATGAAACAAACGTTTTTGGCAAGTAGTACAAGTTAGCATTACTCATTTACACAAAACAGAGGCTATGCGATACAGTTTGCCAATTGATTTCATCAGTAGATAAAGATGGACATATATCATTTTCTGAATTATGACAATAGGCAACCTGTTTGAATGGATTAGTTCCTTGGGCTAAACAGCCAAAGTCCCTGTCCTCCCATGTGATTTAGTGATACTGTAAAATGCTGATGAATGGATCAAACATTATTACATTAGTACAACAACTTTCAAGAGACTTAAGATTATAGCATACAAAAATTTTCATCTTTCTTCTTTCTAGTTCTGGAGTTTGTAATTTACTAATTACAGAATGAGTATTGTAGTTATCTTCTACAAATATTTATATGCCTTAAAACTCGTAACACATTAAAGATACAAGTATTTCCAGTTGAGAAAGCATACCTTTGAAAGGTACCAGTGACATTCAGCATCTCCCAAGTAAGGCCCAAACTTATTTGATATAAAAAGGAACCCACATGGTAAGAAAATAAAAGCACATCTTGCACTTCTCCAGAAAAATGAATGACATTTCTTACTATTGATGTCGAGAAAACAATTTGAAACATAGTGGAACCTTAGTGGTTTTCAGAGATCTTACAGTTGGGTCAGCTCCCGAGATAGTCAGGAATCTGTCCACTGAAATTATTGTCTGATGACCACCTGGATACCCGACAAGGGTGGGTAAGATTATTAGCTTCTACCACCGAAGGAAGAGCAAATTCACAAGGTGCTATCTTACTTTACTAATTACAAGATTGACATGTTCTGCAGTTGGGACAATGTCGATTTTAGATGACCACTGAAGTCGTTACTATCGATGTATCTGCAACTCAAACATGGATAGCATTTTTCAGTTATGTCAACGCAGATGGTTTGGACATGTCCAAAGGATGCCTCCTGAGACGCCGGTGCGTAGTGGGGTTCTAAAGCGGGCCGATAATGTTAAGAGCGGTAGAGGTCGATCTAAACTGACTTGGATGAGTCCGTTAAGAGAGACCTTAAGGAGTGGAATATCTCCAAGGATTTAGCTATGGATAGGAGCGCTTGGAGACTGGCAATCAACGTGCCTGAACGGTGACCTCTTTCTGTCTTGTGCCCTTCATGTCCCTTTATGTGTCTCTCTATTTCTCGTCTCTTTTGGGTTTCATCTCTAGCCTACCTCAACTTGCTTGGGACAAAAGACTATGTTGTTGTTGTTGTTGTTCTTGTCAACGCTAGCAGCCGCAGTGGTTGCTAGACCTCACTCACTCGATGGACTATATGGACAAGGAAATAGTTACACAAAGACAGGTGAGCTTTAACTGAAACTATCAGGATTTGCCTACCAACCAATTATATTCGAGTTTGACAAGCTCAAAATCAACCCCGATAAAGAAACAAGAAATACAACTATCATGCTAAAAGAAAATGCCTTAAAAACATACTCATACTTAAAAACAAGAAATGATTGGAAAGGCATGAAATTTTTTTATTGGAATGCATACAAAAAGGCTCCAGCCATGAGGACACGACCTTATCTCCATCCTACTTCGCGAGTACTACACAGCTTGACAATAAGCTTAGGATTCCTTCTCTCAATTCTCCAAATCCATGCAGAAAAAATGGGAAACCGGGAAACTAATAGCCAAAGTGTCAGCATACCCCATCCGGGTGATGCTGAGGCAGCAGCAAAGCCCAGGAAGGGATCCAGGAAGAGAAGAAAGAGTGTGAAGTTGTCTGGGCCAGAATGGGCCATGTGCACGACATGTAAGGAGAGGCCCAGCTGTGGGTGAGATAAAAAGGAGTGGAGAGATGCGTGCGTCGGACTTTTGGAACCCAAGCTGTATCCGTACTTTCTATTTCCTGCAATAGAACTTGGCCATCGTGCCGTCGTAGCTATTATTCCTCTCCCCCGTCACCGATTAGCGGCTTAGCTGTTAACACTAGTATCAAAGCCGTCGATCTCCGGCCACCTTGCATGCTGGAGCCCGTCCCTCCCTCCTACAGCCACTTCACCCGCCTCCAGCGCACGAGAGGAGCCATGGATCCCGTCATCCGCAACATGTTCAATGAATTGATCAAAAAGCTCGACGACTTCCGTGGCGAGTTCCAGACCACCAGCGACCGCCTCGTCCGTCGCCTCTCCGACTCGGAGTCTAGTCGCCAGCAACATGACGACGCCGTGGACGAGTGCCTCACCTTGTTGGAGCACTACGCCGCCTCCCAGTACTCGGCCGCAGTCGTTGCCGACAACTGGGGCGGGCACTTCTCCGACCGGATCAGCGACCTCGAGGCAACGCGTCCTCGACCTCGAGTATCTGCGCTTCGGCAAGAACCAGGAGGAGCGCGACGAGTGCGTGGCTGTGCTCGAGTCCACCGCTGCGTCGTTCGAAGAGTGGTGTCCACACATCGAGAACTCCCTCTCCAGCGTCTGCGCGGAGATGGATCGCCTCTCCAAGCGCCTGGATCGGCCCATCGTCGAGCCGGCGTGTTCGAAGGAGTTGGTCGCCGGCCACATCTCTGCCGAGCATCCGACCAACTGGCCAGTGGGCACGGCAAGGCCTCACCAATACGGGAAACGGGCTATGGATCAGTCACGACCATAGCCCCGTTCCCGGCCAATGATACATTCAACAGTCCCCACCCTCCCTCCTCGTCTCTGATTCAGACCATCGCCGGTGTTCCTCACCCACCCCCTGTATCCCAAAACCTTCATCACCCCCCTCCAATGCCTTACCCACCTCATACCAATTTCGCTCCTCTGATGCCTTACACTCCACATACCAATCACTACCCGCCTCCCTACCAGCCCTACCCAATCCCTCCTTCGGCACAGCCCAATCTCCAACAACATCATCCTTGTCCCCCAATTATCCAGCCTGTCACCTCTGTTCCGCCTCAGTTTCCTCAAAATCAGCCTTACATCCCACCCAATTCTTATCCCACATTCCACAACAATTAATCTGCTCCAGCTCCTAACCCCCACCTTGGCCACCTACCCAAGATGTTGTTTCCCTAGTTCGACGGTGCATCAACCCCTTCCAATGCCTTACTCACCTCATACCAATTTTGCTCCTCTGATGCCTTACGCTCCACATACCAATCACTACCCGCCTCCCTACCAGCCCTACCCAATCCCTCCTTCGCCACAGCCCAATCTCCAACAACATCATCCTTGTCCCCCAATTATCCAGCCTATCACCTCTGTTCCGCCTCAGTTTCCTCAAAATCAGCCTTACATCCCACCCAATTCTTATCCCACATTCCACAACAATCAATCTGCTCCAGCTCCTAACCCCCACCTTGGCCACCTACCCAAGATGCTGTTTCCCTAGTTCGACGGTGCATCAACCCCCTCCAATGCCTTACCCACCTCATACCAATTTCGCTCCTCTAATGCCTTACGCTCCACATACCAATCACTACCCGCCTCCCTACCAGCCCTACCCAATCCCTCCCTCGCCACAGCCCAATCTCCAACAACATCATCCTTGTCCCCCAATTATCCAGCCTGTCACCTCTGTTCTGCCTCAGTTTCCTCAAAATCAGCCTTACATCCCACCCAATTCTTATCCCACATTCCACAACAATTAATCTGCTCCAGCTCCTTGTTGGCACTGGAACCCAATGCCCAGGTGAGCAGCACCTGCTCTCCTTCCCTCTCCCCTGAACCAAGGAAGAAGATGAGCTTGAGCTCAGTAAACACACGCACACACTCACTCCTCTGTCTTCAGCGTTGGCTGAAGACTGAAAACAGAATATGGTGGTAGGAGCTACTCATTTCATTGCATTGCATTGGTTTATATACATCCTATATGTACCCACTATGGTACATGTCTACCTACTCTAGTACATGGTATACATCATCTTCTACCAACTATGGATGATGCAAAACTACCAACTATAGTACTAGAGATGGCCTATTGCCATACTTGCTGCAGTTTCAGGGGTTGGACAGCAGAGCTGACCATCTACCTGCCCTTGACTGCACTAGGAAAATCAAAAGAGGATTAGCAAATTATGTCTAACAATCTTCCCCTAATCCTGCTATCCCTACTTGACTTCAACCATGCCAATCATCCCCCTCAGCTCCTGGAACCGAAGCCGGCCAAGTGACTTTGTGAGGATGTCAGCGAGCTGTCGTCTGGTGTTGACGAACTCGATGACGAGCTGCCCTCCATCAACGCAATCACGAAGAAAATGAAACTTCACATCTATGTGCTTGCTTCTGTCGTGGAGAACTGGATTCTTTGCCAGCGCAATTGCTGGCTGATTGTCCACCTTGAATGCCGGCGGCTAGACCTAGGCTCCGGTGAGCTCTGCCAGCAGCCGCCGCAGGCAGACCACCTGGCATGCCGCCGTGGCTGCAGCGACATACTCCGCCTCACATGTCGACAGCGCCACCATCTTTTGCTTCAAGGATTGCCAGGCAATCGGCGATGATCCGAGGAAGACGAGGACGCCCGAAGTGCTCCGCCGCCCATCAACGTCGCCGGCCATGTCCGCATCGCTGAAGACCGTTAGTGCTGCATCTTCCGAGACCTTGGGCGGTGCCTCGCTGAACACAGAGAGCTGGATGCCCCCGCGCTTGGGGAAGACGCTGCCCAGCTCCGTCGTGCCCTGGACATAGCGGAGCAACCGCTTGACTGCCGCCCAATGGTCCTCCCTTGGATCCTCCATGAACCGGCTCACGTAGCCCACCGCGAACGCGATGTCCGGCCGCGTGTGCGTGAGCCAGCGCAGCCCACCGACGATGCTTCGGTAGAGCGTAGCATCCATCTTCGCCGCCGTGCTTGCCCGCGAGAGCTTGATCTGCTCCTCCATGGGTGTGGCCACAGCCTTGCAGCCCGCCATGCCCGCCCGCTCCAACAGCTTCAGCGCGTAGGCGCGCTGCCCAAGCTTCACTGCATCCGCGCTCTACTTTACCTCGATGTCGAGGTAGTACGACAGAGCTCCCAGGTCGCTCATGCGGAACTTGGCGCCCATCTCCTCCTTGAACCGCGCAATGTCCTACGCGCGCGCCCCGGTGACGATGAGGTCATCAACGTACACCCCGACGATGAGTTCCTCCTTCCCCCGTCGTCGGGTGTACAAGGCATGCTCAGTGGCGCAGCATGCGAACCCGAGCTCCGCCATGGTGGCGTCGAGCTTGGCGTTCCACGCCCTCGGCGCCTGCCGCAGCCCGTATAAGGCCTTTCTGAGGCGCAGCACCTTGTGCTCAGCGCCCTTCACCACGAACCCCAGCGCCTGCTTTACGTAGACTTCCTCCTCCAAATCGCCATTGAGAAAAGCGGACTTGACGTCGAGGTGGTGGACTTGCCAGTCCTTGGCTGCCGCGAGCGCGAGGAGGAGCCGCACCGACTCCATTCGCGCCACTGGCGCGAACACCTCCTCGAAATCAATCCCCTCGCGTTGCATGAAGCCGCGCGCCACCAGGCGCGCCTTGTGCTAGACGACGGTGCCGCGCTCATCCTTCTTGACCTTATAGACCCACTTGAGTCCGATCGGTCAGCATCCCGACGGCGGATCGACCAAGTCCCAAGTCTTGTTGGCCTCGATCGCCTTCATCTCCTCGATCATGGCCCGCCGCCACTCCGTGTTGCGCTCCGCAACCGCGAACATGGCCGGCTCCTCCGCGCTCATGAGCAGCAGCGCTTGATCATCGTCGAGCAGACGCGCAGCCAGCCCTGGCACCGGCGCGTTGTCGACGACATTGTCGACGCGCCTGAACCGGACCTCCTCCCCTTCGTGGAAAGCGTCCACGAACTCGTCGAGATTGGACGGTGGAGTGGCGTACTCCACCATCGATGCTCCTGGCGTCCTCTGTTCCTGCAACGCAGGGGGGGAGTCTGCCATCGGGCCCGGCGAGCTACGGTGCCCTGCTCCTGGCGGGCTAGGTGGCTCTACCACCTCCGCCGCCGCGGGCTCTGCTGCTTCCCCGGCCGCCGGCTCCCATGCTTCCGCTTCCCCAGTCATTGGAGCCTGCTCCGCCTTGCTGTGGCCGTGCACCACCAGCCGCTCCACGACGAACGTGTCTTCTAGCCCATAGCCCTGCTCCGCCCCCAACTCCTCGGCATTCCAGTCCCATGCCACCGCCTCGTCGAAGACGACGTCCCTGGATACCAACACCTTGCCCCTCGCCGGATCGTACAGCCGGTAGGCTTTGGATCCTTCCTCGTAGCCGAGGAGCACCGCCTTCGTGCTTCTGTCTTCAAGCTTGCCGAGGTCGGGCTTGGTCGTCTTGACGTGGCTGACGCACCCGAACGTGCGCATGAACGCCACGCTCGGCTTGCGCCCGTGCCAAGCCTCGAACGGAGTTTGCCCCTTTAGGGCCTTCGTTGGCGCGCGGTTTAGGATGAAGATTGCCGTCGTCATGGCCTCGCCCCAGAACGTCGCCGGTATCTTCTTCGCTTTCATCATGGAGCGCGCATGCCGACGATCGTCTGATTCTGGCGCTCCACCATGCCGTTCTGCTGCAGCGAGTAGGGCGCGGTGAGGTGGCGCCCCACCCCCTCCTCGGCGCAGTAGGTGGCGAACTCCACCGCCGTGAATTCACCGCCGCGGTCGGTCCTCAGGACCTGGAGCTTCTTCCTGGACTCCGCCTCAGCTCGAGCCTTGAACTGCTTGATGGCGTCCGCTGCCTCATCCTTGCTCGCCAAAAGCCGCAACCACTTGAACCGACTGTGGTCGTCGACAAGAAAGAGAAAGTACCTGCGCCCATCGTGCGTTGCCGGCGTGATCGGCCCGCAAAGGTCCCCATGGACCAGCTCGAGCAGATCCGCCGCACGGTAGCGCGCAGCCTTGGGGAACGGCAGTCTCCTCTGCTTCCCGGCGAGGCAGCTGTCGCAGAGCTCCGCTGCGTGTTTGATGCGTGGCATGCCAGTCACCATCTTCTCCATCCGGCCCAGAGCGTCGAAACTCAGGTGGCCAAACCGGCCATGCCAGAGCCATGGCTCCTCCATGCTCACTGCCGCCAGGCACACCGGCTGCTCAACCTTGAAGTTAAGGAGGTAAAGGCAATTTTGAGATCGCTTTACCTTAGCCAGGAGACGCCCGTCCTAGTCCTTGATACGCAGCACCCCTTGACGGATCAGCACCTCCGCTCCATGCTCGTCCAGCTGGCCAAGGCTGATGATGCTTGAGCGGAGCTCCGGGATGTAGTAGACCTCCGTGAGCACGCGGTGCTCGCCGTTCTTGCACCTGAACAGCACCGTGCCGCGCCCACGAATCTGCACCCGGGAGCTGTCGCCGAACCGGATGCTCCCACCGTGCTTCTCATCTAGCTCGGAGAAGACGGCGCGACAGCCTGTCATGTGGTTGCTTGCCCCGGAGTCGAGGTACCACCTCGGCTCCGACTCGTCTCTGGCAACTCCCAGATGGACCTGCGCACGCGGCTCATCAAGGTGAACGACCGGCGGCGCAGACCTCTGCTCCACCTTCACCGCCTCTGCATCGCTGCTCTCTGCGCAGAACACCCCCATCAGGAGCGCGTGCTCGTCGTCGCTGTCGTCCCGAGCAAGGTGTGCCTCCTCCTTCCTCTCCGGCTTCTTGTTTGGGCACTCCCGTGCCCAGTGCCCGACCTCGCCGCACTTGCGGCAAGCATTGGGGTCGGGGAATTTCTTTTTCCCCCTCTTCTTCTCCGCCGGTGCCTTGCCACGCTGCTTTCCGCCGTTGCCGCCGCCATGGTCACCACCACCATGACTGGAGCCTTCCCCGGTCTTGCGCTTCTCCTTCAGCCGCGCCGACCACTCCTCCTCCGTCAACAGCAGCTTGGGCTTCTCCTTCTCCTGCGGCGCACGATCCTCCACCGCGCGGAGCTGCCCGGCTCCGTCCTCGAGTGACAGCGTGGACAAGTCCAGCATCATTTCGATGGACAAGGCAAGCTGCGTGTATTTGGCCGGCACGACGTGCAGCAGCTTGGCCACGACGTCCTCGTCGTCGACCGGCTTGCCGTAGGTGGCCAACTGGCTCACGATCGACTGCAGCCGAAGCGCAAAGTCCTCCGCGGCCTCTCCGGGCTTGAATCGAAGGTCGTCGAACTCGCGGCGTAGCTGCTGCGCCTTCGCCTTCTTGGCTCGGTCCGAGCCGAGGCGGAAGGACGCGAGCATGTCCCACGCCTCCTTCACCGTGTTCTTCGACCCGATGGCCTCATGGAACTCAGGCGGCGTGGACGCCATGAGCGCCTCCATGACGCCCACCTCTGCATCCTCACCAGCATTGCCGGTCTCCACCGCCGCCCACCACCGCCGCGCGCGTAGTTTCCACTTCATGTGGACAACCCACTCGTCGTAGTTGGTGCGGATGAGCATCGGCCAGGTGTTGGACCCGCCGACCTCCCTCACCGTGCGCACCTCCACGGCAGGCTGGGATGCCGAGGCCAACTGCTTCTCCTTGGCCGCTGCTGTAGCTGCCACCGCAGCCGCCTCTGCACCCACCACTGCGCCCCCTGCAGCCGTGTCCATTGCCGGTGACTATGCCCAGCGACTTGTACGGCTCCGATACCACGTGTTCGCACTGGAACCCAATGCCCAGGTGAGCAGCACCTGCTCTCCTTCCCTCTCCCTCTCCCCTGAACCAAGGAAGAAGATGAGCTTGAGCTCAGTAAACACACGCACACACTCACTCCTCTGTCTTCAGCGTTGGCTGAAGACTGAAAACAGAATGTGGTGGTAAGAGCTACTCATTTCATTGGGTTTATATACATCCTATATGTACCCACTATGGTACATGTCTACCTACTCTAGTACATGGTATACATCATCTTCTACCAACTATGGATGATGCAAAACTACCAACTATAGTACTAGAGATGGCCTATTGCCATACTTGCTGCAGTTTCAGGGGTTGGACAGCAGAGCTGACCATCTACCCGCCCTTGACTGCATTAGGAGAATCAAAAGAGGATCAGCAGATTATGTCTAACACTCCAAACCCCCACCTTGGCCACCTACCCAAGATGCTGTTTCCCTAGTTCGACGGTGATAACCCAGAGCTCTGGCTGTCTCGCGCTCGCTCCCACTTCAAGATGTATGCCGTTCACCCATCCGTCTGGGTTCGCGTGGCTACACATCACTTTACTCAAGCCGCAGCCCGTTGGCTTCAATCCGTGGAGTCCGACATCCAAAACATCTCATGGGAGCAATTCTCTGCTCTTATTCATGAGCGTTTCAGCAGAGACCAGCACGAGCGGTTGCTTCGGCAACTTTTCCACATCAAGCATACCACCACCGTCACAGACTACAATGAGAAATTCACTGATCTCTTTGAACAACTCAAAGCTTACAATCCTAACCCAGACAAACTCTACTTCACAACTCGTTTCATCGATGGTCTGCGCGAGGATATACGTTCTGTTGTTCTAGTTGCTCGTCCGCAGGACTTGGACTCTGCATGTACTCTTGCGTTACTGCAGGAAGAAGCGCTGGACTAAGGAGGGTGCAAGGAGTTCAAGTGTTCAGAGGCTTCACCGTTTTCTCAAACGGCTACTATCAAGGGAGCTCTGCCCCTCCCTCCGCCTCCACGTCGTCCTCCGGCTCCTCCAGCCACCGTCGACGACAAACGTGCCGCCCCCAAGCTTACATCCATTGATGACAAGCTCTCCACGCTGCGGTCCTACCGTCGAGCTCGTGGCCTTTGCATTCGATGTGGTGACAAATGGGCTTCAGGCCATCGTTCTGCTCCGGTTCCTCAGATACATGCACTCCAAGAGGTATGGGACCTTTGTGCAGATGCTTTTCAAGAAGGTGCTGCTACTGAACCTGCTGAAGAAGAGCACGCTACCTCTGAACAAGCATTTATGTTGCTGTCGTCGGCTGCTGTAGTGTTGTCACTGGTTCTACTTCTCCAAGAACAATGCAGTTGCAAGGCTCCTTGTCTGGACGTGATCTCCGCATTCTGATTGATTCTAGGAGCAGCCATTCATTTTTGAGCTCCACAGTTGCTGCTACCATTCCCAATGTCCAGAAGCTGTCCTCCCCAATGTCTGTGAAAGTAGCTGATGGCAGCACAATTATTTGCTCTGCTGAAATCCAATATGCCGAGTGGGTGGTCCAGGGCCATAGCTTCCACTCCACTTTGCGCATCTTACAGTTGGGCACCTATGACATGATCGTCAGAATGGATTGGCTGGAAGCCTTCTCACCCATGAAAATTGACTGACGCAACAAGTGGATGAAAATACCATATGGTCAGAATTATGTCGTCCTCCAGGGCTTGGTGCCAGCTTCTGATCAGCCATCTCTGATACAGCTTTGCCATATTGCCGCATCTTCACATACACAAGAGCAGTCCCCTCTGTTACCCGAGGTCCAGCAGCTCGTTGATGAATTTGCTGACATTTTTCAAGAACACACGGAGTTGCCCCCGCGTCGGCCTTGTGATCATAAGATTCCCTTGGTGCCGGGTGCTCCTCCAGTGGCTATTCGTCAGTACCGCTACAAACCTGCGTTGAAAGATGAGATAGAGAAGCAAGTTTCAGAGATGCTACAGTCTGGATTGGTGCAGCCCAGCGCTCCAGTTCATTTTCTTCCCCGGTGTTGTTAGTCCGCAAGAAAGATGGGACTTGGAGATTCTGCGTGGGCTACAGAATGCTCAATTCGTTGATAGTCAAGAGTAAATTTCCAATCCCGGTGGTCGATGAGTTGCTTGATGAGCTTGCCCAGGCACAGTGGTTTTCTTGCTTGGATCTCCGTGCCGGCTTCAATCAAATACGGCTGGCCCCTGGTGAAGAGCATAAAATGGCATTTCAGACTCATTGGGGTCAGTTTGAATTCACCGTGATGGCGTCTGGCTTAACTGGTGCTCCGAACACTTTCCAGGGCGCGATGAATACTACATTGTTTCCCCTGTTGCGCAAGTGTATTTTTGTATTCTTTGACGACATCCTAGTCTACAGCCGCACTTTGGAGGAGCACCTGCAACATCTTCGCCAAGTTTTCACTCTGCTAGCCCAGGATCAATGGAAGGTGAAATTCAGCAAATGCTGTTTCGCGCAACAGTCAATAACCTATTTGGGACATGTGGTCAGCCGACAAGGGGTGTCTACCGATCCTGGCAAGGTCGAAGCAGTGCAGCTCTGGCCTCAGCCCCAAAATGTTAAGGAGCTCCGCAGTTTCTTGGGATTAGCCGGTTACTACCGGAAGTTTGTGAGGAACTTTGCTCTTCTATCTAGACCCCTTACTGACCTTCTCAAGAAGGGATCCTTATTTGTCTGGACATCATCCCATCAAGTGGCGTTTGAAGCCCTGAAGTCTGCTCTGGTCTCTGCCCTGGTTCTTGCACTTCCGGACTTCTCCAAGCCGTTTCAGCTACAAACGGATGCTTGTGATTTGGGCGTTGGTGCTGTTCTGTTACAGGAGGGCCATCCCCTCGCTTTTGTCAGCAAGTCACTGGGTCCTCGCACTAGGAATCTTTCAACATATGAAAAAGAGTTCCTGGCAATATTAGTGGCCGTTGAGCAGTGGAGGTCTTACTTGCAGCATAATGAATTCACAATATTCACCGACCAGCAAAGTCTAGTGCACATCACCGATCAACGCCTCCAGACCCAATGGCAACTCAAGATGCATACTAAGTTAGCTGGGCTCCAATACCGGGTTGTATACAAGACTGGTGCTTCTAATGCAGCGGCTGACGCCCTGTCACGCCACCCAAACCCTCCAGCTCAGCTCCAGGCCATCTCTGTGTCCACACCAGCCTGGTTGGCCGAGGTTGTTGCTGGGTATACAGCTGATCCTGAATCCACCAAACTGCTACAGGAACTTTCAGTTGACCCTCAGTGCCACCCTCCGTTTACTCTTCACAATGGCATCATTCGCCATTCCGACAGGATCTGGATCGGTTCCAACCCACAGTTACAACAGCGCATCATCTCAGCCCTTCATGACAGTGCCCTTGGGGGACACTCAGGATTTCCGGTCACGCACAGCAGAGTCAGGAAACTGTTCTTTTGGCGTGGGCTTAAGCACGATGTCAAGACCTTCGTTGCTGCTTGTTCGTTATGTATCCAAGCCAAGCTTGACAGAAATCGTTACCCAGGTCTGCTTTCACCTCTTCCCGTTCCTGACGAAGCCTGACAAATAATTTCAATGGACTTTATCGAGGGATTGCCGACATCTGGGCATACCAACTGCATAATGGTAATTGTGGATAAACTCAGCAAATTTGCTCATTTCATAGCCCTGCATCATCCATACACTGCTCAGAAGGTGGCTCAGATTTATTTGGACAATGTCTTTCGGCTCCATGGTCTTCCATCAACTATTATATCTGACCGAGATCCGGTATTCACAAGCACCTTCTGGCGTGAGCTTTTCCGTCTGGCTCAGGTGACCTTGGCCATGAGTTCAACATACCACCCACAGTCAGACGGACAAATTGAACGCGTTAACCAGTGCTTGGAGACGTATCTGCGCTGCTTTGTTCATTCATGTCCGCGCCAATGGCTTAAGTGGCTCTCCCTGACAGAATACTGGTATAACACCGGTGAACATTCAGCTCTGGGCAAATCCCCCTTCCAGGTACTCTATGGCCGATCTCCACGTCATTTTGGCATTACTGACATTGATGCTTCTGCTGTTCCGGATGTGGCCAATCTGCTATCTGAGCGTTCCACCATGCTCGCGGCAGTCCGGCAACATCTTCTGCAGGTGCAACAGCGCATGAAGATCCACGCCGACAAGAAGCGTTTTGAACGTTCGTTCCAGGCAGGGAACTTCGTCTACCTTCGCCTCCAACCGTACGTGCAATCCTCGCTGGCGCCACGCTCACACCACAAGCTTTGCTTCAAGTATTTCGGGCCTTTCAAGATCCTGTCCAAGGTGGGCGATGTGGCGTACAAGCTCGAGCTCCCGCCGTCCTCCGCCATCCACCCGGTCTTCCACGTCTCCCTCCTCAAGCCTGCGACATCTCATCCGGCGGCCATATCCAGCACCCTCCCCGATCCGGACAACACCATGCAAGTCCCGGAACGAGTGCTGCAGACACGTCTCCAACATCGTGGTCATTGCTCCGTCAAGCAGCTGCTCATCAAGTGGTCCACCCTCGACAACGAGCTCGCCACTTGGGAAGACGCCGACGCCATCGTTCAGCGCTTCCCAGGTGCTCCGGCATGGGGGCATGCCGCTGCCCAAGGGGGCGGGGAGATGTCAGCATACCCCATCCAGGTGATGCTGAGGCAGCAGCAAAGCCCAGGAAGGGATCCAGGAAGAGAATAAGAGTGTGAAGCTGTCTAGGCCAGAATGAGCCATGTGCAAGACATGTAAGGAGAGGCCCAGCTGTGGGTGAGATAAAAAGGAGTGGAGAGATGCGTGCGTCGGACTTTTGGAACCCAAGTTGTATCCGCACTTTCTATTTCCTGCAATAGAACTTGGCCATCGCGCCGTCGTAGCTACTATTCCTCTTCCCCGTCGCCGATTAGCGGCTTAGCTGTTAACACAAAGCGGAGCCATAATATGAGAGATTCTGGGTACAGGTCACCCAGTCAACCAATACTTCCTTCGATACCAAATTCCAAATTCCCCACACCTTAAATCTGCAAGCCTATAGCAGTTCAACTGCAGCCCACAGCTGCAAAGCAGATGGGAGATGAAGAAGCCCATAGGGGTTCGAGCAGTACCATTAAGAGGTCAAGCTCCTCGCCGCCATTCGGCCCTCCCACGGCAGCGGCCCCAGCGGCGGGTGGCGCGCGGCGATCTGTGCATCGATGCGAGGGAGCTGGTCGAGGGGGGTGGCGACGCGGAGGCAGGCGAGGTGCGTCTCCAGGGTAGCAGCGCCGCGGCCAGGGGAGGCGCGCCTCAAGCCAGGCTAGCAGTAGTCGTCGTAGACCCCAGCCACGTCTCGACGGCCTTGGTGGCGCCTGCCGCTTCGCGTAGGCCTCGATGACTACCATCGGCGGGGAAGACACGTCCTCCCTCACACCCTCACACCACCGCATGCAGCGTTCCGAGCCCGCGATGGGGCGCCACCGCCGCCGCCCCGCGCAACCCTAGCCCCACGACCGGGCACCGTAGCCTGTGCGCTGCGGGCGTGCGTTTGAAGCCGGCCTCAAACAATGAATCGTGGCCACAGGATTGAGTTTGAAAGCTGTGAGGGGTGTTTTTTTTTAGCCCTTGATTTCGAGGAGATGATTTGTATATAGCCCTCAGCCGGGGACGTTTTTTTTAGAAACCTAATATAATTTTGATTGGTCCATTATAGTAGAGATTAAAAAAAATAGAAAATCACTTTTGAAGCTAGTCAAGGGACCAAATTTGTCCGGTGTGTGTTACCTGGTTCCTAGTTTAAAGTTAAAAATCAGACTACGTTGTAAGTTGGACATTGAAAAATATAGGTTTACCGTAAAAACAACAAAGGAAACATGTTTTTCCATTGTTGGTGGTCACCCTCGCCCAAGTTTTTCAGCCTGTCTGCCCTTATTTTGTTTTCTAAAATGTGTGTTTGAGAAAGACTCAGAACTTTGAGCGTCTGGTTTGGTTCTGCTTTTAGCGGCTTTTACCTTTTTTTTCATCTTGTTAATGTATAAAGATACGCAAGATTCTATTCAGAAAGAATTCCCGACACGTAAACATAAACATTTAACTAAAGGTGATGTAGGAATTGCATCAAAAGGTGATGTAGGGATTCAAGAATAACATTATTAGCAACTATATTTGAGAACTGAGATTTCATAGTAGTTGGACATGTGAATGGAAGAGGATGCAAGTAATTCGTTTCATCTCCATGTCGCATCAAGTGGCTTCATGAAACAACGCAAAAGAAAAGTAGGATTTCACACATGGGCGGAGCCTCTTGGAGGCGAAACGGGGTGCTGCCCCCCCCCCCCCCCCCCCCCCCTATCTCTGGAAAAACAAGAGCGACCGCTCAGTGAAAAGCTGAAGCCTGAAGCAATTGTGTAGACAAGTTATATAGGAGTACTCGAGTACGTGGCGAGTGCATGTAAAGACCAAAAGGTAGCATGGTAGGAGTAGGCCTATAGGTGTGAATGAGTGCAACCGTGCACCTAAACAATTAGGGACTTGCTATATCCCAGTCGCCTAGGTTTTTGGGAAAAATCCAGGCGACATCCATTGGATGAAGATCCAAGGGTCAGATCTGTTTCTGTATTTGTGTGTACAGACGGGTCTGCGAAAATCTCTGAAACCCACCCCAGCCGGATACCGGGCCCGCCAAAAGCTTAACGGGTGTAACCTCCGAAACCCGATAACTGATGTCTGTGTTCATTTGGGCCAGAATCGAACTATTGGCCCAGTAAACACACCCTTTTTTTGAACGATTGCCCAGAAATAAACACACTTAGATTGCCCAGAAATAAACACACTTAGCAGATCTGCCACGGTAGAAAGAAGCTCTACCACAAATCAAAATTAATATAGTACAATTTCTATCTATTCTACTGCAAAAAAGCAAAACGAATATGATAGTCAAAAATTACAAATCAAGAATATGGAAATTGCACTTTTCAAATAGTGCAAATACTACATATTGTTGCCGCAATTGTTCTTTATATGTATACAAATACATGTATATGTATATAAATACAAAATCCAGCTCATGAATAAGGAGCCTACTGACATGCCGACAGTACAATTAAATTGTACCATTTTCTATGCCTCTTGGTTGACTAAAAATTATCATAGGATGCAAATGCATGTTGGGACGCAAAATCTTTGATATCCTCGAGCATGTCTGTAGCCATACCTGCAAGTACTAGTCAAAAACATGTACTGGTCAAATACATAGAAGCAACAGAAATGATGAAATGAAGATACATAAAAGCTAAATTTCCAGTTCAGCTCAACCTACCTAGCCAATGAACCAATTAAGAAAATCCATCATTCAATTAATAAGTTACTTTAGATTGTCCTATTCTAGATTCCCATAATGTGTAAACTAGTTTCATAGATCAGATAGCATCACAACAGTTTTCTCAAAGAGTGTGTCACATAGAGAACGCACCTTCTACTTGAGTAGCAAAACAATAGAGATCTGCATAGCGAGAGTCCCAGATGCAAATTAGTGGGAATAGAACTTCATGATCCACTAATTTTCTATAATGATTCTATTCATTAGAAACAAGACCACCTGAGTTCCCTAAGTATGGAAAATTATGAGGATAGCATCTCAAACAAAGTATACTAGGGAATAAGGATAAAAATAATAAACTCCAAAAGAAAGTAATTAGCTTTCAGTTTCATTCATAGGAAATATAGTGACTTCACTCTGAACAAGAAATTGGTAACTATGGATAATACAAGAGCTAGACTGTCGAAGTCACAATCATATGTTCGTGCTTCTAGAGATTAAACCTAGGGTGAAACAGGCGCTTCTCAAAACATGCTAGAAGCATAGAAACCAAGAGATGTACCTCGAACGGCCTCAAAACAGATTGAAGTACTTTGAGAGCATTAATGGTATTCCACTCAGGATGCTGGCCTGGACTAACAAGATTGCTGCTCTAGATCACTAATCTCAATAGAGGTATAAGCTTAGGCCACAAGTTATTCTTGACAAAATCTTTTTTCAACAACTTGGCGGAACAATTCAGAGGATATTGTAAGCCCTAAGTAAAGCAACCTTAAATAAAACTTACAAAACAGGGCCCTAACCACAGGGCTCTTGAGGGATATAAGAGTAAGACTTACAACTTCAATCAAAACACGAAGGATTGCAAGTTGGTCACGGAACTCCTCCTAAAGCACAGACAAAGAAATCCACCAAGAACAATTTCGATGCCTCCACCTCAAATCCACAAGAACAATTTAACTGACAAAGCTAACAGTTATTTGTGAATCCAACCAAGAAATAGGGAACTTTCAGCATAGTATATGATTGTAGGCACATGTCAGAAGAAGCACAATACAGAAGTTGGAGCTGAGGTCAACTACACCATGTACAGCCCACTACACACAACCCAGGTCAACAAAGATGGAATGATTCTTGTGGAAAGAATGATTTCTTTACTAATAGTCAACCCCTGAAAGTAAAAAGGAACATATTGCATATCCTCGGCATAAAAATTGCCGTGGTCAATACTTGCAATTTACAACATTGCTAATTGCAATCATTAAGTTGGAACCTAGCAGCATGAGCAGTACATGCATAAAACTGAATTTTTCTGCTGGTGCTCTGAACGTGTGACTGAGAGGATTTTTATGACGCTAAGGTCTAAAATATCTGCAATGCTAGCATAATCACAGTTGTATCAGTCTTCCAATGTCTGAACCTATAAATGTTCAGACCAATCATAGGATTAGCTGAAACAAACTATAGACAGACAACAAGCTAGAAGTGAGGACAAACGAAATTCAGAAATCTCAACCATGCATCATTAGAGGAACCAACCTCAATTAGGCATGATGGCTACTTCAGCATAAGCAAAGAGTGTGCATCAATTGGTGTTTAGAAGCAAGCAAACCGTGTTGACACTGACACCACCCGTGCCTCTTCACACACATACACACAAACACCCAAGCAAATAAACCAAAAGATTTCATAAGTGGATCCTATGACAACTCAGTGGATCCTATGCTTCCCAGTTGTCACCCCAAGCCTCTCAGATCACTTCTAGAATATCCTAGAAACAGGCCTGTTAGGACTCAGAAACCACATAGCCCATTTACTAACTAGAATATACAATACCAGGTAAGCTACTGTGCCAAACGTAAAAAAAACAGTGCTACATATACAACCACCATGATCAAGTAGTTATCAAAGAGAAACCTTGGAGCACTTGACAATGTTGTACAATTTTTTCTCCCTACTGAAGCACAAACACATATCACAAAGTTATAGTATGTGCTAGCTAAGAGTGAGGAACAGAGTAGTATGTCAAGTCACATGTGGATTCTCACAGAGCAAACAAAAGTCAGTTAGCCCTTCAAGCCTAACCTACATTAAGAGTAGGATGCTGCATCATGAGCCATTGCAGGTAAAATGGTACTGGTACAAAGAAGGGGAATGGCATAACCCACATACAAGAGAGAATATTTGAAGGGAGGAGCCAAGATTGTGGAGTCTATGATGCCACAAATCACAATAAACAGAACATGGCACATCTACAAATAAGACTTCATCTATTCGCACATCTACAAATGAGACTTCATTTATTGCTCCTTACAGGTTCTCAGGCAGCTTTAGCTTGGAGATGGAGAAGGGGATGTGGGTATCTCGATTTCCAACTAAAAGATAGTGCGGTCAGCTCCTTATCCAACATTAATGAACTCACATGATAAATTGTGCAGCTACATTAAGGGATGCAAGGATCATTACAAATACATGAAGGGATGCCTGGGACATCTCATAGCTCTATAGATGTAGTGTTCACTGTTCAGGAAGCTCTTGCTCACCTTCAAGTTTGCCTCAAGTGTAGACTCCGGTGTCTGAAACAAACAGCCATGGTAGGCTGTGTGCCAAAAGATTTGGTTAATGCAGAAAGCTCCAAATAAAGCTCAGCTCAAATAAAATAAGAAAAATTAAAACATAATACAAATTACAAAAAAAATGATGAAATAATTACGCATTTCAACTAGTGCAATTTCTATTATTCAAAAATGCAAGAACACTCAAGAAGTATTTAATACTAACAAGGTATTCCTCCCAACTCCCCCATACTTGATTTTTAGAAATTTGAGAATGGCAAAAAAAACAATGGACTCCACATTCACTGGTAGGACACTAATAATATGAATGACCAGTGCAAAATATTACTTGTTGTTAATGCAATTAACTGTACATGTATATAAATACAAAATCCAGCTCAAGTCACAAGCTGGGTTGCTGCATGTGAAGATCATAGTAATATGGTTTCTTCTACAAATTTTGCAAGAAGTCGATGACCACATTATAGACTAAAATAATCATGTTTGCATTTGCGAGAGCTCATTGCAAGACATACCTTCTTCCTATCCACATGTGACAGATATACATTCTGAGAGCTCATGGCAAGACCATCAGCTTGACGCACTATTTGTGAACCAACTATCTGTATGGAAAAATAGAGATCACAAACTTGAAAACAGCAAGAGTTGTATCAGTAACATAAATCAAATAAACTGACCTGAGATAAATAGCTAATATGTCTCAATACAATAACAATAACAAAGTTTCAGATGTGTTAGCACAAATGACAAAAAAACAATTTTTTCTATGGAAGAGCAGGGACAAAAAAAAAGATGTGTGCTTGCACAAGTCACAAAAAACAAAGTTTGGGATGTGTTAGCACAAATGACAAGAAACAATTTTTTCTATGGAAGGACAAGGACAAAATAAAAGGTGTGTGCTTCCATAAGTCACAAATAACAAAGTTTGAGATGTGTTATCACAAATAACAAGAAACAATTTTTTTTCTATGGAAGGACAAGGACAAAAAAAAGAGGCGTGTGTTGACACAAAGCGGATACAAAGAGACAATTTCTTTCTATGAAAGGATAATTTACAAAATTATTTCTTCATACTGGCAAAACCACAGAGAGAGAGAGGGAGAGGAGCAGCACAATCACAAACCCCAAAAGATAGAAGACAAAATACAGATTACAAGTGACAATTTCTTTCTAGGGAAGGACAATTTACAAAATATTTTCTTCATACTAGAACAATCACAGATATAGAGGGAAAGGAGCAGCACAATAACAGATTCCTAATAATTTCAGGCAACCAAATTCATATATCTTATGCATCTGATATGTTTACAGGTCACTACCTCAGAAAGGGGCATGTTCATAACATCTGCAAACATAAAAGTTGTCCTTATTGTCCACAGTGAACCACTAAGGATAGTTTAACCTAGATTCTCTTAGCCTACCATGCACATGGCCACATAAAACCTTGTCGACAAACCATGCATCAATTGGGATTTACAAAACCAGAACAAGAGGGGCCCTCGCCGACATGCATCCTAATCAACGAGGAAAGACGCACCGGCATTTCTTCCCCTTATGATTAGAAACTAGTCTAGTAGTGAATAGCCTAAGTGTTTTTGACGAAACAGGACCAAACAACTAGTTCATTACCACAGCGTACAAAGAGGGTACAAAGAGTCTACTACAGGTACCATACACAAATGCAATTGAGGGCATGATGATCAAAGACATGTAGCAATTCATGATGATCAACAAATAGAAGCAAAATTCAAGTGGCCACTTTAATTTATGTGACGAGCAGCATGTTACAAGCTCACTGTTTTTTGTGTACTGCTCTTTGTGCCTCATGAAGACTAGGTGAATTAGAATTCAGAACCGGATATTATTCATCATCACAACTAGATATTGCACATGTTCGACACCATAATTGCAGAAAATAAAGTATGCAATTTACCACTCATGAATGTGCAATAAATAAAGTGAAGTATATGCAACACAAAGCAGAACTGCACGTCGCAAAAAATAATATTAGAAAGGGCCAACGTACCATGTTCCTCACTTGTCTTGCTTGTTACAAAGCTACAACGTCTTCTTAAATGTGGTTTGACACTTCCTGCCTTTACTCAGGCTAACAATTTCTCGTCAAAGTCTCAAGTAAATTCAAGTTAATACCGGTTCTCTCCACCAAAAGGTAGAAGACAGAGTGCCACCATTTACTTGTTTAATTTCCAATCACCCTAAGCTAACTTCATTTTGTCATGTCATCTACTACATCATGCATCAGAAATGTGGTTGCAAACGGCCTGCAGTCTGCCTCTCTGGTCGAGAAAACAATTTGTGGTCAAAGTCCCCAAGGTAAAACAGAGTTTGCTGCATCCACGGAAGGAAGAAAAACAAAGAAGTACTACCATGCATTAACTTGTGTAATTTCCAATTAGCTATAAAGGTTAACTACAACATTTGATAAACATTATGACAACAGAGTCGTGGGAAACAAATGATATCTGAAGAGCTACTTAGATGATGACATTTCACTACTAGAAAACATGCATTTCATTTTATTTCAGAAAAAAAATGTCAGTAAATTGAAGGCAGGTTTTACAGAGATTAACATCACCATGAACCTTATACAATGACTGATGAAACACAAGGAAAAAGATTAATCTACAGTTGTCCTTGCTTCCCATCATACGGTTCAGAAACACAGGAAGAATGAAGGAGGTCCTACACTCCACAACAAGTGGACACGAGATGAACAGAAAGTGCCAAAAATAGAAAAAAAAAAAGCCAGAATACGGTGGCGCAAAAAATGCCTAGCGGCTCGGTCTCATCCGCACAAAAAAATCGACAGATCTAGATACAACCTACCAGTCATGCATGCATATCAACATGGACTAATACCACGACCTGACACCATTAGCTCTACTAACATTAGAGCACCTGAATCCACTATACTAAAGGCTAGTAGGACACAGTCAAAAGTTAGGACTGTACATCGCTTTCTGAAATGCTAACTGACTGTGCATGGCTTCAACGACAAGCCAAAGCACGACATAGGCTCGGTACTGGCCACAAACTGAACAATTGAACATATGCATTCAGTATAGAAAAGAATAGAGAGCCGGCCAGCTCTACAACCACCTGATGCAAATGGTAACTGCATAAGATCTAACTCTTCCCTGATGGAAACTGCAATACAACACATATGTTCCTCCTATACTAGTCAGTTAACACAACCTGATCCACACTATGAACGATGATATCTTAAGCACAAGTATAATAGCACATTAGCACAACCTAATCCTATACTAGTCAGTTAACAAGAGCTTTTATAATAGTGGCCACTATAGCATACGTATAGAGCATTAGCACTATACATTGTAGTATTGGAACCTCAATCAGATCATATTCATAGTCCATACCACAGAATGGATTCTACATCCCTGCATGTCGTTACTCTCTTTTCTTCCTTTATCTGAAATCACAAACACAGCAGGACAGAGGAGGTCGTACCCCCCACCACAAGTGAACACGAGATCTACCGAAAGCGCCAAAAATAGAACAAAAAAGGCGCGCAAAAAATGCATGGTGAATCTGTCCATGGCGCCGGCGGCCGCATCCACACAAATCCCTGTTAGAAATAGCCATGGCCAGCCAAGTACACGCACAGCACTGCAGATCACCCCGCGCTCTTGCCTACCCACCGCCGTAGCACCACTCGCCATCCCCATTTCTAGCGAATCCCCCAACAAATCCCCATGAAATCCGGAGAGACAACACCCGATCTAGTGAACTAAGACATGCAATCCATGGAATCATACCACATAAACATCAAGACCCCATTGAATCGAACCACAGACATCCAGATCCAGAAGAAACACCCAAACAAAAGAGCACAAATCGATGGAGAGGGAAACGCCAGAAGCTACCTGACGACCTCAACCGACGGTGGACGCGACAGAGCCTCCTAATTGGCAAGCAAAGCCTCCGGCGAGCCTGGACCGAGAGGAGCACAGAGAGGGAAAGAGGAATCGCCCCTCCGCCCGGACAAGCACCGAGTCATTTCCTGTCTCGAACAGTATTTCCCCAATTGGGTGTATGTCCGTAAGACATAGCGGGTGCACTCAACAAATCCGGACCCGATAAACAAGGGCGGACCCATAAACAACCACAACCAGCGCACAGAACGCCCGTGACACACGCGTCGCCTCCACTCGCGCTCGCGCGTGACGTGTGTCGCCTGGACGAACGGCCACAATCCAGGCGACAGAGACATAGGAAAAGTGAAACAATTAATACCGTGCATCATGCCATAGAGTGGTGATAGGATCATAGGAAATGTGCTTTGAATGTTTAGATTTGTACCTGTTTTTGACTAATACAGGAAAGTTTTAATAGCTACAGTGATACCTTTTGAAATTAGGCCCCCCCTAGTTTTTATTCACCCTCCGCCACTGATTTCACAGACCACCATACTACAAAGTTAGTTGTAACCAGGTATGGCATGCTATTTCTTTTATTAAATAGTTAGGGATCTAAACGATCCTATTAAAAAAATTAACACTGCAAAATTTTAGATCTTTCTGAGCACTATAACTTTGATATAGAACACGTTTTCAATTCATCTGAGGTCATTTGAAAAAAAATCAATATGAGAATTTAAAATATATATTTAGACCCCCTAAATGATGTTAAATAGAAGAAGTTATTTACTATAAAGTTTTTTATCTCGTCGAGCTCTAATTTTTTATGTAAAGTTTGTCTTAATCCGACTTACTTTGAGACAATTATGAATTTACTTGCATGGTAACTATTAGAGACGAACCATATTTAGGAGTGGTTGGTAATACAGGTTGTCATTACAATAGAGGGTCGGTATTATCAACAGCCCTTAAAAATCAATTTTGTAGGGTGGAATAAGTTACTGCGCCTCTGTACCCAATTGCAGGGTGCGACTAGAATTACAACTGTCTCCTGGAAAAAAGAGAACTCTAAAAATTATTTATGAGGTAGTGATATATAGAAGCCCAAACAAGATTTCTGAAGTA
Source organism: Saccharum spontaneum (assembly GCA_022457205.1). NCBI lineage: Eukaryota > Viridiplantae > Streptophyta > Magnoliopsida > Poales > Poaceae > Saccharum > Saccharum spontaneum. Next base: position 11,780,342 of record CM039602.1, on the reverse strand, counting down.
AAAGTAACTACTGAACTTATTTTGAGAATAACTTAACAGAAATATTGCAACCATGCATCCTTTTCCTGGAGACCATGAAAATACATTTTTGCCAGAGGGGAGTATATTGAAGAGCATAAATGTAGTTTCTTATTTTCCTTTAAGATGTTCTAGTTTATAGCAAATGATAAACTGTCCACACTGTTGAATCTTATTCAATAAAGACACCGGGGCTTGAGGAATGCCTCGCTGATCTCTAATATTTTCGCACAGATATCTCGTATCCCTGGTCGATCTTTGGGAAGCTCCATGGAACACAATAGGGCAACTTCAATCAATGGTACCAGATAACACTGCAGTGTTACTGTTGCCAATACAAGGTCTCCCTCCTGGAACAAGTAGGGATCTAAAACCTCGTGAAGTCCATTTGGATATGCCGAGCTGACCAACTTGTGAAGGCTCATACCATAGGTAAACATTGTGTCAGTGGATCGCTTTCCAGTGAGCATTTCTAGCAGCAACACACCAAAACTGTACAAATCACACCCAGTTGAGATTTTATACCCCATTCCATACTCTGAAAAAACAACAATTCCATGTTAGCAAAGAAAAATATATTATGAAACATATAACAGAGAGGAATTTACCTGGTGCGATATATCCAATAGTTTCTTCCACGCCAACAAAACCTTCTGGACTACCAAGACTTGAAGAGAGAAACATTGCAGATCCAAAATCACCAACTCGAGCTGTGATATCATAATCCAAAAGAACATTGGCTGGCTTCAGATCACAGTGAACTAGAGGTGGTGTCAGTTGGTTGTGCATGTAGTCCAAAGCAGAAGCCACATCCATAGCTATTCTTATTCTCTGGCCCAAGCTCAAAACTCTCTTGGGGCTATTTTTGTGCAACTTTGGGTGCAGCCACATATCCAAGCTTCCATTGGCAATAAAATCGAAAACTATAGCTTTGAACTCCTTGTTTTCCATGTCCGCTGTTGAGCATAAGGTCACTGCTTTCATAAGATTGCGATGGCGGGTATTTCTGAGCACTTCACATTCATAAGGAAGCTGTTTAGAGAACCATGCTCGTCCAGATGGAACACTTTGATGGCTATGAAATCTGAGTCAAACTCAAACCTGCCAATGTAGACAGAACTGGTGCAGCTTGAACTGATCTTGTTTACAGGAGAGAACAAGTTTGTAGCTTTAAGGATATCACAATAGGATACCTTCTTCATCGTCTGCTTGTAGCATGGAGCAGTCTCTATGTGTGCTCTTCTCTTCAGAAGGGCGACAATGATGCATAAGCATAAGCATAAGAATAAGGCAATAGTAATCGGTGGAATTACTATTAACAAGAAGTGTGCATTCTTTTTTATTCCACCAGCTGCTGTTCCGGGGCAAACAGGGAATACGGATGCATAGGTAGTTGCACTTACGCAGAGTCCTATGTTCCCCTTTAAGATTACTGCCGTGGTATGTTGGAGTATATGTAAGCCCATGAGGCTAAGGCCCATGTGGCCCATGTAAGGAACCTATATAGCTACCCTTCTAGGGTTAGTCCAAATTAATAGAGAATCATTCACTCTACACTCTAGCATGGTATCAGCAGCCTCTTTCCCCACCCTCTAGCAGCAGCCGCCGCCACCCCTGGGTGGAGCCGCCGCCGGCTCCCTCCTGGCCGGCGCTCCACCATGGCAGGCCGCCGCTCCCCTCCTCCCTCCCCTTCCTATTTCTCCTCCTTCCCCTCTCTCCCCACATCCTCCTGGGCCCAGGTAGCCGCTGCAGGGGCCCTGTCCGCCGCCCAGACTGCCGCCCGGCCAGACCTGGCCGCCGCCGCCGGTGGCTGGCCCACCCTGCCCGCCCGGCCGGTCTCCCCTGCCGCTGGCTTCTCCTCTCTCTTCTCTTCCGCCGTCGGCTCTCCTACCACTCTCCCAGGCCTCAGCGCCTCTCCTCCCTCTGCTGCTGCCCTCACAGCCGCCGCTGCTGTTGAGGGCGCTGCAGGGGGCTCGGCCTCTTCCCCCCTCGCTGCTCCGGCGGTTGGGGGGCATGGGGGGGACCCTGCTGCAGCCCTTCCTGCAGGAGGCGTTGAGGATGCCCTGACAGAGCGCCCCGCCGACACCGTCCACCTTCCCGGCGCCGGGATGGACACCGGCAACCACCTTCCCGCCGGTGCCCAAACTTTCCCGGCCTCGACACCGCCACTCCTCTCTCAGATCTACGCCGGCTCTCAACCCTACGCCGGTCGTGACACCGCTTCTCTCGCCGCTGCTCTCGTCGCCGCGCGTGCCGCCGCCGCGGAGGGGCAGGCCCGGGTGCGGGCGGCCGCCCTCGTGTGGGAGCACGAGCGCGAAGCGGCCGACGCCCTGGCTCGTTAGATTGCCGAGGCGGAGCGGCTCCTCTCTCCTGCCTCTCCGGCTGGTGCCAACTCCTCTGCCTCGCCGGGTCGCCGTGTGTCTCACACTACTGTCCTCTGGCACGACCCGGCTGACCCGCTCGTGGCGCAGCTTCACTACCAGGCCGGGGGGGTCCAGAACATCCGCCTCCTCGTGCCGGTCGTTCTCGAGCCGGAGTCACCCTCCTATGCTCGCTGGCGGGACCTTATGGTGCTCACTCTTCGCCGCTACGCCCTCGACGACCACGTCCTCCTCGACGCTTCGGCCGCCGTCCAGACCCCGTCGTGGCTTCGTCTGGACAGCATCGTCCTCTCCTGGATCCTGGGGACGATCTCTCTCGACCTCCACGACCTCGTCCACACCACTCCTGACCCCGGTATACTTTCGTCGCTCCATTCTCCTTCCTCCTCACTTCCTTCGTCCATTATGGTCGCAAATGGCTCTTGCCTTCCTGTCACGTCTGTGGGTACCGCCGGTGCTCATGGCTCCTTTCGTCTTCCTGATGTTCTTGTTGCCCCTTCTATGGTTCATAACCTCCTTTCTATTTGTCGTTTTACAGCTGACAATTCTTGTTCTGTGGAATTTGACTCTTCTGGTCTTACTTAAAGGATTTGGCTTCCCGGCGTCCTCTGCTCCGATGTGACAGCACCGGGCCCCTTTACACCCTTCGCTTCCCGGCGGCGCACTCGTCTTCTTCGCCGTCCCTTTTGTCAGCTGCCTTCGCCACTTCTACTTCCTCTACTACCTGGCACCGGCGCCTCGGCCATCCTGGACGTGATGCCCTGATACAGCTCAGTCGTAGCTCTGGTCTTCCATGTACTCGAGCTCATGATGAGCAACTGTGTCATGCGTGCCAATTGGGCTGACATGTTCGTCTTCCTTTTTCTAGTTCTTCTTCTCATGCGGCCCGCATTTTTGATCTTGTACATTGCGACCTATAGACCTCTCCTGTCATCAGTATTTCTGGTTATAAGTACTATCTTGTGGTTGTTGATGATTTTTCGCATTATTCATGGACTTTTCCCCTACGTGCGAAGTCGGATACGTTCACCACGCTCCTTCACTTCTTTGCTTGGGTGTCTACTCAGTTCGGTCTCACCATCAAGGCCGTCCAGTGTGACAATGGTCGCGAGTTTGACAACTCCACCTCCCGAGCTTTCTTCCTCTCTCACGGTGTTCGGTTACGCATGTCTTGCCCATACACCTCTTCGCAGAATGGCAAGGCAGAGCGGATGATTCGCACCACCAACGACACCGTGCGGACTCTTCTGTTTCAGGCCTCTCTTCCTGCTCGCTTCTGGGCTGAGGGCCTACACACCTCCACCTACCTTCTTAACCGCCTTCCTTCTGCTGCCTGTCCCGCTCCCACCCTTCACCACGCCCTCTTCGGTACCCCGCCTCGGTACGATCACCTCCGCGTGTTTGGGTGTGCTTGTTACCCCAACACTGCCGCCACCTCTTCTCACAAGCTGGACCCTCGATCCACGCTCTGTGTCTTCCTCGGTTACTCCCCAGATCACAAGGGGTACCGATGCTTCGACCTTGCCTCCCGACGTGTTCTCATCTCGCGCCATGTGGTGTTCGATGAGTCCGTCTTTCCCTTTTCCGGCACCTCTACTTCTCCGGTCCCTGACCCACCCACCCTGTTTCCCACTGACCCGGTGGTCCAGCCACCTTTCTTGTGGTCTCCTGCAGGTACCGCTTCACCGCGCTCCGCGCCGGCCACCGGTCCCGGCTCCCCTGCGAGTCCGGGCCCCTCGTCCTCCGGCGCGGCCCCGTCTCCTTCAGTTGGTGCAGACCCGGGGCCTTCGTCCCCCGCTTCTGCCCCGGGGGGTCGTGCCGGTTGCCGACGCCGGATCCCGTCTCGGCACCCGCACCGGCACCTCCGTCGAGGTTCGCCGCACCGGTACGGGTCTACCAGCGCAGGCCGCGGCCTCCGCCGCTCGCGGTCCCCTCTCCACCGGGGACACCGACACCGCCGCCACTGTCTCCACCGACCCGTGGTACCCCGCCGGTCTATCATCCGCCGCTGCTTCACCGACACCCACGGCATGTTCACCCGATGGTGACACGACACGCGGCTGGCACCTTGCCGCCTGCTGTCCTCGCGGCTTCGACCGACGACGCGGTGGTCTCTCCGGTACCCTCCTCCGTCCGCGACGCCCTGCTGGACCCTCACTGGCGCCGCGCGATGGAAGAGGAGTATGCCGCGCTACTCGCCAACCAGACGTGGGAGTTGGTGCCCCGGCCGCCGGGCGCCAATGTCGTCACCGGCAAGTGGATTTGGACTCACAAGCGCCGAGCGGACGGCTCTCTCGAGCGCTACAAGGCTCGATGGGTCCTCCGGGGTTTCACTCAGCGCCCTGGCGTCGACTACGATGAGACCTTCAGCCCGGTGGTCAAGCCGGCCACAGTTCGTACAGTGCTATCGCTGGCGCTTGCTCGGTCTTGGCCCATCCACCAGCTGGATGTCAAGAACGCCTTCCTCCATGGCCTTCTTACCGAGACGGTGTACTGCAGTCAGCCGGCGGGGTTCGTCGACACCACCCGTCCTGACATGGTCTGCCGGCTCAACAGGTCCCTCTATGGCCTCAAGCAGGCACCTCGGGCGTGGAACCACCGGTTCGCTACTTTCTTGATGACCCTGGGATTCGTGGAGGCCAAGTCTGATACGTCGCTGTTCGTCTACCACCATGGGGCCGACACTGCATACTTGTTGCTCTATGTTGATGACATTGTCCTCACCGCCTCCAGTGAGCCACTTCTCCGGCGGATCATTGCAGCTCTCCAGCAGGAGTTTGCGATGAAGGAACTGGGTGAGCTCCACCACTTCCTCGGTGTCACTGTTGAGCACCGTCCTGCTGGGCTTCTTCTTCATCAGCAGCAGTACACTCGGGATATCCTGGAGCGGGCTGGGATGTCTGACTGCAAGCCCTGCTCCATTCCGGTCGACACTCAGGGCAAGCTGTCGGAGACTGAGGGACCTCCGGTAGCCGACCCCACTGCGTACAGGAGTCTTGCCGAGGCCCTTCAGTATCTCACCTTCACCCGGCCGGACATCACCTATGCAGTTCAGCAGGTCTGCCTCCACATGCATGATCCCCGAGAGCCTCACCTCACGGCTCTCAAGCGTCTCCTCCGCTACCTCCGGGGCACACTCGACTACGGCCTCCTCCTACACCGGGCCTCCTCCACCGACCTCGTCGTCTACACCGACGCTGACTGGGCCGGGTGCCCGGACACTCGCCGCTCCACCTCCGGCTACGCCGTCTTCCTGGGCGGCAACCTGGTGTCTTGGTCGTCCAAGCGTCAGCCGGTGGTCTCCCGGTCCAGCGCCGAGGCGGAGTACCGCGCCGTTGCTAACGGTGTGGCAGAGGCCGCCTGGCTCCGGCAGCTCCTCGCTGAGTTGCATACTCCACCCTCCCGGAGCACACTGATCTACTGCGACAATGTCAGTGCGGTCTACCTCTCCACCAATCCCATTCAGCACCAGCGGACGAAGCATGTCGAGATCGACCTCCACTTTGTCTGTGATCGGGTGGCCATGGGCGAGGTGCGGGTCCTTCATGTTCCGACGACCTCCTAGTTCGCAGACATCTTCACCAAGGGCCTCCCGTCCTCGACCTTCGCCGAGTTTCGCTCCAGCCTCAACATCACCGGTGGCTAGTTGCGTCTGTGGGGGGGTTGTGTGTGTTCTTTCTTGTTCAGCCTCGAACTCCGCTGCGACGGTAGTTCAGACTGCGGGGGGGTGTTGGAGTATATGTAAGCCCATGAGGCTAAGGCCCATGTGGCCCATGTAAGGAACCTATATAGCTACCCTTCTAGGGTTAGCCCAAATTAATAGAGAATCATTCACTCTACACTCTAGCATGGTATTCCGAAATACTCCTCCGGATGGAATTGGCCCCCCAAAGTTATTGTAGGATAGGTCAAGTAGCTCCAATGAAGTGAATTTGTTGAAGAAATCTGGAATTTGTCCTGTTAAGTTGTTCTGAGAAAGATCAATCTGATGGATGGAAAGACATAGGCGGATTGAAGGAGGAATTTGCCCAGACAAGTGATTGTGGGAAATATTTACAAGGACAAGCTGTCTGAGCAAACCAATGGATAGTGGTATTGATCCGATGATATGGTTGCTTGACAAGTCCAAACTAAAAAGGGGTGTAATATCTAGCAGTTCATTTGGTATATATCCGTCAAGGTTGTTAAAAGACATGTTTAGCATTGTCAATCGCTGACAATTCCCAAGACTTGCTGGTATGTTTCCACTTAAATTGTTGCTACCAATAGAAAGCTGGGTTAACTGCAGAAGATTACCAACTGCAGGTGCAATCTGACCTGACAATCTGTTCTGGGATAGTCTTAGAACTACCAGGGCGTTTAGATTCCAAATGCTTGAAGGAACTTCTCCAGATATCGAGTTTTGTTCCATGGTAAGCAATTGGAGCTGTGGAAGATTGCCTATCTGTTCTGGTAGTTTTCCACTGATTTGGTTCTTTCCAAGGTCTAATCTCTGCAGATTTGATGAAAGATTGCCAACAGAAATTGGCAGACTTCCGTCAAGCCTGTTGTCATCCATTATCAGCATTGTTAGATTGGAGCAATTTGTCAGAGAGGTAATGAATGCCCAGTTATCAGACTTTAGGGAGTTACTTCCTAGATTTAGTACACGTGAGGTAAAGATCCTAGAAGCGGCACTGGGCCAGCTAGTGCGTTATAGGAAAGATCGATCTCTTGGAGCTTTGATGCATTAGCTAGTGATGGTGGAATGAGTCCTGTGATATTGTCACCTGACATGATCAACTTTTCAAGGTTTGGTAACAAGTTGCCAAGGCTGGCTAGTATATAATGTCCAGAAAGATCATTATTGCCTAAATCAAGGATTCTCAGCGATGTTATGTTGTAGAATTCTGATGGGACATGCCCAAATTGGTTGTAACCTAAAGTCAGCACAGTAAGGTTGTGAATTCGACTTAAAGTCTCTGGAACTGATCCATGTAGCATATTCAAATCAAGGTGTATTTCCGTGAGGGAAGAAACGTTTCCTAATGATGGAGGTATGCTTCCTGAAAGGTTGTTCTCTGCAAGGTTAAGAATTTGCAGAGTTGCCATAGTATGGAAATCTGGAATAGGCCCATTTAAGAAATTCCTTTGAAGATTGATTACGACAAGTTGAGATGAGTGTTTAAACAGACTAGCAGGGATAATTCCAGACAGACTATTATTTGCAAGGATCAGATCCTGAAGCTTAGAAAGTGTGCCCAACTCCTTAGGGATGGGTCCCTCTAACGAATGACTTCCAAGATCTAACCGTGTTATAGAAGTAAGGTTAGCAAGAGAAGGGGATAATTGCTCAGCCAGCTGTAGAGAGTTCAGCTCCAGTGAAACGACACGGGAAGGGGGAATGGCCTTACCACAGACGACCCCTCTCCATGTGCAGAATGAGCCGCTAATGTCCCATGAGCTAAGGACGCCAGAAGGATCATTTGTGATGCCTTGCTTGAAGTTGAGGAGGGCTTGCATTTCGATCTCGGAGTTAATGGTCAAGTCTGCAGCTAAGATTGCGATTGGATTGGAGAGCAGGAAGATGAGAAGATGATCCACGAGAAGAAACATGAGTGCATGAGCCATCTCTCCACGTCTAAGAAGAGAGTGTGTGTGTTTGTGTTTTCCTTTACTTTCTGGGATCCCTTGGTGTGTAGATTCCACTATAAATCATTCATTCGTCCCCTGCTATCATACTAAAGAACAAGTAGCCCTGGACTAGACGCTGACTTACCAGTTGGGATGACCGATGGGTGGATGAGGAGTGCCATGAGAAGGCAACGAAGGTGCCCAGAAGAAACGTGGTCAATGGAGAATTTTCCATGCTTGCCAGTACCCTATTCAACTAAGAGTTTGAGTGAACATGATATTTCTCAAATAATCAATTCAAAATCTAACAACAAAGTGCATATATTTTTTACCAGGGGCAATAGATGTAATAGTCGAGATGCAATAGAGCTTTGAACAGACATCTTAGATCTTTAGAGTCCATAGCTATTTAGAAGCATAATTATTCCTTTGTTATGTTCAAAGGTACCCTTCTGACCAAATATAATCAGTATAATATATACCTACAAGGCATTTTCACCCAAAAATCACAGAGTTAGCTGCACGGCTCTTGGTCATCAAGACTACAGCATTTTTTTTTTTTTGAACATAAGTGGCAGGAGCTATACCTTTCAATGAAGATGAAAAGAGTCATATATACAGGAGACTACAATATGTTTTCACTACCAGAACCCAATCAATGTTATAAAAACTTTAGCTAATGGCCAACAGTCATAACTGAGTAAACTTAGACGCTAGCACTCCTCTGGTTCAATTACACAAAGAAGCCGACACATCTTAAAGAGCATTTTCAGGACTAGATTAACTGGTCTAGCCCAGGTACACTAAGTTCATAATACGGTAGGTATTGCATCAAGGTCGATCACCCCTATCCATCCATTTTCTACCATTAGAAATCCAGTGTGATATGTGACCATGCCCAACATAGATCATCCAACAAAGAATTTCTAAATCAAAAAATAGCACATAAATAATTTATGCTTGTTTTCCTTGCACTGTTCATGGCTTCCTGCTTCAGAAGGGCTAGTTCTTCCCACAATTAAACCTATCACCATGGTTTTAAGTGTCACCTAAGCATGATGCCGTGACGTTTTTGAACCCAGCAGCCTGAGGCGGACGCCGCACCGGTGAATCGAAAGGGGACGATGCAGTGGGGCGTGGGAGTACCGCGCGCGGGCGACATCAATGGAGTTGCGCGCCGGCCGGGAATCGCGACCCTTCTCCCCCGTCTCCTCCGTGATAATACACAGCGCAGGGGATAGCGAAGAGAGCGCACCTGGTCCTTGGCTGCGCACCGCCGGAATCCAGCTGCTCCGGCCCCATCTGGTCCATCGATTTGTGCCTCCTCTGAGTCTCTAATAGCTCGTGCCTCCCTCCTCTTCGCCGCTGATTCGCGCCTTCGGTTCATGCCTCCTTCCTCTTCACCGATTCCTCTGATCCAAGCATCCTTCCTCTCCTCCGCCGATTCCCATCCCCATTAGCCTGTGGTCGCAATCGCAAGCAAGCTCATGGGCTGCGGCACACAGGTATCTCTTTCTCTCCCACCCGCCTCCCTCCTCTTATGGTTCTTGCTCAGACGTGCATTGCTGCACCTGCTTGTGAGTGCCTCGATGTGAAGTTGTGAATTGCTCCGCCTGCTTGTGCTAGATGCCCAGCACTTGTGTTTTGTGCGCTGCTAGTCTGTTGTGTTTCGTGCCTCCCCTAAGAGCCGAACTGTCTTGAGGCATTGCATCGAACACTTCAGGTGCAAACAAGCCAGAGGAAAAAACACACCGCGCAGGGAAAATCGGGACTCGATGCGCGACAAGGGCTACATGGTCGCCGAGCCCATCGCGGACTCGCGTTGTTGCCGGCCGAATGCACGATGTGATGCGCGGTGCTGCTTGCCGTGTTTCCGTCCGTTTGCGCGGGATTCCGTTTTCACCCGAAATTGAACTGTATTTATTCCATTTTTTATCCCGTTTTAAATCTATATGAAACGTGTAGAAATTAATATGTTCGTAAACCTATTAATCACCAATTATATATGTTAACACATGACATGCTAGCGAATACTAGACCAATAACTTCGTATGTGTATATTAATTTGTGACTTTGCTTATGTCTCTATCCGTATTTGTTCGTTTCGGTGCATCTGCATATCCCGATTCTGTTTTCAAACCCGTTTTTTTCAAACCCGATCCCGTTTTCGCCAAAACATATAGAAACAAAAGTAGAAATATAATTTTTCTGTCTATTTTCATCCGTTTTGATCGCTAGGTAGCTGAGAGGGGGAATCAGATCGCCTGACGTCGATCCCGTCGACTGCACTCGGCAGTCAGCCATATCGGACTGTCCCGCAGCAATCCAAGGGGTGAACACGGCAATGAGGCTTCCACGGTTCCATCTACCCACGCGCTGGGTCTCGGCACAACAGAAGGACGGCCTGTTAAGCTTCGCCGGCTCCCTTTTTTGGCGCGATAGCTCGGTGTTCTGGCGCGGTTGCTCGGTGTTTTGGCGCGAGGGCTGCGGCGGCGATTAACAGGGCACGAGGGTGTGCGACAGTACGTGGGCCGTCGTGGTGATCGGCCGGTGCTGCTGCTCGGCTGCCACTGATGGACGAACACGTGAGCAACTCTACACTTGCATCTCTTCCTGTATAATCAGATTGCAATGGCTTCGTTTTAATTTGGTTGATTTCTACCTCTCCAGGTACTATAGATCCAGTTACAATTGTCACAAATGTCACTCCCCCAAGTAATTTGGTTACTACAGCAAGTCTCAAGAAAAAGGAGGTGCAAAAGAACTTGGCTTGGTATATATTCTACTTAATTGTATTGAATGATAAAAAATCCAGTTGTATGTAATTATTTGATTCTCTTTTATTGAAAGGCACAAGAAACTATTGAAGCGGCATTCCATGATTGTGCAACGGTATAGGGTATCCCTCATAGCACTTCCTGTCCCAATAAGGGTTGTCTGAACCATACTTGAGCATCAATAGTTTCTCTCAGCCAGTAATGGTAATATATGTAAATCATGATTTTTCTTGTCCTGATATGCACAAAGAGCTTCATATTTTGTTCTTTTGTTCTGCAGACATCAAGCACCGGTGATCTTAATGCTGATTTCTGGTAATAGGGATTGTTTTTGGAGAATAACTTTTGGTTATATGGTTGTAAGTGTACAGCCACCTTGAGCAGATCATATGAATGCATCACATTTTGTGTAATTTGATACTGCCAGCACAATGCCTTATTTGATACTGCAGACATCAAGAACATATTGTGTATCTTCTTATATTTAAAGCAACAATACCTTATTTTATATTCCAATGGAACCATAACAAATTATAATACAAGCACAATGCTCATACAGTTGCCCGCTACTGAAGTACAAACACAATGCCCATACAACTGAATGGAACTGGACCTCACTACTGAAATACTAAATCAATTTCCTGCAACCTGCTGAATAGAACTAGAGATCGCTACTGAATCATAAGGCTTCAACTGCAACCGGAGCTCGAGCGTTGGGGGAAGTATCTGGAGCTGCGCGCCGGCAAAGGGATGCTGATCTCACCATCGAGAAGTGCCCGGACATGGCACGATGGCGAGCACAATGTCGGTGGCCGCGTGGCCAGCAAACGAGGTGAGGAATGCCTCTGGGACGACGACGACGTTCGGACGCCGAGGCAGCAGGAAGGGGAGGAAGCCGGATGTACAAGCTCGCGGGAGGCACAAGCTCGCAGGAGAGATTTAGTCGGGAAGGCGAGGAAGATATCACCAGCAGAACGACGAGTCGCCGAGGTAGACAGCAGCGGCGGAGAAAACAGCGTGCTCAGGCATCCCCTGTCGTGGGCTTTAGATGGGCCTCTTGACTGCCTCCCCATGTGGACAGCTCGGCTGGACCGTTGGATGGTACTGAACGGTAGATATGCCTTGACTGCCGAGTGAAGTTGACGAGAGCGACGTCAGGCGATCTGATTCCAGCGGGAGTGGGCAGCAGGCTGCCGGCGTCGCCTAGGCTTCTGTTATGGCGGCTTCAGTCTTCTTCTTTTTTTTTTTTTGGCTATTCTGGCGGCTTCAGTCGCGACTCCCTTCCCCTGATCAGATGACTAGTTCATTAGGCAAAGGATATTTTAGTCATTTTCAGTGGCCCGGGAGAATAAAAGAGATTAGTGAAAATAGAAAAGGGGAAATCCTTCAAAGGTAAAGAACTCATATATATATATATATATATATATATATATATATATATATATATATATATATATATATATATATATATATATATATATATATATATATATAGGGTTAAATCTTTAATGACGTGCAAATTAAGTATCAAGTATTATAAGACATCTCCCGGCAGTTCTACAAATATGTTTTCAAAGAAGTTGAGGTGCATCCAATTTATAAGATAATTTAGAAATCAAGATGTATCCCCATGATCAAGTTCTTCGCATGGCTGATCTAGTTGATAGACTCAACACCAAGACAATGCTGCAAAGAAGGAATCTAAATGTACAAGATGGCACAACATGTATCATGTGCAACAGTGGTGAGCAAGAGACTATAGAACATCTCTTTTTTAGATGCTCTTTTGCGCAAAGCTGCCGGGCAAGAATTGGAGTACAGTGGGATCTAACACTGCAGCTGCATGAAAGATTAGCACAAGCAAGGTCCACAAACAATGTTCCATACTTCACAGAAGTGGCACTAACGGCAGCCTGGGAACTATGGAAGGTAAGAAACGACAAGGTCTTCCAACGGCAAGCACCAAGTATTCAAAGATGGTTTAGCAATTTCAAAAGCCAGTGCCTCCTCCAATCGGTTAGAATAAATGAGGACCTTCGGTCATCTTTTTATGTTTGGCTTGACGCATTTAGTTAATTTCCCCTTCTAAGTATGTATGAAACCCTCTTTTAAATATCAATGAAATTGGCTATCGCTGTGGGGATATCCCCCACAGTTTCTATTGTCAGAAAAGTATTATAAGACAATATTCAGGATCGAATGACCTGAAGATAGAATTATGGGATGTTTGGTTCCCACATGCATAGAGTATTAACTTTAGACTATTTATGAAACTAAATACACAGATTGCGCTTAATTTGCGAGATGAATCATTTAAGCCTAATTAGTCCATGATTTGACAATGTGATGGTATAGTAAAACTACAATAAACATATGCTAATGACAAATTAATTAGTCTTAATAAATTCGTCTCACAACTTACTGATGGAATCTGTAATTTATTTTTTTATTAGTATCGGAACACCCCATGTAGCATCCAAGGTGACACCAACTAAACTTTAGTCCTTGCATCAAATATCCCCTTAGATAATAATATTAGGCCAATTAGTTAGAAGATAGCTGTGACTACTTGTTGGGCTTGCCCTTGCTTGCTGGGCTGACAATGACACGATGAAAGGAGGGATCTAGACCATTAACTGATAGGTAGTGCTAGCGCTCGGACGGCCACGCGTTGCACTCCGTTTCGCCTTCTATGTGGGGCCTGCGCCGCCCAAGCAACAAGAGGGGGAGGGTGTGCCGTGCCTCAGATTCGGAAGGACCTGGCCACGGCGTCGTATGGATGCCCTGCCGGTGTCGGGAGATACGATGCAGCAGAAGGTGGGGAGGAGAGATGCAGCACCTGATCTACTTTTGAAACATCGAAATACAATAGTTGCAATATACGTTTGAAGGCAGTTGAAACACTTGAAACATGTTTCTGAAATACTTGAAAAAACACTTGAAAGCCATTGCAACCATAAGCAACATCTCAATAAAATACATGCAACGTATGTGTGAAACATATATAATATCCACATAACCACATTTGCAACATGCGTTCGGAAAACACAGTGAAACACTCGAAACATATGCTCGCAACATGCTTGTAAAACAAATTGCAACATATACAACATGTGCAATATCACCCGATCTACTTTTACAATATTCATATGAAACAATTGCAACATATATCTGAAACGTCTGAAGCACTTGAAACATACATATACAACATATGGGAGGAGAAGCTTGAGCCGATCGATTTCGGCCGCTGGGGTGGGGAGAGCTCGGTCGCTGAGGTGAGAAAGGGTGCAACCGGGGGTGGGGGCACCATGCCGAGGTGCGGGAGAGCCACCCACTCCCCTGCAACACTGCCATGCCACCTCCATGGATCTCACCGAGGTAGGAGAGAGGGCCACCGGATCCGCGGCGTCGGGCACTCCTGGTGGGTGAGGACGCCGGGGTGGGGGAAGAGGACGCCAGGGTGGCGGAGCATGCACGCTGGGATGGGTGAGGACGCCGCCCCAGCCACGGAAGCAGCCATGGCCGCGTCGTCGAGGTGGGGCAGGGCGCGAGCGCGGAAGGGATAAGAATGGGGAGAGGGCATGAGCGCGTGCGGGAGTGAGTGGTGGGAGGCGTCTATCCATCCTGACGTCTTAATCGTATCATTATCATTAATCTATTGATGTGTAGCGACACTAAAAACCAAAGTTGAAGTGGAACACCGAGTTAGAAAACAAAAGCACCAATCGAGTCGACCATTGACCACAAAAAAGAAAAAACCCAAAAATATTTGCTAGTTCAGCGTGTTCGATTCCCAGTGTAAAAGTGCTCAGCCCTTTGTATACTCCTCGGTCCCACAAAGACTGCATTTATAAAACTAGGCAGAAAAACCTATCTACTTATGAGAAATTACAAAAATACCTCCATGTGTGAGATCAGGTATGGCAGATTTTATTCCTTTTTATTTTTTGACTAGTGCCATGACTTGTATAGAGTTCAAGACTCCCGAAGATTTTTATGAGAATGGCTGTTTCTTTTTCGGCTAAATAATATTTTCTAATAAGTGGGACCTACCTGATCTAATAGGGATAGCACCTATATATGCATTTTTATGGGACAAAATTCAAACTCTATAATTGTAGTCCTTTTGGGACGGAGGGAGTACAATATAACCATCTCTACTAAGAAGAGTACTTAATTTGCATTTGAACTATGTAAACTTTGTTTCTTCATATATGCTTATACAAAATAAACAATGCAAAGACACTAACTGCCTTGTAGAAGTTTCTGGATTAGACGTTTACATTGCCATGTTGACCTGTTGGTACGGCCTTCGCCGTATTTATCTTCCACTCGATATGATTGTTGGGACACGAGAGCAACATCTCACCAAATCTGGAATTAGCTGCATCCCATAACAAACTTGCGACAGACCTTAAACATTTTTATCATGACCATGTCAAGCGAAGGGAAGACAGTGACCTAGTTACTACATGCTAGGCTACGTTCCCAAGTTGTTGAATAAGACATTATTTACCCAACAAATATTTTAGTGATATGAACCCAAAGTGTTGCTTTATCCATTTTATCGCTTTAACATGTACACTCTAATTTGTGATCATTAGTATTCTTATTGAACGAATTACTTCGGAGCTACAAAAATTGCAGTGGGCATACAATAATACTAAGAATCTACTATAAAATTTCTAGAATCAATACTATCACGGATTAATTATAATAATTCCTACAATTTTATGTTTAATAATTTTAAGCGTCTCAAAATAATTAGAGCAAGCCTAAAAATATTATGAAACTACATGTACCTTATACCTTTAGATAGATCATGATTTTAGGAGCCTAACAAAATTAGTTTCACTATTTTAGGATCCCTAAATAATTTTATGTCTAAATAACAAAACCAACTCAGAATTTATTTTAGAAAACCTTTACTAATTCACTGGAAAAAGAAAAAGGGCACAGCGGCCCACTCGGCCCAGCGCGAGCGTAGCCTCCACGCGCACGTGTGAAGAGCGGCCTAGCCAGGCAAGGTGCGTGCACGAAGATAGCCCGTGTGGGAGGAGCCCACGTTCGATGTTGCTTTTGTGAATAAGCCCCAAATATCCCCTCTTCTCAACTAAATGGTCCCCGACGACCCCGCGTGCGACGGCGCGGCGTTTGCTGGCACACAGCTGCTACGCCAAGCACCGGGAGTCCCCGCTAACACAACAGAGGAGCCGACCGCCATCCAAGGCTCCTATGGTTACGCTGGGAGGTGGTTGGGGCTCGAAGGGGTACCGCAGCCTAGCCGACCACGGTGGCGGCAGGTGCGGCATGGTTCGTGACGGCAGCAGGGCTGTTCCGACGAGCTAGAGCGACGAAGAGGGCCATGGGAAGGGGCAGAAGCAACAGGAGATTACCACGAGTCTAGCCGAGTTGATGGTTGAATCGGAGGCGACCCAAGCGGTGCTGGCCACGTGCGATCGAGCGGGATTACAGCGCTCCGAGCGTGGCACGGCCGCATCAGCACATCAACGACGCACGCCCTAGCCAAAAGGAAGCGAGCACCAGATAGGGGAAGTCGAAGTGAGTTCGCAGGTACAAGCAATTGAAAAGTTATCAATGCTATGGGCCTTACCCCCAACTTCTCGAGCACGGCAGCACTTTCGACCAGCGACAGCAAAACGTGAAATTGACGGTCCGCAGCGCTTGGCCGGACTAGGGAAAATATAGGGCGCCAAGCTGACTTCCTGGAACCTCCACTGACGGGAAGAAATTCGCTGCGAAGTGTGGGTTGGCGGTTGGGGAATAGAGGAAGGATGGCGGCTCAGTGCGGGGTGCGGACAGGGGGAAAACACACAAGCGAGCATGAACAGATAAGGGCGGGCGGCTCTGGTTGATGATGACCATGCGAGCATGTGCGCACAAGGACAAGGCAAGTGGTTTGACTCGGTCTGTTGGGAGTATCTCTTAAACCTCATGGCAAAGCTCGGCTTCCCAACAAGGTGGAGGGATTGGATTGCAACCCTGTTGTTCACTTCGTCCTCTCGTATCTTGCTCAATGGGGTGCCTTCTGCACCAATAAAACATGGAAGAGGGCTACGACAGGGTGACCCACTATCTCCACTCCTCTTCGTCCTAGTAATTGATCCCCTGCAAAAGCTTTTTGACCTCGCGACTGATTTGGGATACCTTTCAAAACTAAGAGGACGTGCAGTGACTATGAGAGTTTCAATGTACGCCGATGATACGGCAATCTTCATCAGGCCAACATGACAAGACATTGCTACCCTTGTAGACATCCTCAAAAAATTTGGTGATGCCTCCGGACTAAAAACCAATTTCCAAAAGTCTACTGTTGTCCCAATCCGTTGTGAGGGTGTGGACTTGGATGGCATTCTTCAAGACCTCCTGCGCGGCAAGATCGCACTTCCCGATTAAATACTTGGGGCTGCCTTTATCCAACACGCAGCTAAGACGGGTGGACTTCCAACCTATTGTCGATAAGGCTGTTGCCAAGCTCACAAATTGGAATGGACGTCATATCAACCATGCTGGGCGGCTAACGCTCGTCAAAGCAGTGCTCACCTCTCAAGCTGTGTACTGTCTTACTTCTCTAAGGGCCCCAAAAGCAACATTAAGGGAAATCGATGGTAAGAGGAAGCAATTCTTGTGGGCTGGTTCAGAGGCATTGACTGGCGGCAAATGCAAAGTTAATTGGCCAAGGTCGACAAGACCAACTGACTTGGGGGGGCTTAGAATTTTGCACCTCAGAAGATTTGCAAGAGCGCTGAGATTAAGATGGTTGTGGCTTGAGTGGGATGAAGAGCATAAATGGTGGACTGGTCCTGACATTCCGTGCAACATGACTGACAAACTACTCTTTGCGGCAGCAACCTCCATTTCTATAGGCAACGACAAGGAAACTTCATTCTGGGGCGGTGCGTGGCTTCACGGTCAGCGACCTTGTGACCTTGCCCCAAACCTTTTCACGATCTCTAGGAAGAAGAAACGTTCCTTGCATGAAGCTTTGGAAAACAACGCATGGATTAGAGACATCAATCTCCAGCACCGCAATTTCAGCACCCAACATTTCACTGAATACATCCACCTCTGGCAGGAGATTAGCCAAGTGCAGCTCCATCCGAACACCCCTGACACCATCTCTTGGAAGCTAACAAATGATCGGAAGTACACAACTAGGTCAGCCTACCGTGCTCAGTTCTTGGGATCAACGCCAACCAACTTCAACCTCCTCATCTGGAAAGTTTGGGCACCACCAAAATGTAATTTTTTTAGCTGGCTTGCTATCCAGAATAGAATTTGGACATCTGATAGACTACAGGCGCGCGGATGGCCAAACCCACAAATCTGCCCTTTGTGTCATCTTTGGCCAGAATCTGGCATCCACCTTTTCAAAGACTGCAAATTTACAAGGCGGATTTGGGTGGAAATAGCATGTTGGCTTGGCAATATAAATCTTCATCCGGATGCTTGGGTGGCGAGCAACTCGGTCGCAGATTGGTGGTCCGCCCTGGACCACACCATCTGTATGGCCAAACAGGGGTTGAGATCTCTCATAATATTAGTGTGCTAGGAAGTTTGGAAGGAAAGAAATACGAGGATCTTCGAGCATTTCGGAACGCCGAATCATCTCCTCTTGCAGAAAATCAAAGATGAGGCACAATTGTGGATCTCGGCGGGTGCAAAATACTTAGAGCATCTCCAGCAATACTACCTAAAACGCACCCCCTACTTCTTTATTTAGGAAGCCACCTATTTTGACACTACTCATATTTTACTTCCAACTCCAGCAATACTACCTAAACCATACTACTCAAATTCGTTTTAATAGTCAATGACGCGTGGGGCTCTTTTGTCATCTCTCTCATCCAGATTTTGCACGGTGGAGAGTAGGGGGCCAACAGAAGTAGAGGGTGGAGGAGAAAAAGTAGGAGGCCAACAAATATGAGGGGTCTAGTAGGGGGCTGTTGGAGTTGATTTTTTAGCCTCCGCTACCTAAATCTGAAGTAGAGGGTCAAGTAGGGGTCCTGTTGGAGATGCTCTTAGCTAGACTTGTACAACGTTTTTGAAATCATCCATCTTGCGTGTGTAGCTAGACTTGTACAGTATTTTTATTTTGTACTTGTCCGTCCGGACCTTTCTCTTTTTAATATAACAGGCAGCTCTCCTACCGGTTCAGTTTCAAAAAAAAAAAGGACATCAGCAACAGCAAGGACAAGAAGGGTAAGATGATGGAGGTGGTGTTCCGGGTGCAGGTGCTCCACGGCGGCCTGCCGGAGATCACCTCCAGGGGCGCCACCTCCGACGACCCACTCGTCATCTTGGACTAGATCCAACTGCCCGTACTGTTGGAGCATCTGTTTGCGGTTTGCCCCTGCTCTGGCTCTTTGTCACTCTGTGCAATGCATTATGTGTCTTTGTTTAATTTTCGACCATTTACAATTTATGAGACAAATATTTTTATTTGAATTATGGCCTCTGTTAATTTTCTATCATTTGTTTTATATTTTTCTCGGAAAATAGTAAGTGCAATTTCAATATAATGAACCATCTGTATGAAAACAATCCATTCCTGGAGCTGGAGCTAGGCTCTATACCTAACAGTACCACCTGTTCCACAAACTTCACTTATATATAAGTACTTATGAAAAATTGGTCGGCAATTTTTGCACCAATTTTGTACTACACCAATTTTTGTCTATACATCATCATCATTATGAATAATGGAGGCGTAAAAATCAATTCGTACATGCATACCTTTTTCCCGTGCATTACTGTTTGTAGGAATTGATTATGGAGATTTATTAGCATCTCATAGCACGTGGTTCACTACGTCCTAATAAATTTTCTATCCTACAAAATGCCATGTGATATAAATCAGTACTTCAATTCTATTTTTGGGTTTTCTTTAGCTTCTTCCAGGACTCAAAATTGACATTCGGTTTCCCCTATCTTGCCCTTCCTTCTTTTTCTTAATAATGTCAACATTTTCTTGTGCTCTCTATACAGTACAAGAGTCTCTGTATTCTTTTATGGCGATGTATTCTAAAGTAAACAATGTTGTCTAAATGCGCGCATTCTAAACTTTTTGTCCACTAACATTTGCAAATGAAACACCATCTTACAGAAAATGCAACATTAAATTAATTGATATATGTTCCCATAAAAATTACATATAAATTCTTACTTTTATAATACTAGTCAACTTGTCCATGTGTTGTGCACAAGAACATACAGTTTGTTGCATGATCACATGGACAGTTTGCGGTTCAAAAATTGTATTCAGTGACCGTATCATATCTTCCATTATGTCTCGATTCAAACAACTCTTACGTATTATCACTTAATGAATACTGTTATAACTCGTATGAGCACGGGTCATGAGTTCATACTTGACAACGAGGGGCATGAGGGTATTGTAAAAAGTGAAAAAAAAATAAGAAAGTTGGGAGAATCCACTTTTGACTTTTATATTAAGGATAGATTGTACTAATAGTCTCAAAAAGTTTTTTAAGACGTCATCAAGATTATGCTAGTATCCAAAAGGACGAGAAAAACGTGTCAGAGGAGAGTACATCCATGAATCAGAGAAGCCGGTGCTGGATGCCGTTTTCCTCTTTTCGTGGCCTGCTGTACAAGTAGGACGCCACGTTAGCCATCTATAGCTCTACACCTACAAACAGCTAGCCAGCCGTACGTGCCCCATATGGCACCAAATTAAAAGAGTAATCAGGTTTCACCAAATTAACTGTTGCGACAGCTCTAGTTTGACCTTTCATCAGCAGACTAGATGCAGACAGATAAGACACATATAAGATACAATAAGATCGATGTGCAAGTTGATCAATTTGCAACTACTAATCCGTAGGATATGATAACGCAGGACAAGAGACCACCAGGACCAGCTATAGAAATATGTATAGAAATTATGATGTGACAGTGCCGGCCTAAAGAAGCGTGAGTTGGCAGTCCATGGTTCTGTACCGGACAAGGAGTGATCTCTTCGGCTTGGGGAAATTAACAATGCTCAGTATCAGTAGTGGAGTATCTCACTGCAACTCTGCAACGATTGTACTAGCATTAGTTTACTGTGATAGCACAGGAGTAATTTATTGC
Organism: Saccharum spontaneum; assembly: GCA_022457205.1. Lineage (NCBI taxonomy): Eukaryota > Viridiplantae > Streptophyta > Magnoliopsida > Poales > Poaceae > Saccharum > Saccharum spontaneum. The sequence goes on along the minus strand of CM039602.1, from coordinate 11,759,437 downwards.
TATATATATGCCTCGAATAGTGCTGCTAGCTTTATATATATACCATATTACACATTATTACTCACTGATTCGGTAAAACTTAAGCAAGTACATATAACCATATTAACTAGGATGAGTAAACGTTGGTAAGAAGTGATGTTTCTGGAAACTACAGTATGATGGATTACATTGAAGTCCAAATTAACTAAAGATGAATCAGTCAATTTTCTCTCGTCTGTTTTTTTTTAGACGAAAGAAGGATTATATTAAAATATAATTGAGTATATCATCATCATATTACAAACACTCTAGAATACAATACGTATATCTAGAAAATATTCTTCATCTATATTATACTCACACTTTATATAGCTCCAAATCTCAAGCCCAAACCTATACGATGATTCATATGGTGACTGTACAGGTAAACACTCGGCAAAAGGCCTGAAAACAGATGTCCAATGAACGACGACCAACATCCTGTAGAAGAAGTTGAGTATAAACTTCTTTCTGGTGTCTTCCTTCTTCCTTCTGTCACCGAAGAATAAGGAAAACCGATCTATATCTTACCAATTCAATACCAGTAATCAGCTTGAGGGGCAGACTTATTCTCACTAGTTCTTCATCGTTGTCAGATCTAACCATAACAAAACGAAAAAGAGACTGGAGAAAATTATTCTACGATGGCAACATCATCTCCGCCTTGATGTCATCGTCCGAAAACCTAATTCTACATGTCTTCATGCTGAGGAAGTTGCTGACGTCGTGCTTGTCGCCCTCATCGCCATGGAGAAGCCAAATCCACTCTACCTCCTCGCCATAGACGAAAAGGAGGAGACAGATCCCCAATAACAAAAAAAACTTAGCATGGAGAGAACCTAACCCTAACAAGACTCGATCTACTGGAAACCTTATTAGAGAGATGAATCCCCGCTCCCTCCGGCCTCTAGAAAAGGAGGGGTCTAGCGGTGGTGGCAACGGCACCCTCATTTCTCTTGTCTTTTTTTTTATCTGATGTTTGCATGTCTTATTAGATAGATAGATAGATAGATAGATAGATAGATAGATAGATAGATAGATAGCACATGAAATAAAATAAGATTATTCGTAGATATGCACATCGGAGTAAGCACGCAGTATATATAGCGTCATCGACGACAAAAAGACGGATATCCCTCACACTGTTTGTTGGACAAAATGTCTGTCCGACCATGCACGAGGCACTGCACTAAATTAGGGTAAAAAAAACCCGGCGGCCGGGCGGGAATCTTTTGCTCTCCCGGCCCTGATGCATGGTCGATCTCACTCCGGTGGAAATGGAATCTTTCGCATCGCGAGCGCTAAACAATGCGGATGTCTGACAGACAAGGCACGTTTCTGGCGGCACGTACAGACATACGAAGTACTCCCTCCATCCCAAATTATAAGACGTTTGACTTTTTTATCTCAAGTTTGACCATTCGTTTTATTCAAAAAATTTGTGCAAACATAGTCAAATTTAAGTCATTCTTGAGGAACTTTTATTAATATACCAAGCCACGATAAAAGAATTGATATTTTGCACAAATTTTTGAATAAGACGAGTGGTCAAATTTGGTGTCAAAAAAGTCAAACGTCTTATAATTTGGGATGGAGGGAGTAGTAGACTAGCAGTGCACGCGGGACAACGAACGCGGCCGGCCGGCAGGCCGGACTCTCTCGCCTACTACTAGTAGTAGCTGCTTATTACGGCCTCCACCGTACTCCCATGTGCATGTCGTCGTCAATCATGCTAGCTAGCTCATGCATGCATGCATGCACGACGTCCCGCGCTACAACTCACAGGATGTAGTACGTTGTTCCCACATGCACTTTTGCCTGCAGTCGTCCTCGCTCCCTCCGATCCTGTGCCACACAGCAGCAAGCAACAAATCTTACTAGCAGTGCCAACAGAGTTCACGATCGTCGTCCAAGCATCACATCAGGCACACACAGTAGGAGGAAGAAGTGGTCACAGCATGCATGCATGCAGATCATATCATCAGCAATCCAGCTGCACTACCAAGTGATGAAGCATACCACCATGCTCCATGCATGGTGGTGCCCAGAATCCCAGTCCAAAGAAAGAGAGACACAGTAACAAGTTTAAAGTTTTGCACAGTGTACCTCATCATGCATGCTCTGATGCTCATGACACTATACCTCTGGTGAGAAAAAAGAGAGACAAGTACAACAGTAATACATATAGGAGGAGGAGAGGCCGGGCAGAATCTGTATCCCATGTCACGGTCACATACACAGCCTGTAACACGCACGCACTACGCAACTTCCTGCACGTGTATGCAGCCATGACACAGGGTAATTAAGGTGCCCACACAAACACGAACACTAGTACACTACACGGTAAAATCAGAAGAAGATGAAAAAATACAGCAGTAAAATTAAACACACACCTTGTCGTCGTTGATCATCAATCACTTCTTGTTGTGTCGTCCATCTGATCTCAGCAGTCAATAATGCAATTTACATCATCGTCACCTTCCCATGCGAGCCGCCGCCGAAGCCTTCCATTCCGCCGTCCTCATGGCCGCCGTGCAAACTACCGGCGGCGGTTGTGCTCATGAGCAGCTGCTTGATCTCCTCGTAGTTGTACTCCACCGGTACCTGCTGATGGGCTTGCTGGTGACCGTCTTGCAGCTGAAGCAGCAGCCTGTTGTCATGCTCCAGCATGCCGCCGCCGCCATTGTTGTAGCCGAACAAGTAGCCGTCGAAGCTCAGCTCCTTGCCATGGCCATGGCCGCCGAACTGCGGTGGCTGCTGGCAGTGCGCACCGCCGTCTGACGAGCCGCAGCTCTGCTGGTCGCTGCCGAACACGATCATGCTGCCGCTCTCCTCCTTCACCACTTGCTGCAGGTGGTGCTGAAACTGCTGCTGCTGCTGCGCGTGCAGCAGTGATGACGGGGCGTTTGTTGGGATGCCAAGGCCTGCACCGGTGCTTAGCATGTAGTCCTGGGGCGTCGGCGGCAGTGCTAGTGCGGGCATGATGGGGTCGTGGTGGAGGGCTCCGCCGGCGCCGGAGAAGAAGCTGTTGTAGGTGACCTGGGGCAAGGAGGGCGACGACGTGTGCTGGAGCATCAGGTTGAGACCGGGCCGGTGGTGGTGATGCTGCCTCGGCGCGCGGTGAGGGTGTGGGGCGGCTGTGGAGCCGAGGAGCTTCTTCTTCAGCTTGGTGTTCCAGTAGTTCTTGATGTCGTTGTCGGTGCGCCCAGGCAGCTGCGACGCAATGATCGACCACCTGAGATAGATTTGTAACACGCAGCTGATGAATTGATCATCATGCACATTCTCGATTCTTTTTGTTGGTTTCGTTCCCTTGTGCTAGTTTTTCTCATGCTACCTAGCTAGCTCAATATAGAGAGAGAGCTGTGTGTAATATACAACGAGAAAAAGGTAGATCATCATCAACAAGAATGAAAGTTAAATCTAGCTTCCTTCCGAAGTCTGAACAGGTAAAATTGGCATATGTTTCTACATTGAGATACTTGGATGTAAGCAGAAAGGATCATTAATGTTTGTGGACTTTTGGGTCATAGTAATGGTAAAGGAAGGAGTTAGTCCAGAACAGATAGGACTATATATCCAGTTTTTTGGTAAAGGAAGGAGTTAGTCCAGAACAGATAGGACTATATATCCAGTTTTTTCACCCACCTGCTTCCTATACTTGCATACATGCTGCAGATGACCCTGTCTTCGTTCTCGGTGAACTCCCCGTGCTTAATGTTAGGCCGCAGATAGTTTAACCATCTAAGCCTACAGCTCTTGCCACATCTCCTTAATCCTACAATCACAATAACAAAAGACATTACAAAGTAAACTTGGAGTAGTCCAACTTGAAATTTCTTGAAATTTAATGTTTGATGAACACAGGCAAGACGATAGAAAAAGTAGCATGCAATTATGGGCATAATACGAAATTACCACATGGAAGACTTATATGACAAGCCTTCTTCAGTTAGGAACCTGGGACTTTGACTTGCCACTACAATTAATTCCTGCTATAGTCGCATGATACCTAACTGCAAGACTAGCTAGGGACATCACTGGTCCTAAAATCATAAAGAGTGCAACGATCCTTGTCGGAATACTCCACATCCAAGGAAATGGTCAGCCAAAAACCGAAAAACGAAGATCGACATAACCGAAAATACACTAGGATATACTCCATTTCCATTGAACAACGGAAATCATTACAGAGTTTAATTTGGGTAGGGTGAAAGAGGTGAGCTATATAGCATAGCGAGATTGTAGGTAGAGGAGGACAAAGAGCGCCTGTCTCAGACACAAACACTAGCCTATTACACCCAGACGAAGGGCTCATGTCTCTAAATCAGCAGACCGGGAAAGATACAAATTAATTACTGGTACATGAATAGCAGAGACATCTTTGATCCTAAAGGGTACGCAGAAAGAAGTTGTGATGATCCAGACTAAAAGGGCATCCAAATTCGAAAATAGTGAAGCAAATGAATCTTGAAGATTAATAGAATCCTAGCAAGTTATAGACAGAGGGGAGGGGTGGGCAAGAGAGAGGCAAATCTTGTCTTGATAGCATTGTTGTGGTAAATTCATGAGATGAGAGAAAGCATATATATATGTTTTCCTTCTCTCTTGTTTTTCTTTGAAACAAGATGTCTCAGAACAATCCTATTAAAGAGTGATCCCAAACAGATCAAAGGAAAAGAACATAAAAAAGGAAAACAAATTAGAAAAACAAGACATCGATCAGCATCAAGAATCTAGACTGTTTAGATTCAGACTCAACTGATAACAGCATGAAATCCCCAAATTGAACAAGCTGCATCTATGTAGCTTGACAAATCATGTATATATACTACCTGCTTTTTGAGGAAGAGCGATCCAATTCCCACCGGTGCCGTGCTTCTCGATGAACTCCTTGAGCTTGGCATCCTCCTCTGGAGACCATGGCCCTTTCTTCACATTGTTCTTGTCGCAACACGGAGCCCTCCCCATGAGGTTGTAGCAAAGCGATGTGCCCGCAGACGAAGCTAAAAGCAACACCTAGCTACCAAATCCCACTGCTCCTAACCTTTTTGCTAATTTTCTAGCTGCCTGCCCAGGCAGCTTGCTCTGTGCTATCTAGCTAGATGACATAGCAAGGAACGCTGCCCTTTGTTGAGAGGCACAGAAAGCAAGGAGCCAGAGAAAGAGGAGACAGCACAAGGCAACAAAGAGGGCGCAAAAAATATATAAGACTGATGAGAGAGGCAGTCAGGCTGATGAGCTGCAGAGAGATACAGAGAAAGAGAAAGAGAGAGTGTGGGGTAAGAAGTCAATGTGTGGGATGGTATGTGTTTGGTTGCAATCACCTCCTGCTTGATGGTTGGCCCCTACAAATCTCAGCACCAGAGGGAAAAAGGTTGGCTAGTTTGATAATAGGAGAGCCTAGCCTTGCCTTACCCCACCACAGCCCTGTCTTTTCTGTAAACAAAGTACACTTGCACATGGAATCGCCCAAGGCGCGTGTTTGTTTGCAGGTAGCCTGGCACTGAATGGCATCCGACCCTATAGTGAATCACTAAAGTCAGTGTGTACTTGGGCTAAATGTGGTATCTCTCTCTCACAAGAATTTGCATAGTTGTTAAGCTTTGAGAGATTATTAGTAAGTAGATGCACGGCACATGATGGATAGTTGTCAGTGACACCTATCTTTGGTATTAGAGTTTTTATTTCTCCTATGATATGATTTGATAGATAGCATATCTCATATATATATCTGGATGCAAAAAGGCAATGTGTGGTGGATAGCGTCTTACAGTCTATTTTTCGGTGATGTGGATGCATATGTGTAGTGTTCCCATTTGAGGGCACATTATTGGAACTAGGGTAAAAGAAGTACTCCTCTGTTCCAAATTGTTGTATGGTGATTCAAATCCTACTTGTAACATGACTCAATAGAGATGTGCTATTAGGACTTCGAGTTCTAATAGGACTTGAGTTAGAATTCTACTAGGAGTAGGACTCCTACTCGCAGGTATAAGGGTCCTTGAGGGAACTCTATAAACAAGGGGTAGAGACCATAGGCATCAACCGAGTCAACACAAGGGTCTCATCCAAGGTTTGTAAGGAGTTTAGGAGCGTTCAAGAGGATTAGGCTAGACAGTTCTGTCGCACTAAATTCTTGTATAATGCAAGAATCAGTGAGTCCTAAAGGGTCAACAGAAAGGTTATGAGGGTGCTACGCTAGCCATAAAATCAAAATTTCGACCTCATAAACCAGGATCTACTGCTACTTACAGGTTACGGAATTACCACTAGACGCGCAGGTGCAGCGAAAGCGACTCGATGTAGTCGAACGCGTCGTAGCAGTGCCGTGCAGTTGCGTGGTCGTCCGTCACGTCCACCCTCCGCTTGCGGATCGTCCCTCTCGTGCAGTTTGTCCTTGTGCTCCAGATGCAGCACCTCCAAGGTATCCAACACGTACGGGGAGGAAGCGTTGCGCCTCCGGACTGCTAGGTCCACGAGGAGCAGTAGGCGTGAGCGTGGGGGGTTGACGGCAGCTGCTCAATTGGCATGATCTCCCTGGCCGCACCCCCTCCCTCTCTTATATAGGCGCCTCTAACCAGCCCCAAGTTGGAGGCCCAATTAGAAAACCCTAAGCCTAGTCAAATTCGGGTCCAACCTGAATTTGGGCTTCCAGCCCCGTAAGCGTGCGACCCTTTGGGTTCATGCACACATAGACGTGGCCCGAGTACTCCTACTCGACCATTAGTTGATAGCGGTCTCTAGCAAGACGTGTCAACTCCTATGTGTACGCAAAGACCATATCAGACGAACCACCACAAACCATATACATATTATTCCTTTTGCCACACGATATTTGGTCCAACTCATAGGTTAACACTTAACCTAAGCACGGCCATGCATTTGTTGATCCAATCATTAGAGTGTTCCATCAATATCTCTCTCACATAGAGAGGGGCAAATTTCATCTTGATTGTCTATGTCTCACAGCATGTTTCTTGACAAACCCGAAAACCACCTTTATAACTACCTAGTTACGAAGTAGCGTTTGATAGTCTCTAAGTAGGTCATTTCACATCTTGAGTACATACAACAATCTCAGGTCTAAGGACATAACATACATGATGTGAATCGAGACAATAACAACATCTCACGTTGGGTCAGTCCCACATGTGCCCACATTATTAGTTTGACATCTTTATGTCTATGACTTGTGAAACATAGTCATCAACTCATAATGTGCTGATCTAATATTCATGTGCGTCCTAACATGAACTCCGATCAGGGACCATTCTAGAATAACCATACAAGTAAAAGAGTTTCACAAACAATTCACATAATTGCTAATCGATACAAGTTGTCTTTAATGGATATTCAATGGACTCATAATGTCATGGATACAAGGCAATACAATCATCTCTATGATAACCTCTAGGGCATACTCCCAACAATCTCCCACTTGCACTAGAGTTAATCTTGAAGATATCTAATACCCATAGCTCTCACGTGTGCCTCATGCTTAGGCTGTGGAAGAGCCTTTGTCAAAGGATCTGCAACATTTGAATCCGTGTGTATCTTGCACATCTTGATCTCATCTCGTCTAATAAACTCTCGAATGAGATGAAATTTCCGCAGTACATGTTTGTTCTTCTGGTGATTCCTTGGCTCCTTGGCCTGCGCTATCACCCCATTATTATCACAATGTAGATTCAATGGGCTAGACGCATCAGGAAACACACCAAGCTCAATGAGGAACCTCCTCATCCAAACACCTTCCTTTGTAGCTCCAGAGGCTGCAATGTACTCGGCTTCTGCTGTAGAATCGGTCACCGTCTCCTGCTTGGAACTTTCCAAGTTACAGCACCACCATTTATTGTGAACACAAAACCTGATTGAGATTGTGAATCATCCGTGTCAGTTTGGAAGCTAGCATCGGTGTAACCATTTACAATGAGCTCCTCCTCACCTCCATAGACTAGGAACACATCCTTAGTCCTTCTCAAGTAATTAAGGATGTTTTTGACAAGTGTCCAGTGACTCTCACCTGGATCAGCTTGGTACCTGCTCGCAACACTTAGAGCATATGAGACATCTGGACGAGTACATATCATGGCATACATGATAGAACCAACAGCCGAGGCATATGGAACCTTACTCATGCGCTCCCGCTCTTCAGCTGTCGAAGGACACTGTTTTTCGCTGAAGCGCATACCATGTGACATAGGCAAGAACCCTTTCTTGGACTGCTCCATGTTGAACCGTTTCAACACCTTATCAATGTACGTATCTTGGCTTAAACCTATAAGCCTCTTTGATCTATCTCTATAGATTTTTATGCCCAAAATGTATGTTGCTTCTCCTAAATCCTTCATAGAAAAAGTATTATTCAGTGAAGTCTTTATAGATTGCAACATAGGAATGTCATTTCCAATCAATAGTATGTCATCCACATACAAGATTAGAAATACTACAGCGCTCCCACTCTCCTTCTTGTAAACATAAGGTTCTTCATCATTCTGACGGAAGCCAAACCCTTTGACTGCCTCATCAAAACGAATATTCCAACTCCGAGATGCTTGCTTTAACCCATAAATAGATTTCTTAAGCTTGCATATTTTTCCAGCATTGTTAGGATCAACAAAACCTTCAGGTTGTATCATATACACGTCCTCTTCTAAATTTCCATTTAGAAAGGCTGTTTTAACATCCATCTGCCAAATCTCATAATCGAAATAAGCAGCTATTGCTAGAATGATCCGGATAGATTTAAGCATCGCTACCGGTGTCACACCCGGTTTTCTAAAGAACAAAACCAGGCTAATCATATGTGTGCCCAGGAAGTCCACACATATGCCAGAATAAAAAAGTATCAGAAACAATGTTATTATATAATGTATACATAGCTATATTAACACTTACATCAGAGTATCGCGGAACGGTGACTAAACTTCAGGCTCCATTCTTCTCAGGGACGGCTGACTGGTGGCTCCGTATGCCAAACACTTATGAAAGACTCCTGGAAACTCCACTACCTCTTAATCCTTCTTCTGAGCAGCACCTCACTACACACTGAGGTGTGGGGGAAATAGCAAGAGTGAGTCCATGTCGAACTCAACAAGTATAACATAGGGTTCATGAGGCTCAAAAAGGCTAGACACTGTTTGACTGCATTTAGCTTTTATTCATCATGTAATTAGCAATTGAGTAGCATCAAGGCAATCCAATCCCATTAATGAATCAATGATCAATTGTAATAAGGATAATGAATAGCATTAACATGAGCATAATAATAATCAACAATAATTTAGCATGATATAATAATGGTTATCAACTATTCTGTAAGAATCCCCAAGGCCGCTCGTATCCGTGAGCACGGCTAGTATACCAGTTTATTAAACTCTGCGCAGAGGTGTACACTTTCACTGTGAGTCATGATTTCCAAATGCTTGGGTTTGCAAGGCCCAAAACATCGGAAACCATATAAAGCCATTCAAAAGTTCGTCTAACAAGTTAGGGCCATTAGATTCACTCGGCAGGCAGATGTAGAACCCCCCTTCCCAGTGGCACAACAACCGCAGCCTATACACACTAGGCTAGGGGCTCGCCCTACACCCAACGTGGCAAGCCTTTCTTACGCCATTTAAGGTAACCACTAACAAGCTAGAAAAGGTCTCTTGAACAACTAGAGCCAGAGCCATATAGCCCTCACAGCTGTATGTCAATCCCGGTTATCACTTACAGGTAAGTCCTTACGGAGAGTAACTAGAGCATCAAAATAACCCACATGCTCTAGCCCCCTTTTAACAGTAATAAAATCATCTTAATTGGTTGATTGCATAATCCATTAGTCAAATTGCAAGATCATTGTTCATGATTAAGCGCTAGCAGTAGCTACCCAAATGCATACCCAAGGTTGACAAGGAATCAAGATATCAAAAGCTAAGTTATAATCTCTATGGTTGTCAAGGAAGACACATGCATATGAATGATAATTTCAGTGAATAGGACAACAAGGATGGTCCCATGTTATACTTGCCTTGATCAAAGCTTCCCTGATGATACTGCTGGTCTGGCTCAAAATAATACTTCTGATCGTCAAGAAACTGCTCACCGTCTATACTCGATCATCAAGCATCAACACACAATCATCCGAGCAATCATACACGAAGCAAACAAAGAGACATAATTAAAACAGTACACCAACAGTAACAAAACAGTATAAAAAGTTTGTAAAACTCTTCTACACGTTACTACGATCACACAGACGTAAAGATCACGAAATTTGGAGTTAAAACGTGAAAGTTATGAATTTTCTAAGATTTCCTATAGATAAATAATTACTTTAATATAAACTCGAAAATTAATTTTTCCAAACCTACTGTACAACTACACTAACATATAGAGCTTGCAAATACGATCCTAACGCAACTTGAACGGGCCAAATCGGAGTTAAAACATGGAAGATATGGCCTAAACAAAATTGTATGTATATATGTATTTCTATTGTATTTCGGGATTTGTTTTACTAAAGAAAAATGGCCACAAATCATATCATGACATCATGTGATGTCATCAAGCTAGCTAGCAAAAATGAAACAGCACGCACGGCGCTATTCGTTTGATTCAAATTAATTGAGCAAAACCACGTAAAAAGTTATTTAGACTGGATTACTCAAAACAGGATTTAATTCAGAAGCCCGATAAAACTACTCATAGTTTATTTATAAATAGTGTCATATAATTCAATCAAGTTTAACTTTATCTTTGTAAATATATGTATATATATATGTGTGTGAAAGCAACTGCTTCAGTTTATCTTATATACAACGTGTCTGTTAAGCAACTTGGAATTTAGAGACACATGTAAATAAGTAACTAATCACATTAATATTTGATGTATAAATTAACCAGGTATAAAACCTATATAGCTTTCAATTATAAACCCAATTGTTTTAATGTTAATTAATTTAGCAATTAAATTAATAAAATCATAAACACGTGACATGATAAAACATTAGCACTAGTGCATAAAGCGTGTCAACACAAATCTAACGCAACTGAAACGAAGCGAAACGGAATTAAAACGAGTTAACTGCGATTAAAGTCGTTCCAATGGCAAACTCGTAATTACCTTGTCTTGCACCTCTATCCATCTTCGTGGAACACAGAGCCGTGGCCATGGTTGAACCAGCCATGAGGAGGAAGGGGTGGTCGACCGGCTGGCTGGGGATGGACGAGCCAGGGCTGGGGCTGGTCGCGGTGGCACACGGCCGCATGCTGCGCTTGCTCGTCTGGGTCAGTAGCGGTGACGGCTGTCCAAGGCAGGCCGAGTGGCTGGCGGCAGCCCCACCTGTGCAGCAGACGCGCGATGCAGGGGCGTTGTGAGACGAGGCCGTGCACCAGGGCAGTGGCGCAGGTCTGGGCCTGCGGCCTGAGGTGAAGGGCGCATCTAAGGCCGGAAGACGCGAACAAGACAACCTACCATGGTGGAGTTCACCGGAAAAGAGAGATAAATTAGAAACACGATCAACGAACGATGGATTCGAGGAAAGGAATACATGACGGCGTAGAGAAGATCGAGATGAACCTCGGGGTGGAAGCGGAATTCGCTGGAGATGAGAAACGTGGCCGGAAAAGCTCGCCGAACCTTCGTCGGAAGTTCGCCGGAACGCAAGCTGTAGATGCAGAACTTCGGCGAGAGGTGGAGGGAGCTACGAGCGGCGGCTCGCAATACGAGCTCAGCGGCGGCGGACAACAACAGCGGCGGCGAACGGCAACAACGGCGGCGGGCGGCGACAGCGGCGGCGGCGGCAACAGCGGCGGCGGCGGCAATAGCGGCGGCGGCGACAACAACGGCGGCGGCGGCAGCAGCGGCGGCGGCGACAACAGCGGCGGAAAACAGGGCTAGCAGGCAGGCCGGACATATATATAGGGAGGAAGACTCTCCACCTTCACGTCAACTAGCGATATGGTGCTAATTGACGTTGCACCCTCCATCTTTACTAATAGGCCTAATTAATTATTAAAGCCCATTAGTAAATAAATGAATGGACATTTAGGATTATTGCACACAAGCTTTGGTGGAAAATAAGATATTTATTATTTTCGGAATTAATTAATTTCGTGGATAAAATAATTCTAGAAAAGTCCAGAATTATTATTTAAGCCGCGAAAAATACTCCGAAAACTCCAAAAATTCGAGGGAATTTTCTAGAGACATTATGGAACATGAGGAACCCAAATAAAGTATTTGGAGCTTATGAAAAGATGGATGAAGAGATCAAGGAAAAAGATTAAGCTCACGAAAATTGGAATTTTAGATCCAGAAAATACCAAAAAGTTTTCCGATGAGAAGTAAACGTCGTCCTATGGTATTTTGAAAATAATAGCACTCACCAACACCAAAGACAAGCATCACACAGACACCACATTAATAATTTAATATGAAAAAGTTTAAAACCACAATTTTCTATATTTAATTAGCAACAACTTAACTTATCTAATAAATTTATTCAAATATTGAAATCATTTATCTTATTTAGTATTTTTCATGCACAACCCAAAATAGAAAATTTTGGGTGTGACAAATCTACCCCACTTAACAGGAATCTCGTCCCGAGATTTGAAGAGACTAGGGAGAAGGATAAAATTGATCTGCAAGTCTTCACTCTTCTCTGATCAATTCTTATCTAATGATGATGATGCCACAAGCTCAAATCCAACTTTGTAAATATCTCCTTTAGACCCTTACGATCCTTGTAGATGGTTCTAACAGGTTACCAACCCTGAGAAGAGATACCTACGCACGATAATGACTTTGCAACCATGTAGTTAGCTGTTGCTTCCAGATGACGAAAATAGAACGTATAAATCCTCCATCATGTATCGTCTTTTAGTTCGGCAAACCCCTTAAGAAGAGATCAATTGGAGAACACCAATGGATATATTGCATTTGTTTCTGATTGATAACTACCATCATGTCCTTCTATCATATCAAAGAGACTCATGAGAATATGCAAGAACAAGTAACCTGCACTTCCTTGCGAGCAGAAAAATGGCAGTGCAGAAATACAGTTATAACTCGAGTTCTACGAATCCAATGATATTATAGCTTATACCGTTGGAAAGCTTATCAAATTTACTACAACTTCCTTATAGAACACTTCTCCAGATTCTGCAGTTAAGGTAGTCAAAAACTGTGCACAACAGAAACTATTCCAGGTTGCTGACAGCACAGATCCGTCGCCTTGTGATTTTCATAATTCCCAAACCATAATAGCTATCAGGGTGGTTCTTACCGTCAGAGAAAGATATTGAAGTCTACTATTGTCCAGAATTTATCCATGATTTTTGGGCTTCCAAAAATAGAGATATAAGCTACGGAAGACAGACTGCTCTGAAAAGACACGATAGGATAAAAATAAGATTTAGAGAGATTAGAGAGATGGTTAACACTAATCTTCAAGTCTTCATGCTTCTTTGATTTGTGTTGATGAGATATAAGACGTGGATCAAGGATAGCCAAAAGATGACAAGAAAGATAAGGTTTGATCTTCAGTTCTTCGTACCTCGTCGCTTGAGATATTCAGGACTTGCTGTTGTTGACAACAGATGCTATCCCACTTAACAAAGGTCTTGTTCCACCTGACAATGTCATTGAAGGAAACACTTTCTCTAAGGCTTGCTACTATTGATGAGTCCTTCACTTAAAACTTACTAAACATACTTGATATGGGGGTGATGTCATCTAAGTTTTCATGAAACTAACTATAGACTTCCAATCATAGAGATAACCACTTCTTCCAAGTGAAGCACTAGGACATACGAAACCTTCATCTTGCAACACTCACAACTTTGCTACCCCCTTAAGAAAAAGAAACTAGGGGACACCAAAGTAACTTGCATCTCCTTTTATACTAGACAACCATAATCATCTCTAATGTAAGATTCCAAGGCAAATCAATGAGATTCAAAGATATCCAACGATATATTCACTTATACAAGATAAGGAAGTAATGCAGAAAATTTCTGGGCGAATTCCAATTTTAGCAGTTCAGTAAATCTGGCATAACTCGAGCTACAAAGATCCAAATGAAGTGATCTTTAAATGGTTGGAAAGCTTATGAAATTATCTACAACTGTTATTCACAATACTTTTCCAGATTCTGTCAATAAGTTAGTCAAAAACTGAACTTAACCGAAACTGTTTTAGGATTCCAGACTGCGCAGTGACCCCAACTTGGAACAGGTATATCTCTTAGCTCATAATAGATAATAAGGTAAGTCCAGTGGGTTTGGAAAGATACAGAAGTCTAGTTATTCCCAGTAAAATTTCATAAATTTTCCATGTCCATATCTTGAGATATAAAAGAAACATTGCAGACTGCTATAGAAATCAGCAAGCGGAGTATTACGTAAAACATACCCCACTTAACATGGATCGAGCTACTCCTCAAGACGAAACCTTCCGGACCACTTTCAAAACACGAGAACAAGGACAACACACAAGCAACACATCAAGCAAAACAAGCACACATCACATCATCGGTACTACACGTGCTTCTTCAACAATGGTGGTCATCCTAAGGGAAAAGTATGGATGATAAAAGGCCATCGAATCTTTGAACCAGGTGGGATCAGAAAACTTTTAGTAAAAACAACGTAAAACAAAATCCAAGGGAGTAACAAAATAATAGCTCAAAGGAAGCTATATCAAGGAGGGGATACAACAGGACAAGGAAGAGGAAATAGTCAAAATCAGTGAGTCAAGGGATGACAAAATAGTTTTATAGTAAAATGAGTTTTAGAATACGTCCGGTGCTACTTGGCATATGTCCTACAGTCAACACCGCTCTGATACCACTCTGTCACACCCGGTTTTCTAAAGAACAAAACCAGGCTAATCATATGTGTGCCCAGGAAGTTCACACATATGCCAGAATGAAAAAGTATCAGAAACAATGTTATTATATAATGTATACATAGCTATATTAACACTTACATCAGAGTATCGCGGAACGGTGACTAAACTTCAGGCTCCATTCTTCTCAGGGACGACTGACTGGTGGCTCCGTATGCCAAACACTTCTGAAAGACTCCTGGAAACTCCACTACCTCTTAATCCTTCTTCTAAGCAGCACCTCACTACACACTGAGGTGTGGGGGAAATAGCAAGAGTGAGTCCATGTCGAACTCAACAAGTATAACATAGGGTTCATGAGGCTAAAAAAGGCTAGACACTGTTTGACTGCATTTAGCTTTTATTCATCATGTAATTAGCAATTGAGTAGCATCAAGGCAATCCAATCCCATTAATGAATCAATGATCAATTGTAATAAGGATAATGAATAGCATTAACATGAGCATAATAATAATCAACAATAATTTAGCATGATATAATAATGGTTATCAACTATTCTGTAAGAATCCCCAAGGCCGCTCGTATCCGTGAGCACGGCTAGTATACCAGTTTATTAAACTCTGCGCAGAGGTGTACACTTTCACTGTGAGTCATGATTTCCAAATGCATGGGTTTGCAAGGCCCAAAACATCGGAAACCATATAAAGCCATTCAAAAGTTCGTCTAACAAGTTAGGGCCATTAGATTCACTCGGCAGGCAGATGTAGAACCCCCCTTCCCAGTGGCACAACAACCGCTGCCTATACACACTAGGCCAGGGGCTCGCCCTACACCCAACGTGGCAAGCCTTTCTTACGCCATTTAAGGTAACCACTAACAAGCTAGAAAAGGTCTCTTGAACAACTAGAGCTAGAGCCATATAGCCCTCACAGCTGTACTGTCAATCCCGGTTATCACTTACAGGTAAGTCCTTACGGAGAGTAACTAGAGCATCAAAATAACCCACATGCTCTAGCCCCCTTTTAACAGTAATAAAATCATCTTAATTGGTTGATTGCATAATCCATTAGTCAAATTGCAAGATCATTGTTCATGATTAAGCGCTAGCAGTAGCTACCCAAATGCATACCCAAGGTTGACAAGGAATCAAGATATCAAAAGCTAAGTTATAATCTCTATGGTTGTCAAGGAAGACACATGCATATGAATGATAATTTCAGTGAATAGGACAACAAGGATGGTCCCATGTTATACTTGCCTTGATCAAAGCTTCTCTGATGATACTGCTGGTCTGGCTCAAAATAATACTTCTGATCGTCAAGAAACTGCTCACCGTCTATACTCGATCATCAAGCATCAACACACAATCATCCGAGCAATCATACACGAAGCAAACAAAGAGACATAATTAAAATAGTACACCAACAGTAACAAAACAGTATAAAAAGTTTGTAAAACTCTTCTACACGTTACTACGATCACACAGACGTAAAGATCACGAAATTTGGAGTTAAAACGTGAAAGTTATGAATTTTCTAATATTTCCTATAGATAAATAATTACTTTAATATAAACTCGAAAATTAATTTTTTCAAACCTACTGTACAACTACACTAACATATAGAGCTTGCAAATACGATCCTAACGCAACTTGAACGGGTCAAATCGGAGTTAAAACATAGAAGATATGGCCTAAACAAAATTGTATGTATATATGTATTTCTATTGTATTTCGGAATTTGTTTTACTAAAGAAAAATGGCCACAAATCATATCATGACATCATATGATGTCATCAAGCTAGCTAGCAAAAATGAAACAGCACGCACGGCGCTATTCGTTTGATTCAAATTAATTGAGCAAAACCACGTAAAAAGTTATTTAGACTGGATTACTCAAAACAGGATTTAATTCAGAAGCCCGATAAAACTACTCATAGTTTATTTATAAATAGTGTCATATAATTCAATCAAGTTTAACTTTATCTTTGTAAATATATGTATATATATATATATGTGTGAAAGCAACTGCTTCAGTTTATCTTATATACAACGTGTCTGTTAAGCAACTTGGAATTTAGAGACACATGTAAATAAGTAACTAATCACATTAATATTTGATGTATAAATTAACCAGGTATAAAACCTATATAGCTTTCAATTATAAACCCAATTGTTTTAATGTTAATTAATTTAGCAATTAAATTAATAAAATCATAAACACGTGACATGATAAAACATTAGCACTAGTGCATAAAGCGTGTCAATACAAATCTAATGCAACTGAAACGAAGCGAAACGGAATTAAAACGAGTTAACTGCGATTAAAGTCGTTCCAATGGCAAACTCGTAATTACCTTGTCTTGCACCTCTATCCATCTTCGTGGAACACAGAGCCGTGGCCATGGTTGAACCAGCCATGAGGAGGAAGGGGTGGTCGACCGGCTGGCTGGGGATGGACGAGCCAGGGCTGGGGCTGGTCGCGGTGGCACACGGCCACATGCTGCGCTTGCTCGTCTGGGTCAGTAGCGGTGACGGCTGTCCAAGGCAAGCCGAGTGGCTGGCGGCAGCCCCACCTGTGCAGCAGGCATGCGATGCAGGGGCATTGTGAGACGAGGCCGTGCACCCGGGCAGCGGCGCAGGTCTGGGCCTGCGGCCTGAGGTGAAGGGCGCGTCTAAGGCCGGAAGACGCGAACAAGACAACCTACCATGGTGGAGTTCGCCGGAAAAGAGAGATAAATTAGAAACACGATCAACGAACGATGGATTCGAGGAAAGGAATACATGACGGCGTAGAGAAGATCGAGATGAACCTCGGGGTGGAAGCGGAATTCGCTGGAGATGAGAAACGTGGCCGGAAAAGCTCGCCGAACCTTCGTCGGAAGTTCGCCGGAACGCAAGCCGTAGATGCAGAACTTCGGCGAGAGGTGGAGGGAGCTACGAGCGGCGGCTCGCGATACGAGCTCAGCGGCGGCGGACAACAACAGCGCGGCGAACGGCAACAGCGGCGGCGGGGCGGCGACAGCGGCGGCGGCGGGCAACAGCGGCGGCGGCGGCAATAGCGGCGGCGGCGACAACAACGGCGGCAGCGGCAACAGCGGCGGCGGCGACAACAGCGGGTGGCAAACAGGGCTAGCAGGCAGGCTGGACATATATATAGGGAGGAAGACTCTCCACCTTCACGTCAACTAGCGATATGGTGCTAATTGACGTTGCACCCTCATCTTTACTAATAGGGCCTAATTATTATTAAAGCCCATTAGTAAATAAATGATGGACATTTAGGATTATTGCACACAAGCTTTGGTGGAAAATAAGATATTTATTATTTTCGGAATTAATTAATTTCGTGGATAAAATAATTCTAGAAAAGTCCAGAATTATTATTTAAGCCGCGAAAAATACTCCGAAAACTCCGAAAATTCGAGGGAATTTTCTAGAGACATTATGGAACATGAGGAACCCAAATAAAGTATTTGGAGCTTATGAAAAGATGGATGAAGAGATAAGGAAAAAGATTAAGCTACAAGCATCACACAGACACCACATTAATAATTTAATATGAAAAAGTTTAAAACCACAATTTTCTATATTTAATTAGCAACAACTTAACTTATCTAATAAATTTATTCAAATATTGAAATCATTTATCTTATTTAGTATTTTTCATGCACAACCCAAAATAGAAAATTTTGGGTGTGACAACCGGCGAGAAAGTCTCGTCGTAGTCAATTCCTTGAACTTGCCGAAAACCCTTTGCGACAAGTCAAGCTTTATAGACATGAACATTTCCATCTATATCCTTTTTCTTTTTATAGATCCATTTGCACTCGATAGGTTTAACCCCATCAGGCTGGTCAACCAAGTTCCAAACTTGATTTTCACTCATGGAATCTATCTCGGATCTTATGACACTTTGCTATTTCTCGGAATCTGGGTCCATCATTGCTTCCGCGTATGTCGCAGGTTCGTCATCGTCTAACAATAACAAATCGCCACCTAATGCACGGATTCTAGCTGACCTTCGTGGTTGTGGCGGTGTCTCTATTGCCATAGGTATGTCAACTTGTTCTGCTACATTAGCATCACTCGTAGAATCATTCCCTATTGGCTCATCCTGAACTTCTTCAAGATACACCTTCTGTCCACTTTTCTCTCTTTTGAGAAATTCTTTCTCTAAGAAAACACCGTTTCGAGCAACAAACACTTTGCCCTCTGATCGGTTGTAGAAATAATACCCTAAAGTTTCCTTCGGATATTCCACGAAAAAGCACTTGTCCGACTTGGGTGTTAGTTTATCTGATATAAGTCGTTTGACATAAACTTCACAGCCCTAAATTTTTAGAAAAGACAAACTGGGACTCTTACTAGTCCACATCTCATATGGTGTCTTAACTACGGACTTAGACGGTACCCTATTCAATGTGAAAGCGGCTGTTTCTAGTGCGTATCCCCAAAACGATAAAGGAAGGTCTGATTGGCTCATCATAGACCGAACCATGTCCAACAAAGTCCGGTTACGTCGCTCGAACACGCCATTTCTCTGAGGCGTTCCAGGTGGCGTAAGCTGTGGAATAATTCCACAACTCTTCAGATGATTGCTAAACTCGTGGCTCAAATATTCGCCGCCACGATCAGATCACAAGGCCTTAATTTTCTTACCACGTTGATTCTCTACTTCATTCTGAAATTCTTTGAACTTTTCAAAAGTTTCAGACTTATGTTTCATTATGTAGACATAGCCATATCTACTAAAATCATCAGTAAAGGTAATGAAGTATTGAAATCCGCCTTCTAGCTGTCGTGCTCATTGGTCCACATACATCAGTATGTACAAGTTCCAACAAGTCTGCCGCCCTCTCAGGAAAACCTGTGAAAGGCGCCTTGGTCATTTTTCCCATTAAGCAAGCCTCACACGTCTCGTATGATTCAAAATCAAACGAAGTTAGAAGCCCATCAGAATGGAGCCTCTTCATGCGATTCTCACTTATATGACCTAAACGACAATGCCACATATAAGTAGGACTTAACTGATTAAGCCGAGGCCTTTTAGCATTAACATTACAGACAAGTGCATCATCAAGATTTAAAATAAATATTCCATTCACAATGGATGCAAAAGCCATAAACATATCATCCTTGGAGATTACACAACCATTGTTTTTACTCGTAAATGAATAACCATCCTTGATCAAATATGAAGGTGACACAATGTTTCGACTTATACTAGGAACAAATAACAATTATTTAATTCCAAAATAAATCCTGACGGCAGGTGGAGTTGCATTATCCCGACGTTCAACACAGCAACTCTTGCATTATTGTCCACGCGGAAATCAACTTCTCCTTTTCCCACGCTTCTACTTCTTATCATTCCCTGCATCGTATTGCAAATATGAGCAACCGATCCGGTATCAAATACCCAAGAATTAATATAAGAGTTAGCGAGGAAAATGTCCATAATATAAACAAGTGTATGAGCAACGGTAGTACCTTTACCACCATCCTTCTTTAAGGACTCCAAATACAGCTTGCAATTCCTCTTCCAGTGACCTTTACCCTTACAATGAAAGCACTCTTCATTAGCAGATGATCCAGCCTTAGGCGCAGGTGGGTTTGGCTTAGAGGTCTCACCTTTGGCCTTGCCCTTGCCCTTTTGCTTCCTCCAAGCATAGCCCTTCTTCTTAAAGTTAGGCTTGTTTTGGACCGCCATCACATGGCTAGTGCCAGCACCTTTCTTAATATTAGCCTCAGCTGTCTTAAGCATGCCACACAATTTATTCAAGCCCTTCTCCGCCCCATGCATATGGTAGTTCGAGATGAAGTTCCCATAGCTAGGCGGAAGAGACGCGAGAATGAAATCAGTAGCCAACTCTGGACCAATTGGGAAGCCCAACTAATCCAATCTCTGAGTGTGACCAACCATTTTGATCACGTGTGGCCCGACAGGTGCGCCCTCTGCAAGCTTGGTTTCAACAAACGCCTTAGAGACATTGAACCTTTCAGTCCTAGCTTGAGTCTGGAACATATCATTCAGTGCCACGATCATATCGTGCGCTGCATGGTTGTTGTCAAACTGTATCTGCAGATATGGTTCCATACATGCAAGCATAAGGCAACTCACTTCAAGATCAGCATCACATGCCCTTTTGTAAGCGTTTTTCTCAGCAACGGGTGCATTGTTAGCAGGTGCTTCAGGTAATGGGTTGTCTAGAATTTCTTCCTTTTTCTCAGCCCTGAGAACAATTCTCAGGTTGCGGATCCAATCCGCATAGTTTGTTCCATTCAACTTATCTTTCTCAAGAATTGAACGCAAAGTAAATGGTTGATTGCTAGGCGCTATTTATCTACAACAAAAGTAATGCAAAATACTAAGACAAAGTATCCAAGATAGAGTAAATCATATTAAAATCTTAATAGAATCTACTCCCACTAAAATCAATATCTCTCAATTGAAACTTAGTGATTCAAGACCCACAACTAACAAGTCTACTAGTGAGCTTTAGCATCACCGCTAGAAGACATGGTAGATCGGTAAGCAACTCTTTGCTAATCATATCACATATGACTCTTGTTGTTGGGTAGCATCTCTATGCTATGGTGCCCAACTCCTTATGCTCCAAGGTCACTAACCGTTAGGATGACCTTGTTTAAGTAACCAACCCTTCTGCAGTAAGTATCTGATACGAACCTGCCTAGTCAAGGAAAACCAGTGGCACCATAATTTCATAGACCTACCACCGATTGTACAAGACTCATGACAGTGCAAGGTTTGGGGAAGCATATAACTTAAACATTACTGAAGGATGGTTCTACTTCACTATCGCATATGTAGACAAAAACATTATCACGTGAAAGTAGAACATAATAATAAGAACGACATTATCACATATATGACTTGGTATAGCCCATTGTCACTTTGGGGATCTCCGTCTCCATTAATCTGTACATCATGATGATCTCCATCTCCATGATCCATGTACGCCGTCCAACAGTGATGAATCCACCAAGACTATCACTAGACTAACGTAGGGCAATTAAGTAATATTACACAGTCGTGGATAGGATCATCACAGTTTGGCACGCAGGCCATTACATCAAGTTGACAATATCTATGTGGCTCCAGCCATATTGTCATACTCATGACATGCAAGCCATGAATTAATTACATACATGCATCACATACACATAAGGGCTATACCAGTCATGAATTCCTGCAAAACAGAGTCAACCGATTCCGATGTCTAAACTTAAAACATCCAGAACATCATTTTCTAGGCCGTTTTTCGCAAATCTAAAATCAGCGACACCGCCTTTGGGGGTTTTCTCTCTCTTCAAAATTTTATGTAGATCAATTTTCATATAAAATGCGTCTCAATCCGAGGTCGTATGCAAAAGTTATGGCTGTTTTACCGAACAACACTTTTTCTACACCCCGACGCTCGGCAGTAGATCCAATCTACCGCCGCCGTGCATCATATGCGCTCGGCACTTGACCTAGGTTTGATTCGATCAATCTGATTGATCTCCATCTCGCCATGGCTGGGTTTACATGTATCACTTAACTCGGATGGTGGAATTCCGACCGGTACGAGTAGATCGTTATAAGACCAACACAGCAAGATCACGAACCATGATCAGAGACTCATCTACAACTGTGCATATCTCCATATGCATACAACCGAACCTATAACAAAGCAGCTATGGCTCTGATACCACTGAAGGGTTATGAGGGTGCTACGTTAGCCATAAAATCAAAATTTCGACCTCATAAACTAGGATCTACTGCTAGTTATAGGTTACGGAATTACAACTAGACGCGTAGGTGCAGCGTGTTGACGGTCCTTAAGTATCAATTATAACTATCAAATAAATAGAGAAAAGGATCCAAATGAAACCAACACCTAGACTTAGGGTTTTATCTGACAGAATTCCACGAGTTTTGCTGTTTATCTATTTCTGCAGGGGGTTATCAGGAAATACGGAAGAAAGGCCCACATGTCGGATTAATGACGGGATATTAACCGAACACGTAATTATCTTACATCTAGAAGAGTCCAGAAGCCACGAGAACGAACAGGAGGCGTAACGGAGCCGGACACAGGGCGCCCGCCCTGGTCCTTAGGGCGCCCGCCCTGGCCCCGGAGCCAATCAGGCTCCGCCTCGAGGATTATGCTCCACCGACCTAGAGGATCAAGGAAAACCGTCCGTTCAATGTCGGTTTGATCCGACAGCCCAGATTCATCCGAAAGGGCTATATAAGCAAGGCCCCTGCCCCTGGAGGAGAGGCCCTCGTCTCATACTTCAAACCCTAATTCAGGAGGAGAGCCTCTGATCAAGCCCTAGAGCCACCACATCAACTAGATCTCTAGTTAGCATAGCTACATAGGATTAGAACTAGAAGGAGTCAATCTTCGATTGGTTCCCGGATCTGTCAAGAGGATTCTTGGTAATTCCTCTCTTGTTCTTCAATTGTTCATCTTTGTTCTTCAATATTATGAATATGACTTTGTTCTATTTCAATATATTGGTTATGACTTTGCTCTACTTGATTATATTTGCAATTATATTGTTCTTAGTTTATCATAGTTATATGCTTGGCTTAGTTAGATTGGAATTATATACATGCTTAGGATCGTATAGCGTTTATCCATGTGTACAGTGGGTGAATGATAATTATTGTGTAGACGTGGTGTCTATACCGTATTTATCTGCGATTGCACCCTATATGCCGGATTGTGGGGTAGTTCGCGATAGTGACAGCTTCGTTGATTCTTATATAGTCCCCCTCTCGTGTATAGGGCAGGCAGAGCAACACTATTACAGGGGAGTGATTGCTATGTTCTTCATCTTCCTTGCTAATATTCACTATGCATGGATATAGTCTTTTCTCACCATGATTGCCAAGTATAATTGCACTAACTATGATATGCTAGACTTTATAGTTAATAATAACTTAGGGAATGTTGATATTTGGTAACGCAATTAGGAAATAGGATCCGCAAGCACACGGATATCGGTGAGAACTTCACCCGAGATGTTATCCTGGGTATCGTATTTATATTTTTACCTTTAGGAGAAAGAGTGCATCTGACTAACCAAATCTATTACTACTAACCTTTAGGCTACAACCACTATGATTCGATGTGAGTGATGTATAGAGAAGACTGCAACCGCACTCTTCTTCTAACCTTGGTAAGGATGATCTACTGTTCTATTGGGGAGGTTTACGGAATCTAGACACCACAAAGGATGTTCAACCCGCACCTATAAACCCTATCGATCCTGCTAACGGGATATGGAATACAAAGGTAACTCAGAATTGTCACGTTCCTCGCTACTACCACGGTCCGGCTAGACGAGGGGATATCTATGAGTATCCTAGCTTAAATACCACGTTTACGCTAGAGATGATTACTCTAAACTCTACGCGAAGAGATCAAAGTAAACTCATAAACCAAAGAACAATAAAACAAAGAACTTACTAGAATTTAGAAGTCAAAATACTGAAGAATCCTGAGAACAAGCCTCGGGTTAGAAGAACTTGCTCCCGCAGGTACAACCTCGGAGTAGACACTGACAGGCCGGCTTCCTCCGATCTACACCTCCACTCTATCTCTCTCAATCTAGTAGAACTAATTCTACTTTCACATTGGATGCTAAGCCCTAAGAGGTGGGAACCCTAGAGGGAACCTCTCTCTCTAAACCCTAACTAGAGATATGCAACTGAATAATGAATTGGGGTCTTCTCCACCAGGGGTCAGGGGCCTTGCTTATATAGCCCTTTTGGATGAATCTTGACCGTCGGATCAAACCGACCTTCATCCTACGGTTTTCCTTGATCCTCAAAGGCGGTGGAGCATAATCCGCGAGACTCGACCTGATTGGTCCCGGGGGCAGGGCGGGCGCCCTAGGGCACAGGGCGGGCGCCCTGTGTCCTGGCCCGTTACAGCTCCCGTTCGTTCCCGTGGCTTCTGGAATCTTCTAGATGTAAGATAATTACGTGTTCGGTTAATATCCCGTCATTAATCCGACATGTGGGCCTTTCTTCCGTATTTCCTGATAACCCCCTGCAGAAATAGATAAACAGCAAAACTCGTGGAATTCTGTTAGATCAAACCCTAATTCTAGGTGTTGCTTGCATATAGGTCCTTTTCTTTATTTATTTGATGGTTATAATTGATACTTAAGAACCGTCAACAAACACCCCCATACTTAGGCTTTTACTCGTCCTCGAGAAAAGGTTGGTTAATAAAACATCTGGGGTTGAAACATTCTTTCATACCTGCAGGGTGTTGTAAAAATCCACTGTGCACTTATAGTCAGGGAAATATATGGTCAGAGTAAAGAGCCTTTCTTCTTCTTAATCCCTATCACTTGGAGTTTTTACATATTTTTGAAAAGAAAAACTTAGCATACCTTTATCCTCATAGGTGCTCTCAGAGTCACTCATTATCTTTTATATTTCTCTCTGAGGCTGTTTTGATTTTGCAAAAATAATTCTTTAAGCATACATACCTTGCATTTATTGTATGGTCAAAACCGGATTCGAGGAGAAGAATACCATACTCTTTAGATCAAAGACTTTGAAAATTAAAAACTTGTCACTCTTACTGGCATATTGCTTATTAGAGGGACCATGGGCTATCATTTTCTTTCCATCATATTTTTATCATATCTCATTTTTTTTCATTTTGGGTGGATACCGAGGTACCCCTAATTCTACTGCCGGACACTTGTCCATTTTTTTCCACGAGGTTATCGAGCACTTGCTCCTTTTTATTTCCTCGATATATTCATAATTTTGCATAGCCCATGCCTCTAACGCAATAATACTTCGGAAGAGTGAATCTTTCTGAATAAAAATGTCTTGATCTTAGGAGTATGATAAATCTCTCAACAAGGGTCTAACTTGTTTGAACAAACTCAATACAAAGCAGATAGCTTTAATTAATGTTTTCATGTTTAGCAGGCATATAAAACTTGAGGATGGTAGCTATAATTTTGAGATTTTTAAAACAAATTCTCCAAGCAATAAAGATACTAAGAATAAGGTACTCATACCCTTACCATCTCTTATTCCACAATGACTTTTAGCAACACAGGGTTTTGAAATAATTTTAATAATTGCAGGTTTCCAGGAAATATCACAGAGTGAGATTGATCATGATTATAAGCATTTTTATCCTTTTAATTTATCATGTTTAGAGAGATAAAATTCTGCACAAACTAAGGTGAGTGTGTAAGTGTGTAATAAAAGTGTGCAGAGTGTGTACCTGGTTCATGGAGTGGTGCGATCGAAGTGTGTGTGACATGTCAGGGAATCTCCCCCATACTTGTTTTCTGCTTTCTTGCACAAAAGTAAAGTAGAGACACACAAGACATACTAATAATAATCTTTATTAATCTTGAGGCATTTATTACAACCGAATAATAATAATAACCAAATATAATAGATCTAAACTGATTATAAGCGAACCTAATCGAATCTAATAATAACTAAGACATATATAGCCCCAAGATTAAACGTCAAATTAAAAGCGTCGGGCTTTAATTTTTAATTGGAAGGTAAAAATTGATCACGTCTATTTCTTCTAATTCTTTATTGGGCTCTAAAAATAATTTAAGACGTTGACCATTTACCTTGAATAACGTACCTTCGTCATTTTGAAGTGTGATAGCTCCGTGGGATGATGAATGAATTACCTTGAATGGTCCTTCCCATTTGCTCCGGAGCTTTCCATGCCCGAAAAGCTTCACCCTGGAATTAAAAAGTAATACCTTATCTCCGGGTGAGAACTCCTTCTTCTTGATCCTCTTGTCATGCCATCTCTTGACTCTTTCTTTGTAGATCTTTGAATTGTGATATGCTTTCTCCCGCCATTCTTCTAACTCCGATAATTGCATTCTTCTATGTTTTCCGGCGATATCTAGGTCTATATTCCATCTTTTTATGGCCCAGTGTGCCTTGAACTCAAGTTCAACAGGTAGGTGACAGGTCTTTCCGTACACCAATTGGTATGGAGACATTCCAATTGGGGTCTTGTATGCTGTCCAGTAAGCCCAGAGTGCATCGGGTAACTTGTCCTTCCATGCCGTTCCCATCTCGTTCACCGTCTTCTGAAGAATGTTCTTGATTTGCTTGTTAGAAGTCTCTGCTTGGCCACTTGTCTGAGGATGATAGGGAGTAGCGACGTTGTGACGGATTCCATGTCTTGATAGATAGTGCTTGAAGCGCTTGTCAATGAAGTGTGATCCTCTATCACTTATCACTATCCTGGGGACTCCAAATCTTGGAAATATGATTTCCTCAAACATCCTCTTCGAACTGATATTGTCGGCATGTTTGCAAGGTAGTGCCTCTACCCACTTGGAGACGTAATCAACCGCCACCAAGATGAACTCACACTTCTTAGATGGGGGAAATGGACCCATGTAGTCTATTCCCCAGACATCAAAGAGTTCAATCTGAAGGTTGTTGGTGAGTGGCATGGCATCCCTTGTATTTATGTTTCTGTGCCTTTGACATGGCCCACATCTTCTGATATATTGCTTTGTGTCATCGTACATCGTAGGCCAGTAGAATCCACATTGCCAGATCTTTGAATGTGTACGGAATGCTCCATAGTGACCTTCGTATGGTGATGAGTGACATCTGTCGATGATCTTCAATCCTTCCTCAGTGGTCACACATCTTCTAAGTAGGTCATCAGCGCATACTCGGAAGAGATATGGCTCATCCCATATATGTGAACGACTTTCCTGAATAAGCTTCTTCTTGTTTGCTCCGGGTGGTACATAACCTGAAACCATAAAATTAACAATATCTGCATACCAGGGGTCAGATCTGTTAATCCCGTAAAGCATGTCGTCCCGGAGTGAGTCATTAATGGGTGTTTCCTGTGGATCCTTAAAGTGCATTCTAGACAAGTGATCAGCAACAGAATTTTCTACTCCCTTTTTATCTTTTATTTCTAAGTCAAATTCTTGGAGTAATAAAATCCATCTGATTAAGCGAGGTTTAGCATCTTTCTCAGTGAGCAAATATTTTAGTGCAGCATGATCAGTGTAAACAATTATCTTAGCTCCAACTAAATAAGATCTAAATTTATCAATGGCAAAAACAACAGCCAGAAGCTCTTTTTCAGTGGTTGCATAATTAAGTTGAGCTCCTGTCAAAGTTTTACTTGCATAAGCAATTGCATGATGCTTTTTATCTTTAGTTTGTCCCAAAACTGCCCCCACAGCATAATCACTAGCATCACACATAATTTCAAAAGACAACGACCAATCAGGGGGTTGAATGATTGGTGCAGAGATGAGTGCTTGCTTTAATAAATTGAAAGAATTTAGACATGCATCATCAAATTCGAAAGGAGCATCCTTGGCTAGCAAAAGAGTAAGTGGTCTCGCAATAAATGAAAAGTCTTTTATAAATCTGCGATAAAAACCAGCATGGCCAAGAAAACTTCGAATTCCTTTTATATTCACAGGTGAAGGTAGTTGTTCAATTACTTCAATTTTAGCTCTATCTACCTCAATACCTCTTTCAGACACTAGGTGTCCTAGCACTATTCCTTCTCTAACCATAAAATGACATTTTTCCCAATTAAGGATTAAGTGCTTTTCTTCACATCTTTGCAAAACCTTATCTAAGTTCTCAAGACAACTATCAAAAGTTTTTCCATAAACTGAGAAATCATCCATGAAAACTTCCATAATCTCTTCAATCATATCAGAAAATATAGACATCATACATCTTTGAAAAGAAGCTGGTGCATTACATAACCCAAAAGACATTCTACGATAAGCATACGTTCCATATGGGCATGTAAAAGTGGTTTTGCTTTGATCATCAGGATGGATAGGGATCTGGTGATACCCTGAATATCCATCTAGAAAACAGAAAAACGAGTGTTTTGCTAACCGCTCAAGCATCTCATCTATAAAAGGTAAAGGAAAGTGATCCTTTTTTGTGGCTTTATTAAGTTTTCTATAGTCTATGCACATCCGCCACCCAGTGACGGTGCGTTGCGGAATTAGCTCATTCTTATCATTAGTAACAACAGTCATGCCTCCCTTTTTAGGCACAACTTGAACAGGGCTTACCCACTCACTATGCGGCACAGGATATATAATCCCTGCATAGCAACTTTATAACTTCTTTTTTAACTACCTCTCTCATCGCGTTGTTAAGTCTACGTTGAGGCTCTCGAGAGGGTGTAACAGAAGGATCTGTCGGAATACGATGGGTGCAAATCATAGGACTAATTCCTGTAAGATCTTGAAGTGAGTAGCCGAAAACAGAGTGGTGTTTTTCAAGAATGGTCATTAATCGCAGAGTTTGCTCCTGAGTGAGTTTATTACTAACGATCACAGGAAACTCTGGATTATTGTTTAGGAAAGCATAGGTAAGACCGGGTGGTAAAGTTTTGAGTTCTATGGGGGGTCTAGGTGTTTCTGCAAACTCATCTAAGGGTTCAGGTTCAGAAGGTTCAGTTTCCTCTTCTATGAAGAAAGGGGCTTCTTCTTCTAAGTCTGATTCATTTAAAAGCTCTAGAGACGCAGCCTTTACCTCCTCCATAGGATCAGGCAAAAGATATGGCTCGGTCTTATTATTCAAGGAGTGAGTTATTGTAATTGGAAGTTTAAAATCCTTTCCCAAAGAAATGTAGAGCTTTCCAGTTTGACCTTCATAAAGGAGTCTTCTAAAAGGTTGTCCAATCAGTAGGTCGAAACCCCATATATCAAAGATATAAAAGTTCAAATGAACCATGGAGCCTTCTACCATAAAGGGTAGGACATTAATAATTCCAAGACTGGGGACTAATCGTCCCGAAGATTCCTTTATGACCTTTGTTGTGGGGGTTAAAACAAGTTTCCCAAATAAATTAAGTGCAAAAGCTTCGGACATAATATTGATCCCCACAACAGGATTATAAAGAGCGTTAAATTGATCAGAA
This sequence comes from Saccharum spontaneum, assembly GCA_022457205.1. NCBI lineage: Eukaryota > Viridiplantae > Streptophyta > Magnoliopsida > Poales > Poaceae > Saccharum > Saccharum spontaneum. The sequence continues at coordinate 11,729,615 of CM039602.1, read as the reverse complement.
TTATAAGCACAGCGTATAGTTATAGAGGGTGTGTCCACTCGGATTACTTCAGAGGAAAGCTCTGACTCCTCTAACCATTCGCTACTCATAACCGAGATAAGCTCTCTCAATTGACGTTCACTTGGTAAACAAATGCTAAATTGGCCGTTTTGGGGGCGGTCTATAGAATGGTAGTTTGAAATGTTTCCAAAATCGGCAAAGAGATCAGATTCTATGTCTAGCATGAAATCAGATGGTAGAATTTCTTCCTTTTGTGGCTCAGAACTTGGGATAGCTAAAGTAGATGAAAAATTTGGCAGAGTGTCTACTTCGGCTTCGTAGGTTTTATCATGGAGGGCATTATCCATCTCAGCTTCTAGGATTCTATTCAAGATCCCCTTAGCTTCATCAGTAGGGATACGAAAGAAAGAACCTCTAGCCATAGTATGCAGCATTTGTTTATTATCTTTCTGAAGACCTCGAAAAAAATGAAATAAAAGAACAGTGTCTTCAAGCAAAAGTTTTGGACCAGATTCTAAAAGATCAGAAAAACGTTTCCAGGATTTCCCCAAAGTTTCATTATCTTTTTGTTTAATAGATAGGACTTCGAGTCTAAGGTCACCAGTACGGTCAAGGGAATAAAAATCTAGACAAAAGTTGGCTCTTAAAACTCCCCATTCACCTTGCTGTTGACTTACCTTCTGACTATACCATCGTCTAGCTTCTCCTCTTAAAGAAAAAGGAAAAAGCTTCCAACGTAAAGTCTTATCAGAGATGCCATCAATGCGAAGACAATCGCATGTCTGCTCAAAATCTCTAATATGAAGGTAAGGGTTTTCGTCTTCCTTTCCCGAAAAAGATAAATTTTGAATCATCGCAATCAACCTTGAACTTAACTTATACTGGGATGTTTGGATAGGCTGTGATGACTCCCATGGTAAAAGGTCAGTTGCTGAAGGTGTTGCGGCATCAAAGATAGATATAGAACCTTGGTTTTCCATTTTTGGTAAAAAGAAAAAGAAAGAATGAAAAAGATAAGAAAATAAAAAGTATGAATACAAGCTAGTAGTAAGACTCAAGGTTATCTCAGCAAGCCGTCTTTCTCCCCGGCAACGGCGCCAGAAATGCTTGTTGATATTTGGTAACGCAATTAGGAAATAGGATCCGCAAGCGTACGGATATCGGTGAGCACTTCACCCGAGATGTTATCCTGGGTATCGTATTTATATTTTTACCTTTAGGAGAAAGAGTGCATCTGACTAACCAAATCTATTACTACTAACCTTTAGGCTACAACCACTATGATTCGATGTGAGTGATGTATAGAGAAGACTACAACCGCACTCTTCTTCTAACCTTGGTAAGGATGATCTACTGTTCTATTGGGGAGGTTTACGGAATCTAGACACCACAAAGGATGTTCAACCCGCACCTATAAACCCTATCGATCCTGCTAACGGGATATGGAATACAAAGGTAACTCGAAATTGTCACGTTCCTCGCTACTACCACGGTCCGGCTAGACGAGGGGATATCTATGAGTATCCTAGCTTAAACACCACGTTTACGCTAGAGATGATTACTCTAAACTCTACGCGAAGAGATCAAAGTAAACTCATAAACCAAAGAACAATAAAACAAAGAACTTACTAGAATTTAGAAGTCGAAATACTGAAGAATTCTGAGAACAAGCCTCGGGTTAGAAGAACTTGCTCCCGCAGGTACAACCTTGGAGTAGACACCGACAGGCCGGCTTCCTCCGATCTACACCTCCACTCTATCTCTCTCAATCTAGTAGAACTAATTCTACTTTCACATTGGATGCTAAGCCCTAAGAGGTGGGAACCCTAGAGGGAACCTCTCTCTCTAAACCCTAACTAGAGATATGCAACTGAATAATGAATTGGGGTCTTCTCCACCAGGGGTCAGGGGCCTTGCTTATATTGCCCTTTTGGATGAATCTGGACCGTCGGATCAAACCGACCTTCATCCTACGGTTTTCCTTGATCCTCAGGCGGTGGAGCATAATCCGCGAGACTCGACCTGATTGGTCCCGGGGGCAGGGCGGGCGCCCTGTGTCCTGGCCCGTTACGGCTCCCGTTCGTTCCTGTGGCTTCTGGAATCTTCTAGATGTAAGATAATTACGTGTTTGGTTAATATCCCGTCATTAATCCGACATGTGGGCCTTTCTTCCGTATTTCCTGATAACCCCCTGCAGAAATAGATAAACAGCAAAACTCGTGGAATTCTGTTAGATCAAACCCTAATTCTAGGTGTTGCTTGCATATAGGTCCTTTTCTTTATTTATTTGATGGTTATAATTGATACTTAAGAACCGTCAACAGGGAATATCTTTGTAGTTCATCCTAAATCCATGCTAATGACTTGCTAGAATATCTGTTGAGGTGCTTATCATTATTATATGTGGCTAGCTGATCAGATTAATTATCTTTGTCACCATTATCACTTTACCTTTACTTAATGTGACATTTATACCTGTATAAAGAGATTGATAAATACTCTCGGTTATACATGCAATGATGTGTACTCAATTCCATATTCTCATTCCATTATCAACCATGATACTTAGAAATCCCTTCCCAGTGGTAAAAATATAAATAACGATACCTGGAATACTTCCCGGTTAAAATGCTACATCGGTATTAATCTGTGCGCTTGCAGATCCCTTTTATTATTTATCTTGATGAGCAAATGCATATTTCAATACCGCGTCTCTCATGTCATGCTGGGGATGACAACTTGGCTTAAGTGGCATGAGGGATAGGTTTGGCATTTTTGGCACCGTTATCAGAATTAGAAAACTAAGTCTACTTTTGGTAGTGACGTTAAGAATGCCCAACAAGCATTTTTGGCGCCGTTGCCGGGGAAGGTTGATTACTAAGTAGGAATGAATAAGGAACTTTGAGTCATCATTTGCATCACTAATCTGATCGAGCTTATCAATTCTCTTATACAGTTTTACCCCTGTATTTTCCATTTTGATTATTTATTGCAGGGTGATGCATGAATAGAAGACATCTTCCAGACAACTTTGTTGACGATCCCGAAGCCTTATTCAGAAGAACAAGAGCCAAGCTCAAGAAGACATCGTCAACACTTCAGCACAAAGCTTCATCCAAATCCGAAGACCGCCGAAGTTTCATCCTGAATTTGTCGACTGAATTCGAAGCCATGGCGAACAAGACGATCCACGAATTCTCAGCTCCCACTACGGACAACATCCACACTGGACCTGCCGCGGCCATCGACAAGAACTTCGAGCTCAAGCCAGGGCTCATCAACATGGTGCAAGCTAACCAGTTCTGTGGGAAGCCACATGAAGATGCTAGTGCTCATCTTCAACACTTCCTGGAGATCTGCAGCACTTTCACCATGGCTGATGTCCCCAGAGACGCCATATTACTTCGCCTTTTCCCATTCTCACTGTTGGGGAGAGCGAAGCAGTGGTTCTACGCTACAAAGGAGAAGAACACTATGTGGGCACTCTGCTCTATGAACTTTCTGGCTAAGTTCTTTCCAATGGGCAAGACCAATGCTCTCCGTGGGAAGATTACAAGTTTTCAGCAACAACATGATGAATCCGTTCCAGAAGCATGGGAGCGTTTCTAAGACTACATCCTAGAATGTCCCCATCATGGAATGGAAAGCTGGCTACTGATGCAGACATTTTATCATGGGCTCATTAACAGTGCCCGTGAAACCATGGATGCTGCAGCTGGAGGAGCATTCCTATCACTCACCATACCTCAAGCCACAGCTCTTGTGGAGAAAATGGCATCCAACCAAGGTTGGAATGAAGAAAGAACTCAGACACACAAGAGAGGTGGAGGTATGCACCAGCTCAAGGAGGTAGACATGCTGTCTGCCAAGCTAGACCTACTCATGAAGAAGCTCGATGATCGAGCTGGAGAAAAGAAAGAAGTCATGCACGTCTACGACTCCCACATGACTTGTGAGGAGTGTGGAGGTACTGGACACTCGGGCAATCACTGTCCTGAGTTGCTGGAGGACGTGAACTACATCAACAATAACAACAACTACTACAACCGTCCTCAGCAGAATCAAGGTTGGAATCAACAGAGGCCTAACTACTCAGGTAATTACCAAGGTAACAATTCTTTCAATAATAATAATAATTATCCACCTTTGAGAGAGTTAGTGTCCAACCAAGGAAAGCTAATGGATAACCTGTCTAAGAAATTAGCATCTAATGATAAAATACTAGAAAATATAAATAATAGAATGGATAATTTCTCTACTGCCATCAAGAACCAGATTAGCTTTAATAAAATGATTGAATCTCAGTTGAATCAAATAGCTGCTGCTGTTCCTGCTACTAACCCCGGTATACCATCACAACCGGAAGGACTAGAATCTGCAAATCTTGTAGACATGTTTGATGCAGGAGATTACTGGAGTAACCCTATCGTGGAAGTAAGTACTGACCGTCTGCCAGTCAAGAGAGGCGATCCAGGACGCCCCGTCATCCCGATCTCCATCGGCATGCGAGACTTCCCAGAAGCACTCTGTGACTTTGGCTCCAGCGTCAACATCATGCCCAGGGTACTCTATGAAAAACTCTTTTCACAACCATTATTAGAAACAACCATGTGTTTGCAGCTTGCAGATAGGACACTGAGTTTCCCGAGAGGAATATTGAAGAACATCTGTGTCCGAGTTGGTTCCTCGTACGCTCCAGCAGACTTCGTAGTGATAGAGACCGGTTCTGATGAGAGGGCTCCCGTTATCCTAGGGAGACCATTCCTGAACACCACGGGAGCTGTCATCTATGCTAGTGCTGCCAAGATCAGTTTCTACATCAAGGGGAGGAAGGAAATGTTTTCCTTCAAGAACAAGACCGCACAAATCCCAGAGCAACCCCAATATGAACCAAGGAAGAGGACCAACAGGAGGAACAAGAGCAAGAAGCAAGTATGGACCGAGACAGCTAAGATGGTCACTGCCGTGCACAAAGGTCAAGATCGCCAACTCAAGTCACCGTTCTTGCCTAAGAAGGACGACCCAGGTATGCCAAGCATTTATTGCTCCATTAATGGGTCCCACTTCTACAAGACACTTTGCGACACTGGGTCGGGCGTCAACATAATGGCCAAGGTCACCTATGAACTTCTGTTCGGAACCATGCCCTTAAACCCAACATATATTCAGCTCCAGATGGCAGATCAGACATTCCGACAGGTCGAAGGTACAGTAACTGACGTCCCTGTCAAGATAGACGATCACTTTGTCCATACAGACTTTCAGGTTATTGACATGGGAGAAGATGAATACGATCCACCCATCATCCTTGGAAGACCATTCCTTAGTACTGTCAAAGCAATCATTTACATTGGAACTGGAGAAGTCCACATGTACTTCCCCTCTGAGAAGGTACGTCTTTACTTTACTGACCCTAACTATGTATTTGAAGAATCCAAGCAGGTCAGGACAAGAAGAAGGCGACGTAACCACAATCAGAAGCAACAGGTCATCAAGGACGGATGGGCAGATTATGAAGGAGAAGTGGTAAGATCTGAAGACATACCACTCAACCAACACTGTCCTGAGGAGACCAAAGCACCGAGACAGGTATGGAAAGAAAAGACAGTTGTACATGAAGAGGAGGCGCTGCCAGAACCACCGACTACGCCATCCACCAAGTCCCAGGACGACTGAACGAATAAGAGTCCCGTTCGGAGGACTTAAAAACACCGAACGCCTTGCCAAGAGGTAACTTGGTAGTTATCCTTTCCTTTTTAATTATTTACTTTATCTTAAATAGTTTGCTTAGTTAATCATATTCATACTATCTTAAAAAGAAAATAAAAATGTTAAAAACCCTAAAGCCCCATGTGAGTATGCGAGTGGCATAAAACCCATAAATACATTCACTGTGGTGGCATAAAAAATATATATATATAATAAATACATAAATATTTTCTTCTGCTTTATAAAAGAAAAAAAAACAACATAAAAAAAATCAAGGAGGCTCAGCATGATAAAGGCTAGATATTTATGCTAACACTTAATCAGTTCCACAAAGCTTTGTTGTCTATTTGAGCTTCACAGAATTCAAGGAGACTAGCAGACGGAGGACATTCTAATCGCTGTCAGGGTGCTGCCGACTTTCAAATACATCTCCGCCATCTGCTAGCTACATCAGAAGAGATTATGTCAAGATCCAGCTTGGGGGAGAGCACCTCCATTATCTTGCTAAGTATTTCTATCTTTATCTTTATATTTATATATACTTCTACCCTATAAAAATAAAAAATACATAACTATGAAAAAAAACCAAATAAAGATTTTGTGCTTATATATATATACATATATCTTTTGCTTAGTGTGTTTTAATAAATAAATAAAGTGGCTATGCTAAACTGAATCTAGATAATAATAAAACTCTAGCATGGATATGATGAATAGTTGCTTTGCCTAATTTTCAAATTTGAAATCCTCTCTCTAAGTTTAGACATAACTGTTATCATTTAAAGCTTGCTCTAAACCTGAACTTGTGGGAAGAAAACTTGATCTAAAGTCTAAGTTGTTAACGGATATGATATGGGAAGGTTGAGCTGCTGTTTATCTATTCCTAGAGATGCTAGAATTCTGGAGAATTTTATCTTTGAAAATCTTAAAATGCTACATGATGAGTTCCTGTATGATGAGAGTTTAAGTTCCTACCACAGCCATACATACATGCTTGCTAGACTTTAAGCCATACCTTTACTTTTTACTGCTTATGAGCATTGAGTGTAGTCAAGCTGTGTAGACCCTTAGGAGCTTGTCATGCGGTTAAAATCAAGATTCACTTGCACGATCAATCATACATGCTGCTTCTACTCCGGAAGTACGCATCCACATATATCCACTCATTCTCATCTCCAGATCCACATAAAATTATTCTACTCCTAATCCGGGAGAGAATAGCCAAAAATATTTTCCCATTCTTGTTATCCCTTGTGAAATAAATGCTCAAGCTATTTTGGTTACTACCACTTGCTATATTGTTCTAAGGAGATGAGTGCTCTATACGAGGAAATAAAAAGGGGCAAGTGCCCGGAACCTCAAAAAGAAAAAGATACGAGGAAATAAAAAGGAGCAAGTGCTCGGAACCTCGATGAAAAAAAAAATGTGAGAAGAGAGGTAAAAATGGACAAGTGTCCAACAGTAGAATTAGGGGTACAAGATGCCCACCTAAAAAAAAAGAAAGAAAAGAAAATATAGAGCACCTCATTCTCCTCAAGAGCTTTAAAAGCAAGAAAGGTACGTATCCCCTCAAAAAGAGCAAAAGTAGAATTAGACTTTCATCATTGTTATCATCACTACCACCATACACCATTTATTCGCCACACATGCACATCTTGATTTGACTTATTGGCTTGTTTCTCTGGATCCATGGTTTGACTATGCAATAAATGTCTTGTAAGTATGTATACTTTATCTCCCACCTATGAGCTCCAGATATCAAAAGCCTTATTAGAATAGGATGAGAGAGAAGGCAATGTCACTCTGCCTTATACCACAAATACTACATACTTTGCTTTGAGAGAAGGCAGACATCATTACTGCCTTGGTGAGGATCCAGAAATACCACAAAAGAGAGACCTGAGAGAGTCATACAAGGAATCTCTGAGTTTTATTTGAAAATCTGCAAAAAAAAACTCCAAGAGCTACAGCTAATCAAGAATAAGAGACATGGCGCTTGACTAGACTGTTCTATCTTTTAACCGCTCAAGACAAAGGTGACGGTTGCAAGCCCCATGGTGAAAGGTATAATGAGTAAGTTTTAAGTCTTGATAGTTTACTTTAACTCAGAGATGAGACTCTATTTGAAAGCATGTGTACCGTCAAAATTCAAAGGTATAACGAGCAAGAGGTAAGCTTGGGGGAGTTTGTTGACGGTCCTTAAGTATCAATTATAACTATCAAATAAATAGAGAAAAGGATCCAAATGAAACCAACACCTAGACTTAGGGTTTTATCTGACAGAATTCCACGAGTTTTGCTGTTTATCTATTTCTGCAGGGGGTTATCAGGAAATACGGAAGAAAGGCCCACATGTCGGATTAATGACGGGATATTAACCGAACACGTAATTATCTTACATCTAGAAGAGTCCAGAAGCCACGAGAACGAACGGGAGGCGTAACAGAGCCGGACACAGGGTGCCCGCCCTGGTCCTTAGGGCGCCCGCCCTGGCCCCGGAGCCAATCAGGCTCCGCCTCGAGGATTATGCTCCACCGACCTAGAGGATCAAGGAAAACCGTCCGTTCAATGTCGGTTTGATCCGACGGCCCAGATTCATCCGAAAGGGCTATATAAGCAAGGCCCCTGCCCCTGGAGGAGAGGCCCTCGTCTCATACTTCAAACCCTAATTCAGGAGGAGAGCCTCTGATCAAGCCCTAGAGCCACCACATCAACTAGATCTCTAGTTAGCATAGCTACATAGGATTAGAACTAGAAGGAGTCAATCTTCGATTGGTTCTCGGATCTGTCAAGAGGATTCTTGGTAATTCCTCTCTTGTTCTTCAATTGTTCATCTTTGTTCTTCAATATTATGAATATGACTTTGTTCTATTTCAATATATTGGTTATGACTTTGCTCTACTTGATTATATTTGCAATTATATTGTTCTTAGTTTATCATAGTTATATGCTTGGCTTAGTTAGATTGGAATTATATACATGCTTAGGATCGTATAGCGTTTATCCATGTGTACAGTGGGTGAATGATAATTATTGTGTAGACGTGGTGTCTATACCGTATTTATCTGCGATTGCACCCTATATGCCGGATTGTGGGGTAGTTCGCGATAGTGACAGCTTCGTTGATTCTTATATAGTCCCCCTCTCGTGTATAGGGCAGGCAGAGCAACACTATTACAGGGGAGTGATTGCTATGTTCTTCATCTTCCTTGCTAATATTCACTATGCATGGATATAGTCTTTTCTCACCATGATTGCCAAGTATAATTGCACTAACTATGATATGCTAGACTTTATAGTTAATAATAACTTAGGGAATATCTTTGTAGTTCATCCTAATTCCATGCTAATGACTTGCTAGAATATCTGTTGAGGTGCTTATCATTATTATATGTGGCTAGCTGATCAGATTAATTATCTTTGTCACCATTATCACTTTACCTTTACTTAATGTGACATTTATACCTGTATAAAGAGATTGATAAATACTCTCGGTTATACATGCAATGATGTGTACTCAGTTCCATATTCTCATTCCATTATCAACCATGATACTTAGAAATCCCTTCCCAGTGGTAAAAATATAAATAACGATACCTGGAATACTTCCCGGTTAAAATGCTACATCGGTATTAATCTGTGCGCTTGCAGATCCCTTTTATTATTTATCTTGATGAGCAAATGCATATTTCAATACCGTGTCTCTCATGTCATGCTGGGGATGACAACTTGGCTTAAGTGGCATGAGGGATAGGTTTAGCATTTTTGGCGCCGTTATCAGAATTAGAAAACTAAGTCTACTTTTGGTAGTGACGTTAAGAATGCCTAACACAGCGGAAGCGACTCGATGTAGTCGAACGCGTCGTAGCAGTGCCGTGCAATTGCGCGGTCGTCCGTCACGTCCACCCTCCGCTTGCAGATCATCCCTCTCGTGCGGTTCGTCCTTGTGCTCCAGATGCAGCACCTCCAAGGTATCTCACACGTACGGGGAGGAAGCATTGCGCCTCCGGACTGCTAGGTCTGCGAGGAGCAGTAGGCGTGAGCGTGGGGGGTTGACGGCGGCTGTTCAATTGGCATGATCTCCCTGGCCGCACCCCCTCCCTCTCTTATATAGGCGCCTCTAACCAGCCCCAAGTTGGAGGCCCAATTAGAAAACCCTAAGCCTAGTCAAATTCGGGTCCAACCTGAATTTGGGCTTCTAGCCCCTTAAGCGTGCGACCCTATGGGTTCATGCACACATAGACGTGGACCGAGTACTCCTACTCGGCCATTAGTTGATAGCGGTCTCTAGCAAGACGTGTCAACTCCTATGTGTACGCAAAGATCATATCAGACGAACCACCACAAACCATATACATGTTATTCCTTTTGCCACACGATATTTGGTCCAACTCATAGGTTAACACTTAACCTAAGCACGGCCATGCATTTGTTGATCCAATCATTAGAGTGTTCCATCAATATCTCTCTCACATAGAGAGGGGCAAATTCCATCTTGATTTTCTGTGTCTCACATCATGTTTCTTGACAAACCCAAAGACCACCTTTATAACTACCCAGTTACGGAGTAGCGTTTGATAGTCTCTAAGTAGGTCATTTCACATCTTGAGTACATACAACAATCTCAGGTCTAAGGACATAACGTACATGATGTGAATCGAGACAATAACAACATCTCACGTTGGGTCAGTCCCACATGTGCCCACATTATTAGTTTGACATCTTTATGTCTATGACTTGTGAAACATAGTCATCCACTCATAATGTGCTGATCTAATATTCATGTGCGTCCTAACATAAACTCCGATCAGGGACCATTCTAGAATAACCATACAAGTAAAAGAGTTTCACAAACAATTCACATAATTGCTAATCGATACAAGTTGTCTTTAATGGATATTCAATGGACTCATAATGTCATGGATACAAGGCAATACACTCATCTCTATGATAACCTCTAGGGCATACTCCCAACATCAACTAGGGTTGAGAGAGAGCAACAATCACTTGCACTATTTTGGTGTTGTGCTTATAGAATTTGTGGTCGGCTTCGCCAAATCCTAATCTCGTCGTGGTTGCTTCAATATCGTCGTCTAGGTTTTTCTACGCGATTCGACTACGTCGTTTTTAATACGGTGCAAGCTTGTGTCATACTCGTGATATCCTTTCATAGATCCGAGGGCTCTACACAAAACTAGCGGTATCAGATTCTAACACAAATTATAAGATGTTTTGAATTTTCTAGATATATTGTTTTTACTATGTAGGCTTATTGTATTTGTAGGTGAATAGCAAAAACTATATATCTAGAAAGGCCAAGACGTTTTATAATTGGAATGAATAGGAGTAGTGCTTTTTATATAACTCCACATTATGAATTAATTCCTAATGTAATGATCTTGCTAGCTTACATACAATGCATATAAGATAAAATGATTTTGCAGAATATGTATTCAAGTGAGCCATGTAGAGTTGGCTCAATAAGGTAGTATCCATTATTAGTGACCTTTTTCATTCGTCTGAAACTAAACCAGTAGCTCAACTGAAATTTAAAGGCGGTCTGATTTCAAAGGTAGGAAACTTGTCACGCCAAAACTCTAACCGGCCGGGGCGGCAAATCGATCGGCATGCATGAGGTGGCCGGTGTATTAGTAGGCAGGCAGGCAGGTAGGTAGCAGCCCCTGAAATCCCTGGCCTCCGATCCTCAACCTCACGTATACTTTTCGTCGTCGTCCATGGACGGCCGACTTGTAAAGCCCATACAGCAACTAAACCTAAAGGTCTTAAACGCGAGACAACAAATGCATGGTCAGTGTCGCTCTCACGCGTATATGTGTGTACAAAAACTTGTCCACAAATTGCCGGGCAGCTTCATGCAGGTCCAGTGAAAGTGACGCCGCGCACTGGGTTCATGCATCTGCTGCGGGGCCTCCAGGCATGTATATATGCGTATTGGAACTGAGAAGATGTACTAGACCTGATATCAGGGCAGACGCCGGCTAGGTCAGTCAGAGCTCAAACGCCGTGCACGTTTGGAAGCCCAGTAGGTGAGCCGCTGAGTTGTGTGTTTACTGTGTAGGCTCGACGTGCGGTTCAACCTTCGGCTTCATCGTAGCCACTGAGATTATATAGACACATCTCAACTCTAGCTTAGGTAGCTACCAGCCTAGCACTATTTATATTACAGGCCTGTCTTGTATTCTCTGCAGATCGACCAAGGAAGCTACATCCCGGCTCTCCTGTGTAGTAGGTTTGGGACCTTAATTAATAAAGGGGTACGGTTTCATTTTCTTTTTCTTAACAGAAGGATCGCTGCAGATTGTGGAATCTGTGTATATATATACCTTCTTTCGAATCACTAGCTTGGAATATATACTGTTGCATATTGTTCAGACAAAAGTTAGTGAACTCTTAAATTTTGAATGAGATATCATTTTGCTATATTCAGCCATCTCATAATATTTTTTTATTTATTTTTTGAAAATCTCTCTCTCACACACACGTAAATTTTAAGTAAAATACACCGTAGGCTCATTAACTTTTATGTCATCAATCCATCAACTTTCAAATTGATTTTTTAGTCCCCTAAACTATTTAAGTGGTCTCCAGAGGTTCATACCTTTTTGCTTGACCCTTAGATCCGATATAGGATGTACACTCAATAGCCAACGTGGTGGAGCGATGTATAAAATGCAACTAGCCTCTCGTTCTCACCCTATCTCCCTATCTCCTCGGTCTCCCATGCCACCGCCACTGTCATCCATGCTCACGCTTGTTGGCACCAACCCTCGCACCTCCTGCACTCTTTGGAACCGCATATACCTCCCTTGCTGATGATGCCCTCTGTGCCTCCCTCGCCCTCTGTACTGGTGGTCGCTGCCCTTCACACTTGGCCTGTGGTCTGGCCTCTCGGCTTGTGGGGAAGGCTCGGTCGATGCCTAGCCTAGGACGAGCGTAGGGAGTGGTCGTGAGTGTTAGTGCAGGCAGTGGCTAAGTAGGCAATGGTAGCGGTGCTGCTAGGCGAAGACGAGGAGGGCGGCTGGTGGCACTATAGCGCGGTGGGCATGGGGAGGCCGAGTGGGTCATGGGTCGTGATGGGCCAGGCACAACAGCATGGCAAGGTCATAGTCATGTGATGCTAGCCATGTGCAATCCATGACGAGCCATGATCTTGGGCGGATGCAGCATGGGGGGCCAAGTCCTGAGGACGAGCATGAGGTGGCTAGATACTGGTTGCAAGGCCCAAGGAGGAGGAGGAACCAGAAGGTGAGGGATAGAGATAGTGGTCTAGCTAGAGTTGGCCCTGGGTAGCAGCTAGAGCACGACGAGTGGGGCCGGTGTCCCAAGGGCCTAGTGGACTGCGAGGTGAGGAGGACATTAGTGATGGCAATAAGCAAATCGGTGCCACAAAGGACTAGGACAAACTCCACCGCCTGCTTTCCAAAGTGCTTACTGTCAACAAGGTTGTGCGCCACGAGGTCCTTAGTGATCTGCAACCACTGGTCCGCCTGCATGCAGTCGTCGGTGGGGCCTCTGTCACCCCCACTCACACTTATGTCGTCCATGGTAATTTTGGGGAGGAATGGTGGGTGCGGAGGCTACTGGTTTGTTTTTTGGTGGAATCATTCAAACAACATCGACCGGTTGTGGCCTTGCCTCGCTATTGTGCAGGCCCCACTACCGAACATGAGGGAGAGTGATATGGCAGCACTAGAGGAGGATGTGAATGATGCAGTGCGACATAGGAGTTGCACAAGTGCAGGGATGGGAGGCACGACGGTGTATGTGAGACAGGGATGACGGGTGGTTTGAGAAAGAAGAAGAAGAAGAAGAAGATGGGGGAGGGAAACAAGGGGCATGACTTATTGCATTCTTTACATGATTTCTCTACCATAGTGCCACGCTGGCTACTATCTACATAATTTGAGAGTTGATGGATCTACATGCCTCCATCAAAAGTAATAGACCTATGGTGCATTTTACTCTAAACTTTCAATAACACATGAGTTGTTAGATCTTGGTCTAATATAATGGTTAGGAAAAATAGCTAAAAAAAATAATAAATCTCTTATCACAACATTTCATGATAGTCTTGATAATTTTTACATGTCTAGACATTTCCCCTCTGCATGTCAGTGTTAACTAGTTGTGCTATCTAGCTTCCTTCCTGAAATCATAATTTGCAGCAATTCGGTCACATACTCAAAACAAGGCATTGTGAAGTGTTTTAAAGGCCTCCAACACATGGATTCTGATGTCTCCGGATTTGAGATTTGTGCTTTAGATACAGTGAATGCATGAGACAAGAAAAGTTCAAGTGTTTTTAGCCACATAATAACATCGTGTTTGAATTGTTTGTGCCTTGAACTAATGCCACTTTACACTATAGTTATGGTCAATTTTTTGTATATATTTTAGCTATGACTATGTAAAAGAAAATAGGGTGTTATTAGAAACTCGAATAACATATATTTTCTTTATTAGTACAAAGTTTGATCAAATCTACCTCATCGATGTCAAATTGGTTTGGTAATATAAATCGTAGTCTTGAGAAATACTACGTTGGGACATGTCATATTCATATGGGCCAAGTCCCCTAGAAGAGGCCCAACTAACGCCATTAAAGTGGCATGTAAAACCCACCCCCACCGAGGGGTCGCTTGTAAATTTTTGCTTGCCTATATAATGCCAAGAACATGAGGCCAAGGGGGACTCTCTCCTCTCCCACTCATTTTTTGCAAACCCTAGCCGTTGCCTCACTCTCCCCTCTCACATGTTGGAGCCTCATCGCAAGGCCTTCTCTGTGGAGCCTCTACACTAAACCATCATTGCGGAGCCTTCTCCGCGGGAGCCTCCGTCATGGAGCCTTCTTCGCAGAGCCTCCATCATGGAGCCTTCACCACAAAGCCCTTATACAAAACAATCATCAGGCCTCCATCTGAGGCCTTCGTTCTAGGCCTTCGTCTGAGTCATTCATTCTAGACCTTCGTCCGAGACCTTCGCTAGAGCCTTCGTCGAGAGACCTTCTTTGGCTGGGCCTTCGTCGTGGACCTTCTCCAGCCAGGCCTTCGTCGGGAGACCTTCTCCCGCCGGGCCTTCGTCACGGACCCTCTCCGGCCAGCCTTCTCCGAGAGACCTTCTCCCGCTGGCCTTCTTTGGAAGACCTTCTCCAGCTAGCCTTCACCAAGAAGCTGATGAGGTACAGGCCCGATCTTCCGAGAGGTAACCGGTAAGTTCGATTTGTGGAGATCTCGACATTGGCAATCCGGCTTCAAATCAGACACGATTCGAACCCTGCAACCGTTACACCACTGCTCCGTTGGTTATCAACCAAGCACAACTTGATTGACCTCGCCAAGAAGGCTTTTCCTGCAAGCGAATCAAAGAACACAAGCAAGAAGGTAAAGACACGCAATCTGAAATTGCAAATATGAATGATGCGAATATCAATAGAGGGTTCAAGAACTCGGTTCCAAAGGACTAATCGACACAGTGGAGGAGATCAAGAACAGGGGCCCTGGATCACTATAAAGGATTTGTCACCATAGTTACAATGAACGATTCAGTTTCTCGATGGAAAACTAAACTCTAAACAAAACCTAATTGTCTAGCAGCAGCGGCGGCTGTTTTTATAGTCTAAGACTCGACCTAGGGTTGAGGACGGCCAGGGGTTGGGCGTCCACAACTTGGGCTTAAGGCCCGACACGATACATGGCCAAGTTGGCCCAAATAGGTGACGCAGCACCTTGTCGTGGTCACACAGAATGATCCACGGACCTTCTGGAGCTGGGACCAGATCCAAAACGATGGCGTCGTCGTCCCCTTTCCAACGCATCAAAGAACGCCCCGTTTCGATGTCGTATGAGAGAGTTATGACCAAAACAGTGATGACGTGTCTCCTGAATCCGACGGTGACGTGGCAGCTGAGTTGGGGATGAATTGCAACTTGGGGAAGACCATAGCGTCGGTGTGTCCAGCGTGGCGATGTCCTTATCATCCTCCCCTTCTTGAATTGGAGTCGTCCTTGACTCCATCTTGGCGATGTCCTCATCATCCCCTCCTCCTAGAATTGGAGTCGTCCTCGACTTCATCCCATCATCAGCGAACTCCTGCAAAAGGTTAGTGACAGCACGCAATGCACCAGACATAATAGGTTGACAAAACATAGTATAACATGGTGCATCAGGATTATTACATAACTCAGTAGTAGCAGAAGTTGTAGCAAGAAAAGTACCTCCTTTTAACCTAATTCCATTATTCGCATTATTTTTAGCAATGTCAGTTGGAGGTTTATTTTTAATCTCTTTAGCATGTTTAATAATATCCGTAGGAGACAAAGACAGCAATGTAATTGTCTTGTCCTTATGTATGATAGTGTATGTATTAGTTCTACCATGGTGTAAAGCATCATTATCAAATTCCCATGGATGACCTAACAAAATGGAGCAAGCTTGCATAGGTACAACATCAAAATCAGCAGTATCATGATAAGAACCTGTGAAAAAGCTAATGCGTGTTGATTTAGTTACCTTAGTCTTACCACTATTATTGAACCCCTGAAGTTTATATGGATGCGAATGTTGTCGTGTGGTCAAGCCAAGCTTCTCAACCAAATCTAAACTCACCAAGTTATTGAAACTTCCGCTATCAATGATAGTGAGAACACGATAACCCTGCACAATGAAATACATGTAGAACAAATTGTTTCGTTGAATCTTCATCTCTTCTTCATGTCCCTCACGTGTACTCAACACACGCTGCACAAGAAGGCTAGGGTAGTCCGCGACAGCAGCCACAGAGTCAATAATGATGGCCTCCTTGTCTTGATCGCCCTCGGTAGAATCTGCATCAATGTTAGCAGCAAGGGCTAAATCATCTTCAACATCACTAGTACTTACATATCCATCCTCGGTAGCAATGAAAGCACGACGACTGGGACAATCCTTCATGACATGTCACATGCCTTTGCATCGGTGGCAAATGATTTTAGCGCTGGACGAGGAGGAGCTAGTAGAAGCACCCAGAGTGGCACCTTTCTTCTGCACATTAGACAATTGACTTACCCTGGAAGACAATGTAGGTGTAGATGGCTGTGATGCAACAGGAATCTTGGGCGTATTCAGCGCTGAACGCTGCTGAAAATTCCTTCCATTGTTAGACCTGAAAGGCTGGTGTTGTTTGCGTCCCTGTACTTCACGTTCTGCCTTAATAGCAAGATGATACAATTGGGAAAAATTGCGCCATTCTTTGTAATCAAGTATGTTTTGTATATCATGGTTTAAAACACCAAAAAGTCTAGCACTAGCATCATTATCATCTTCATTTATACCACAACGGGCTAAACCAATAAGCAATTCTTGATAGTAAGCTTCTACTCCTTTATCACCTTGTTTTAAAGTTTATAGTTTCAAACGTAAATCACGTTGGTAATAAGGAGGAACAAAACGAGATTTCATACGTTGCTTTAAAGCATTCCAAGTTTGAGGCACAGCAGCAGCATTATTAGCATTGCAAAGATCACTCTACCAGAACAAAGAAAAATTAGTAAACTCACTAGTAGTAAGTCTAACTCTATGCTCAGCGGGAACATTATGAGAATCAAATTTTTGTTCAACAGCAAGCTCCCAATCTAAATAAGCCTCTGGATCAACATTACCAGCAAAAGGAGGAAGGCTAAATTTAATTTTAGCAAAAGGATCATTATTACCATGATTATTACCTCCCATACCGCGACGGTTGAAGTTGAGGCGGCGACGGGCATAACCGTCAGCATCCGCATCGTCATCACCAAAATCACCGGCATCGTCATCATCAGCACGATGAGGTGGAGGGCGTTGCTCTAGTTGTTCAATGCGGGTGACCAGATTATTCACATTGCGCGTCAGCTCGGTCATAAGATTGCGTTGTTCAGTCATGAACGTTGTAAGCTCGCCCTTGGACACGTAATCATTGAAATCCGTCGGAGATCCTGCCATGATTAGAAGATAGAAAAAGACAACACCAAAGTATTATCCCTATCAACTAAAAGGAACCAAGTGGTGGTGGTGAAAGTGGAATGCAAAATCACACGCGGCTTACCACCGTCTTGCTTATATTCTTACCAACGCCAAACAAGAGCAAAACCAACGTGACGAAGCAATCTGTTGTTAAGCGTGGGTAACAGTTGCAAGATGAACCTGTGCTAACAGAAGAATATGTGGAGCTATGAGTAGGCACACAATATGACAGCAAGGATTAGCAATTAACGAAAGCAGATTAGCGATTGTTCAATCCATATCCAAAGTACAAATCACAGCTGCTGGCTAAGACGTGTCGAGACGTAGCGCAATAAAGTGAAACAAAGGACGATGGAAAGAACGCACAGACAAGCAAATAACTCAGATTTTTCCTTTTTTCTGAATTTTTTTCTGATTTTTCCAAAAGGCACTAGTAGGAATCAAACTTTTTAATTTTTTCACTATTTTTTTTATATTTTTCTCTGAACAAGGATCACAAAAGATGCAACCACAAAAATTGGCACCTACAACTGAGGTGGGATGTGGTCTACCGAAATACAACACGTTCTCTGAAAAGCGTGCAAAAACTTTGACAATTTTTTTCTTTATTTTCCTAAATTTTTTTGGCAATTTTGAGGAAACCAAACAGGGCGAAGCCGAGTTTGGGTCGGCTCCAAATGGTGTCAAGAAACTGCTGTAAAAATTTTAGATTTTTCTGATAAACGAGCGAAAAGTTATGCCTGTTTGACCGAAGGTATCTCAGGTTATATTTTCCAGAAGGCACAATACGGTAGCGGCAGTTAGGGCAAAGCGTCCCTAAACTCCAACACCGATCACAATATCGTCCCTGTGACTCCAACAGCGACAGTAGGTATTCGCCTGATGATGTAAGGAGGGCTGCGATGCAGGCAAAATAAGAGCGGCTTGCAACCTATCTAGGGTTTGCGCGGCAGCGAGAAGTTACACAAGGCGGCTAGTGGGGGCAAGTCGAGTAATGTGGTGGCTTCGACTTGTTGTTTGTGAACGGTGGATGGGATAGCGGCGGAAAACAAAAATCACAGCAACGGACGATTGAACTACGATCACGAACACAATCCTAATCCAGCAACAAGACTCGACCACGAACACAAACTCAACAATGCGAATCTGAAACGAAATTGCAAAGGCACAAAAGGTGATAGGACAGCGGAAATTGAAATATTTTTGGGCTTTTTTCACTCTAGGTAATGAATAAATATGAATCTAAGGCAAACGAGAATATACCTCGCAGTAAACCTAAAAGCTCTGATACCAATTGATGAGGTACAGGCCCAATCTTCCGAGAGGTAACCGGTAAGTTCGATTTGTACAGATCTCGACATTAGCGATCCGGCTTCAAATCAGACACGATTCAAACCCTGCAACCGTTACACCACTGCTCCATTGGTTATCAACCAAGCACAACTTAATTGACCTCGCCAAGAAGGCTTTTTCTGCAAGCGAATCGAAGAACACAAGCAAGAAGGTAAAGACACGCAATCTGAAATTGCAAATATGAATGATGTGAATATCAATAGATGGTTCAAGAACTCGGTTCCAAAGCACTAATCGACACAGTGGAGGAGATCAAGAACAGAGACCCTAGATCACTATAAAGGATTTGTCACCACAGTTATAATGAACGATTCAGTTTCTCGATGGAAAACTAAACTCTAAACAAAACCCAATTGTCTAGCAGCGGCAGCGGCTGTTTTTATAGTCTAAGACTCGACCTAGGGTTGAGGACGGCCAGGGGTTTGGCGTCCACAACTTGGGCTTAAGGCCCGACACGATACATGGCCAAGTTGGCCCAAATAGGTGACGCAGCACCTTGTCATGGTTACACAGAATGATCCACGGACCTTCTGGAGCTGGGACCAGATCCAAAACGACGGCGTCGTCGTCCCATTTCCAACGCATCCAAGAACGCCCCGTTTCGATGTCGTATGAGAGAGTTATGACCAAAACAGTGACGACGTGTCTGCTGAATCCGAGGGTGACGTGGCAGCTGAGTTGGGGACGAATTGCAACTTGGGGAAGACCATAGCGTCGGTGTGTCCAGCGTGACGATGTCCTCATCAGAAGCCTTTGTTCGGGACGCATTTCCCAAAATACTACAACACTCAGGGTTTTTCCTAATTTT
This sequence comes from Saccharum spontaneum, assembly GCA_022457205.1. Classification (NCBI taxonomy): domain Eukaryota; kingdom Viridiplantae; phylum Streptophyta; class Magnoliopsida; order Poales; family Poaceae; genus Saccharum; species Saccharum spontaneum. The sequence continues at coordinate 11,709,749 of CM039602.1, read as the reverse complement.
TTATGGAAAAAAACATTAATGTGGTGTGTATAGATGCTCCCTTGAGAAATAGTTTGGTTTTAGAAAGCTATAAGGTGTTTGGATGTTTAGATGCAATAAAGCTTGTAGTTTAAAATTTTTAACAATTTATCTAAATCATGGTTTTCCACGTCTTTGCTTCATAGAACTTTGGTCTCGATATATACCACAGTTTTTCACAATCAGAACAACCAAATAGGCCCTACATCTTGACAACGTACAATGTTGTGCGCTGCGTCAATAATAAGCTTACCTAGCTAGCTAGTCCCACTGTCTCTGGCTGGCGCAGCGCATTTCTCACTCAATCCACTGCCAGGTTGCAAATCTTGTGTGCATGCATTAAGCCCCTAACTATTAATGGCAAGACGCAATTGCATTGCAGTGATCAAAGAGAATAAAGACACTCTCTCTCTCTCTCTCTCGCAATAATTGCGTTACGTATGCATCTGTCTCGTACGTAGGTACGTTGACCCCTGCCTGGAGTATTATTCCCGTCGATCGTGCCCATCTCGAATCTTTCGTTCCTTGCATTGCTTGGGCAACTCTGTCACATGCCCATTTGTTTAAAAATTATGGCTCGGTCGATGAGACACCAGCCGCCGTCCATGTCACAATATTTTCTGGCGATTTTGATCTGGGATACGACCTTTCCTGCGTCATGCGGGAGCTGTACATCAGCCAGCACTCAGCAGGCGGCAAAGGTCCAAGCACAACTGTTCGCGAGCACACCTAACATGCTCATGGTCATGGATCACGTATACTCCTACTCCTCCTATATCATTATATGTGTTCTGTGTATATAGATATATATTTACATATAAATATATATAGATGTGTGTGGACCAGCCGATGGGCATTATGTGTGGCGACGGACGTTGGATAATAACAGGGGCCTGCCTCTCGGCACTCGCCATCAGCATGTGGCGCCAATGATTGCTGAAAATATATTACGGGAGCCTTAATTTACAGCACAATCATGCATCCGTTCTCTCCGTAAGCGCCTTTTGGAGCCCACGAGGTCAAAAAATTCAATTTGTACCTTTGTTAGTAGTGGCCTAGCTAGCTATAATCATGGTAATTACAATACAATGATTTTTTTTTGGGGGGGGGGGGGTCAGCGTTTATTATTAGGGCATGTTAGAACAATGCATGGCGTTTAATTGGCCCACGGGTTTGGTAGAAAGAGACAAATCTCTGCTACCTAGTTAGAGAGAAATTAAAGAGCAGAGACAAATAGGTGAGCATGGTTTGTATATATATAGTGGCAGTGATAGATACCAAGGTTTGGGGAATCCTCGTGGCAAGTAATAATAACAAGCATGTAGCATATTTTTTTCCTAATCTACCAGCAGCAAGTTGTTAGTAGTGATTGTCAGACTCTTTTGGTTTTGTCGTATCTAACATAGTAGACAAAATCAAATTAAAAAGGGCAGACAAATTAAATAGGTGTTCATGGAGGTTTTGTATATATAGAGGCAGTGATAGATACCAAGGTTGAGGAAACCTCGTGGTAGTAATAATAAGCATACACGAGAGTGGCATGTATTTTGTCTACTTTACTAGTAGCAACTTTTAATTATGGAACTAGATAAATGCCCGTGTATTGCATGGGAACATGCATTTTTTTACACTTACCCTGACAAATTTATAGAATAGAAATGAATAAAAATCTTATCGGACGTGAACATGTGGATCTGGTTTTCGATGACTTGTGTAAGTCATTTCGATTCACTTTTGTCACTTTTTTTTAGGAATTGGTGGCCACCTTTTTTCTTGAGGAATTGGGCACCTATTTTTTTAATAGACAGAAAGAGAGAATTAGTTAGCACGGTTTCCATTATATTCTGAAACATTCATATACTACTCCATACAACGCGTAGATTTCACGCATGGAGAGAATGTTATTATTTATCTTCATTGATCGGGTTTGTTAAGTGTTTGAATGGGTGTTGAACAACGCTGTCCCTGATTTTCAATATGCTCCATGTAGCAAAGAACCTCTAAAAATACATGAAGAGAGTTATTAGAATTTAAGCAAAACACAACCATCCCTTTCTCATTTTCTCTCTCTCCCCGTCCTTATCCAGCGTGCGTTGAAGAAAAATCAAGCACAAGAAGGCAGGTATGTGGCCGCCAGCCGTGCTAGACATCTCAGTGAGCTGCGGAGCTGTAGGTGCCGGTCTTGCAGGCGACATAGCTTAACCAGTTGAGCTGCATGCGGTGCCGGTGCGGAGACAACGCACAGTGCGGCGAGGCATGCAGCCAGGTTGGCGGTGAGCGCTCCGAGGGTGACGAGACCGGCAACGAGCGCACGGCAATGAGGGCGAGGTCTCGCACGGAAGGCGTCTAGGAGGGCAGAGCAGTTGCTGGGCCACGGAGGCAGTGGCGGATGCAGGATGAGAATCAAGGGGGGCTAAAATAATGAAGATATTGATTTGCATGAAAATTTAACGGTGATTTGAGGTTTTTATTATAGTGTTTTTAGTGGTAAATCAAGTCATTAGGGGGACTGGAGCCCACCCAGCCCCTCCTGTAGATCCGCCACTGCATGCAGGTGCGTGCCTATCAGAGTCGGAGTTCGCGTGCGCAGACAAGGTGCGAGCGCATGCATGGTGGAGCCCAGGCTGCAGCGGCACTGGATGAAAACGGATGGATATCACTGATATTACATTTATTTTCATATTTCTGTCTGAATTCGGATTCGAATATAGATAGTGTCAACCATACCATATAGGATACGATTGGATATCGACATCATAAATATATAATTTGAGTATTCGGATACGGATATGGTATCGGATGTTAAATATCCGGACTCGGATACGGATAGATCCAAACATCTTTAAACGGATTCGGTCTCGAATGTGGTCACAAAATACCCGTACCATTTTCACCCATAAGCAGCACAGCCGCACAGGAAAGCAGGAAGAGCGTGGGACCTCGCGGGCGCTGTATATTTTAAGGCGTATATTTCAAGTAGTACTAGGGCGCCGAGGTTTGATCGGGCGCCGGCCCCACGCGTGCACAACAGTATGAGTCTTGGACTTTTGATGGGGCGCGCGCACGAAAATCTTTGGATGAAACCCGTCCATAAATTTTAAGTAGTACTAGAAAGTAGTGATTGTCAGACTGTGTTGTGGTTTAGTCCTATCTAGCACACACAAAATACAATTATTATCTGTTATTTTAAATTTCCATTTCTGCTTTCTGTCGTTCTTTTTGAAGAAAAAAAAATACATGTCCAAGATGTTGCATGATCCATGACATTTCCAATAAAGGCCACCAGTAAAATATTACGGATTGGAGGATTTGTGGTAGTGATTCAAATAGATTCAAGTCCAGTTGCACGACCTTTTCCATGGGTTTTGAGCAACAAGTAAATTAAAGGTTTGAGCATGACAGATTGATGAGTTCCTTGTATTTCTGCTCTTTGTCGTTTTTTCTTAAAAAAAACAGATGTTAAAGACATCATGCATTCAAATGGATTCACCTTTTCTAAAATAATTCAAATGGCTTCAAGGTCCAGTTGCACGACCTTTTCCAAGGGGTCTGACGAGGTATTAATAGTAAATTAAAGGTTTGAAAATAGGTATAATCTCGCCCGCCAGTCACGACTAATTAAATAATGCGTATATACGAAATGGTCATGTCAATGTTTACCTAGCTAAATCTTTTTGCATCACCAGAGATACAACATGGTGGACCGACGTGGGAACAGCCTGCCATGCATCTCACTGTAAGATTCTTTCCTAGTTATTAGTTCCCGACTGGATAGTGGACGAGAGCATATTCTATATAATAATAATAAAGAAAAGCCTTTTCAACTAGACAGTGTGTAACAAACTATTCCCTCTATCCCAAATTATAAGACGTTTGACTTTTTTGACACCAAGTTTGACCACTCGTCTTATTCAAAATTTTGTGCAAAATATCAATTCTTTTATCGTGGCTTGATATATTAATAAAAGTTCCTCGAGAATGACTTAAATTTGACTATGTTTGAACAATTTTTTTGAATAAGACGAGTGGTCAAACTTGGGATAAAAAAAGTCAAATATCTTATAATTTGGAATGGAGGGAGTACGTACCAACCAGACTACCAGAGATGTGGCTTAGAAAAAACGGCGACGGCCATGTATGGGACAAATTAAATAAATAAATTTCTGAAGAAAACATTTAATTTTAGGCTCTTCATCAAGAGGTTTTATTTTATTGATGGCGATAACTGCTGCCGTGGAAGAGAATCGACCACAAGTCAATGACATCCTTGTCAATTATGCAGGCAGGGTCGTACCGTTGCGCTGGCATGGCTGAAGCAGCAACCACTTTTCTTCCTTGCCACCGTACTACTGTACGTAGCAAAAGGCCTCGGAAATTAATTTAATTGAATTGAACAAGACGCAAGCAAGGGATCTCGAAGACTCTGATCTAACAATAACGACGACGATGTTGTCAAAAAAAAAACGACGACGACGATGTTGTCAAAAAAAAAACGACGACGCCGAGAGTGCATGGCCCAGTTGCGGCCCATGATGATGTGGGAGAACGTCCGCTCGCGCAAAGATTTCTCTAACAGCTTTTATTTATTATTAGGAGGAAATGGAAACATTTGCTCAAAAAAAAGAGGAAATGGAAACTTTTATTTTGGTTACTTGAGGAAGACTTTCATGACCTTTGCCTCTAGTTCTACACGCGCCGACTCTATTTATGGCATATCGTTCTCCTTTTGTAAGATGGACTAAAAGAGCAAGTCATATAGGGTGTGTATAAGAGTGTAACCCTATTTTATTAAAAAACCATATCATTTCTATACAACCATATGCATGGATCAACAGATTGTACTTGTTCCCACCCAAACGTGTACCCCATTTCATTCCAAATGGTGTAGCCAAGACCCAAAACGATCATAAATATCTATCTATGGTCTTAAATCAAACGCAATATGAAACACCCGTCAAATAAATCTCATGACATGGCAATCAAAGAACAGATATTGGAAAGTTTCTTGTTATTATTACGAAAACAAGTCTTCTATCAAAATTGCTTCTTTTATTAAGAGCCAAATAAATATCTTTATTCCTCAATGTTAAAACACACATAAGCCATTAAAGTATTTATTTAGGCACTTCTTCATTGCCATTGAGATTGAATGAAAACAATGATAAATGACGGTTTTCTAGTTTCCATTGAACCTGTCCAATAGATTTTTTTAGGCACTTCTTCCTAGCTAAGTTCTTGTCAAACAACGTCTGGTTGATTAATTTGTATATCCATTTGTTGAGTACACATGCATTTTGTGCCTCTAGACTCAGGATTCCTAAGCCTCCTTGGGCAAACAAAAAATTCCCCATTTTATGAATCTCTTAGACTTAGATTGGATCTCTCTCGGGTTTACCTTCATTAGCAAAGGAGTTGGCCATTGGGCCTCAATAGCGAAGACACATGCCTGCATGGAGGGGTTGATGCAGAGAGGTCGGTGGAGTTGATCCCATAGTCGTACTCGTTGCCAGTGTCCTCCTAGCAGCGGCAAGTCCCTCCTAGGTCAACCTGCTGGTGGTGGCGATGCCCCTGTCGGCGAGGTCGAGGAAGGAGAGACGTGGGGCGCTGGCCTTCCCTTCACTCCGGTACTCGATCAAATCAAGTCTTAGGGTTTGTGTGGCTAACCTCTCTCATTCGCATTGGCTACCGAGAGGGTTAGGAAACCTTTTTATAAGCACTGTGCAACGGGGGGAGGGGGCGCAACCAAGATCGGTTTTACAACTCTGATTAAGTCATGTAAGTTGGGGTTGCCCCCTTAGAACTCGGTCATGTAACCGATGCTGAGATCAACCCAACACCTCCGAATCCAACTACCAAAACTACCTTGCCTTTCTCCATGGATGCTTCGTCACCTTCCCCCCTGAAACTCAACTAGCTCATTGCTTCTATCTTCAATTATTCCAATTAGTTGTGTCACCTTGGTGTAATGAGCCAACAAACTGGGATCAACAATGGCAGCTTAGCTACAAAATTCTAGCAATGAGCCAACAAATAGGGATCAAGAAACAATCCACTCGAGGCACCCATAATTCTAGAAATTATTGTTCATTGCATTAATACAAAGTTAATGCTTGCCCATCAGCTTACCATGTTATTTATCTGTCTCAAAATAAATCTAACTTCTAGACTCTAGAGATGTTCTGAATCAAACTATGCCTATGATACTAGATAAGTATATTATGAAAATATTCTCTCGGGTCCAGTTTATAAGGCTATGTTTAGAAGTAGGCCCGAGCCGAGGGGTGTGCCAGTGGTGCGTGGGAACAGGGCCCATGATTTTTAGGGGCCCCAGTTACCGGACATCACTACTGTAGTTTGTTATAATGCGCAGGCAAACTAGTACTACTGTGACTAGTACCAGCTACGTAAGCCCATGGCGCAGTTAACTGATGTATTCAGGAATACAAAGCAGGACCTTTACCCTAGAGCCGATGACTACTTTCCAAAAAGAATGAAATTCTAGTTGCATTCTTATTAAAGTGTCTAATGTTAATATATAGATAAAATATTAATGTTCATGATATCAAACAAGCATATTATGAAAATATATCTCATGAAAAATCTAATAATATTTATTTGATACTATAAATATCAATGTATTTTAATATATAGTTAGTCAAACTTTAGATATTTTAACTATTTACTGTGCTAGAATTGTATTCTTTTCTGGACTCTAATCTTTTCCTTCAATTTTGAATTCTACTATCCTTCATAACATTATATGAACTACTAATGTTTTTTCGAACAATCATTATATCAAATACAATTATCCATCATATATATAGTATATGATATGTATAGTGTTCCAAGAGATTAATACATGTACAAGATATGTATGTAGAATTGATAATTACTATTATCAAGAGATAAGGCCTCATTTTATATTTTGGTACAGGGCCCCAAATTTTGCCGGCTCAGCCCTGTTTAGAAGACTTTAGCTCACTTATGAAATGGCACGACGGGTAGTGGTAGTAGTAGGTATGGCTGGCACACGATGAAGAAATGGCATGGCGGGCAGTAGGTATGGCAGGCACACGAAGTTAATTAAACTTATTAAAAACATTTTAGCTCACTTATAAAGTGGCATGCGTGTAGTAGTAGCTATGGCTGGCACACAACGGAGAAGGAAGAAAGAGAGATTGGCTAAGTGTCATAGAAGAGACAGAGGAAGGAAGAAAGAGAGATTGGCTAAGTGTCATAGGAGGTCCGACGGAGGATAGTTGAAGAAAAAAAATTAACTACTGACATATTGGGTCCATAAGTTAAGCTGTATATTAGAAGTATTGGAGCAGCCCCGTTATTGTGAGACATATTAAGGGACTGCTGGAGATGCTCTTACAACTAGTCCCAAAACCAAACAAAACCTTAGTCCTAACAAACTCTGATGTCGATTGCTAATTCAACATTTATTTCACGTAGGGGTAAGGTACATATGCCTACAAAGACATTATTCGAGTTCAAAATTTAATGAACCACTCAATTGTTTACTAGTATCCGCATTATACACCCTAAAATGACAGCAGGGGGCCGCTGGTAATACATCTCAGAACTACAGTGAAACAACTTTCTGCCTTCCTGAACCACTGCAAAACCAGAACAAGTTCACTCGTGCTCTTCCTAACCATAATTCGGTCTGTCTAAACATTTGGGCTTACACCTGGCAGAACGCACAGTCGCACACATCCAATATACATTCATCAACCATAGCACCAGGTCCAAAAGGAAGTTTCAAGAAATATCCTTCTATGTATGTACTTGAACAAAAACATGTAGCATGCACATATTGTGTTGGATGTGTTGGTATCATATCATCAACCAAGGACCTTCTTGACTTCCTGAACAAACTTCGCTCTCTGAGAGGGATCCATCTGAATCAGCATCCAAAGACAATGGGTATGTATTAGAATCATGATTTGATAAGATGCCATGTATATATGCAATTAAGTGTCCAGCAGCATGCAATTGAAATAGGAGCTCTTAAAAAGTGAGATGCAACAGATATAACCAGTTGTAGCCCACAGGTTAATTGCAAATAAAATAAAAAATAAGGTGAAACTGTAAGCAAATTTACCTTATCTAATAGTGTAGAAAGACCCTGTGAGAATGCTTGTAGATCAGAACTGGAGTCAGCAAGATCAGAGAGCGACTCAGACACTTTTTGAGCCCTTAGCTCTTGGATATATCCCTTGTAGTTTTCAGGACTGTCCTTCCAGGCAACAAAAGCATCATCGTCATCCCATCCAGTGCTTCCTGTTGTGGCCGGAGAAGCCAGGTACCATTCCTTGATGAGCTCCATTGCTGATTGGTGAGTAAAGTTGTCACCAACTATTTGTCTTATTTCTTTTGCAAGAACATCTTCGGAGATCCTCCTCCGTAGCCTTTTATAGAAGAAAGAGCGTGATTCTTCCCAGTCTACAACTTTCTTAATCACGCCTTTAGCTGCCATTCTTAGGGAAGTGTCATGCAATTCAGCAAACCGTATAGCAATCTGGGTATATAAAGGCAGCAACTGTTTCGTACGTGCTTCTATACTCTTCTGAAGGGATTCTATGTCTCCATTTCCATGCTTTACATCTTGGAGTTTTGCTTTCAGATTTATCAACTCCGGGTCAAGCCTACCCATACAGTCTTGGAGTTCCTCTGACCTGAACTTGATTTCAATTAACCCTTGAGGTTCGAGAACATTACCTTTGGCAGTCCTCTCAGCATAACACTCAATGCGGTCTGGGTTTATTTTGCTATCGACCACAACCCAAGCTCCTCCACGAAGCTCTCCAGCCATAGGAATGTAGACAAACGCAGGCTGATTATATGTCCTAAGGTTCTCGACAATTGTTGACCCAGCCTGAAGAATTCCTTCAAAGAGATCTCTCTGTCCACCAGAGAAGCCTCTCCAGTTAGCCAGGATAAACAGAGGCAATCCTTCACGGTTGAAGTCTAATAATGCCTGAGCTGTCTTGGTTGCAGAATCTGGGAACCACACTTGTCCAGCCCGAGGAACGGATCGCTCATGGGAATCAAGCTGACCTGGATCAGCAGGGACGAGCTGCATCATGGTCTGTGTCTCCACAGCTATGACACCCACAGGAATTCCTCCAAGCTTTGCTCTGCCAGTAACCACTGTTTTTGCCCATCCTTCAAATGTCTCCACAAAGCTGTCTTTGTCAAACATACCACCCAACCATTTCCCTTGGCTGTCATCTACACCACGGATGGCTGCACGTGGATCGCATGTGTTCTCAGGGATGTATGCAACAGGTCTGTCTGGAGGGTCCAAAGGTTTGGTAATAGGAAGAGGTCCACCAATGTTTGCAGGAACATAGCTGAGCCACCTCAATATATTGGAAACACCTTCAAGGTCATCTGGAACAGTCAGGTGGACAACACCATTGGTTGCCATGATCTTAGGACCACCAAGCTGCATGTGGGAGCTGTACACTTCCCGTCCAAGGAGCTTGTTCAGGGCAGAAAACCCTGTTAAAATAATAGGCTGGTCAAGACGCTGTATGCACCGTATACCAAGTCGAGCAAGATAAGCTCCTATTCCTACAGTCCGTCCAGTCACAAATGTAAGTGTAAAGGTCTCCTCATATGCCCTAGAATAAGCACTGGCGATAGCAGCACTTCCATGTATGTTCTCAACACCAAGCCCATCCTCCTTGCCCACAACAGAGTCAATAATCCACCTAATTTCACCGCTATCTAGCTGCAGCTTATGTGCTATAACAGAAGAGCTAATACGAGCATAGTCTTCTTCAGTCAGATAGATGTACTGAAACCCTCGTTCAGGGCTGCCTTCATCAGACCACCCAACACGGAAGCAAGATTTTACTTCATCAGCTATGCCAATCCTAGCACCAGAGTTTGCTGCCAAGTATATAAGGGGAAGTTTCCTTTCGCAAGCCAGGTTGGTGACAGCTTCAAAAAATGCATCTTCCCTTGGGCCGAATGATCCAGCTCTGAAAGTAATATCATTTGCTATAACAATAATCTGCCTGCCATTGGGAAATTCAGGTGTTGACATCTCCAAGATCCAAGCGACCATACCAATGTCATTGAGCCCAGCAGGACGTTCCATGGGAATTATAGGAGTGCCCCAGGACCCATGTTTTTCAGCAAACACCAGCTCAGTTGCCTTCACGTAGGATTTACTATTTTCACTACTTTCAGAAACACTAGAGCCGTTGGACTGCCATGACTTCTGCAGTGCAGTTTCAAATGCCTACATTTTTTTTTCGTCATTATCAGCTTAGGTTCAAAATAACTACAGATGTGTATTCACTGAAGGGTTGGGGGGTCAACTCACCAGCGGAAAATCATAGCAATATGTTGTTCTGTTGTTCCTAGCAGAGCAGCGCTTTAGATCAATCACACTTAAAGGTTGATATGGATTATTCAGTGCAACACCATGCAACGGACCAGGACCAGCTGCCGAAGTGGTTGAATGGTATACTAACTTCTGCGATTCTGTATCTTCCACTTCTCGGTAGATCTAAAAACATTAGAAGTACTATGTGCTTCAGAACATAGTGACATGGATAGCAGTTCGGAATATAAGAACCACACACTGACTTATATTTTCATGTGTGTGATATACAGAATACTAAAACAGTAGGGACAACTTACATCAATGGTGCAGGTGTGACTAGTAACATTTGTAGTTACAACTCTCCAGGTACCACTTGCAGGCCCATCACAATCCAACTTGAGTTTCACCTCCCACTGGCATACAGACAGATGATGCATCCTTGCACCAACAAGATCATGTATCTTCAAAGCCATTGATTTTAAAAGTGAACAAGCAGTAGCTTCATCTTGGCCAACATCAACAATTGTACTCCTGAGTAATATGAAAAGCTTGTTAAGGAGACTGATATAATAGTCAACGCATAAACATTTCCTGAATAGGATTATGTGCACACTTACCCTGAAAATGGAATGAGATCAAGAAGCTTTTGCTCTTTCAGTATGCACAAATACATGTGAGAATGACCTGTCCTAATCGCATGAAGCTCTAATTCTTCTATAGCAGTCATCAATGATCTTAAGATGCTATTCGATGTGAATGACAGAGAATCTTCGGGACCTCCTACTTCAGTGTCACTGACCTGAGCCGATGTAAACTTGTTGCCTGCATTGGGTTGCCTGACAATAGTTCGGAAAAATACCCTATGCAACATTTTGGGGTTTTCAGTATTTCTTAGTGTGTAGATATGCCATTGACGATCACGTGACGGAGTATACTTCATTTCATTGTATCCTTTCACTTTCAACTTATCCTGTATTCATAATAGGCAAAATAAGTATAGTGAAGAAAATAAGCAAAGCATAATAACAGAATGTAGCAAACAAGCATGCAGTTATTTTGATAAACAGACCAATTCAAGCAGTGCAGAGAGGGGAGGCTCCACATGCCGGAGAATTTGCTCTTCTTCATAACAACTCTTTTCATCCAACCAGAGGAATGTGTGGCGCATTGGCATGCGAGCTTCATCTCTTTGAACAATGCAACTTATAACCTTCAAACCAGCAGCTCGGAGATCACTTGCAACACTAGTATCCTTTAGTATCTTGGTAAGCTTTTCCATCCTATGTTGAGCTTGATCATCACTGCTGAAAGAAATGGACTCAATTAAAAAAAGAGTTACACAACTTAAACAAAAACTCCTTTCGACCTAATATTGCACATGAGCAAACCTTATTCCACTCATATTACTTTCATTTTCAGCACTCAATAATGCAATGTGCATCGTGTTGCCCTCAGAGCTGTTGTACTGTGCTGAATCCTTTAATGCAGCCACAATGGCTGTTGATGCAGATTCAAGTGATTTGAGGACGACCATGGCACCCCATCTCTTCCCACCAAGAATAGCCCCATGTCCATTTCTAGTATCAACATGCCCTTCAGAAAATTCCCAAAAAGCAATAGCACCAGATTCCTTGAATTTTATTTGGATGCTATCCTTCACAAGATGAGGCTGAAAAAAAAATATATATTGGCAAGTTAGCCAGCACATTGTGCATTAACAAGTTGGGAGATCACAATTTTTCACACCCAGTTAATTCACTCAATCCTCAGCATCTCATTTCTCAATATTTCTTCATGTGAAATGAAGAGATGAGCATTCCATGTCATTAGGGCATCTAACATATCAGATATGCTTAGTGGGACTATGAAAAACATCAAGATATAATACCTGGTACAATCGTGATATGTATGTCTCAATCACTTTCTGCTGAACAGTTGGATCACTGTAATCAAACAAAGAAATAAGAGCATCTTCAACAGGCAATGGGGCAGAGACTAAATCTTCCATGCTATCCTTAATAGTCATGTCTCCCTTATGCATCCCCAGATCTGAAAGGCTTCTTGCAATGCTTGCACGGAGTTCACTTAGTTTGGTTTGTTCAAGAAGTTCACTTGCTTTAAGGGCCAACTGTGTTTATTAAGATGCATGGAATTCATTAGGTAAAACATCAAAATAAATTATAAGGGGAATGTCTAGGTTATTTCTAATCACTGCACCTTATAATATCTTTTATGATTGAGGGAAGAAAAGCGAACCAACAGATCCCTGTAAGCAACAGGATTTGGATAAACCAGCTTTTCCATAAGTGCTGTTACAAGTTTAGCTTTGTTTCTCACACCCTGTGAATAAAATCACACAATCAATAACAAAGATTGTTTCACTAATCATTTACATAAAAGTCATCAGCCATGAAGAAATTTACCTGGTGAGACAACACAATGTCTACAACCTTCTGCAGGTCTTTACTGTGCTGATGACGCAAGGTTTCAATCACGTCAGACTGCCATGACATAATTAGAGAAAAAAAAACAAGTCAGATTGTTCGAGTAAATTCCAGCTAGTCATGCAAAAAGTTGCTCCTAACTAAGGCCTTGTTTAGATCCAAAAACTTTTAATGAAAAACTACAGTAACGAATCTTGCAGCACATGCATAGAGCATTAAATGCAGACAAAAAAAACTAATTGCACAGTTTGGTTGGAAATCGCGAGATGAACGTTTTGAGTCTAATTAGTCCGTGATTTGAAACTTAAGTGCTACAGTAACAAATGTGCTAATGACGTATTAATTAGCTTAATAAATTCCTCTCGCGGTTTCCAGGCAAGCTATGTAATTAGTTTTTTTTATTAGTATCCGAAAACCCCTTCCGACATCACACGAAACATCCGATATGACATTTTCCCAAAAAAAACTTTTCACCAACTAAACCCACCCTAAGAGAATGGAAAGGAGTGAACATTTTGTGTGCTTTTTCTAATACTGATCTGTTCAGTCTTATCGTGTACAATAACCTGAATGCCATCACTGAAAAGTTCTTCCACTGTAAGATACTCCTCGAAAAGGGACTTGGCAATAAAATGTGCATGACTTTCTCTCCCACCCTCATATGACTTCAGTAGGTTCATAAGAGGCTCAACAAGCCTCTCATTTGTAGCCTTTTCCTTCTCTGAACCATATGCAAGATTTTCCTACAGAGAAAACACTAGTTAAGACAATAGCAAACAGTTTAAGAGATACCACAAAAGAATCATAACCGACCTCAATGATTTCTCTTAGCAACTTGGATGGGAAGTCCACGTTTTTCCCACGGTAAAAATTCAACTTGTATTCCTTGTATTTATCCTCTAACTGCATGCATAAAAGATAAAAACATCAGAGCTAGAATAAAAAAGGATTATGTAAGGACATACCAGAAGAACTACAATCACAGAATCAAAAAAAAAACTTACTGAAAGATTCACCTTCTGGTAAAATGCTAGAGTGAAAAATTCTGAGTATTCAATTTAACAATCAATACAATTTCAAATTTTACAAAACAAACTGCAGCAAACTACAGGGTTTATGAGTAAACCTGCTACCATGATCCAGACCATAACCAAACCAAACTAATCACGTTCACGTCTGCCTTCAAATCCCCAATCCACCCCACCCCACTCGTTCCCCTTCCCCCTCCAAAACCAGTCCACGCCGAACTGTAGTGTTCTTAAATCCAAACAAGGCCAATCCACAGCCTAAAACTGGGATTCGAAACCGACTTCAAACTGTCATCATGGAATGGTTCAGACAGAGATCACATCACGTCAACATAGGACGAGTTGCAGAAACTGCCACCGCCGACGAACTCGTTCTCTAGCTCATCCACCAACTTGGACCCTCCGACGTCGAACCGCTGGATCCTGGCCCCTTGCCTGAGCACCTCCTCGTCCTTGTCATCGAAGCCGACGCAGCTCCGGGCGCTGAATTGATGAACTCCCGCAGGTCACTGAAGGCGGAGAGGATGGCGAGCAGGCAGGAGAGAGCGGAACCTGGGCAGAGAGCGCGCAAGCACCGCGGCGTCCTCGAGCTTGACGGCCCCGGAGGTCTTGAGGCTGGCGAAGCCCAAGCAGTACAGCGCGAGCCTCTCCTCCGTCCAACCATGCGCCGCCATTTACGCCGCTGCCGGCAGCTCCGGCGACCACAAGGTCCTGGGCGTGGCCGGGCCAAGCGCAGACGTCCGTGCGTGTCCTCCCACATGTGCACGCGTGTGACATGCGCTGCTGCGCGGTGCATAGCGAGCAGCCGGCTGAGTGCTGTGCATGCTCTGCTTCGTTCCTAGCTTGTCGACATCAGCATGATGTCATGCTACGCTTTATGGCTGTTTTCCTATAGAAAAACAAATCTAGTAATACAATAGGAATACTAGTGGACACGATGGGGCTGCAGCTGGACCATGGTGTGATGCTGGGTTGGAAACACAGCCTTCAGCCTGTTAGCAAGCCAAAACACTCAGTCCAAAACCAAACCAAACTAAACTACTCTAAGTAATAACTCAGACCGAACCAGCCCACCAGCTCGCTCAGCCTGTTTTCACCCCAATCGAATTGGCCCAACAAGGAAACCAAACCATGGAAACTGGTTCTGGCCCAAACCATTGTCAGGTTTATTTATGAGCATAACACGGTGCAAACTAATGTTATAAAATATCACAGTTTCTCTGATGGCTTTTTCTGCCATCAACATAAGCCAATATGTAAAATTAAGATAATATATCTACTAAAATGAATCATCTTTCCTTTAATCCAGATTGGCTATATCTTGCCAACTGTCTCATACCTCACTCTTGAGATTTCTTGGAAGCCTCGTTGCTAGAACAGACATAAGTTCATCCCACTGTAGGAAAGGAAGCTCAGGGTTGTCCAGGCAGCATACCAAATCTTGAACAACCTGAAAAGAAGAAAAGCTTAACATG
The DNA here is from genome assembly GCA_022457205.1 of Saccharum spontaneum. Taxonomy (NCBI): domain Eukaryota; kingdom Viridiplantae; phylum Streptophyta; class Magnoliopsida; order Poales; family Poaceae; genus Saccharum; species Saccharum spontaneum. The sequence continues at coordinate 11,694,436 of CM039602.1, read as the reverse complement.
AATCAGTTGATAACGGATAACTAAGTGCTAAGGAGTTAATGAGATGACACAAAAGCGCAATAACTTCAAATCAAAGAAGTACATTAGAAATTGTCAAACTAGAAGATAAAGCATACACTATTGTAGAACATTTGGAACCAAAAGTTATCAGAACAGGGGAAAAAAAAGGCACCCAGTCTAACCCATAACTCATATAAACATACACAAAACATATTTTCATTATAAGTAAAGGAAACACAAGAAAAACAAAGAAAATAAACAGAATGTGGTCACAATAAGATGGAATGTTTACTTCATTGATATTGTGCTCATATCCTGCAAGGACCATTCGTGCAGCATTCAAACTTGCAGCATATCTTTTGTGTACTTGACTAGAGGCAGCAACAGGGAGCGCCATTTGTGGAAATACTCCACCAAATGGTTCAGCCCTTTTCACAGCAGAAGGATCATCAAGATCCAGCCTTGCTATAAGATCACCAGCCTAAAACAATGTAATTTGACAAATGTTACATGAAATATTATGTGATGAAAGCACAATGCAAGGAATGGACATGTAAGAATATAACCTGCAACGCCTGGCCCTCAGACATCATACAATGAACGACACCAGAAGCAGGTGACAGGAGAGGCATGCACATCTTCATAACCTCAACTTCGGCATATGGTACATCCGCATCAACATGAGCACCATCAGCAACCAAGAAACGAAGAAGTTTGCACGGTGTCTCAGCTAATAACTTTGATGGATCATGGTCATTCTGCAAGAAAATAAGGATTAGTCACAATTTTCTTATGTGATGTCTCCTGCAGAAGCAAACAACAGAACCCATCTTTTAAAGATAAGGTAGTGGAGTGAAATGCAATAATAAATGATACAGATAAATCTGGCAGAAGTTGCCCAATCAGACACCAAGAATATAAAGGAGGACAGGAGTATTTACCTGCAACAAGCATGTCTTTCCATCAATCTGAAGCCGTGTACCACCAGCTTCTTCTTCTGCATAAATTACATGGCTGTTTCCATCCAACTGGAGCCATTGCAGTTCAACAATCAGAATCGCCATGAAATCGAAACCATTTATCCAACTAATTAATAATAAAGCATAAAAGAAAGAACAAGTTACCTGCATTAAGAGGCCACCATCACATAAAGATTGTACATTCGCTTCAACTGTTGAATCATTCATTCGCAACCTGTAGCTACCATGTCCAGTCCTTACAGTTTCAATCTACAACACAATGCAGACGAAACTCAGAATGATGTCTAAATTATGTTACAACTAAAATAAGTTCCCTTATGGAATGTCAAACTTACTGTATATTTGCTCCCCTCTATATTCAAACTAACTGTAGAATTGACAAGGGATATATGCTGCATATAAATATTATTCGTCAACCATTTTCCACCTTAAAAAAATATTCAGAGTTAATCCCACAAAACATACCTTTGGTGGAATCTGGCCCTTGGTGAGATAACTAACATATTCAGAAACAGTGGCTGCATTGGTGGTTACTGTTTTCTGTAGCATGCAACAATTATTTAAATTAGACCTTACATTGGTATGTTTTTCACAGTAGCTAGACAAAAGATGTTAGCATGATTTCTTTATCTTACATATAAAGCACCTCCAACCACTGAAAGATACCATGGGGGCCTCTCAGCTTGAACACGCATAGCTATTCTGGTATCCAGCCAACCAGTGTGAATCTTGTTTTCTCTGAAGTCTGAAGCCTGGAATAATAGGGAAATAGCACCACAGGTTTAGCCATAATGGAAAATCAAACATAATGATATGAATCAGCATAATGAAAATGGGGATTCAGAAGGTGGTTAATATTTCTTACGTTTAAGAGGTCAACAGTGTAATCAACATTTGAATGAATTTCTCCACGAATTTGAATCTCTTTTAATGCAAGAGCCATGTTTGTTATTGCTGCTGATCTAGAGAGTCCATATGCAAAAACATGTCCTGTAACGGAAAGAGCAATATTTAAAAAATGAGGACCAGTACAGATTACAAAGAATAATATTCTTGATTTACACATACCAAACTGAGAATCAGCAAATTCATGAATGCCTCCACCAGACTGAAAGCAGATAAAAAGGGGAGTCAGTGCAAATATTTGCTCAGCTAAATGAGATGATGAATGGTTAAAGTACGAAGAGTCCCATCCAAACTATCTGCACAATGAAGAATAGTGTGACAGTGTAACAAAGTTAACAAGTTACCTTTACTGAGAAGTAGGCCCAAACATTAGGCTTGGCTTTAAAACTTATCTCCTGAAAGATAAAAAATCAAGACCTGGTCACTTAACCAAACTTAATCTGTTTGAACTATATATAATACATCTGTCATCTCCAAATCTTACCTTCACTTTCCCGCCAGTAGGTTTGAAACCATCATCTGGGTCCTCACTAGTAATTCTAACTGCTACACAATGGCCCTTTGGCCATTGAGAATCTACTTCATCAAAATTAAATGGTGTAGCAAGAGCTGCTGTTTTCCTCCAAATGTCATACCCTCCTCCATAGTCCATTCCATAGAAACGTCTGATTTCTACATAAGTAGACAGATTAGAGAATAAACTAATAAGGAACTAAATAAGTTGGTAAATTGGTAATTACCTGGAATCTGCCAAAGAGGTATGCCCATTCCAACAGCAACTTGAGCTGCAGGCAGATTTACTTCAGCTATCCACTCGGTGACTGGATGCTCAACCTACATGGAGATAATTTAAAATTGTAAAGGATTCCCCAACAGGTTAATTAGTCAATGATGTTCAAGTAGCAAACCTGTAGTCGGGGATTAAGCTCCAGAAAATAGTATTCTCCAGTTTCCATGCTGTAAAGATACTCAACAGTAGCAGCACCAACATAACCCACAGCCTTAGCAAGCCTCCTTGCTGCCTGTTCAAGTGCTTTAACTGTCTCACGAGGCGCAACAGTAACTGGGCCTTCTTCAATAATCTGTTGTAGAAAAATGCGAATGGAACTACAATTGAGAAATAGATCGCATAACAAAATGCATGGTTCTATAATTTAGTGTTTATGGCTGAGTGGGTGGGGGGCAGACCTTCTGGTGTCGCCGTTGCACACTGCAATCACGACTGTGAAGTGCTGCTACATTGCCATATTGATCACAAAGCAACTGAACTTCAAGATGCCGACTCTACAATAGAGAAAAAGATTTAAAATCAAATATAATGTATGACTACAGATAACAGAGCACAATTCCAGGCTTCCATCTTGAAAATAAAGGTGTAAAGAATGAAACATGTTTTGGTTGTTTGACACAGCACAGTTCACTAATAGTGAGAATATTGAAAACTTATACAATTTAGTCCAAAAAGTAATTTTAGAAAAAAGGTAAAACAACTTCTCCACATTGTTGGAGTATATTCAGCCCATGAGGCTAAGGCCCATGTGGCCCATGTATGGTACCTATATAGCTACCCTTCTAGGGTTAGCCAATCAATAGAATCTCAGTTTCAACATGGTAATCAGAGCCTAGGGTTGTTTTTTTTCTTTCCTTCCTCCCCTGTCCAGCCGCCGCCGGCCAGGAGGCCATGGCCGGCGCTCCACCTCCCCACCCCTCCTTCTACAGCCACTTCCCTTCCCTCTCATCCTCTTCCACATGGGCGCAGGTCCTTGCTGCCCCATCTCCAGCCGCCTCCAGGGGACTTCCTGCTCATCCACCTGGCGGCGCCCGCCGCCTGATCTGGGCGCCGCCCAGGCCGCCGCTGCTACTTCCCCTCCCCTGCTGGCCGCCGGTGGCTCTTCTTCCCCAGCAGGCGCAGCCGCATCCCCTTCCCCTGCAGCCGCGTGCGTCCCTTCCCCTTGGCGCCGTGCTGCACGGGACCGCACCCCACCTCCCCACCCCTCCTTCTACAGCCACTTCCCTTCCCTCTCATCCTCTTCCACATGGGCGCAGGTCCTTGCTGCCCCATCTCCAGCCGCCTCCAGGGGACTTCCTGCTCATCCACCTGGCGGCGCCGCCCCTGATCTGGGCGCCGCCCAGGCCGCCGCTGCTACTTCCCCTCCCCTGCTGGCCGCCGGTGGCTCTTCTCCTCTTCCCCAGCAGGCGCAGCCGCATCCCCTTCCCCTGCAGCCGCGTGCGTCCCTTCCCCTTGGCGCCGTGCTGCACGGGACCGCACCCCAGCCTGCAGGGCGCAGCAACCCACCCTGCTGCCGCCGCCACCCCCTCTGCTCAGGTCCTCACCGCAATCTCCGGGCCTGGGGGGGAGGCACCGGTGGGGGGCGAGGATGCAGGCGGTGGTGCGGATGCCGGCCTCCGCCCGCTCCAGCAGCCCCTCCAGCCCCTCGAGCCGCTGCCTGAGGGTTCTCAGCCTCTCGTGGCTGATGCTGCCGCTGCCGGTCTCCAGTCGGCCCTTCCTGGGGGTCTCCCTTACGGCCTGACTGGACCGAACTCCACCCTCGCTGCAGCCCTCGTCGCTGCCCGGGCCGCCGCCGCGGAGGGCCAGGCCCGTGTGCGCGCGGCCGCCCTCGCCTGGGAGCGCGAGCGCGACGCGGCCGACGCCCTGGCTCGCCAGATCGCCGAGGCCGAGCAGCTCCTCGCCTCTCCTGCGGGCCCGGACGCCGGAGCCACCTCCTCCGCCTCGCCGGGACGCCGCGTGTCGCACACCGTCGTCCTCTGGCACGACCCGGCCGACCCGCTCGTGGCCCAGCTCCACTACCAGGCCGGGGGGGTCCAGAACAATCGCCTCCTCGTTCCGGTCGTCCTCGAGCCGGAGTCTCCTTCCTACGCCCGCTGGCGGGATCTGGTGATTCTCACCCTTCGCCGCTACGCCCTCGACGACCACGTCCTCGTCGACGCCTCAGTCGCCGTCCAGACACCGTCGTGGCTCCGTCTCGACAGCATCGTCCTCTCCTGGATCCTGGGGACGATCTCTCTGGACCTCCACGACCTCGTCCGCACCTCCCCTGACGCGCGCCGGGCGTGGCTGGCCCTTGAGGGTCAGTTCCTGGGCAACGCCGAGGCCCGGGCTCTGCGCCTCGACGCGAGCTTCCGCACCTTCGTCCAGGGTGACCTCTCCGTCGGCGAGTTCTGCTGTCGGATGAAGGCCATGGCTGACTCCCTGGGGGACCTCGGGTGGCTCGTGGAGGATCGCATCTTGGTCCTCAACGTCCTCCGGGGGCTCAACGACCGCTACGCCAACCTCCGAACGTGGATCACCCGTCAGAGGCCCTTCCCCACCTTCCTGGAGGTCCGTGACGATCTCGTCATGGAGGAGCTCACGCAGGGCCTCCAGCCGGGATCCACCGCCTCTCCGGGGTCCTCGGCCTCCTCGACGGCTCTGGCTGCTACTCCGCCGCGCCCGTCTGCTCCACGGTCGTCCGCTCCACTGCCGCTGTCTCTCCTGGGTCCCCCTCCCTCCGGGCCGAGCGGAGGTGGGGGGGTCGTGGCGGTCGTCGTCGCCGCGGAGGGGGTCGCGGGGGCGGCCGGGGTGGACATACCCAGGCTCCGGCACTTGGTGGGCCGCAGGGGGGGCACCATGGCCCTCTTTCCAGAACTCGTGGTCCGGGCGCATCTCCATGTGGCCCTACCACACCCCCGGGGCCAACTCGCGTCCACCGGTGGCCATGCTCACCGGAGCTCCTCCTGCTGGTCCTCCACCCGGCGCCTTCCCTGCTACGGCGTGGACTCCACCCTCTGGGACTCTCCCGGGGGTCGCCGGATGGGACCAGGCGGCCCTGGCTCGCTCGTTCAGCACCATGGGCCTGACACCTCCGGTCGGACCCGAGTGGATCGCTGATTCGGGAGCCACCTACCACACCACTCCTGACCCCGGTATACTTTCGTCGCTCCACTCTCCCTCTTCCTCTCTTCCTTCATCCATTATGGTCGCAAATGGTTCTTGTCTTCCAGTCACGTCTGTGGGTACCGCCGGTACTCATAGCTCCTTCCGTCTTCCTGATGTTCTTGTTGCTCCTTCTATGGAGCATAACCTTCTTTCTATTCGTCGTTTTACAGCTAACAATTCTTGTTCTGTGGAATTTGACTCTTCTGGTCTTACTGTAAAGGATTTGGCTTCCAGGCGTCCTCTGCTCCGATGTGACAGCACTGGCCCCTTTACACCCTTCACTTCCCGGCGGCTCCTTCGTCTTCTTCGCCGCCCGTTTTGTCAGCTGCCTTCGCCGCTTCTACTTCCTCTACTACCTGGCACCAGCGCCTCGGCCATCCTGGACGTGATGCCCTGATACAGCTCAGTCGTAGCTCCGGTCTTCCTTGTACTCGAGCTCATGATGAGCAACTGTGTCATGCGTGCCAATTGGGCCGACATGTTCGTCTTCCTTTTTCTAGTTCTTCCCATGCAGCCCGTATTTTTGATCTTGTACATTGCGACCTATGGACATCTCCTGTTCTGAGTATTTCCGGTTATAAGTACTATCTTGTGGTTGTTGATGATTTTTCGCATTATTCGTGGACATTTCCCCTCCGTGCGAAGTCAGATACGTTTACCACACTCCTTCACTTCTTTACTTGGGTGTCTACACAGTTCGGCCTCACCATCAAGGCCGTCCAGTGTGACAATGGTCGCGAGTTTGCTAACTCCACCTCCCGAGCTTTCTTCCTCTCTCACGGTGTTCAGTTGCGCATGTCTTGTCCATACACCTCTTCGCAGAATGACAAGGCCGAGCGCATGATTCGCACCACCAACGACACCGTGCGCACTCTTCTGTTTCAGGCCTCTTCCTGCTCGCTTCTGGGCTGAGGGCTTGCACACTTCCACCTACCTTCTCAACCGTCCTCCTTCCGCCGCTTGTTCCGCTCCCACGCCACACCACGCCCTCTTTGGTACCCCTCCTCAGTACGATCACCTCCGTGTGTTTGGGTGTGCGTGTTACCCCAACACCGCTGCCACTTCTTCCCATAAGCTTGATCCCCGTTCCACTCTGTGTGTCTTCCTCGGGTACTCACCGGATCACAAGGGGTATCGGTGCTTCGACCTCACCTCCCGATGGGTCCTCATCTCTCGCCATGTGGTGTTCGATGAGTCCGTTTTTCCTTTCTCCAGCACCACCACCCCTCCGATTCCGGACCCTCCCTCTCTTTTTCCCGATGACACGGTGGTCCAACCACCTTTTCCGTGGTCTCCTGCAGGTACCGCTTCGCCGCGATCCGTGCCGGCCACCTGTCCCGGATCCCCAGCGGGTCCGGGCCCGTCGTCCTCTGGCGCGGCCCCGGCCTCTCCGATTGGTGCAGACCCGGGGCCTTCATCCCCCGCTTCTGCCCCGGGGGCGCCGTGCCGGTCGCTGACGCCGGATCCTGCCCCGGCACCTGCCCCAGCACCTGCCCCGGCACCTCCGTCAAGGTTCGCCGCGCCGGTACGGGTGTACCAGCGCAGGCCGCGGCCGCCGCCGCTCGCGGTCCCTTCTCCGCCGGGGACACCGACACCACTGCCGCAGTCCCCGCCGACTCGTGGTGCCCCGCCGGTCTACCACCCGCCGCTGCTTCACCGACACCCGCGGCATGTTCACCCGATGGTGACACGGCACGCGGCTGGCACACTGCCGCCTCGTGCCCTCGCTGCTTCGACCGGCGACGCGGTGGTCTCCCCGGTACCCTCTTCCGTCCGCGACGCCCTGTTGGACCCTCACTGGCGCCGTGCGATGGAAGAGGAGTACGCCGCGCTACTCGCCAACCAGACGTGGGAGTTGGTGCCCCGGCCGCCTGGCTCCAACATCGTCACCGGCAAGTGGATCTGGACCCACAAGCGCCGGGCCGATGGCTCCCTCGAGCGCTACAAGGCTCGATGGGTCCTCCGGGGTTTCACTCAGCGACCGGGAGTCGACTACGATGAGACCTTCAGCCCGGCGGTCAAGCCGGCCACCGTTCGTACCGTGCTCTCGTTGGCGCTTGCTCGGTCATGGCCGGTCCATCAGCTGGACGTCAAGAATGCCTTCCTCCACGGCCTTCTTACCAAGACAGTGTACTGCAGTCAGCCGGCGGGGTTCGTCGATTCCACCCGTCCTGACATGGTCTGCCGGCTCAACAGGTCTCTCTACGGCCTCAAGCAGGCACCTCAGGCGTGGAACCACCGCTTTGCTGCTTTCTTGCTGACCCTGGGGTTCGTGGAGGCCAAGTCTGATACGTCACTGTTCGTCTACCACCATGGGGCTGACACTGCATACTTGCTGCTCTATGTTGATGACATTGTCCTCACTGCCTCCAGCGAGCCACTTCTCCGCCGGATCATTGCCGCTCTCCAACAGGAGTTTGCTATGAAGGATCTGGGTGAGCTCCACCATTTCCTCGGTGTCACCGTTGAGCACCGTCCTGCTGGGCTACTTCTTCACCAGAGGCAGTACACTCGGGATATCTTGGAGCGGGCTGGGATGACTGACTGCAACCCCTGCTCCACTCCGGTCAATACTCAGGGCAAGCTGTCCGAGGTTGAGGGACCCCCGGTGGCTGACCCCACTGCGTACCGGAGTCTCGCTGGGGCCCTTCAGTACCTCACCTTCACCCGCCCGGACATCACCTATGCAGTTCAGCAGGTCTGTCTTCACATGCATGATCCTCGGGAGCCTCACCTCACGGCTCTCAAGCGCCTCCTCCGCTACCTCCGGGGCACGCTCGACTACGGTCTTCTCCTCCACCGGGCCTCCTCCACCGACCTCGTCGTCTACACCGACGCCGACTGGACGGGGTGCCCGGACACCCGCCGCTCCACCTCCGACTACGCCATCTTCCTGGGCGGCAACCTAGTGTCATGGTCGTCCAAGCGCCAGCCGATGGTCTCCCGGTCCAGTGCCGAGGCGGAGTACCGCGCTGTCGCTAACGGCGTGGCGGAGGCCGCCTGGCTCAGGCAGCTGCTTGCTGAGCTGCACACTCCGCCCTCCAGGAGCACACTGATCTACTGCGACAATGTCAGTACGGTCTACCTCTCCACCAACCCCATCCAACACCAGCGGACAAAGCATATGGAGATCGACCTCCACTTTGTCCATGATCGGGTGGCCATGGGTGAGGTGCGGGTCCTTCATGTTCCGACTACCTCCCAGTTCGCGGACATCTTCACCAAGGGCCTCCCGTCCTCGACCTTCGCCGAGTTTCGCTCCAGCCTCAACATCACCGGTGGCTAGTTGCGTCTGTGGGGGGGTCGCGTGTGTTCTTTCTTGTTCTTCAGCCTGGAACTCCGCTGCGCCGGTAGTTCAGACTGCGGGGGGGTGTTGGAGTATATTCAGCCCATGAGGCTAAGGCCCATGTGGCCCATGTATGGTACCTATATAGCTACCCTTCTAGGGTTAGCCAATCAATAGAATCTCAGTTTCAACACACATAAGTGTTGAGAAACAAGATGTGTTGTTTCTCTCCAGCCATTATCACAACCTTTCCATGATACTGACTGTAAGTTGACAAAAATGGTCCATGTATAACATGCCACTCAATACTAAGAAAAGCTTAGTCCAGTTCCTGGAAATGCAATTTTTTATACAAAAACAGCGATTTCTAGATTCTAAAAATAGAATGGTATCTGCTCAACCATTATCTCGTTCAAGAGTTCCCATCAGTTAACCTTTCATAAATATGTTAATCTCCAAATATGATGATCATTAGTGCATTTGTCAATAATGCATCAGATGAAGCTTCCAGAAAATACAAGGATAACTTTAAAAGAACAAAAAGGGATGGAATATAAATTTCAGAAAGAAAAAAACTAACCTGGGCTGCAAGCCTCATGATAAATATTGGGGATCCAGGGACTTCACCTTGTACTTGCTTAAACAGCGCTCTAACCTCATCATCATTATGAACCTGCCAGGGAAATTGATTTAATCATATCAGAGGGGGGCAGGGGGGTTAGCTCCCTACACCAAACTCCACAATGTGCACAGTTCTTCACAGATAGTTTAGTCACATAAATAAAACACACCTTTCTTATTCCTTTACCACCACCTCCCCAGGATGCCTTAATCATGGCAGGATAACCAACCACTTGACAACTTGCAACTGCTTCCTCTGTGGTAGTAACACAAGCTTTTCTATACATCTCCTCAGGTATAGCGTCTAAGCAGCACTCTAATGGAACTTCAACCTAAATGTAGTGTCATTATAATATGAAAGATAGAGCAATGAGACCAGCAGATAGTAATCAAAGAGAGAGCGAGACTCACATGTGATCCACTCCAAGCAAGAGTTGGGACCCCAGCTGCTTGAGCAATGAGAGCTGAGCCGACCTTATCTCCCAATGCATTCATTGATGATGCAGGTGGCCCAAGAAAAATGATTCCTTTTGCGGTCAATGCATCCGGCAGTTCAGGATTCTCAGAAGCATGACCCCAACCAGGCCAAACAGCAGAAACACCTACTCTTTCTGCTATCTGCATTCATAGTTAATGGTGACAATTAGACTTCCACAACAGCAGAGGAGAAATATAAACTTCTCTACTTAAATATGACACTGATTATAGAAGAAATAAAGGAAACAGCCGATCAGTAGTAAACTAACAGATTAGCAGTGCTAACCTCCACTATGAGTTGAACGTTGGCGTAGTTATTATTGTTTGTTCCACCAGGCACCTCTACAAATTGATCAGCAATTCTAATGTGTTCTGCATTTATCCTCATGTCTTCTGGAGTTGCCATAGCTATGAGCTGAATTGCCTTCTCAGATCCAAAAGTATCATTAGCCCATGTCCGGACACTCCTCATGAACTTTGCTGCTGCCATTCCATTGTTGGCCACTAATATACTGTGAATTGGTGTTTTGCCACCTAGCGCCGCACAAAATTCAACAACCTTGGACACTGAGGCATGTCTTCCATTATGTGTTTCATTGATAATCCCATTCATCTGATAGGAATCTGTTGGACCCCTAGGATCCTCAGATCCACTGGAAAAATACAAAAGGAAAGGATTACCATTGTGTTCACAAAACTAACAATATGCATGGTTGTCATAAATCAACAAAGTTCAAATGAGCTTTGCGACTATCATATATGTCCAATTTAGGTCAAACATTTAAATTTTTCCAAAAAAAAAGGCAGGCATTTACAGCAATAGAAATCAGAAAATATGTATGCAGACATGATTTCATAATAAGTGACCATTGTCCAGCAATACTGCAACTAATTCTTCCACATGAGCTATAACCACATCATATAAGTGAGCAAAGTATTAATTATGATCTAAATAGCAGGTACAGAAGCAGGTCCCTGGCTGTGTTGCAACAGTTACATCACATATTTTGCAGCATTTACTATGAAATATTGAGTATACAGCACTAGGACATCGAGAGAGCATTTCAGTATTAGGGAAACTGGTACAAATAAGCTGCAGAATATTTTCTTTTTCCAAAACAAACATATAATACGCAAAATACTAGTGCTTACTGTGAAATATCCACTTCCAAAGCTGCCTCACTTGGCAGGTCGATAATGCCAGCAAGACCTACATGCAGACAAACATTTGAAACTGAGCAGTGAGCACATCTACATTGATACCTAGAATGAGGCATCAAACATTACGATGTTAAAACAAATAAACAATACCAGCCAAGAAAGAAATCCTTCATATATATTTTGAAGCAAAATTTTAGCTTGTATCGAAAGATATTCACAATACCTTGACGAACAGACTGGCTGTGCTTTTTGGCATCTGATACCCCATCTCCACCATCACGGAGTGAACGAGTACGGCTTTTCCTTCGGTTTGAGGGCCTCGACAATGCAGATGATGGGAATTTAGTCCCAGCTGGACTTCTCTGGCGATTAGGGAGTAGTGGCAGGGCCTTTGAGGCAGCTGCAGCTAATCCAAGCTGTGACATTGTCGTTCCGTGGCCCAGGCAGCACAATTAAGACCTTCTCAAAAGCACAGTGCCATAAAAAGAGAGGAAAACTCCTGGAAAATCTGACAGAGGCAAATAACACCATCAGGGCGCCTCTAGCAAAATACTCTTAGGAAGTTTTGAATATCAAAGAAATGAAAAGCAACATTATGGTTTATAGGCCACTCGCTAGAAAAATATTTGTGATATTTCCAGTTTTCCTCTCATTTTGAAGGAACGTACCATGTTGAGATCTTAGCAAGTTTATTGACCACCTTTCACGAAGATTACAGATAACTATTTACTAGTAAACTATGTCCAAACGTACAAAGACCTCTGCCATTAAAACTTGCCAGCACCTTTTTTTCTGCAGTTCTACTATGATTCTGCTGCTTAGTTTTGTTTACTTTTTTATCATACGAAGCCCAAATGTAGTGCAAATTTTTTTCAATGGAGATGGTTGTATAGGAGGGGGCAGGGACAAGGGCCTCAACCTGAGCAGGGGGGAATAACGAGTATACAACAAGCTCCCCAAATGGCAACAGGTTGTTTTTCCCCATACTATGAATCACCAAATTGGTATTTTCATTTTTATCAGGGGGGATGATAAGTTTTCATGTGGCTTGTCACTTGTGCAAGTAAGATCAGGATAAAATTTCAGTGGCTCAGACAGTAAGAAAACTGTTGGTTTGAAATATTCGCTCTGAAGAAAGTAAATCAAATTTTCTTCATACTAAATGATCACTCCCTTTCAGAAAGGGTTTTTTTCTCAAAAGTTGCAGGTAAAACCACCTTTTTTGTGCACAACATACTAAGAATGCAAAACACTATTTTTCAGATTTTATATGTACCACAAAAAGATGTAAACTATATGATACACAAAAGTAGGTCATCAGCTACATGCAGGTATATTAGATAACCAGGGGAAGTGAAAAGATGCAGAACCACCAACCATATGTTACAGTAACCCACTCGGTAGAATGACACATGAGCGAAAACTAACAGAGCACAAAGCCAAGTGCATTCCTTATGTGTCCACAAAGGAACAGTGGGCTTAAACCTTAGTTCATGAGGATACCCAATGATAATACACCTTAATAAACCTTAAACCTTAAACCCAGTGACAGCAAAAGACGCAGACCCGCCACCTACCATGTACCGACAGAACGGCACCACCTAGCAATCCAGCATGGGCATGGGCATCCCTGAATAGACCATAGCCAGCAACGCTAGACACTAGCAGAGACACCCAGAGGCTCTCCCATCCATCCTGCAATGCAACAAGAGACAACCTACATTTCCCCCGCGCAGCTGGCACAAACAACAATTCGTGTAACCTGAAACCATTCACCCACCCCAGTAGCCCTGCCATTGCCATTGCCATTGCTCACGGAATTCGGCCCTTCCGGTCGGGCGGCGCACGCGAAAACCCCCGCGGCTGGCGCTGGCGAACCCATCCCAAGCTTAAACCCTGTATGTATGTACATAGGTCCCCGGGAACCCGGCAGCAACCAGGAGAGAGAGAGAGCAATGGCGGCGCGCGGCCTCACCGGCGGTGGCGCGGATCGGAGTGCCGCGCGCGGATCTGACGAGCTCCGCTGGGCCGCGACAGAGGGAGCGAGCGGCGCTGGCGAAGAGCCGGCGGAATAAATAGCAGGGGGCGCGCTGGTACCTCGGGGAAGAAAGGCGGCGGGGCGGAGAAGGCGACGCGCGGGGGTTGGATCCTTGCGGCGGCGGGGCGGAGGGAGCAGAGGCGGAGGCGGAGGGAGGCGCCGGGCGGAGCGGAGGCGGAGGCGGATATCCCGAGGGGTGGGGTGCTGAGGGGGACTGGAGGAGGGCGGAGAGATGGGGGGTGTGCGGCCTATGATAAATAATTTCGCGGCCCGCGTCGGCATTGGAGACTCCGCCGCGGTGCGGCACGTGACGGAGGGGGAGGAGATAACGGTGGGGACAAGTGGAGGGCCCGGATGCCGCCGGGTGGATAGGGTGGGGGAGATCGGACGGGACGCGCCCAGCGCCCAGGGTTTTGGGTTGCTGGGGGGCTCCCTCTTCTGCTCTGCGCTCTTGGCGTGTGTTTGGACGGTTTGACACTTTTGACGGCTCCGCTCCGGGGTAACACGAATCATTTTATTAAGACTCTGCACAGGTTAAAGTTTAACTCTTATCACATTAATATTATAGTAAATGTATGGAGTACTAAATGTAGACTAATTACATATATATCGGCACAGATTAAGAGTAATTTATAAGACGAATCTATTATAGTCCAAGATTAGAAACTTTTTGTCAAATAAGACAAAAATGCTATAGTGTTTTTTAAACTTTAACACACAAACCAAATAGGCCCTAACCTGTGTGGTTGAGCTGACCGCACTTGCCCTGATCGTGACCCTGTTTTTGGCCTCTCCCTTTCTGAGATTATTGTGCTGTCATTCTGGCCTGGACCTGTCATTATATAATATATATATATATATATATATATATATATATATATATATATATATATATATATATATGCAACCAATCTATGCAGGTGGGGATTAATATGGTCGGTTTTGGAAGAGGCCATATGGTAAAAACAATTTCAGGAGCTTTTACCTCTTACCGCTTCACAAGTTGGCAATAATACAAAGTTGTCCAATCAGAAAAAAAAAATATAATACAAAGTTATGTAGCGACAGCGTCCATGTACAAGGGGTACTTTGACCTCGACAGACATTATACGGATCCTTCAATGCACTTGTTTATTTATTATAATGTACAGTATGAAACAACTTACTATTAACTCTGTTAGAATAGATACGCTAATTTAACTAGCAACAATAACCCTACTAAAATTAGCAGTTTATGTGACAAACCGAAATCCACAAAAAAAAAATAGTACATCAGCATCAAACTGCCCCTTGTACAGATTGTGGCCCCTTAGGCCCTAGTAGAGGCTGGTTTTGATGTAGACACATATGGTGGTACGTTGGTCATCGAATAATGAGTGACAAAGTCAATTACGCACTGCTGAAGAATCTATGAGCGTACATTGGTATAAATGGTAAGTGATGGTGTGGCATTTTGTCGCCTTAGGCCTTGTTTAGATGCACCTAAAAGTTAGAATTTTTTCACTCTCTCTCCATCATATCAATTTTAGCCGTCTGCATGGAGTATTAAATGTAGGTAAAAAAATAACCAATTACACAGTTTAGTTGGAAATCATGAGATGAATCTTTTGAGCCTAGTTGGTCCACGATTGGACAATATTTGCCAAATAAGACGAAAGTGGTACTATTCATCGGGTTGAAAAAATTTGCAAAGTGAACAAGGCCTTAGTTGATGACTAGAATTTCAATTCATTATGCTCCTGTTTGAATAAACATGTTTTTTACTAAGGTCTTCACTGCTTAGCAGTGTTACCTCTCATATGTAAAGTCATGTAATTGTCTTTGTTGCTTCTCTTAGTGTTGAGTTTTGTCGGGTCGCAAATTATTTCCTATGTAATTAACTCTTTGTGAACTTTATTGGTTATTCTTCTAAGGCTTGTCTTGCAAAGATCGTGTTGGTTCTTATAAGTAGGATTATGTGCTGTAAATCTCCTTTCCTTTTTAGTGAAAAGTGTGCTTACCTATTGTTGCGAAAATAGAAAAAAAAACATGTTCTTTTTTTACTATTTGGGGTTAAGACCAATGAAGTGATACAACCTAGATTACAAATCAAGACATATTCAAGTCTTCTTTGTACTCACCTAATACCGAGTCACCTCCGATCCATGCCAGGTTGCCTAGTCTTGACTACTCAATAAATGTTCGTACGATTACAAGATATCATCTTTCCTACAAACACGTCTCGGGAATAATATGATTAGACCTTGTGTGCTCAAGTCTTGATGAATACAAAGAGATGTATTAGTAGTAACCTTTAGGTGCACTACAATTCAGACCTAGCAAACTATATGTCGCTTTTTGTATTCTTCGTTAAACTACCAAAATTTGATTAAAAAGATATTTTAGGGGGTCTTGTTGAGACTTCTACCTCTAATAAGTATGTGTTTATTGTTTCTAAGACAATGTATCGACTATCGATATTACGATATAACTAGGATGGTACTACGGAGGGCTATGGCCATATATTCCTTTTTTTAAATTGAACTTGTATAAGTTGCAATGAGTTTTGTTGTAGCTTTATTTGACTCGTCAAATAAATTGGAAAGACAAGAGGCTTGGCCCTTGCCATGTTCATACTGGTTCTAGCATCGATTAGGATGCTATTTATGATCTAGGATTCATCCAAACTTCAAAGGAATGGAAGGAGATCACACTACCATAAGCATAAGGTGGATGAGTGGGCTAGTTGGGGTTGCCAATGTAACCGGAAACATGAATGCTAGGACTCGGTGACATGGTTTCACTTGCTATGGTCTAAACCTGTTCCTCAATGCATTTATTTATGTACAGATAAATGAGTCACTTCGTACAACAAAAATAAAATATACTCCTTAACATATTTACAAAACACAAGAGTACGTTCAATATTCTAGTCACAAATCCATGTGTTGTTAGATACTCACTCGATCAGTTTCATTTTTTACAGCAGTTTAAGAGAAAGAAAAATGATAATGATGCCATCAATTAATCACCAAGGTTACATAAAGATAATTAACACTTACTCTTTTTTCACCAATGTTGTAAAATGGCAGGTGCTAATTGAATTCATAAACACAAGGATTATATTGATGCAAAAACATTCTTGCCGCCAAAATAAAAACCACTACCGACTTATAATTATTACTTGGAGTGAGGGGAGAGTAGATTTAAAATGTGAAAAATGCTTTCATTTGTGGACTAAATGAGTATAATGATAAATATATATAAGATGAGATCTTGGTTCGTAAGAAGAACATCCATCAATCAATTTGCTCATTGTCAAATTCCCCCCCTCTGCATGTGCCTTGTGATCGCCTTCTTTCTTTTCTTCTTTGTTTTGACTTATACAAGCTGGACTTATCGAAGGCGTACAATTGGGTGGATTGGGGATTCTTAAAAAGGTTTTGGAGAAGCTGGGCTTTCAAAGTCAGTGGGTACAGGGATCATGTCATGTGTGTCGACTGTGCGCTACTCAATATGCTTCAATGGGGTGCCTTCACACTCCTTTTTCCCATCGCGTGGTCTACGGCAAGGTGATCCGCTTTCACCATATTTGTTCTTGCAAGTTGCTGATGGTCTCTCTACCCTCTTGAAACACAATGAAAGTCTTGGCTGGTTGGAAGGGGTGAAAGTCTGCCAGAGAGCTCCCAGTGTATCACATCTTCTTTTTGCCGATGATAGCCTCTTATTTTTTTCAGAGCTAATGTGGAGCAGGCCCAGAGTGTTAAATCGGTGATCACCACCTTTGAGAGGTGCTCGTGGCAATTGCTTAGCCCAAGTAAATGTTCCTTGCTAGTTAATGAGAGTTTGGATCAGGCTATATTGACCCAAGTTAGTACTGTTTTGGGAGTTGAAAGGGTGGATTTTGAGGCCAAATACTTGGGCCTTCCAACTCCAAATGGTTATGTCCGTCGTGGGTTGTTCCAGCCACTTGAGGAACGTTTTTCATAAGAGAATGACAGCATAAAGGAAAAATATCTTTCAACCACTAGAAAAGATGTGTTGATTAAATCGGTTGCTCAGGCCCTCCCCATTTACATCATGAGTATTTTTAAACTCCCGCTGACCTTGTATGATGAGCTTATGAAGCAGGTGCAGGCGTTTTGGTGGGGTGTTGGAAATGACCGACAGAAAATGTCATGGATTCCATGGGAGAAGTTGGTGTTGCCGAAGGCATTTGGAGACATGGGTTTCAAGGATCTATAGTTGGTGAATCAGGCGATGCTAGCCCGTCAGGCATGGAGACTCTAGCCTTCCCTGATAGTCTCTGTGCAAGGATTTTGAAAGCTAAATATTATTCGAATAGCAAATTACTGGATCGAGAACCGGCGAGTGAATCATCACAGACTTGGTGGGCTGTCGAGTATGGCCTGGAGTTGTTGAAACAAGGAGTCATCCATAGGATAGGGGATGGTCGATCTACTCATTTTTTGGCGTGACAATTGGCTGCCTAGGGGGTCATGGACTGAAACCAATTAGTCCAAGTCGTCTCTATCGGCTCCGTTGGTGCACCACCTCAATGATGACAAACAGGTTCGTGGGATGAGATGGCTGTACGTAGGTACTTCTATCCTTATGATGCGTCTGAGATTTTCAAAATTAAACTACCTGTATATGGAACAACTGAATTTGTGGCTTGGCACTATGAGAAAACCAACATCTTTTCGATTCGAAGCACATACAAGCTGGTTGTCTGAAATTTCTATGAAGTTGGAGATATTGGTACTAGTTGTAATTCAGAGCAAGGCCGAGCAGCGTGGAAGAAGTTGTGGTAGGTTAAGGTGCCTTGAAAGGTCAGTGTCTTTACCATGAAAGTTGCTAACAGTGGCTTACCAACTAGAGTGAATAAGAAATGCCATTGTATTGAGGATCAGGATGTGTGCTAGTTGTGTGGTCAGCAAGCTGAAGATGTCTATCATGCTCTGGTGGTTTGTCCCCATGCTTTGTCTCTCAGGCAAGCCATGAGAGCTCACTAGTGCCTACCGTCGGAGCAGGAGCTGTCCAAGGTTGAATCGGATTGGTTGTTGATGCTTGTGTATAACAATTCAGTGGAGGTTCTAGCTATTTTATTCATGTTGTTTTGGGATACTTGGAACATCTGTAAATAAGGTTATTCATGCAGGCACCCCTCCTTTTATTGCTATCTCGATTACCTTCCTAAGCCGTTACATGGATTCACTGCTCATTATCCGACAACAGGGAGTGCATCAATACCTAAAAGGAAAACGCAGTGTGGCACCCATAGTGGGTAAAATTCAGAAGCAGAAAGGGGTAAAGGAAAGGTTACGATGGAGACTGCCACTACAGGGTACTTTCAAGATCTATGTTGATGCTGCTTTTAATCCATTATCAAAGCTACAGTGGGAGTGCTGATTAGAGATTGGGAAGGGAGTCTCTGAAACCCCTAGTTTGGTTTTGGCCAATTGATGAAACCAAAAGTACTAACCTATGTTATCAAGTGTGAATATGAGCTAGGTTGGTACATCCAAGCAATGGAGCTAGATGATAGTGATCAAGATGGTGGTGATGACCAAAAGAGATGATCAAGTGCTCCAACTTGGAAAAGAAGAAAGTGAAAAACAAAAAGTCAAGTGTTGATTAAGGCAAAGGTATCAAATAGATTTTGGTTTTTGGCACTCAAGACACCATAGAGGGTGTGAGTGTGTTTAGGATGGATAGTTGTACTATAAAGAGGGGAAACCTTTGGCTAAGCGGTTATCGAGTGCCACTAGGTGAAGTCATAATTGCATATGCATTAGGGACCTACTCCCTCTGTCCCAGATTGCTTGACGTCGTAGGATTGGGACCTGTAACTAATGACGGAGATAAAAGTCCCTGATACCCCTACAAAAATTGAAATGACATGCGCATTCATTGCCTTAGTTTCATGCCTGGCCACCACTTTTGCTCTGCTCCACCAATTAGCATCCAGGCTAGTGGACGAAAAGCACTGGGACAACAGTGGATGGATGATTGATGTCTTGATTAGGCTAGAGTGGGACCCACGATTTAGGCTACAACGTCAAGCATTTTGAGACAAACTTTGAATCCTAAAACATCTAACATTCTCGGACGGAGAGAGTAGTGTACTAACAATTAACTCTTGAAAAAAACTTGGAAAAATGCTAACACACGTGCACTATGGTGAGGCACTTTGTGGTTGGCAATATAGAAGCAAGGATAAAGTGGTTAAGATGTTAGAAAAAGAAAAAGAGGAAGATTTTGTAACCGGACCTTGTGATTGGCTTTGACCGGATCCTATAGTGGGCTGAGTCCGGTCGGCCCATCAGTTGTGCAGGGGAGCGGCCAGTCGCGTCGGACCCTAGAGGGTCATGCGATGGGACCAAGGGTTCGATAATTTCAGCTCGGCATCAAGCGCTCGGCATTGTGGGTCCGATGGAGGGGCGCATGGGTCCGTGGGTCCGACGCCGAGAAGCAGGTGTCTTTAGACTCGGCAGCATCACACTTCGAACCGTCACGCCGTGGTCTGGCTTTGGAGCGGAGACTGGCAGACATAGTGCTGAGGGCCTTGGACCTAGGCGGGCAGGCGTCGGACCCAGGACCTCACGGGCCCGATCGTGCACATAGGAAGGCCGAGAGGCGACGTGGCGGCATCGAGTTCGCTGTAGGGGCTTCGGACCCTGTGACTTGGTCCGCTTGCGGGGTCCGGACTGGGTCTAGAGGGAAAACCCCTCTCTGTGTACATCTGGACCCTGAGTTGAGATGGTCCGGACCATGGTCCGGATCTTGGCTCCGGAGCTACGCAGTTTGGCTCAAAAAATTGTGACCGTTGGGATCGAACGAACGCGATTGAACGGGTCACACGTGGATACATCCTAGGGTCTGGACCTTCACTGTAGATGGTCTGGAACCTCGGTCCGGATCTCCCCGAGGGTCTGGGTTTCAACTTTTCGGGGGCTCTATAAATAGAGCTTGGACGTGTTTGGCTCACTCACTTGGTCATTCTTACATGTGATAGCATCCTTTGAGCTGAGCCAAACTTCTCCCACTCATCTCCATCATTGATTCATCATCATAGTGAGATTGGGAGTGATTCTTAGTGCATTTGCTTGAGTGATTGCATCTCGTGGCACTTGGGGATCCTTGTGGCTGCAGATTTCTTGTTACTCTTGGTGATTGCCGCCACCTAGACAGCTTGGAGTAGTGGAGGAGTATTGGCATGAGTTGGTGATTGTTTGTGGCCATCTTCCGGTGATTTAGGGTCTTGTACCTTCTCCGACGGAGAACTGAAAGATAACTCTAGTAAATTGCTCGTGTCATTGAGTTACCTTACTTGTGGGTAGGTTCTTGCAGCGCCCTAGTGTGGGCTTGGCGTGGTGCCAATTAGCTCGTGAACCACCAAGTGTTGGTCGACACAAAGGGATTAGCGTGCCGGCAAGCATGTGAATCTCGGGAGAAAAATTATGTCTCATTGTCTCCATTGGTATTCTCCTGGTGATTCATTGGTATTCATATTGACTGATCGTCTCGCTTGCCACGTGCGGTATACATGTCTCTACCTCTTGTATTTACATTCCTAGAGATATCTTGTGTAGAGGTAGTTAAGTAGCTAGTGTAGCTTAGTTGATAATTTAGTTGTAATTAGCTAGCTCACTAGTTAGTTAAGTAGATACATAGTCTTGTGTGTGTGCCTAGTGATCATAGCAACTAGAATTATGGTATAGGTGGCTTGTAACCCTTGTAGAGCTAAAGCAAAATTGTGTTTCACCATTTAAGTTACTAACCCTTTGCTCTAGTGTATTTGTAGAGAATTTTTATAGGCTATTCACCCCCTCTAGCCATTTAAGATCTTTCAGTCTCACCACTGATGGCTTGGCGTACTATTTCTCTTTGCATGGATGCCGAAGAAGCTGAAGCTTATGCGTGCCTAGAGGGGGCTAATATGGCACTCAGATGGCTAGACATCCCGATGGTCCTTGAGTCAGATTGCCAAACGGTGGTCTCTAAGCTCCATGTTGCAGGCCGTGATCGTTCCATCCTGTGGCAAGTTATCGATGAGACACGTGCTGTGGGTGTCCAGTTATGCAAGCTAGAGACAGTCAAGATCAGTAGGGAGTAGAATAATTTGGCGCATGAATTGGCGCAGTATGGAGGTAGTATTAGATTTAGGGATTGTCTTGTATTCCAGAGTGGATTGTATCCCTCTCTTGTAAGGATATTACTTAATTTTTAATAAAGTTGTTTGTTTCACAAAAAATGGATCAATGAAAAACCAAATGGCTGCCCTCAGGGTGGACATTATTGTAGTTGCACACGGTAAAATGACATATAATTTGAAACGGAAGGAGTAGATTATTTATTTAGTAATTATAATGGTAGAATTAGTTTTGATAAGTGCTAAAAATGTTAATTAGTGCATGTTTCATGTGCTAATTAGGATATTAGTGGTGCTAATTAACATATTTTATTTTAAACTAGTGATTATCATGACAAATTAGTATTAATGCATATTTATTAGTGTCTAATAAGTCATAATTATTTTTAAATAATATATAATTAGTTAATTATTTTCATCATATCTATTTTCATCCCTCAAACCAAACAGAAAATAGCACGTGCATCCTTACCGTATCCCACCCTATCCTCCCACCAAACGCACCATGTTGCTCTGTGGACCAAATGGCCGTACTGAAACCCAAGGTTCTGACTTTTTTTTTTGACAACCCGTGTGGCCTTGACTCGGTACACGCCTCCGGCCGGCATTCTGGCACCACGTTCAGCTTCGCCTGCTGCATGCCGTACGAATATGCGTGTGTTTAGTCAGGGAAAAGTTGGTGAAAAGTTACTGCAGCATATTTCGTTATTATTTGACAAAATTTGTCTAACTATGAACTAACTAGGTTTAAAAAATTCGTCTCGACATTTATAGACAAACTATACCATTAATTATTTTTTTACCTACATTTAATGCTCTATGCATGCGTTTAAAGATTTGATGTGATAGGTAGAAGAAGAAATATTTTAGGTTTGCATGTGAAGTAAACCGGCCATGGTAATCGTAGCACTGCCACCTGCAGCTTCTGGTACGTTCAGGAGAAACTGTTTACGCTTCCTTTTTTTTCCACACTGCAATGTCTCGTCACACTAAATACTACCTCTATCTGTAAAGGAATACAACTACGAATTAGTGCCATGAAAAGTGAATATTATTCACATTTACGACTCTAAAATAATTTATTAAAAAAATATATTTTGTAATTAATTTAATAATATTTATTTGATATCATAAATATTGATATTTTTATTTATAATTGATCGAATTTATGATACTAAACCATGATACTGTGCTAGAACTAGGTTCTTTCATGTATGGAAGGAGTACTACGTAGAAGTTAAGTCTTTTTAAGTCCCATCAAATCTACTACTGTACCTCTGTTCCGTTTTAATTACTAATCACTAGTCAAAGTTTCTTAAATTTGACTAGTCTATTAAAACATATTAGCAATATCTATATATCCATATAAGTTTATTATAAAAATAGATTCAACGATCTATCCTTTGATATTAATTATGTATCATAAATATTAATATTAATACTTTATATATATTTGGTTAAAATTGAGTATGTTTGACTTTTCAGTAGGTAAGAGCGATAATTAAAAAGGAACAGAGCAAGTATACATAACAATACTAGTATTCGTTGCAAGTCTTCATATCGTATTTCAAGAAGTTGATCAATCTCAACTTCTTTGACTAGGTTTATAAAAAATAATATAAAAAATTGTAACTCTAACTAGATTTACTATAAGAATATATGGCATAATTAACCTAATGATATTTATATACTGGTGACATAAATATTACTCTCTCTGTCCGCTAAAGAACACAATTCTAAGCTTCATTTCGTGTCCGAAAAAGAATGCAACTCCAGAGTACCGAGGCTACTATATCAAGTACCAGAGACTAGTATGGTAACAGCGTGGGGAGGGGAGAGCTATGCAAGCGTGCCTTAGATTGTCAGGCTCTCGATAGTGATTTGACCAAGGACACATAGAGACACATGCATCTTTTACCATGCTTCTTTAGTTTCTCCTCGACATCCGAGAGTTGCTTTCTTTTCTGGTAGAGGGAGTAATATTCTTTTTTTTATATATTTGGTCAAGGTAAAGACTTTTTGACTTTTAGAAATACGAGATAAAGACTTATTTTAGGACGAGTGGAGTACTTTACAGACAGGACATCAAGGCCGTATCTGAGATTTCGGTTTGTATGATATACTGTATTTGAACTGGTCTCGGAGGAAGCCGAGCGTCATCCAATTTTGCATGTAGGGAAGGGAGTTGATTAACAATAGCGGAAGTGAAACTAGATTATTTTTAACCCTTTGATGGCATTGTTAAAACTTAAGTCTTTTTTTAAACTCATTTTTAAATCTTCATTTAGAGAGCAATTTGAATAAAAATCACTCTCTATGTTTCTCTGGTCTCCAACAGCTTCTCTGTATCCTGTGCCCACTTTGATGAGTTATTCTTGTTCTGTATTTCTAGCTAGCGAGAAACCCACGATAAAAGATGTCAATATTTTAAGATGTAATTGAAGCTATGTGCAGACTTTTTTTTTACCAAAATCTCTATTCCTATCAAC
This sequence comes from Saccharum spontaneum, assembly GCA_022457205.1. NCBI lineage: Eukaryota > Viridiplantae > Streptophyta > Magnoliopsida > Poales > Poaceae > Saccharum > Saccharum spontaneum. The sequence goes on along the minus strand of CM039602.1, from coordinate 11,670,407 downwards.
ACATAAGGATATAAAAAGGCTCTTAAAGTTGCTCTTACATGATATTGACGTTCCTTTATGCAAAATATTTGTAGAGTTTTGAAAATCTTATATGGTTTTATAAAAAATTTCTGTTTTGCAAAGCTACTAGGTATTTGGACTTGGTTGTAACGTTTTAAAACTTACGATGCCACTATTGAACTATAGGCTTTTTGGATAAGATGCACTCGGTACTTCTTTTTTTTTCCCTAAAACTGTGATTGTGCACACTAACTTCTAAAACGATATATATATATATATATATATATATATATATATATATATATATATATATATATATATATATATTCGTTTAGAAAAAAGCAGACTATGCAACCGAAAGATCCACATATAAGAAGTACCCCTCTGTCCAGAAAAAAATGCAACTACAGGTTGCGTGCCAGTAAAAATAGTTCACGTTTGAACAAGTATCTACTGAATAGTATTCATATTTATGGCTCCGAATCAATTTATTATGAAAATACATTTCATAGTGAATCCAATGATATTTATTTGATATCATAAATATTGATAATTTTTTTATCTATAATTAGTCAAACTCAAGATACTAAAACATGACAGTGTGAATTGCATTTTTTCTTGGATGGAGGTAGTACTTAGATTCGTCTTTGTGGGAACCGTCTTTTTTTATCTCGACTGTCACATTTTTATTAAATAGAAGTAGACCTTGGTGACGAAGCATTCACTCAAAGAAGTCGAGACAAGCTTCCAGCAGCAGCAGTGGCAAAGCATCCACCAGAGAAGACCAAAGCGACAACGGCGGCAAAGCATCCTTCAAGAAAAACTGACGTGACAATGATGGCAAAACATCCGCCAGAGAAGCGACCAACAATGGCCAAGTATCGGTCGGGTGAAAAACCAGTCCAAGGAGGGATACAACGCTAGCACGCGATCGCCGTCCGTCACACAATGAGGAAAAGAGAGGGTGCATCGACACCGGTAAGCTCTGGTGGCAGCAAGGCGCTCTGGGGAGGGCTTGGGGTGATGGGAGAAGGGGCTTCGAGTATGTTCACCCGGCTTATAATCCGTTTTTTTCAGCTTGTTTTTTTAGCCAGAATAGTATTTTTCTCTCACAACAAATCAGCCAACATTGTTTTTCAGCCGGCTTATCAGCCCAGCCGAACGGGGCCGCCCAAGTCGCCTGTAGGGATGACGCAGGTGCACTCCGTTCCTTGCAAGAGTAATCAATCACTTCTAAGCCGATGGAATGATGAAATCCACTTTGGGAGGTTTTTTTGCATGAATTTAGTCACCAAAGTTTATGTTTATCCTCAAATTTGGCATGCAGTCCTCAAAAACACACATCAGAGATTCAGACTGTGACATTTAGTTGTTACTTCTGTTTTCAAAATATAAATTGTTTTATTTTTTAGGTATATATGGTTTTTCTTATGTGTCTAGACATAACATACAGTATATATCTATATGCATAATAGAGAAACTATGTACTAGAAAAGCTAAAACAACTAATAATTATTAGACTACATACCATGGACAAAAATGACGCTTTGTTACTAACTATATGAAAAATAAATAATCATAAACCGTGAGTGCTCATGTACAACAACATAAAATTAATGCCAACCAAAACCAACACGTCATCAAGCAAACAGGTGCAGCGTTGCCCTTGTTCACATCACTTCTGTCCATGTCAAGGAAGTTGCATACCATTTGCTTTTAACAAATATATGTTTTTTTAGAAGTTCCAAACTTCTTGTGCAAATGCAGCACGCATTCCCTCCTCGTTGGTGGACGAAAGTGACGTGCTAGAGTTCTTGGCATTGTGGCGCATTGGCATCTCAGCAACATCCTTGGAGGCTCCTTGTCTGTACCGATGTGCTAAGCTGAACAATGGTTCCGTATGGTCCTTTGGAACTAGGCACGACGACACGATGAGCAGTCGTCATTTCTGAGAACTAAGAGCTACTGGAATGTCTTGAGTTGCGCTTAGAGCCTGTTTAGTTCCCAAAAAGGAACCTAAAAAGTGCTACAGTATCTGTCATATCAAATCTTGCGGCACATATATGGAGTACTAAAGGTAGACGGAAGAAAAAACTAATTACACAGTTTAGTTGTAAATCACGAGACAAATCTTTTGAGCCTAATTAGTCTGATTGGACACAAATTGCCAAATAAAACGAAAAAGTGCTACAGTAGCCGAACCTAAAAAATTTCCCCAACTAACAGGTCCTTAGTTAAAATTTGAAGTATAGAGGACTAAGGTGAGAAACCAAAGACACATTTGCTTATGCATTCAGAGATTACTAGCGCCCGGACCGGTGCCAGTATCCCTTTCCCGCGCCTACACCCGGTGCACCCATGCGGGGGCCTGCACCACCTGGACCGCATGTTCCGCTCGCCCGACCAAAAACACGTAGAGACACTCGACGCTCATGCTGGTGCTAGTACCCCGTTTCCCGCGCCTACACCCGGTGTGCCCACGTGAGGGCCCGCACCACTCGGACCGCACGAGCTGCTCGCTCGACCAAAAACATGCAGAGACCACTCAACACTCGTATCTTGTACGCTTTCCATGCGCTTGCAGGTGGGGACCGTTCGTGCCTTGTACGCTTTCCAACGCCCCAGCAGCTGCAGCAGGAGGCTATGGCACGTGGTCCCATTGTAACACGTGCAACACTAGATCTACTTTTGCAATAACAGGATGAAACACTTGTAACATACGTCCGGAACAGTTGAAACACTTGCAACATACGTCTGAAACATTGGCAAAAACACCTGAAAACACTTGAAAGTCATTGCAAACGCATGCAACATCCATATCTTGTTTTGCAACATCTAGATAAAACACTTGCAACATACGTATAAACATACAGACTTAAAACATACGCTTGCAACATGCATGTTATGCAACATCCAGATATACTTCTGCAAACATACAGATGAAACACTTGAAACATACGTATGAAATAAGTGGCACACTTGAAACATATACTTGCAGCATGCGTATATAGTCATTGCAACATACACAACATCTGGATGAAACACTTGAAAACAACTTCTGAAACACCTTAAACACTTAAAACATGGCGTCACCAGCTGCCATGGCCTATGTGGTGGGGAACTGCAGTAGCCAGCAAGCGGTGCTTAGTGCAGTGGAGAAGAAGGATGGCAACAGGCAAGCGGCTAGGCGCAGTGAAGAACGCCACGCTGGAGTAGTCGCCGTGAACCATGCCGCCTCGGCTCGTAGAACTCGGCGGCGAGTGGTGAGTGGTGGTGGGGAGACAGGAAGGCAGGTGGCGGCACTCGGGCACAGCACAGCACGCCGCTACGTTGTGGCCGCGGCAGTGCGAGCGTGGCAGCGCGGTCGCGGTGGAGCACAATCGGGGCGATACGGGCGTGGAGAGTGGGTTTGAGAATAGATGCGGGTACAACAGCAATTCGAGGGGAAGGTGAGAGCGGCAATTTTTTATTTTTATTTTCGTGTAGATGGCAGTCTTGCCTATTGGGCCGTTCGGGCGGGCGTCGAGGCCCACAAACGCGTGTCTGGATGAAACGGACGCCCTTCCTGCAGCATTTCCATATGCATACTTGGTACTCCCTCGGTACTGAAATATAGTGTTTAAATATTTAAAAATTGTACCTAAATACAAATAATTTATAGGACATGAGGACAATTCTGCATTAAATAAGAGCATAAATCTTGGTAGGTACTAGTGCAACCCTCCCAATCACACGGATCTTAAGATGTCTATAATACATTGTAATCTACGGTAGAGGGAGCAGAACTTATGCTAACTTTGATTATTCTGTCATAGTAGCATATTATTAAGTGGTACTTCTATATTTAATAGTAAAAAGATATGCTGAATTTTTTTGAGGAAAAATAAAAGATATGCTGAATAACAGAGGTGGGATATGGGTCAGCTGTACCGTGCTGGCCTGGCCTGACCCTCATGTGCCTCATGCTAAGATAAGAAAATTCAACAATTTTAGAGGCACATAAGCTGTCAAGAAATTGCAGAAGGATAAGAAGAAGAGACTGAATACAGTCATTATTCTAGGGGCTTGGCTCCTTTGGAAACATCGCAATGCGTGTGTCTTTGATGGTGCTCAACCAAGGATTTCTAGCCTTATGGAAGCTTTCAAGGAAGAGGAGTTGTGGTGTCTCGCAGGTGCACGAGGCCTACAGACTCTCGGTCTAGGTCATGGTCTGGGCTAGTTATTCTAGCGTATGTGGTTTGGTCAGGTCTCATCTTGTTATCTAGTGCAACCTATTTTGTTTCATTCAACCTCTCGTGGCTCGGCCTGGAGTGAGATGGTGGTGTTCATGTAAGGGGCCGATCATTTTCTCTCTATAATACAAAGATGCGCAGCTCTCCTGCGCATTCGAGAAAACATTTTAGAGGCACACATGGTAAAGGGAAATCGTTATCAGCAGCAGCTGCTGGGTGCACCTAATCGTGTTTTACAGTAAAATGTGAGGAGAGCAACAGCCAGCGCAGCAGCAGTAGCGGCTGTGGCAACTGCCTGTCGAACAGCGGTGAGGGAATTGGCTCATATTGTTTCCGAGTACTTAATAATTTAAGAGACAACTCTTGTTGAATTTGCTTACATTATCAAGAAATCATAAAAATTAACAAGTCAATATTGAAGATGCTTTCTGAGCAATCATATAGATTTGGGTTTCCAATTTCCATGGACAGAAGAGGAAATTCCAGGTCATATGTACATCTGAATATCTCTGATCACATTTTTAGTGAACCCACTACTACTACTACTCTTAATATAGTTAGTAAATAACAAATAGTAAATTTCAGCCTATACAGATGTGGTTGGAGTCAAGTCATCCCTTGATTTTTTGAAGCCAAAGAAGAAAGAATTTGCGAAACCAAAGAATATGAGAAGCAACAGCATCTCTGAATATATTAGTGTAAGCTATTTGTTTCAGTCAGACTGTTTCCGTTCCACTTGGACAGTTCTTGTACATGTAATAACATTTTCCCTGTACATCTGTTGAAGCATGAAAGAATTCAATGATCTATAATGCTTTTGTTCAGTTTCAGCACCATGATTGTTCAAATTATTTGACATGTCCAGACCATTGCTCTATGAAGGTTGCTTGCTTGTACATACATATACTAAATGCCAGTAATGAACAAGCTGCCTGGCTTTTTCCATCCTTGTTCTAAATTTCTAATATGCAGTCTGATATGATAAGAGCAACTTGGAAACAGAGGAATGTAGTTTCCCTCTTGTTCCTATCTCCTATTTTTTTCAGGGGCGTGGCAAGCGCCTAGACGTCCGTACTCTAGCGCCGTCCGGACGCCCGCGACTGCCCTGTTTGCCGCACTCGCACTCCGCGTACTGCCGGGCCCCACATGGTGTCTGCGCCCTACCCGACCCCACGTGGCGTCTACGCCCCGCACGACCCCTCGCGCCCTCTAGCAGCTACAGTAGGTTGCAACATGTGCAACACCCGATCTACTTTTGAAATATCTAGATGCAACACTTGCAAGTTGCAACACACATCTGACGATGATGAATATTTCAAAGATGCGTCTGAAACACTCCCAAAAACACCTAAAAATCATTTGAAAACCATTGCAAACATGCACAACATTAAGATAAAACACTTGTAATATATGTGTAAAACATATGCAACATCTAAATAAACACACTTGCAGCATACGTCTGAAAAAAACAGATGAAACAATGGGAACAGATGTTTACAACATACGTGTATAACAATTGCAATATATGCAATATCCTGATCTACTTTTGTAACATCCATACGAAATACTTGCAACATATACTTCTAAAACATCTGAAACATTTAAAACATACGCTTGCAACATCCGAGGAAGGAAAGGAGCTCGAGGTGTAGCTAGAGAAGCTCACTCTAGGTCTGGCCACTTCGGATCTCGTGATATCACGAGCTGAGGTTGAGCATTGTGGCGGCGCCGGTGTCGATAGTGGCCACGACCTCCTGGTGGGGAACAGCGACAGTGGCACACCTCGATGCGGCGAGGGACGGGGCATAGCACGTAGGGGCGGGGATCGGGCACGGCGTGACGAGGTGGAGTGGGCGCTGCAGAGAATGGACCGCGACATGGTGTTAGACGTGGCATGGCTCGACGTTGGATGGGGGCACTGCCACGAGGTGGCTTGGGGTGAGTGGACGACACGGTGAGCCATGACGAGCAAAGCGAGGAGTTGAGGATTTCTGTCAGCTGTCGTAGTATAGATGGAGTACTGTCGTAGTATAGATGGAGTAGGTAGAGGAGAGAGAGCATAGATAGGCCTGTTGGGCCCGGTCGGTATGCTAGCTCAGGAACGGGGCGTCCGGATGGACATACCTAGAAGGACACCCTCACCAGAGTATTAGCGTTTTTTCAACACACTACTAGAAATATCCACTTCCATGATAAAAATCTTAATGACGAATCCAAAAATGTCATAGAAGATTGCTTTCTACGACGAATATTTACGTTTCGTCATAGATCTCTGGTGATGATCCTCCAACCTTCCTTATCTATGACGAAATCAGACATTGTCACACAAAAACGTCATAGAACAGCACAAGGTTCGTAAAAAAAACCTCGCACGACTGTTCCTGCTCATCTGTGATGATCCTCTTTAGAACTGTGACGACTAGGGCTTCGTCATTGAACTAATTACATATCTGTGACAAAGTTTTTATCTGTAACAAACGACACTTTGTCATAAATCTCCACACGGTCCTTTCTCCATCCGACGTGTATGAGACCTACAGTTACTCACCCGTGATGCTTGCAATTCATCATAAAGTCCCCGCTCGGTCCTTTGTTCATCCGACGTGTACCTATGGAACCCTTCTTCATCCGACATGTACCTGCGGGACTTGTAGTTACTTATCTGTGACGCTTGCATTTCGTCATAAAGTCTCCGCTCGGTCTTTTCTCCATCTGATGTGTACTTGTGGGACCCTTGTCCATCTGACGTGTACCTGTGGGACCTGCAGTTACTCATCCATGACGCTTGTAATTCGTCATAAGTCTCCATTCAGTCCTTTCTGCATCCGACGTGTACCTGTGGGACCCTTCTCTATTCGACCTATGGGACACGAAGGCTTACGTGTCACATGTACCTGTGGGACCTTTCTCCATCTCCATCCAACCTATGGGACCCGACGGCTTGTGTGTCACTTGTACCATGTGTGCCGCTGAGATTTAATTTCTCAAAAAAAAATCTCATACCTAGGAGTCAAACCTAGGATCTAGACCGAGGATGGAACGTCTTTACCATTGCGCTAGACACCTAGTTGTGTTGATATCTCTTTGGAGTCACTATAGTATCCTATTGTTTGTGTGGATGCCCTACATGTTTACCTAAATTGGATATTCCCTGCAAGTGAAAGTAAATCTGTGCCCGTTGGGACTTGCGGCAGTGGCGGCAACAGCAGCGGAGGATTCCTGGTGTGCTGTGGTGGCTCAGGCGTCCTTTTGAGGCTAGGTGGCGACGCTTCCCGTTGGAGCGTGGCGGCATTGGTGTCCGTGTCCGTTGTGTGCCATGGCAGAGGTGACAAATCCGATCCACAGGTCTCCTTTCTTGCCTTTTCTTATTCACTTAATTGTTTTGGTCCTTACTTGAACATGAGGTATACAAGAAACATTCTAGCGTTGGAGATCTGGTTAGGTCGATGATGATGAAAAGAACTAGGAGGTGTCACTGGTTGGTTTTCTGCTGATGTCTTGGTTTTCTGCATATGTTCAGTGTTCTTACTGTAAATGCCTATGTGCAGAAGCTTTAGTTAATAATGCCTTTGTAATCTAGATGACTAACCACTAACTGCTTATGAACGGGACCGGGATGCACAAATCGCAAGGAATCATAGAAAGATGGAAGAACTTGGAATACGTGTGGGCCCAAAACCTGTGTCTCCAAAGGCAAAAAAAAGTCAAGCACAAAGGGTAGACACGGTGAAGATTTGGAATATATCCCTGAAACCAGGGGAGGTAGTTGTGGGATTTGATGATACAGATGAAACAGATTTAAATTTAGAAGATGAGCCAGTGCCCCTAGCAATTGAGGTTCTTATTCTATCTTGTATTTAGTTCGGAGGGAGAAGGGGGGTGTAGGTAGCAATGCAATGCTTTACTGTTTGGATAGCAATGCAATGTGTACATGCTTGGTGCTTAAGTTTGTATCTCAAATTTCAGTGTCCGGGTCGAAGAAGTCATAGACGAGGCTCTGCTAGCAGGACTAAAGACAACGCTGCCATGAGTCCTAGGGGAAGGCAATCCAAGTGAGTGAAGTCAACACCACCGAAATAGTTTGCTCATGGAGTTTGTACTCGGAGGGCCGCTAGCAAAAGGCTGGAGGTATCAGCAGTAGGTGAACATAATTCTCCATCATGAGTGACACCCGTATCCAGGAATGAATTATAAGTTCATGAATTGACTGGCGATATTTGTTTGGATGGCGCCACACCTAGCCCTCTGAGAGACTGCCCCTGGCCAGATGATGATAGCCATGCCGAAGAGGAGCTCTCTGAGCCATCTCCCGTCTCCCCCACCTGCAGAACAATGAAAGTTGCGAATGTTGGTATCACCTTAGAGATGTCCATCGATCAATTTGCACTAGATATTTGATATCCGGGTTACTTTTCTAACAATCTGAATGTATGAAACTATGTAGTACCATTGCCGAGAAGAGCGAGGAAGCCAAGGCCTCAAACTCATGGAATTATGCTTGATAAAATGAGCAAATCACTGTGAGGAGTGAGGATGCCCATCTCTATTGCCGAGGGGAATAGAAGGCCACATGATCTAGTGCAAGCTACCAAGTTTGCCTCAAAGACAGGTGTAGTACTCAGGCGTGAAGTACCAATATTGACGCATTGGAAACATTACAAGGGAAGAGGCCCGGCTCATCCATTGTGACAAATTTGCTCAGGCGTGAAGTACCAATATTGACGCATTGGAAACATTACAAGGGAAGAGGCCCGGCTCATCCATTGTGACAAATTTGTGGATAGGCTAAATGTATGTGTGGGTATCCCTCTTGACATTCAACTCTGCTTTGAGCAACTTTAACTGATTTACTTTTTATTTACACTATTGTGTGCAATCAAGGCTGGGCATTAACTAGGCTCAGCCACCAACAAAACAAGCTTGCTAGAATATAATAATGTAGTCATTGGTACGGCAGACATGCTATAGGTTGAAGAAAAACTACTTTAGTGGTGTCCCTGTTGATCAGATCCCTATGACCTCTCCTGTCTCGTCCATGATCGATGCATGGTGGTGTGAACTTGTCGATATTTGGTCTAGTGCTAAGAACATGGTGTGTGTGTGAACCCATCGATTTCCTATCTAGTCTTGCTATGGTCTACTTGTGCTGCAGTCTAACACAAATGAAGCTATAAAAAATATCTGAGAAGAACAAGCGAAACCATGCAAAAGTGAAGTACCACCAGGCTACATGATCTCACTCCTATGTTGTTTAGCTACAAACATTTGTAAGTGATGGTTGTGTTTTATTGTTACTCTTGCCTTTGTATAAATATAAATAGAAACTCATGTGCATTGTGAACAGAAGGAGAACAAGAGGAAGGCTGTTGGTATTTATTAACTTGTCACTTATTTTAGTAGCCACCTATTAATTACCTACATCTCCTAGCATTACTAGTACTAGGTTGTCATCCTTAGTGATGGTGCCAGAAATACTTGTTGGTACTACCTAGCATTACTACTAAGTAGATATCTTATTATTTCATGTGACTAGAAAGAATATAAAGATATGAATGAAAGGATTCTGTAAGCGAACAGATAATTATACCATTGTAGCACTTCACCCGAGAGTATTCTAGGTATCGTTATTTATATTTTACCACAGGGAAGGTGTAGCATTGTACATGTATTGGTAACTTATAACATTGATGGAGAAATAAACCATAACCAATCACTCTACTCATAACAGGGGTATGTCACAAGATAAGATATATATATATATATGTGATAAGCATTGATCAAGTATAATGATAAATCACTCAAAGCACTCCTATCTATAGCATTAGCATGGTCAGGTAGAATATTAGAGGAATAATTCCTAAGTCATTCTTAATTACAAGTCAAAGCATACATTGATTAGTGCAATTACACCTAGTAGTCATTGCTAAGATCACCGTTATATCTATGCATAAGGGGCATTACTTAGGGAAGTTTAAGAAAAGATCTTGCCCTTCCTTCATAATCGGGCCCTACTTCTATGACCTATATTTGGGGAGTGGACTACAAAGGACTCAATGGTAGTGTCACACCCGCGATCTACCACATGACCTCGAATATAGAGTGTATTCACAAGTAAATAGCATATAAATACCACGCTTACATGATCTCTACCACCCACCCCGTGTACTTTGGAGTAAGCGCTATACGAACATGAATAAGATGAATACTAATATTGTCATAACAATTGTAGCGAGCATATAAAAGTAAGGGATATACAATGAGAGAGGGGTACAAAGATTATATTGAACCACGCTCTTGGCAATGTCGGAAATCCAAGCGAAGATCTGTTTGCCTCCCTCTAGACCTAGCCTAACTAGCTAAGCCCTAGAATATAGTGGAGCTCTGAGGATGATTAGAGTTTCTATCTTCTCAAATGACTTGATGATTAGGGTTATGCCTCAGGGGGGCAGGGCCTGGTTATATAGCCCTGAGCTTGCAACGTGAGCCCTTGGATCAAATCAACTTAAGGAACGACATAGATGCAATCTAGGAGTCGGTGGGGAACTGCCATAGCAATTGGGAGACCGATCGAGGGGCCCACAGGCCGACCGGCCTGCAGGTGGGGCCGGCTAGCCCCACATGTCACCCCCTCAGGGTCTGCTTCGGTGGAGAGCCTCCTGAAGTCTTCCAGAACCGACCAGCCCCACATGTCACCCCCTCAGGGTCCACTTCGGTGGAGAGCCTCCTGGAGTCTTCCAGAACCTTCCCACGTAGGTTTCGCAGTGGAATTACGTTATTACTTCTGACATGTAGGTCCGTCTTGATGGTTTTCTGGATATACCCTGTAGAAATCACAGATTCCCCAAAACTTGTGAAATTTGTTAGTTTAAGTCCCTAGACCTATGTTGGTGATCTTAATTATACCCTTATACATGTTATGTTGGTGGTTTAATATGGTTGTTAAGTACCATCAACAAAGGCTGTAGAACACGATCAAGGAGTTAAAGAACATCATGGTCCACCTGATGAAGATGTTAATGTTATGGAAGTCTTCAGGGACTTCCATACCAGTAGAAAAAAGGGCAAGAGAAGCAGTTGTAAGTAACTGCTTTTGCTTTCCTTGAAATCTACTGAAGCCATTGCCATAAAAGAAGGAAACATAGTAGGAGCCTAGTGTGGCAACATTATTTTATTTTAAAGTTGCAATTTACACCAATCAATAGGATACCTGTACATTGTGCTTTTGTAGTCTCTATTGATAATAGGCTGCAAAAGACCTATGCATTACTTGCTAAGAATGAATCTCTTGGGTATTCAATTGAAGTCCTCTTCCACCATCTGTAACCTAATGTTTTACTGCTTGAATTTTGCAGGAAGCTATGAAAACTATGCAAGCAGAACATGTTGCTAATGGGCAGGAAACAATATATGACTAGTGTTGATGTTGTTTGCAAGATCCTCTGCGTCTTCGAGGACAAGGCCACCTCCTAGGAGAACCGCAACAACCTTTTTTTTGAAGAATGCTGGTATCTAGACAAGCTCCACCAGAGCAGAGACATCGGTGGAGAGAACGCTTCGGCAACAGCTTGTTGTTGAATAGGAAAGTTCCCCTTCCCTCGTCAAACAAGTTGATGAACTAAAGAGGAAGACAGAAAAGACTGAAAGGGAGTTTGAGGAATTCAAGAAACGGCAACAGGAGTACAATAATCTCCGTGAGCAAGTCATGCGCTTCCGCCCTCCTAGTAACTCTCAGTCTTCAACCCCTATGGCTTGATGCGGTGAGCATTTATGGTTTGATGTGCGGACTCATGTGCTTGTATGATGTTGTGATACTCTGTAAGTGGCTTGCTGCTGATGTGTGAAATGTTAATTGTTGTTATTTGATTGCCAGGCTAAATAATTATGTAGTCAATCTGTGTAGTAGTGACGATCTTGACTTACTTTTATGATGAATTGACTTCCAAGCACGTGGTAAAACCAGGACAAGCCACGTGATCAAATAAAAATACGACACGTGGGAGAACCAGTGCATGACACGTGAAATAGCTAGTACACGACACATAGGCTATTAAAAATCCAACATGTGGAAGGAAGTCGTCAAGCTTGGCCAAATAAAAAATGAAATGTGGGCGGACAACACTGTGACGCGTGGTCGAATAAGAAACGGCCACGTAGACCAATAAAAATATGACACATGGTCCAATAAAGAAACAACATGTGATCCAACCGCAACACGACACGTGTGCCAATAGAAAACTAATATGTGGAACAACAAGCACCCACCATGTGGTCTAGTAAGAAACTAAAACGTGCAAGAACCAAAGATGACTACGTTGTGCAATCAAAAGGTGACACGTACCCGAACCATCTCCAATGCAATCGGCTATAGCATGTACATGTGGAAAGCATCTCCAACGGAAGCACCCATCAAGGTGGCAGCCCCCTGCCATGTATACCAAAACAGTTATATGACAGTCAGTTTTCATCATAGATCACACCACTTCTATGTCGATGTTTTCGGATTCGTCACAGAAGTTCAAATGTGACACGCTTTTTATGACGAACCATTTTTAATCATAAATTTTTCATAAAACTGAAATTATGATAAATTTGACTTCTTTAGTGATGAAAGATGTTCGTCATGTAAGTGCAAATTCCTAGTGGTGATTCGGTGGCGCAACCACAAGACTCAAAAGGCAAGCTAGTTCATATCGACCCTGAGGGAGACCCCACCAGGATGACCCTCGTGGGAAAAGATCTGGACCCGAATTAGGAACTCGCGCTCGTCTCTTTCCTAAGGGAGAATTGGGACATGTTTGCATGGAAACCATCTGACATGTCTGGTGTTCCAAGGAAAGAGATCGAGCACGAACTCAAGATCGACAAGGATGCCAAGCCGGTCAAGCAGAGGTTATTCCCCCCAGAAGAAAGAGGTCATTAGGGCCTGATTGGAATGTAGGAATCAAAAACACAGGAATAGAAAAACACAGGAATGGGGTAAGTGTGTAGTGGTAAAACAGGGGAAAGGAAAAACGCGGGAAATAACTAGAAGGGGTGTTTGGAACGCAGGAATCCATAACACAGGAAAAACATAGGAAGTAACATTATTTTTTGTTTCTCTTCTCTTGCTGTCTCGGTCTTCGTGAATCCATTGGTTTGGACTGGATGTTTTGTTTCCCGTGAAATGAATGGAGGTAGGAAACTTTCCTTCATTTTACTGTTGAAGGTTCCTTCATTCCAAACAGCATTTCTAGAAACCTTTCCAAAGGAATGGATTCCTATGAAATTCCTTTGATCCAAACAAGGCCTTAGAATAGAGATTGTAAAACTCTTAGCAGCAAGTTTCATAAAAGAGGTCTTCCACCCAGAGTGGTTGGCCAACCTTGTACTTGCTAAGAAAAAGAATGGAAAGTGGCAGTTATGTTTTTAACTAGTTTGTTTTCAGAAAACAATCCTTGCGTCACACATTAAGATTGCCTTCACTTTCCTTTCTGCACCTTGACCACCTAACATTTCCTCACAGATTCCTATCTGCATTTAGGAAAAAGAGTACTGATCTAGTAGGAATGGTTTAGGGCTTTTGGCACTAACAACTGACAGGAAATCGAATTTCAACCAATTAAGCAGCAAGGCCATTAGCTTTCTTTCTTTTTTTCTTTCTTTTTTTGCGAGGAAGGCTATTAGCTTTCTTGCCAGTTGCCAAGCATGACCCATATCCGTATGGACCAACACAATACTGGATAGTTGGAATGAAGCGTTTCATTTTGGGTGATGTTGTTTGTATTAGGTTCAATTTCTCTAGTTGACCCTGTTAAAGCAGAACCACACTTGTGCATGAAGCAAAATGAAGGTTTGACAATTACTAGTTTGGAACTGGGGGTGGTGTTTCAGATTTTATAAATACAAGCTTGACCAAAATTAGCAAGCATAAAATGGTGCCATGGTTCACCAAGTATTGAAAGCTTCTGAGACGAGTGCTAAGATCAGATGGTCTGATGGATTTGACAGGGGCAAGGTTTCACCAAAAATTATGGAGCAATGTTGATCCATATGAGATGTAATAGATCCACGAAGCTAATCGTTACCAAACAAATTGTGCTAACTAAAACAAAGAGCTCAGGACCAAAGGCATGCATGAGACCTTGGCCGACCCCGTTGATGAGGAGGGGTCCTTGTCGAAGTTGCGGTCATAGGGCACGATGTTCGCCCGCTCGATTCGCTCCTGGCACCGCCGGATCTCATTGTCGCCATCGTCCCCGATGCCTGTTAGATCCCGCTCGTTCCTGCGAAATCCGACGAAGTTTCCTCAATTATCTATCAGAGTTGAGGAAGGAAGAAAGGGTAGGTTCACGCCGCCAGCAGAGTGTCGCGATAAGGAAAAGTAGTAGTAGGAGATAGTTGTATTGATTTTTGCTTACACACTCTGACTCGCTCACCACTACTTATCCCTTAAGCCACTCTTCTTCTTGAAGTAGGCTGAGCAAACCCACTCCGGCCTAGTTACTCTTGAGTTGGCGTGCCTGGCCCGTCGGCTCCTCTTGGGCTTCTGCATCACCTAGGGGTCACCCGGATCGAGGACACTGTTGACGGTCCTTAAGTACCAAATATAGTTATCAAATAAATAAAGAAAAGGATCCAAATGCAACCAACACCTAGACTTAGGGTTTTATCTGACAGAATTCCACGAGTTTTGGTGTTTGTCTGTTTCTGCAGGGGGTTATCAGAAAATACGGAGGAAAGGCCCACACGTCGGGTTTACATAGAGATAATAACGTGTTCACCGATTTTCTATCATCTAGAAGACTCCAGAAGCCACGAGATCGAACGGGAGGCCGAACGGGCCCGGAGGCAGGGCGCCCGCCCTGCTCCCTAGGGCGCCCGCCCTGGCCTGAGAGCCAATCAGGCTCCGTCTCGCGGATTATGCTCCACCGACCTAAGGGATCAAGAAAAATCGTGCGATTAATGTCGGTTTGATCCGACGGCCCACGTTCACTTGAGGGGGCTATATAAGCAGGACCCCTGGCCCCTGGAGGAGGCACTCCCTCATTCTCAATTCCTCAAACCCTAATCTCAGGAGGAGAGTCTCTGATCAAGCCCTAGAGCCACCACATCAACTAGATCTCTAGTATAGCATAGCTACATAGGATTAGAACTAGAAGGAGTCAATCTTCGATTGGTTTCCGGATCTGTCAAGAGGATTCTTGGTAATTCCTTTACTGTTCTTCATTGTTCATCTTTGTTCTTCAATATTATGAATACAACTTTGTTCTATTTCAATATATTGATTATGACTATGCTCTACTTGTTTATGTTTGCAATTATATTGTTCTTAGTTTATCGTAGTTATACGCTTGGCTTAGTTAGATTGGAATTATATATATGTTTAGGATCGTATAGCGTTTATCCATCGGATCCATGGGTAAATGATAAATATTGTGTAGACGTGGTGCTTAGACCATATTTATCTGCGATTGCACCTTATATGCCGGATCGTGGGGTGGTCCGCGATGGTGACAGCTTCGTTGGTTCTTATATAGTCCCCCTCCCGTGTGTAAGGCAGGCAGAGCAACATTATTACGGGGGAATGATTGCTATGTTTCTCATCTTCCTTGATAATATCACTATGCATGGGCGTAGTCCTTTTTCGCAATGATTGCCAAGTGTACTTGCACTAACTATGATATGCTAGACTTTATAGTTAAGAATAACTTAGGAAATATCCTTGTAGTTCGTTCTAATACCATACTAATGACTTGCTAGAATATCTGTTGAGGTGCTTATCATTATTATATGTGGCTAGCTGATCAGATTAATTATCTTTGTCACCATTCATACTTTATCTATATTTTATGTGACACTTACCCCTGTATGCAAGAGATAGATGAATGCTCTCACTTATATATGCAATGATTGATACTCATTCCTATATTCCATTCCATAATCAACATTGATGTTAGTAATCCCTTCCCAGTGGTAAAAATATAAATAACGATACCTGGAATACTTCCCGGTTAAAATGCTACATCGGTATTAATCTGTGCGCTTGCAGATCTTATTTATTATTTATTTAGAAGAGTAGTTGCATATTTCAATACCGTGTCTCTCATGTCATGCTGGGGATGACAACTTGGCTTAAGTGGCATGAGGGATAGGTTCGGCATTTTTGGCGCCGTTATCAGAATTAGAAAACTAAGTCTACTTTTGGTAATGACGTTAAGAATGCCCAACAGACGCTGACACCCCTTCCTTGGGTACTAGCTTGTCCCTAAGCCAAAGCTGCTAGGAAATGCTGCTTGATGAAGTTGGCATCTTCCTAGGTCGCCAGCGCATCATCCATCCTAGTCCACTTGATGAGGAGCTGAGGAACCGCATCCGCACCTTGCTAGTGTAGGCGCCACTGCAGGATCTTCTCTGGAACTTGGAAGACATCATCAGGTTCAGGAAGCTCGGAGGAGACCGTTGCTGTTGCTGGGGGCGCCGTCTTGAGCAGAGAAACGTGGAAGATTGGATGGATCAAAGAAGAGGGAGGCAGCTGCAGCTTGTAGGCGACTGACCCGATCTTGTCGATGATCTTGAAGGGGCCGAAGTATTTGAAGCAGAGTTTGTTGTGGGAGCACGGCGCCAGTGATGACTGTACATAAGGATGAAGGCGAAGGAAGACACTATTGCCCACCTAGAATGTACGTTCTATATGGTTCTTGTCGGCTTGATGCTTCATGCGCCGCTGAGCGCACAGGAAGTGTTGGCGCATAGCAGCCAGCATAGTCTAACACTCGGCCACCATGGATGCCACGTCGGGGACAGGAGAAACAACTTCATCAGTAAAACTAAAATGTTTGAGAACATGGCCGTATAGTACCTCGAAAGGAGAGCGCCCCAATGCTGAATGAAGGCTGGTGTTGTAGCAAAATTCTACCAATGAAATCCAACACAGCCACTATCGGGGGCAAGAATGAACGAAGCAATAGAGATAGGTTTCAAGACATTGATTCACCGTTTCTATCTCCCCGTCCGACTAGGGGTGGTAAGAGGAACTCAAACAAAGTTTCACTTATGCCAAACAGAACAGCTCCTTCCAAAATATACTTGTGAATATTGGATCTCTGTTGGAGATTATATGGGTAGGCATGCCATGGAGCCGGTATACAGAATCTAAGAAAACTTGTGCAACCTTCTGAGCGGAGTATGGGTGGTGTAACGGAATGAAGTGTGCATATTTATTGAACTTATCCACCACTACCAATAAAAAGTTTGCAGTACCCGAAGTTGGTAATCCATCGATGAAATCCATGCTTACTATCTACCAGGCTTTGGATGGAACTAGAAGAGGAGACAGAAGTCCAGGATATTTGACTCTATTGGGTTTTGCCTGAAGACAAACCGAGCAGTTGGAGACATAATCATGTATGTCAAATTTCATACCTCTCCAAGCAAAAAGTTTCTTGATCCTGGCATGAGTCATAGGGAAACCTGAATGACCTCCCAAGGCGCTGTTATGGAGTGCTGACATGACCTTCCGCTGCATAGACTTGTTAGAATCGAGCCATACGCGTCCTTTGTACCTGATCAGGCCGCCGGTAAGGGAATACAGTGACTGAAGCTCAGGGTTGGTAGACAATTGTTGGAGCAGCTTAGAAGCGGCGGGGTCATCATCATAGCCAGCCACCACCTCTGTCAACCAAGATGGAGTTAGGAAAGAGATTTCCTGCAGCTGTGCTGGAGCAGCAGGATGACGCGATAGAGCACCAGCGGCCAGATTAGAACTGCCATGCTTGTAGACCACCTTGTATTGCAATCCAGCTAGCCGAGTGTACATTTTGAGTTTCCAGGGAGTGTGGAGCCGTTGATCAGTGACATGAATGAGGCTGTGCTGATCGGTGAATATGATGAACTCATTGTGTTGCACGTAAGGACGCCACTAATGATGGCCACCAATATTGCATGGTACTCTTTGTTGTAAGTGGACAGTCCATGGGTTTGAGGCCCAAAAGATTTGCTGGCAAAGGCCAATGGGTGGCCATCTTGTAACAGCATAGCTCCAACTCCACAGTTACTGGCATCTGTTTGCAATTGGAATGGCTTGTTGAAGTCAGGCAATGCCAACACCGAGGCTGTCATAAGGGCAGACTTCAAAGTTGAGAAGGTTGTGGTATGTGACTCTATCCAAACGAAGCACTCTTTTTCAATACGTCATAGAGAGGCCGAGCAATAACTACAAAGTTTTGGATGAATTTAAGATAGTATCCTGCCAAGCCCATAAAACCGTGGAGCTGCTTCATATCAGTCAGCTGTGGCCACTTGAGAATGGACTCGATCTTAGATGGATCGGTGCTGCCTCCTTCTTTGCTCACCACGTGCCCCAAATATGCAATTGACTCTTAGGCAAAGCGACACTTACTCAGCTTAATCAGCCACTGGTCCTTAGCGAGTAACTCAAACACTTGGCGGAGATGGTTGATGTGTTGCTCCAGCATCGGGTTGTACACCAGGATATCATCAAAGAAGACGATGACACAGATGCGGAGCAAAGGCTTGAGGGTAGTATTCATAGCACCCTGAAATGTGTTCGGGGCTCCAGTCAATCCGAATGACACAACAATATATTCAAAGTGGCCCCAATGAGTTTGAAAAGTGGTCTTGTATTCTTCCTCGAGCGCCAGTCTTATCTGATTGAATCCCGAACGCAAATCCAAGCAAGAAAACCAGCGTGCAGACGATAACTCATCAAGCAGTTCGTCGATGACCGAAATGGGAAACTTGCTCTTGATGGTGAGTGCGTTTAGCATTCTGTAGTCAATGCACATAGGCCAGGTATGGTCCTTTACCAGCAAGATCGGCGAAGAAAAGGGGTTGCGGCTAGGTGTAATCATGCCTGTTTGTAGAAGATCGGCCACCTGAATGCGTTTAGCATTCTGTAGTCAATGCACATAGGCTAGGTATGGTCCTTTACCAGCAAGATCAGCGAAGAAAAGGGGCTGCGACTAGGTCTAATCATGCCTGTTTGTAGAAGATCGGCCACCTGAACTTCAATCTCGAATTTGAGCTTGGGAGAGTAGCGATACTGGCATACAGAAACTGGCTGAGCACCCGACACCAATGGTATTGAGTGATCAAAATCACGCCATGGTGGAAGCGAAGATAGCTCAGCAAACAGTTAACTGAATTCATCGAAAAGAGCTTGCACTTGAGGAATGATGACAGGTGTAAATAGTTCAGGAGCTGCAGAGGATATACTGAAGAGCTAGATCATTGAACTTCAGTGTCTGACTGGAATAACCCTTGAAGCACAGCTGTCTCAATGCCGTATGGTAGAGACATCTACTTGCTTTGCCAATTCATCTTCATTGCGAGAAAGCCTCAAGCCAGTCCATGCTGAGAATAAGGTCATAGGAAGACAAAGGCAGAACTCACAAAGTGGAGTGGAACTTGTACCCTTGCACTTGCCATTTGACATCAGGTAGCTCAGAATTGCACTGAATAATTGAGCCATCAGCAACACAAACATTCATAACCGTAGGCAAATTGCATTGGGAAGGCAGTGAGGAAGCCACTGATGAGTTGATGAATGAGTGGCTGCTCCTAGAGTCAACTAAAATCAAGGTGGAACGATCAGCAATAAAACCCTTGAACTGCATGGTATGGGGAGCAAGAGACCTAGAATAAACTATGGCTGAGAGTGCCAAGAATAATTGAGTAGGAGCCTCGAGTTCAGTTAGATGATCATCTAGTAGTTGAGTCTTAGAGGGCTCTTCAAAGGAGTCTTGAAGGAGCTCCCAAACCTCTTGTAGAGCATGCAACTGAGGCTGAGGAGCATATCTATGGCTAGGAGCCCACTTGTCACCGCAACGTATACATAGGCCGCGAGTGCGCCGGAAGTTCTTAAGCGTGGAGAGCTTGTCCTCGACAGAGTTCTGCTTCATGCCCATCATCTTGTCATCGCCCATTAGCTTGTCACCACCAGCACGGGCAGGCGGTGGGGGTAATGTCGACCCCCCATAGCCACCAGCGAACTTGGGGAAGGAATAGTGGTCGTTCTTATGGTAGTCCTTGTGCTGATATGGTTCACCGGCTTCATCCTACAATAGGGTGAGGGTATACGCAGTATCCAGTGTAGTGGAACGAGCAACCAAAATAACAGCACAAATATCATCGCGTAAACCGTCGATGAAACAGGTAGTATAGGCCACGAGGTTAGGGTTGGGGTTATAGGATTTTAGCTGGTCGATGAGCTCAGTGAATTTGTCGATATACTCTAAAACTGAGCCTGTTTGGTGAATGTTAAAGAGTTGCCACAGAAGGAGCTGATGCTGGTCACGACTGAGGCATTCATGGATCAAGGAACATAAGGTTTTCCAATCAGTGGAAGAAAGGAGGTGCTCGATGGATTACAACCAGTGTTTAGCGGAGCCAGGGAAATGCATAGTGGTGACATGGACTCACATAGGAGGCTCAACAACATACATCTCAAAGTAGTTGATGGCACAAGTAATCCAGAATTGGGCATGCTCGCATCAAATTTTGGGAAACCAAGTTTGGGAAGACGGCCGAGTTGGGCGGGATTGAGAGTGTTCGAGGTGTTGGTGTTGGTGATCATGGGATTGTGGTCTGGGAGGAACTGTGAGCTCGAATTTGGTGGTGTGGGAAGGGTGGGTGATCTGTGGTTGGGGAAAGTGGGGATGTGGATAAGTAAATTGGGTATGTCGGGTGAATTGTGGCTGGGTAGGAGGGTAGAAGGTTGGGTGAGATGGATGGCTGGTGGTGAAAGGTTTTGGAGGATCGGGAGGGTTGGGCGGATGATGAACATAGTATGGATGCATTTGGTGCTAAGTAGGATGGGGAATTGGATTCAACCTAGGAAACACAGGGGGAGGAGGAGGATGATGTGTCGTATCGTCGGTCGAGGGGTGGGCTATGGTCATGACTGACCCGTAGCCCTGCTCGCAGTGCTCGCTGGGCCAGTAGGCCTTTGCTCCGATAGATGGGCGCGCAGAGGCCAACTCGTTGAAGGTGACGACACCGGGGTAGGAGGTGTTCGGCTCTATCGTGGGGAGCGGCCCGGACTTGGCGAGGCGTCAAATCTCCAAGCGAACGTCGTAGGGGGAAGCTTCAACCCATGGGCGCCAATCATTGGGCACCACAGTTGCATCCTCTAGGGCCGTGACACGATCATCGCGCTCGTCCTGCATCTCTGAGATTCAGATGAGCTCGAGGTCATCCACCTTCTGCTCCAACTCCCTGATGTGGCTGGCGACATTGCGGTTCCACTCACCAGCGACCGCCGCGGCCTTGGACTAGGCGGAGCAGTAGTCCTCCAGAGCGGTGAGGTGAGCCGCCACTCTAGGAACAGATCCAGAGAAGCTCTCCAGCACGGCGATGTGTCGATCTGTCTCCGCGTCCCGATCTCGACGCATGGACTCAGCATCGGCGAACTTGGCCTCCCACTTGGAGTTGAAGGCATCGAACCGGCGGATGACCTCCTCGAACTCCGTCTTGACAATGGGGTCCATGACGCCGCGGGAATGTTGTAGCCGAGTGAAGTGGGTGTGGTCAGCGGCGAGCTCTAGCGTGCAGGCACCGAAACCGGTAGCTTTGATACTAGTGTTAGATCCCGCTCGCTGCTGTGGAATCCGATGAAGTTTCCTCGACTATCTACCGGAGTTGAGGAAGGAAGGAAGGGTAGGTTCACGCCGCTGGCAGAGTGCCACGACGAGGAAAAGTAGTAGTAGGAGATAGTTGTATTGGTTTTTGCTTACAGACTCCGACTCGCTCACCACTACTTGGAGCAGGCCGAGCAAACCCACTCCGGCCCAGTTACTCTTGAGTTGATGCACTTGGCCTGTCGGCTCCTCTTGGGCTTCTGCATCACCTGGAGGTCACCCGGATGGGGGACGCTAATAGTGCCCCACGACGCGGGGCGGCAACAGAAGGAGGTGGTCCATCTCTCGACGGCCTCGGCATTCTTCAACATGTCGAGGCGGCCGAGGAAGGTGATCTCGGCGAGGAAGGTGGTGCCGACGAGGAGCGGCAGCAGTAGCCCGCCGCCTGGGAGTGCGAGTGCAAGTGGGAGTGGGAGGGGCCCTTCATCGGTAGCCCTCCTCCTCGTGACCGCCTCGCCAGCGCGGGCGAGAGAGCAGATCGTGGGGGCGCGACCGCGAAAGGTGGGCGGAGTCGTTGGATTGGACCCTGCTTCGACGACCTGGTCAGGGGAATTGGCATGGGTGCACGGCATGGCATGGAGCAACGGGCCAACCAGCCAACGACCCGGACGACCCTCCCTCGCTGAGATCCTTGGTCGCTCGGATTTGGAGAGGAAGGGGAGCAGGTGGAAATTGGAATGGGCCCTGCGTGTTAGTGGGACAAAATGGAAAAATAAATATCCATTTTTACCTCCCATAACTATTCCCTAAATTCAGCTTTCTTCCTCAAACTGCAAAACAAGGTAAAACACCTCCCTCAACTTTTAAAACATTTCATTTCACCTCTCTGCCCTAGTTGTAAGCGATTTTCAAAGGTGGTTTCATGTTTTTAGTTTAAAGATAAATCCCGTAAACAACATAAAAATGTTTTTAAACCACGAAATATGTCTTTAAGATTTGAAAACATTCTAAAATCTTAGAGGTGGATTGGGACAAGAGAAATCCAAATAGTCCATCCGTTCCAAAATAAGTGATATTCTCGCTTCTCGAGAAGTCAAACGATTTTAACTTTGACCAAATATATACAAGAAGATATTAATATTTATATCTTTAAATAAGTTTATTATAAAAATAGATTCAACGAGCTATCTAATGATACTAATTATGGACTTCAGGGATAGTTGAGAGAGGTAAAATAGTCTTTTTTCTAAAATAAACTGCACCAAGCAAGTTGAGTCCACCCATCAAGCTGCATGATTTTTGAAGCATGATTAACAGTTAGGGCTTATTTCGCTACACACAAATCCATCCTGATCTACATGGTTTGAGAGGGATTGAGGTGAAACTTGAAGTAAATTCTACCTCAATCCCTCCCAAACCACGTGAATTAGGATGAATTTATGTGCAGCCAAACAAAACCTTAGGAATTTGCCTGCCTCAGCACATGTGGCAACTCCCACTCAATGACTCACCCCACCGCGTCGCAAGCCGCAACACCATCACGCCCTGGTGAAAGAGGCATCCCCGTTTCTTGTGGTGATGTCATCCTCCCCTGTTTTAGCACAACAACAGAACAACAACAAAATAGTGGGTTGAACACTCGTTTGGTCCAATAATGACTGGACCGCATCCAATCTTTGGACGCTGATGATCGGTCGAGCTTCGGCATCAACAAAAAAGAATATTGCTTGAAGCAATGGCTCACATCTGTCAAAACGACTTCTGACCATAAACAAGCTAAAGAGGAGCATCCTGGTAACATCAAGGTCGAATTGATTTGTTGTTTAGATAAAATGGAAAAGATAGGAATATATTAGATTTATTTTTCACATTGTTTTGATTGACCGGTCCACATGCAGTGCAAGGATTATGATGATCAGGCCGACTTCCTATCTTTGTATTTTTTTAAGATAATACAAAGAAAGTTGTGGCTTCAACCTCCTCAAAGAGGAGGAAGACGAACCGATTTACAATTGTATGTGCAGCAACACCTTTCAATGCCGTCAATTTGGGTGACACAGTCTACTGTAAATTTGGTAAGCCCCAACGAGACACAAAACCCTGGCACTTGTCATGAGTGCATCCTGGCAGCTTGTGGCACTGAACTGCAAAACGAGAGGGCGATGATCAAAGCCGAATCATGCCGGCATCTAAAACGATAAGAACAAAGTAGTTAAAGTACATGAACATGCTTCGCCGTCACGGCCTCCTTGAACGAAGCAGGGTGAAAGGGCCAACGCCATGATCACGGTGGCCACCACAAACAGAGGCATTGTGTCCTTGGTTTTGAGAAGTGCCATCTGATGAGAGGCCTTGTTTCTAACCACACAGCTACTCGATTGCTTGGTTTGGATGTGATGCTTCTTTGCCCATGCTTAAATGGAGGTGGACGGATGAAGCAAATGTGAAGGTTAATTGATTCTTGGTGTCACTCTTCTTGGTTCAGGAGATATATTTGGCTATCATTCATTTGATGCCTCATAGCAATATAGTTATCTATTGGCAGCAATTTAACTATTGCTCAATACGGTGAGCCGACTATTAAATACTCCCTCCACTTAAACCCTCTATTTTATTTTCTACTATTGCTCTATATGGTCAAACGATTACTAAATACTCCCTTAATTTCGTATTACTGCCTCTATTTTATATTTTATTACTCGATATATGTAATGGGCTGACTACTAAAATACTCCATTTCTTATTCTATTGTTCGCATGGGGCGCACCATTAAATACTCCCTCCATTTCATATTTTCATATTGCTTGCTCCTTTCATTTCATATTCTACTAGAAGCTAGAGCGCGCCGCTGCATGGCGTCTCTTATTTAGATATGGGAAATCAGATGTCATATCTCATATATATGGACGTGGGATGTTTGCTCGTTGGTGTGAAGCTGTGCTAACAAATGCTAATATCAGATCAGAACCAAATAATTTAAGCATCACACAGCTGGAAGGATACGTGACTTCCGAAGAAACTGGTTAAGAATTTGCCTTGCATTGGCCAGAACTGATTCATCTTCATAAATAAGGAAGTAAACAGAGTAAAACTTCAGCAACCAGTCAAAGGAGATTTTCGGCAGAGTATTGCAGCGACAGTCTGAACTTGCTTAGTTTCAAATAATGAGTAGGTAAGCTCCCCACAGAATTCATTTTTTGAAGAGCTGAGAAAAGATTTATTTAAGAAAACCAGATGCAGCCAAAGAGATGAATATATGGTTGCACGTGGAAATTTTTAAGCTACCATTAGAGGAGAGCCTTGTTCACATCCAGATGAAAATACATTAGATGAGCATGAGTCATAAAGAGACACTCACAAACTATATGTATATCAGTAATAAAAAAAACTCCATTGCTTAAAAAAAGTGATGTCATCTGAAAGGTGAATACACAACACCAAAATTCAGAAAATTCAAATATAAAAAGTAATATCATTCTATATTGTGATACTCTGTGGAAATCAGTTCTGCAGCAGAACCAAGGCCCCAATGGGATGGAGAATCTTGCAAAATAGTGATAAGAGGGACTATGGACTATATACCCAATTTGCGGAACAACAATCATAGTTATTATATAGCCAATTTGTTGAATTCCATCGTTGCTTCCCAGAGGAAGCAAATCATGTGGAACAAATCAGGAACTCATGTCCTCTTCTATATGTCTCGCACGTTGTAGCTCTCATATGAAACAAATGTAGGGGGTGGGGGGGTGGTGATATCAAATCTGAAGAAGCCCTGCCCAAATATGAAATCTGAGAAAGCCCCATCCAAACTGAACATTTACTATTTGGATAATATTCAAATGCAGGTGCAACTGAGCACCCATCCAAATAACACCCATAAATCTATCGACTGGGCAAGTAGTAGTACTATATATCTAAGCCATGTCAAAAAACGCAAAGAGACCTGATTGAGTTTAAGGCCGTCCTGCAGCTGATGACTGCGACCTTTCTGCTTCAATATCAAACATGTCTTTGATTCAGTAATCAGTACAGTTATTAACTCCACTGCAATCAATATATACTGAACTTTCTTTAAACAAGTCTAGTCTATCTATACTTTTGGAGAAGAGATCTAATTAGTCCTCCAGCTCACACTCGACGATCTGTGACAGCAAACCTGTAGCGGGGGGCGTCTCGGGTTCATCGGGGCCCAGGTCAGCCAATAGAGGCTTAGATGGTTCGCTGAGGGGAGCCATGCTGTTGAGCATGATATTCACGGTTGACATGGTCGGCCTGTTAGCAGGCTCGTCGCGCACACAGAGCAGACCTATGTGGATACACCTCACCATCCTATCTGCCGGATACGACGAATCCGCTATGTCCAGGATGGTGCCTAGGTGAAATGTTCTAATATATGGCTAGAGGGATGGTGAATAGCCTATTAAAAAAAATCTACAAACTCAATAGAGCAAAGGTTAGTATAATAAATGACGAACTGCAATTTTGCTCCAGCTTTGTAAGGGTTGCAAGCCCCCTATCCAACAATTCTAGTAACTATGATCACTATAACAGTCAATGGATAAGTCACTGCGAGCTCTCGAAAGCTAGCTACACTAAAGAACTCAACTAGGTGAGAAGCTACACTAGCAAAGATAATACAAGCTCTTAAAACTAATTACATTAAAAAGCTTGTTTCAACTAGTTTGCCGAAAAGTAAATGAGAGGTATGTGATCTTTATATCACCGTGTAGAGGATGAACCAATCACAGTATATGATGACCAATCACCGGGAGAAATCCAATCATACACAAGATGAACACATAATTTTTCTCTCGGGTTTCACGTGCTTGCCGGCACGCTAATCCCCGTTGTGTCGACAAACACTTGGTGGTTCGGCGGCTAAAACGTGTAGCACGGACCTCGTCCAACCCGTGGACACCGCAAGAACCTACCCATAAGTGAGGTAACTCAATGACACGAGCAATTTACTAGAGTTGTCTTTAGCGCTCCGCCGAGAAAGGCACAACACCCCTCATAAATCAGCGGAAGGTGGCTAAGAATAATCACCACTCTTGCCACAACCCCGCCGCTGCCTCCAAACCGTCTAGACGGCGGTAACCACCAAAGAAACAAGAATCCCATAGCTCAAACGATCCCCAAGTGCCACTAGATGTAAACTAAAAAGCAAATGTACTTGCAATCACTCAATCTCACTTTGAATTAGCAACCAAGCAAGGGAGATGAAAGGGAGGGAGTGTGCTCAACTCACAAGGATGTTAAGAAATTCAGATGACCAAGAGAGGTCTCTTGGAGCCGACCACCATAAATTTATAAGCCCCTCAAAGAATAGAGCCGTTATGCTTAAGGTAGAGCTTAACCCGACACCACCGGACACTCCAGTGAGTCGCACCGAACGCTGCCCTTGCGTCCAGTCGCACCGCGCCCAACGCACCGATGGACGCCACGCGTCCCTTTTCAAACAAGCACCGTTGATCTTCAACGGTCACTGGAAATCGTTCTCGCGCTGCCAGAGGAGCACCGGACACGCTGGTGCTAAGCACCTGACACTCAACCATACGACGTCCAGTGTGGAATAGAGAGGTTCCACATAGCGCAAATCGCCATCGGACGCGTCCGCTGGGGGGTGATCGGACGCACCCCAACGTCCGGTGACCACTCGGTCATGCCATGCACTTACGTCAATTGCACCGGATGCTGACACACTACGTTCAGTCCCTGCGTCCGCTGCCACGCAAAAATGCACCAGACGTGCCGGTGTACCACAGCCAGCGTCCGCTTGCTCAGCTCCTTCGTGCGCACCTCTGCCTGAACTGACCAAACGCTCCACCTTGCGACCAGTGCTCACGGTCAGAGCGTCCAGTGCATGTTTCTCAGCGAGAAATAACCACCGTGACTTCGCCACCTCTTCAACCCTTGCTTAAAAGTGCTAACCATCTTGTGTATCACCTTGTGCATGTATGTTAGCATATTTTCATAAACACTTTCAAATGTTATGTTAGCTCTCCACTAGATCCTAATACACATGCATGTAAGTCATCATCTAGTGGCACTTATGAGACCAAATAGCCAAAGGATTCCCCCCTTTATAGTACGG
This sequence comes from Saccharum spontaneum, assembly GCA_022457205.1. Classification (NCBI taxonomy): domain Eukaryota; kingdom Viridiplantae; phylum Streptophyta; class Magnoliopsida; order Poales; family Poaceae; genus Saccharum; species Saccharum spontaneum. The sequence continues at coordinate 11,642,502 of CM039602.1, read as the reverse complement.
CTATCGATCCTAAACATGATCACACCCTCTATGGTGTCTTGATCACCAAAACCAAAACCCTAGCAATACATTTGCCTTCATTTCCATCGGGTTTTGTTTTTCTCTTTCTTCTTTTTCCAAATGTGAAGCACTTGATCATCTTTTGGTCACCTCCATCACTATGACCATCAACTAGCTCCATCACTTGGCATGTGACTTATCATTTTATGTCTACACACTTAGCATCATGATTAGTCCCTAGGTTTCATCAATTATCCAAAACCAAACTAGGGCTTTCAATCTCCTCCTTTTTGGTAATTGATGACAACCTTTTTCACAAAGATTTTTAATAAAGTTCTTTTGGATTCATATTGCTTGCCCAAGCATTTTATCATGTATAAAGGATATGGACAAGTTTCATAAACCCGAATTGGTAGCAATTGCTCCCCCTACATATGTGCTAAGAGTTTGAATTTGAAAGCTTGCACATATGCTTAGATAGAAAATGTAGGAGTCAATTTCTACCAAATGATGCTAAGGTGTAAAGTATGGACCTTTGAAGCGTGATACCAATCAGAGTTGCCAATATACACCATCCTTAGCACCATTGTTTGCTAGATATCACTTAAAAAACATCAAAAATACTAGATACCTTGTGAGATCAACATTATAAGTAAGGTTCTAGTATCACTTGTGAAAACAATTCAAGTGTCCAGCTATCCTATGCATGCTAGTTCTTTATTTCATCATTCAAACCTACAACTAGCATACACCACACAAGCATGCATTGGATAAAAAGAACTTGTGCCATGCAAGCAAACATATGTAATGCACATAAAAATGCAACATACAAGTTTATGAGCTTGATCCCCCTACTTGTGTGCTTCAAATTTTAATTGATCCCTTTACAATGTCATTTCATTTGTTTGCTCCCCCTATCACATTATCTTTGTGAATTAATCCTTCCCCTTTGGCATCAATGAACACAAAAGGAGCTCAGATTTTAAATAGGTTGGATAAAACCATGATAAGTGAGGATCATTTTCCCAAATTGGTTCAATCTAGATCACTTGCAAAAGATATTTAACTTTGTTTGATCCAAGGGCAAGCTTCTTCACACCTCCAAATGAGGGTTCATACACCATGTTCAGTTAAACACTTATAGCTCATTTTCTAGATCAAACACTAGGTTCACAAGCCCACAAACATGTCATATGGTACCACTAGATCATATCAAGCATAGAAACAATAGTGGTACCATACATTCATCAAATTCATTTGATTTTCATGAATGAGCCTAAGACATGATAGGAATGACTAGATGCACTAAACAAGTCCTTAGCAAAAGATGAATGACATGTCAAACAACTTTACATTGCTTTGCTCGAATGAGAGGCATGTCATATAATGGGGGTGCATCAACACATATTTGAGAAGTCAAGTATGTTTAATTTATTCCTTAGCTTGTAAAACCTCTTCTCATCAAGTGGCTTGGTGAAGATATTGGAAAGTTGATCATCAGTGCCAACACTCTCAATGCAAATGTCCCCTTTTTGTTGATGATCTCTAATGAAATGATGGCGGACATCTATATGCTTTGTTCTTGCATGTTGAACCGGATTGTTAGTGAGCTTCATGGCACTTTCATTGTCATATAGCAATAGCACTTTTTTGAAATTGATTCCAAAATCATTCAAAGGATTTGTGCACAACAACTACTGGCGGCGATGTATTCAGCTTCGGTGGTTGAAAGTGCAACACTATTTTGCTTCTTGGATGACCATGAGACAAATGATCTTTCCAATAGTTGACATGTACCCGATATGCTTCTTCTCTCAACTTTGCATCTTGCATAATCCGAATCGGAATATCTAATAAGCTCAAACTTTGCTACTTTGGAATACCACAAACCAACATTTTGTGTATGCTTCAAGTACCTCAATATTCTCTTGGTTGCCTTCAAATGACTTTCTCTTGGTGAGGCTTGAAATCTTGCACACATGCATACACTAAACATCACATCCGGCCTTGATGCGGTCACATAGAGTAGGCTTCCAATCATAGATCGATATATTGTTTGATCCACCATAATGCCACTTGCATCACTATCTAGGCTTCCATTTGTCCCCATTGGTATACTAATACCTTTTGCATCTTCCATGCCAAACTTCTTGAGCATATTGATGTACTTGCTTTGACTCACAAAGGTTCCATCCTTCAATTGCTTGATTTGAAGACCAAGAAAGTAACTAAGTTCTCTAATCATTGACATCTCAAATTCATTGGCCATCATTTTTCTAAACTCATTACAATAATCTTGATTGGATGAACCAAATATGATGTCATCAACATAGATTTGCAATACAAACAAGTCTTTGCCAATCTTCTTGGTGAAGAGAGTGGTGTCAACCTTTTCCATGATGAACCCTTTAGAGAGCAAGAAATCTCTCAATATCTCATACCATGCTCTAGGTGCTTGCTTTAAACCATACAATGCCTTCTTCAATTTGTACACATGGTTGGGCTTCTTGTAATCTTCAAAACTGGGAGGTTGCTCAACATAGACTTCTTTATTGATGTAGCCGTTGAGAAATGCACTCTTCATATCCATTTGATAGAGCTTGATGTTGTGGACAGAAGCATAGGCTAACAAGATCCTAATTGCTTCCAATCTTGCAACCGGGGCATATGTTTCACCAAAGTCAAGGTCTTCAACTTGAGTGTAACTTTGAGCTACCAACCTTGCTTTGTTCCTTATAGCTATCCCATACTTGATTTCTCTTGAAGTTGTTTAACTCTTCATGCATAGCATTGACCCAATCAACATCCTTCAAAGCTTCATCTATTCTCTTTGGTTCAATGAGTGACACAAAAGAAAAAATATTCATAAAATGATGCCAATATTGATCTTGTTTGTACTCCTCTTAATATGTCACCAATAATAGAATTTAGGGGATGATCTCTTACAATGTTGGTCGGTTGGAGCACTTGCACTTGATTTCTTGCATTTGATTGATCACTTGGTAGGGATGATGAACTAGCCACTTGTTGTTGATCTTGCACTTGAGATAATATACTAGCTTGATTTTGATCATGAGTAACACTATCTTGCACATTTGAGTTAGAGAGCACTTGATCTTTGTAATAATCAACTTCAATCACTTCTTTAGGCCTTATATCACCAATATCCATCTTCTTCATTGCATTAGCCAATTGAGTACCTCTCACATTATCTAGATTTTCATCTTCCTCTTGAGAGCCATTGGTTTCATCAAATTCCACATCATGAACTTCCTCAAGAGTACCACTAGCCAAATTTCAAACTCTATAAGCCTTGCTAGTAGTGGAATAACCAAACAAGAAGCCTTCATCATATTTCTTCTTAAACTTACTTAATCTAGTGCATTTCTTCAATATATAGCATTTGCAACTAAATACCCAAAAATATACAATTTGGGCATTCTACCATTCAAGATCTCATATGGTGTCTTCTCTAGAAATTGATGGCTATAGAGGCGGTTGTTATAGAAACAAGCCGTGTTGATAGCTTTGGCCCAAAAGGAATGACTAACATCGTATTCACTCAACATTGATCTTGACATGTCAATCAAAGTTCTATTTTTTCTTTCAACTAGCCCATTGGATTGTGGTGTGTACTTGGCCGAGAATTGATGCCTAATGCCATATTCATCACAAAGCTCATCAATTCTTGTATTTTTGAATTCACTATCATTGTCATTTCTAAATTTCTTGATTGTTGTTTCAAACTCATTGTGAATTCTCTTGATGAATGTCTTGAAGGTTGCAAACACATCACTCTTGTCAATAAGAAAGAACAGCCACGTATATCTAGTGAAATCATCCATAATCACAAAGCCATACTTGTTGCTACCAATGCTTGTATAAGTAGTTGGTCCAAATAAGTCCATATGCAATAACTCAAATGTCTTAGATGTGCTCATTGTACTCTTCTTTGGATGAGTGTTGCCCACTTGCTTTCCAGCTTGACATGCACTACATAGCTTATCTTTCTCAAATGTGACATCTTTCAAGCCTCTAACTAAGTCATGCTTCACTAGCTTGTTTAATTGCTTCATCCCAACATGACCAAGTCTTCTATGCCATAGCCAACACATGCTAGATTTGGTGAGAATCATGTTGACAATTTAGCTTCATTAGCATCAAAATCAACCAAGTATAGATTCTCATATCTAAATCCTTTGAATATCAAGTTAGAGCCATCTACACTTATGATTTCTACATCATCAACTCTAAATATGCACTTGAAACCACGATCACACAATTGGGATACCGACAATAGGTTGAAGTTCAAGCTCTCTACTAGTAGCACATGGAAAATGCTCAAATCATTGGATATAATAATTTTACCAAGCCCCTTGACCTTGTCTTTGCTATTATCACCAAATGTGATATTTTGCACACCATCACCATCATTTGACTTAATGAAATTGAACATTCTTGAATCACCAGTCATGTGTTGTGTGCACCCACTATCAAGCACCCAATGCCTTCCTTCGGCTTTGTAATTGACCTACAAAATAAATTAATGTTTCTTAGATACCCATACTTGTTTGGGTCCTTGAAGGTTAGTTACTAAGCTCTTTGGTACCAAAATGGTCTTCTTTTATGGGCAAACAATCGGTGTACCAACAAACTTACCATGCACACCTTTCTCACCCTTGGTAAGCATATAACAAGAATCAAAATGAATGTAAAATACATTAGCATTTTTCTTGTTCTTGTTCATTTTATTACAATTATGCTCTAGGTGCCCAACTTGCTTGCATCTATTGCAAAACCGATCATTGCTCTTCATAAAGCTAGGCTTGTGAGTTGCAAAGGCCGCCTTATCTTTCTTGGGGGTGTAGCCCAATTCCTCTTTGTTGAGAGAAAATCTTTAGCTATCCAAGCACATTAGCAAGCGGGCCTCACCACCATTAGCTTTGCCTAGGGCATGAGTGAGCTCATCCACCTCTCTCTTGAAAGTCTCATTTTAAACCAATAGTGAAGCATCACAGGTGACACCATCACTAGTAGTGGATGTTGAGTTGGTGGTGGTGGATGAAGAGCTACAAAAAGGGTTAGTGGAGGCAACAATTATAGGACTATGAAAAGATTCATCAATAAGATCACATGTTAGTCCCACATTACAAGTCATGATTACTTGCTCCATCTTGGCCTCCTTCTCCTTAGCTTGCTCAAGTAGAGAGGAGTGAACTTTTTCAAGCTTAGTGTGAGCAAGGCCAAGCTCCTTATGGTCTTTCTTTAACACTCATGAGATGCTTGGAGCTCATCAAAGGATTGATTAAGGGCTTTGAGCTCCATTTGCAATGCTTTGCACTCCTTTCTCTTCTTTTCATAGATGGTGCTAAGTTGCTCACATATCTCTATGAGCTCATCCTCGGAGGAGTCCACCTCCTCATCACTCCTACAATCATCACTTTCACATTCATCATATTTTACCTTAGTGGGCTTTGCCATAAGGCATGTCGAAGGAGTGTCAAAAAGGGATGGCTTGTTGTGGATGGCGATGCTTGCAAGTGCCTTCTTGATGGACCTCTTGTCATCATCACTTGAATCATCATCATCACTATCATCGGTGCAATCACTATCCCAAGTAACCACATATCCACTTCCCTTCTTCTTTTTCTTGAAGGTCATATTTTTCTCCTTCTTTTCCTTCTTTTCCTTCTTCCTCTTCTTCTTCTCATCCTCCTCATTGTCATTCTTGTAGGGACAATTTGCCGCAATGTGATCTAGACTCTTGCACTCAAAGCATAGCCTCACATGATCCTTCATGTGATCTCTTCTCTTCCTTACACCATAGCCTCTTTTCTTCATGAATTTGCCCATCTTTCGCACTAGAAGAGCCATGGCCTCATCGTCAATGTCACTTGCATCTTCATCTTCACTTAAGGCTTCTTTCTTTGTTTTTCCCTTGCTCTTTGATGAGGTGGATTCCTTGAAAGCCACATTTTTCTTCTTCTTGTCATCATCTTTATTGTCTTTCTTCTCTTCATCTTCATTGTCACTATCGTTGTATTGAGCATCGGTCATGACATCTCCAAGTATCTCATTGGGAGATACACTGGTAATCCTCCTCTAAAGATGATAGTTCTCAATGTCTTGAATTTCTTTGGCAAGCACATCAAGAACTTATGAGAGAAGTTCTCATACTTTACTTTTTCACCTAAACTTTTGAGATCATTGACAATGACATGTAGCCTATAAAACATCTCCAGAATAGACTCATCATCCTTCATCTTGAAGTTGGATAGCTTGTCCTTGAGCATGTATAGCTTGGCACTCTTTACCGCTGTAGTGCCCTCATATGTTTCCTCCAATTTTGTCCACACTTCACTAGCCCTCTCAAGATCCTTGACTTGCTCAAACACCTTTAAATCAATGCCATTGTATATGGTATTGAGAGCCACTATATTGCATTGTTTGTTTGCTCTCTCATTATCGGTGAGGTTGGTGGAATCAAGAATCACAAAGTCATGCTCGGTTACATCCCACACTCTATCATTGATTGAACCAAGATACATCTTCATCTTTCTCTTTCAATAGTCAAAGGAACTAGTGCCATCAAATAAATGTGGTTTGCCCCCAACATGGTTGAACACAATTTGAGCCATAATTTGAGCATCGAGGTTGTTAAGCCTTCAATAAATGGTGACCACGGCTTTGATACCACTTAAAAGGTCCTAATATGGCTAGAGGGGGATGAATAGCCTATTAAAAAATCTACAAACTCACTAGAGCAAAAGGTTAGTATAATATATGGTGAAATGCAATCTTGCTCTAGCTCTACAAGGGTTGCAAGCCCCCTATCCAACAATTCTAGTTACTATGATAACTATAACAATCAATGGATAAGTCACTACGAGCTCTTAAAAGCTAGCTACACTAAAGAGCTCAACTAGGTGAGAAGCTACACTAGCAAAGACAGTACAAGCTCTCAAAACTAATTACACTAAAGAGGTTATTGCAACTAGTTTGCCGAAAAGTAAGTGAGAGGTATGTGATCTTTATACCGCCGCATAGAGGATGAACCAATCACAATATATGATAACCAATCACCGGAAAAAAATCTAATCATATACAAGATGAACATACGATTTTTCTCCCGAGGTTCACGTGCTTGCTGGCACGGTAATCCCCGTTGTGTCGACCAACACTTGGTGGTTCGGCGTCTAAGAGTTGTAGCACGAACCTCGTCCAACCCGTGGACACCGCAAGAACCTATCCACAAGTGAGGTAACTCAATGACACGAATAATTTACTAGAGTTGCCTTTGGTGCTCCATCGGGGAAGGCACAACACCTGTCGCAAATCATTGGGAGGTGGGTAAGAATCATCACCACTCTTGCCACAACTCCTCCGTTGCCTCCAAGCCATCTAGGTGGTGAAAACTACCAAGAGAAACAAGAATCTAGCAGCTCAAACGATCCCCAAGTGCCACTAGATGCAAACTCACAAGCAAATGCACTTGGAATCACTCAATCTCACTTTGGATTAGCAGCCAAGCAAAGGAGATGAGTGGGAGGGAGTGTGCTCAGCTCACAAGGATGTTAAGAAGTTCAAATGACCAAGAGAGGTCCCTTGGAGCTGGCCACCATAAATTTATAAGCCCCCTCAAGGAATGGAGCCATTAGGCTCAAGGTGGGGCTTAACCCGACACCACCGGACGCTCCGGTGAGTCGCACCGGACGCTGCCCCTGCGTCCGGTCGCACTACGCCAAACGCACCGATGGACGCCACGTGTCCCTTTTCAAACAAGCACTGTTGATCTTCAACGGTCACTGGAAATCGTTCTCGCGCTGTCAGAGGAGCACCTGACGCGCTGGTGCTAAGCACCTGACGCTCGACCACATAGCGTTCGGTGTGGAACAGAGAGGTTGCCACGCGCTTACGTCATTTGCACCGGACACTGACGCACTGTGTCCGGTCCCTTGCGTCCGCTGCCACGCAAAAATGCATTGGACGCGCCGGTGTACTGCGGCCAGCGTCCGCTCGCTCAGCTCCTTCACGCGTGCCTCTGCCTGAACTGACCGGACGCTCCACCCTGCATCTGGTGCTTACAACCAGAGCGTTCGGTGCATGTTTCTCAGTGAGAAACACCACCGCGACTTCGCCACCTCTTCAGCTCTTGCTCAAAAGTGCTAACCAGCTTGTGTATCACCTTGTGCATGTGTATTAGCATATTTTCACAAACACTTTCAAGGGTTACGTTAGCTCTCCACTAGATCCTAATGCACATGTATATAAGTCATCATCTAGTGGCACTTATGAGACCAAATAGCCAAAAGTTCTCCCCTTTATAATACGGCTATCGATTCTAAACGTGATCACACCCTCTATGGTGTCTTAATCACCAAAACCAAAACCAAAACCCTAGCAATACCTTTGTCTTGATTTACATCGGGTTTTGTTTTTTTCTTTCTTCTTTTCTAAATGTGAAGCACTTGATTATCTTTTGGTCACATCCATCACTATGATCATCATCTAGCTCCATCACTTGATATGGGACTTATCATTTCATGTCTACACATTTAGCATAATAATTAATCCCTAGGTTTCATCAATTATTCAAAATCAAACTAGGGCTTTCACGTGGGTCCAGTGGCTCACGACCTGTGGATTGATCAATGCGGTAGCCCAATATACTCATTGAATTAGTATTAAATTAACGCTTGAACTGAACTGAAAGTAGGCAGGCGTAAGGGGTACCAAAGTGAGGAGAGGAGATAAGCGCCACCGCCGTTTGGTTTGCCGGTTATAATCTCCAAAAGCAGGACACCAAAGCTATACACGTCAGATTTTTCAGAGTAGCGCCTAGTCATCCCATACTCCAAAGCAATGCAACCACTGAGATCAAGGAACAAGACAAATGGAGCAAAAAGTAAGTCCACAATGAATATATAGTAATTTGGAATGAGAGAGTATTCGAGATCTTAAGTGCATTAGTACTTATACTCTGCATCAAAGGAACTTGAACTTACAAGGTTCCAGCATGATGGCTCGTCGTCTCGTGCGACTGGTCGCCACGGAGGATTCTTGGTAACCCGAAATCAGAAATCTTGGGTTTATATTCGCGGTCCAACAGGACATTTGTGGCCTTCAAGTCCCGATGAACGATCCTCGCATTTGAGTCCTCGTGTAGGTACTGAAGGCCTCGACCAATACCGTCAATAATCGCCAATAAATCCAGCAGTTTGCGCTTCTCTGCATCTGTTGTCAGCAGGTAAAAAGGGTCAAAACAAATTGCAGTTTTAACACTTTTTAGATTGTAGTTTGAGTTGCGTCTACTAAATCAACATGCTTATCGATTTTTAGATGATATAGCTACCAGTTACCCCATTTGGTCATAGGGGAAAAAAAACCTGCTTCTTTGATATAAGTCGCTTAGTTGATCGCAGCATGAAGCTTTTTTCTTAGTTACCTTTCTTTATCTTGCAGATTGTGAAAGAAAATGACTGGTTTGTTCAAAGGTGCAGTAAGGGCTACTGAATGCAAATATTATTTCAAAAATCCTATAAGAATGGGCACAGGTAGATCACTGGGACATTGTGAGAGCAGGACCATGAAACAAATTTCTTGTTTAATTTGTTACTCCCTCCTTCCCGCAAAGGAAATCATTCAAGCATTTTTATCTTCAAAAAACTGTTAACTTGGAGTATAGTCCATTGCTTCCTTCTACCAAAGAATCTATGATTTTGTTCTTACCATAAATTTGTGTCGAGTGAATTTTGACGATGGGAGAGAAGAAACATAAATATTTTTCTATAGCACAAGTAGCAAAAATATTTTTCTATAGCACAAGTAGCGAATCGATGGGCCAAATCCCATCGGCCATCGATGGCGCGATTGGATTTCGCTGCTGCTCCGAACGGCGAACACCAAGATTTTGCTGAATGGCCAGCCTGGGATACGAATCTGCCGTGCCCGCGGGCTGCGCCAGGGTGACCCATTGTCGCCTATGTTGTTTGTCCTTACTATGGAGGTGTTCAATAAGACGATTCAGTGGTTGGATGATCAGAGATTACTCTGCCGGCCGGAGTCCAACGTGCCAGTCTCTACGTAGACGACTTCATCATGCTTCTCATCCCGGATGAGGACGACCTGGTCACCATCAAGACGGTGTTGCAGCTGTTCGGGGAGGCTTCGGGTCTGTTCGCCAATCTTGATAAGAGCGTGGCCACGCCCATCCACTGTACCGATGATGACATCCAGCGCGTGCAAAGCATCCTCAGTTGTCGCCTGGAAAGCTTCCCCTCGCGCTACCTTGGAATCCCACTCTCCATCTTCCGGCTCAACAAGGTAGACGAGCAGGGGATAGTTGACAGAGTTGCAGCTCGCATTCCGACCTGGAAGGGTAACTTGCTCACTGTCGCGGGGAGAACGGAGTTGGTAAAGGCTACGCTCTCGGCCATCCCTGTGCATATGGCCATCGCGTTGCCACTTTCCGCATGGGCCATTGAGTCCATTGACAAGTTGAGGCGGGCTTTTATCTGGGTTGGTGCTGAATCTGTTGCTGGAGGGAAGTGCAAGATGGCCTAGGAAATTGTGTGCAGGCCCAGGGACCTGGGTGGCCTGGGCGTCGCGGATTTACGCAGGGCAGGCGTCGCACTGAGGGTTCGTTGGAAGTGGCTGCGGCGGGTTGATGGCCAGCGCTCATGGAGCGCGCTTTCTGATGATCACGAACGCGCTGTGGTCGCTGTGTTTCAGGCCGCAACTATGTCGACCCATGGCGACGGCTCCACGACGCTGTTCTGGACGGATAACTGGATCGACGGATCAAGCATCCGCGTCCTAGCACCAACAGTCTTCGCGGCGGTGCCCAAGCGGCGGCTCTCGACCACGGTGGCGGACGCGCTGCAAAACCGGACCTGGGCGCGACAAATCACGGGGCCAAGCACCATGCGGCTTATCGTCGAATTTTTGTCGCTCTGGAACATCGTCGAACAGGTTCAGCTACTGCCTGGTATCCCGGATACCTTCTCCTGGAACTTTTCCTCTGATGGCTCATACTCGGCGGCCTCGGTCTACGGAGCGATGTTCGCTAGCTCCTCTGCGCCGCTGGTGGCCAAACTTATCTGGAAGACGGCCGCGCCACCTCGAGTTCGCTTCTTCTTTTGGCTCGTGATGCATGGGAGATGCTGGACGGCTCACCGTCCTCGCCGCCATGGTCTTCAAGACTCGGACGACTGTATCTTTTGTGATCAGGCGGCGGAAACGATGGATCACATTCTCCTTGGCTGTACGTTCAGTAGGGAGGTGTGAACAATTTGCCTCCGGTGGCTGCAGCTAGACCAGTTCGTGCAGGTACGCGAGGAGAACACTATGCTGTGGTGGTCTAACGCAGGAAGTTGGTCGCCAAAGCAATACGACGAGGTTTTGATTCTCTCTTCCTCTTGGTTGGGTGGCTTCTGTGGAAGGAGCGCAATGCACGCACGTTCAACCGTGCTACCTCGACTGCGACACAGCTCGCCCGGAGGATACAGGAGGAGGCCTCGATATGGATTGCAGCGGGCAACAAGCACCTGGCGACTTTGGAGCAGAGAAGGATGGCACTCGCGGCCGCAACGTCGTAAAACCTGTTCACGATGTAGTGCCTGTGGCTTTCAGTACTCAGTACTTTGTTCTTTTGTTACTACTTTCTTGTTTCAGCGTTCGGGAGTGGGGATTGGTTAGCTTAGGCCGACCATTACGTCCTTGTGGTTGTTGTTAAACTGCTCTTCTGCTTAATGAAATACGTGCGGTACACGATCCCAAAAAAAAAGGTGCTATGTTGGAATACAATGCATGCATGCGTACCTTTACGGCCATTGCCACCGGTGGAAGCAGACGGCAGCTGAACCAGCGGTGTGCCGGAGAAGAAAACGGACTGATCGTAGAAGTAGCCGCATCTGAGTAAACTAATTGTACAACTCTGTGGATGCGCCGCTACATATCATCTTGGCCCCATCAGTAAGAACGTAGGCCAGGCACCTCCTGCAGTCGGAGGGCGCCAGATCTGGCGTGCACTGGACCAACGCGAATATCATGGGCATACTCAGCCGTCTTATTGATGAGGATGCTGACGGCAGCGTCAAACACGGCGGTAGGTGCGGAGGCATTCTCGCGGCTCCTCCATCTTGCTCCTCGGTAAAAATCTCCAAAGTCTGTGGGGGCGGAGGAGAGGACGATCGAAGTTCTGGTTGGAGTAGCGTAGAGTGCAGTGGGCGTAGAAGACTGTTGAGTCTTTGTTGTAGGCGCAAAGCTGCTGTGCGTCCTCAAAAGCGCCGGTACCGTATGTTTGGCAGGCAGATGGGCTAAGGTCACCGCGGCAATGGAGGAGAGCGTAGACGGTGCCCGGAACCACTCCGATGGAGGCGGTGGTGAAAAAGTGCCCGGGAGAAGGAGGCGTTGCTGCAAGGCGCTCGATGTTGATCTGGAAGCTACTGTTGGGGGCGTAAAAGTTGCTGGGGGATCCGCAATAGCTGCTGAGAACATCGCCGGCGGCGAGCGACGGGGCAAAAGCGACGGCCAACAGCGTGGCGGCAGCGGCGAGGTACGAGCGCCAGCAGTAGGAGGGCGCCATAACTCGCTACATGTAGCTACCTAGAGATATGATGCATATGGAGGGATGGTGTTACTTAGCTGAGCCGAGAATAACAACAATATATATATACAACAGTGGCGGAGGACGAAAAAATTTCAAGGTGTGGTGAAGTCGATAAGATATATATCAAGTAAGATCTATGTAGGACAAAAACAAAAAGATTTAATTGAAGTCAATAGACAAACCGAGTGACGATGAAGCTTGTTCAACAAATTGGTCCCTTCAATCCTTCTTGAACCTCTACTTCATCACCAAAACATTTGTGGGGCTGCCACTAAACCAAACACTTGTCAAATCTGCATTCCACTAACACCAATTGGTATAAAAATATAATAACACAAGTGTCAAATTATTTTATTTCAAATTTTGCTAAATACAAGTTTGTAACATTACCTCTAGTTCTGCCATTGCCTTATCCCTTGCCCTTTCCTTTTGATTCCATCTTTGTTTAATAATTGAATGTGCTTCAGAATCAACCAACCAATCAAATAATTAATTGATAACTAGCAAATCGAACAAGCAACCACGGAAAAAAAGAGTTTCAGATTTGAGTTGAACTAGATTATTGTGTGTTTGTGCCAAACTGTCGTGCGGCCGGCCGGCGGCTACTATGACCCAGTTCAGTTGCTTGTTGCATCGTGGACCGTTGGCAGGCAAGGTGAATCAAAGTGGACTAGCGGAGTTGCGAGGGGTTGCAGGGGCAGGCCCTAGGAGGCAGGGGTAAGCAGTTTGCCTCAACGCCATCCCGCCCGCACCGCAACGACATATGGGCGAACGGCGAATTCATGATCAGAAGAAACACAAAGCGTCGCTGTCTCAGGAAAAGAAACGGACCGGACGGCACTGCAATCTACAATTAGGAATATCTAAACTGAAGACCTATATAGATGTATCCAGCGGTGAGGGGCGCGTTCCACCGCCGGAGGGCGGGGTGGCGGTGGTGATACGGCGAGCAGCGCAGCAGTGGCGTCGGCCGGTAAGCTGAGAGATCGAGCGCTGAGAAGCGAGAGACCAGCTGCCCTGCACTGCAGACTGCACCATCACGATCATATCCTTAGGCATGGGACCCAGGTAATAACAGCCATGTTCATCCGGCTTATAATCCGTACTTTTCAGCTTGTTTGTTTAGCCGGAACAATATTTTTCTCTCACAATAAATCAACCAACAGTGTTTTCAGCCGACTTATCAGCGCAGCCGAACATGCCAACGTTTCATGTATGCATACCGTTTAAGTTAGCTAGCCAGAACGCTCACGCACCTTCCCATCGGGGAAAATACCAGTGCAAACGTACAGGCAATTCTGTGCAAAGATGCAAATAACTACTAACGCCGACCGTCAAAAGCTTGATTTGAAGGAAGCACCCGGCCGGCACTTTTTTTTTTGAGCATCCCCTTATTACCTCCCTTTGACAGCCAGTTTGCGCCCTCCGCCGAACCTCGGCCCCTCGCTACCAGATGGCACCGGCACCACCCCGGATCTGACTAGCTAGTGGAACCTCATCCTTCTGTCTTTGGGCGCCCATTTCTGCTACAACTTGCTCCTGACTGCAGGAGTGCAGGTGCGCTTACTCTGGAATCGGGATGCAAGGGTCCTCGTAGGAAATGTGGATTGACGCGAATGCGTGTGCTCACATACAGATGCTGTGAGGCCAAGCAGATCGAGCAGCACCTGTGCTTGAAGGCCACGGTTCATATGTTCGTCCTACTTCCTAGCGAGAAAGAAGACAAGCGCGAAAAATAAAATTTGCATTGCGGGAGTAAATACAACTGGTTTTAGGTGTTTTCTGATAGATTGATTGATTTCTCACTTCCCGGCTACTTGGTCAAGTGGCTGCCTTTTTTGGTCGGGGGGAGGGGGTGTCTCCATGTTTGTACTATCAAGCAGATTGATTTCAAGTTCTTGGTGAAACTGTAGACCTGACTGTGTGCAGCCTGTTCGCTTCAGCTGGATTAAAGCCGTTGCGGCTGAAAAACACTGTTCCAGCTTTTGAAAGAGATTGAAGCATCAGGCACAGCACGAGACGTCAGGACGAAGCATTGCATTTTGCAACCTAAACCATGCCCATTCTGAAGCGCAGCCAGGTGTGGCGTAGCATGTTTGGATGGCTATGGGGACAGAGGATAGGGAATATTGTATCCTAGCCACTCGTTCTTCACACCTCATTTAATCCTAGTCATTCATTCATCAATATTGCCATCGCCATGGATGGCACTAGTGTGGGCGTGCGGCGGAGGCCCGTCTCTGACTGTTGTGCGGCCGGAACATCGGTTCGGAGGTCTGCGAGCACTTTCCTGGAGGCTGGCATTCACGGCAGTGTCTCCCGGAGAAGATGTGCAAACACTTTCTTTGCGTCGGAGAGCTGCGACCTGGGGGTGGGGGGTGGTGTTTTCTACAGAAATTCACAAGGGGATGGTGGGACGAACCGCTACTCTCAGGTCGAGATCTGAGGACTGTTGCGTCATGTTTGCACTATTGCACCCAAATATACCTGCAAATAGATTGAGGCGATTATATTCTTGATGATAAGTTTCGTGCCTCTAGCTCAAAGGAGCAATATGGAATGCTTGCTGTCTCATCGAGACAGACACAACTACTCTCCGTATTCAAACATTTGTCACTGTTGACTTTTCATGTCATGTTTGGCTATTTGTATTACTAATCTTTAAGTACGGAAAAAAACTTGACCCACGGGTGTAAGACAGCCTCTAAGCATTGTGTTTAAGAAGATCTTCTCACACAAATCGAGAAAACCCCGAACCTCTGCCCCCATCCATACACAACAGCACCGTAGATACTACTGATTAATCAAAGAAGAAAGAGATCCACTAGAATAATATTTCACCATCAGAATTGAAGCTCGATCGATACTGATCTTGTACTTGTGACACTAAATCCTTTAAAAGCATATAGTCTTCAATTAATACATACAAGTAACAAATTACATATATAGTTCTTGCTACAAATTACTAATTTCTACCCCTGCATGTCTGCATCCACATATAAATGTCCATACAAATTTAACGGGCATATCATAGTAATAAATGATTTGTAATCATATATATGTGTTCTTAGTTTTTAAAAATTTAACCATTTTCACTATTACGTGTGTACATATTTTTTCAGGTTAAATAAACATTTACATATTGTTTTAACAGATGGTGGCGCCAAAATTTTCTTCCCCGCCGGCGCCAACATTATCGCTTTTGGGTTTCACGCTACCACTACTGGAATTGACCCGTTTCCCTAGGGTTTTTTCGTTTCCCTAGGGTTAAATGACTACTCTAGGGAAACTTTTGAGTCCCTAGGGTTTTATTTGCTACTCTAGGGAAATGGTCGGATTCCCTAGGGCTTTATTTGCTACCCTAGGGAAAATAACGTGTTCCCTAGGGTTTTCATTTTTTCCTCGGTGAGGTATACTTGTTCTGTGCCATGCTGGTGCCATGGTGTAATATTTCCCTAGGAATCAAACTCATACCCTAGGGAACTGATTTTTTTTCAGCTCCCGCTCATTGCTCCCGCCATCAGCTTGGCCTTCCCGCGAGAGCTGCACATCCCCTGCCCATATAAAAAAAAGAAAAGAAAAGAAGAACACCTTTTTCCCCAACCTGTACGAGCACTCCAAAGCCCGCCACCCCCAACCTCGGTGAAACCCCACGACGGCGACCCCCGCCGCGACCCCAGCCCCTCGCGGCGAACTTGGCCCCCAGCCGCGGCCCCCTTAAACCCGGCCGCCCGTACGCCGTGAAGCCCCACGACCTCGGTCATCGCGCGCAGTGAGTCCACTTCGCGACGCCGGCCGCCGGACCGCTCGCTGCCGGTGGCCTGCCCGCTCGGCGCGGGCTACCGGGCCGAAGCCGGCCGCCCCACCGCTCACCTCGGTGGCTCGCACGCCCAGCGCCGGCCGCCTGCCTGACGCCGCCTCCTAACGCCGGCCGCCTGCCTGCTCTTCAAGATGACTTCTAGTGCCAACCTGCAAGCTAAGTGAAGGTACGCACGCCTCTGTCTACCATCTTTGATATGATTCCTCTGTGGCGTATATGTGGTCCTAAATCATACTGTACAAACGCCAAATTATTCAGCAATGTGTTTGATTAATTTATCCGATCTACTGTAATTCCATTCAGAAACTGTCCGTATTCCCCCTATTGGCTTCTGACTCCTATGAGGCATTGAGGTGTTAGATTTTTTTGTTTATCTGTTGTTTGAGAATTGAGATAATCAGAATTCATGTGGGTGAGATCTCAGCTTCATGTCCCAAATCTAACATTGGTAGTTAAATTTAGGTTTTCATATCTGGGCAAGAACGTTTCAATGTGGATTTTGGCAATTGGTACCATATAAAGCTGATTGAAATTTATTTGAACAAAATCAGCCAATGCCGAAGCTTAGTTGAGGCAGTAATCTCAAAATGTACCAAATTGTATTGAAAATGCCCAAAGTTGTGTCCATAACTTCTCGTTAATAATATGAGAAAAGTGATAAGGAATTGAACTGGGCTTTTGAGCTCCATTCCGGGCTTGCCTCTGCTTTCCGTCACCAATTATGTCATGAATCGAGTCTAAGAGCTCAGATTAGGCTGAAGACCTCTCAAAGCTTACCGATAAGCATAGTACAGCCACATGATCAAACTTGATCCTTGTTTATTCCAAAATTCTATTTTTTAAGCAATTTGCCCTTGTCAACAAAACAACTAATTTTTGAAAGCTATGAAGGGCAATTTATTGACAAGCCCTTACTTCAATATATATATGCCACTTTCCCAGCTTATATACTTGGGGCTTCCGCTGAATTTACCCCAATTTTTGGTGTGATTTGCCACTAGGTGAAAAGGGAAAGGGAGATCTCTGGTGTTGTGCAAGGAAGGTTGTATAAGCTGTCCTAAGGTCTTTGCAAAAGGAAGGTTTTGACGCTCTAATTGGTGCTTCTGAGTAAAAGCATACAGGTTAGAATTATGTTTGCCTTTTATTAGTTCCATCATATTGCTATATATATATATATATATATATATATATATATATATATATATATATATATATATATATATATATATATATAAGTATTTTGTGCACTGTGACTGTGATATGCTTCTGTTCTAAATGTGCAATATATATCAGCCTCCCTGTTTTGTTACTAGTTGTTAATATATGTTTGTGCTCTTCATTATAAACTCGCCTTTTAGTTTCAAAATGTTTTGTTGAGCTCACGCTCACAACCTATATGCTCTCATGATATGAACTATGACATGGTACTGTCTAATTTTCAGTTTATTGTCACAACATAAACCATGTCAGTAGAAGACTGTAGTTGGATGTACCATGGTTAGAAGGACAATGGTTGTCATTCCCAGGAGTGGGTGCGAAATACTATTGCTTTTCTAGACCGTGCTTTCAGCATTGTTCCTAATTCTGAAAAATTTGGAGTAGTGTGTCCATGTTCAGATTGTGGCAATAGAGTTAGACGGAGGAGAGATGTCATGGGTGTGCACTTGTGTAAAAGAGGATTTATGCCTGGGTATACTCTATGGACTGAACATGGTGAGCACCGTGTTAGTGAGCCTACATTACAACATGCCTATAGTACCGCTGATGGTTTAGATGAGATGTTAGCCGATTTTGGTGATGCAATGCATACTGAGAATCTAGAAGATGAACCAGCAGCAGATGCTAAGGCATTTTATGCTATGTTGTCGGCTTCAAAAGAGCCACTCCACCACCTCACTAGTGTTGCACGGTTGACTGCAGTGGCACGTTTGATGGCAGTTAAGTCACAACACAGCCTCTCTATGGAATGCATTAACAAAATATTAAATTTATTTGATGATGTACTTCCTGAGAACCATAGAATGCCAAAAACATTGTATGAGTGTCAATATCTTCTCCGTGGTCTAAAAATGCCGTATGTCAAGATTGATGCTTGTGTAAACAATTGTATGATATACTACAAAGAAGATGCAAATAAGGATAAATGTGATTTTTGTGAGGAAAGCCGATATGTAGATGTTGAAGCAACCAATCAAGGGCGTAAACGGAAGCCCATACCACGTAAGGTTCTGCGTTATCTCCCAGTCATACCAAGGTTGCAGCGGTTATACATGGAGCCAAAAACAGCACAGCACATGCGGTGGCACAAGGAGGGTAGACGTGCTAACCCAAATGTCATGGTGCACCCATCTGATGCTGAAGCATGGAAACAGTTCAATAGGCTAAACCCAGATTTTGAATTGGATGCAAGGAATGTTCGGATTGCTATGGCAACGGATGGCTTCAACCCTTTTGGGTATGGGAAAGCACAATATTCTTGCTGGCCAGTTTTTGTGATTCCTTTGAACTTGCCTCCTGCTCTATGTATGAAGGAAGAAAATATATTTCTTAGTCTAGTTATTCCTGGCCCTGAGCATCCTGGTAAGAATATGAATGTCTTCATGCGACCGCTTATTGATGAGATGAAGTCAGCTTGGGCAGGAGTACTCACCTACGATAGCTTCTCAAAGAGAAATTTTCATATGAGGGTTGCATATCATACTTCCATTCATGACTATCCTGGACTTGGTATGTTCTCTGGATGGTCTACACATGGTGGCTTAGCCTGTATTGATTGTATGGCTGATGTAGATAGCACTTGGCTGCGAAATGGCCGAAAGTTTAGTTGGTTTGATTGCCATAGAAGATTTCTACCACCAAACCATAGTTTTAGGGATCAAAAGAATACATTTAGAAAGGGGGTACAGGTCCATGACATGCCTCCACATCGATTAACAGGGCAAGAGGTGCTAGCCTACATGAATGAAGTCAAAGATAAATCTTTTGAAGGTTATGGTAAGACCCACAACTGGACTCACATTCCATTTTTGTGGGAGTTGCCATACTTCCCTCAACTTTTGCGACCACATCATATTGATGTCATGCATACTGAGAAGAATGTAGCTGAAGCCATTTTTATACTTGCCTTGACATTGCTGAGAAGAGTAAGGATAATCCTAAGGCCCGCCTTGACCAAGCCTTGATGTGCAATAGAAGACATCTCAACCTCGTTGAGAAGCCAAATGATAAGTGGGATACACCTAGAGCACCTTTTTCCCTAACAAGAGACCAAAAAAGGGTTGTTATGCAGTGGTTTATGGACATTAAATTCCCCGATGGCTACGCAGCAAACCTAAGACAAGGGGTCAACATGAATACACTAAAGATAAATGGACTTAAGAGTCATGACTTCCATATATTCATAGAGCGTTTGCTACCTGTGATGATGCGAGGTTTTGTCAAAAATGAGATATGGGAGGCATTAGCTGAGCTAAGTTTCTTTTTTAGAGTGCTTTGTGCAAAGGAGGTTGATCGTGCACAGATTCTTCAACTAGAAGAAAACATACCTATTATACTTTGCAAATTGGAGAAAATCTTTCCACCTGGGTTCTTCAATTCAATGGAACATTTGATGGTGCACCTCCCATATCAAGTTAGGGTAGGAGGCCCTGTAACATACACATGGATGTATGGAATTGAAAGGTGCACCTTCCATCTTTTGTTCTTTATTGCCATTGTGACTGTCCTAGTCAGTGAACTAATAGTGACTTCATTCATGTAGGTTGTTAAAAAAAGTTAAGGGAAAAGTTCGTAACAAGGCTCGTGTTGAAGCCTCTATAGTTGAAGGATGCCTAGTTGATGAAATCTCTAACTTCACATCATTATACTTGCCTGAACTCATATCTAGTTCCCGCAATCGTCCTCAGCGTTATGCTCAATCTGGTGCTCCATCTCATTCTACTCTTAGCTTATTCCAAGTACGTGGTTGGAAGGGAGGTAGAGGGGTGATGAGGTTTCTAAGTATCGAAGAGTACAAGATTGCAATGATATATATCTTCACAAACTTGACTGAAATGGATGAATATGTGCAGTAAGTACACTTAGTATGATAACTGTACATTGTAACATTTATCATACACATATTTCATAGTTCTATGTTATAATATGTAGAAAATTTGATCAAGAACAATGGAGACGTGCAAGACCACCAAATCAAAAGCAACTAGACAATCTAAGGATGAATGGGGCTGGAAATGGGAAACCAGATTTGCTAGATTGGTTTAGAAAATTGGTACTAGTGAGCTGCACAATTTATATACATTCTTATAAAATTTGAATTGGACTTTAATTTTAATTATAACATTGCAGTGTGCCACCGATGCAAGTGTACCTAGTGAACTGCGTCGTTTATCGCATGGATGTGGCCTCAAAGTCAAGTCATATGATATTTATGAAGTTAATGGGTACCGATTTAGGTCTGAAAAGTATAAAAAATCTAGAGGGAATTTAACTACCACCAACACAGGGGTTGTTGTAGCTGGTTTTGATGATGACATCAACAATGAGCTTGAGTATTATTGTATCATCAAGGACATAATTGAGCTGAAGTTTGATGGCGATAGTGAATTCAGTCTTGTTTTGTTTGAGTGTCACTGGTTCCACCCGACTAATGGAGTGAGACACTTGGGAAGGTTTGGATTAGTTGAAGTTGCCCATGCATCATGTAATCCAGCAAATGAGCCTTTTGTTCTCTCCAGCCAAGTAAAGCAGGTTTATTATCTTCCTTATCCATGTAAGTCTGACCCGAGCCTTAATGGCTGGTGGGTTGCATACAAGGTCAGCCCCCATGTAAACTTGTCTACTCCATCAATGGATGAGTACAATGATGATGGCCAGCCATCTACTGATACCTTCCAAGAAGATGGTGTAGCTGGTCAATTTGTCGTAGATATTGGAGCAGCTTTAGACAATATCACCACTAGTGATGGCTTTGATGAGATTGATGATCCAAATGAAATCTCTATGCTGATCAAGCAGCGAAATGGATTGAGTGTTGATGATGAGATGCCAATCGAAGAACCAGGGCAATTTAACACATAATATTTTGATGATATCACAGAAGAAGAGTACCTAGATCCTGATGACTTTTAAAAGCATAAGTAATAATTAGGTAGTTCTAACTTTTGATTGATAAGCATTTTATTGTAACTTACTTTTTTAGAACTATATTGCTTTATTAATTCTGAGTTCTGAATTTGTTGTTCTCCATTCAATTACTGATGCCTACCATATCTTATTTTCAGGTATGACAATCTCCCACAGGACACGTCGGTCTTCTAACATTTTAGTTCATAGTGAAGATAGGGTTTCCAGTCACAATGACGTTGATGCTCCAAGTGAGGTAAATGTGTCTGAAGAAGAAATCCGCTTGCGAGGAGCTACAGATCTGCCCCCTGAAATCCACAATGAGCAAGATCGTCCACTCATCGAGCCGGAAGGAAAATCGTGGGTTCTTAAAATTTGCATTGTCATTCTGGTGAAAATCTCTGCTCATATGACATTTGTTTATTGATTTTTTTGTTTATGTTCCAAGGCATTGGACTGATGTAAAGGGAAGGACTCCTGCAAGTGTTTTGACTGTTCTACTGAAGAAAAACCATCCTGGTATGATTGAATATGGAGGCAAGGTTGTGGTGGCATCGACTTGGAAACATTACCAAGCAGCAACGGATTCAGCTGGGAAATCAGCAGCTGATGTGGTATCTGAAGGCTTTTGGGTAATTCTCTATTTCCATATAGATCATTTAATAATTATCAGTTCAGTAGTTCAGCTGATTGGTCCATCATTTGTTGGTTCTGCAGTTCAGTACATGTGCATATACATCATTTTCATATTCTTTATTGCTGCTGTGTACTTAAATTTAATAATTTTGGCAGAAAAGATTCAGATTCAATCCAGCTAAAGAAAATGAGTCCAGAAAACATGTTGGTTCTTCCTGCTCGCAACTCTTATATAGCATCATGTATTATGCAAGGATTACTGCTACAATGGACCATTTTCGAAAAGTAGAAAAAAGAAAAATTTGTGACAAGATTGCTGGAAAGTTCTATTTAACACGAGATGAGTACATTGCCCAACGCCCTAAATGGTTCCTGGAAAGTTGCTGGGAGGCTTTAGCCACAGAATGGAGTAGCCCTGAATTCAAGCAAAGATCTGAGACAAATCGTGCAAATCGCTATAGCCAAAAATTTAAACCTCACAAAGGAGGATCAAACTCTATTGCAACAATACGCCAAAAGTTGGTTAGTGTTCACTTACTGTACTTATGTTTGATTCAGTTTTCTAGATGTACACAAAAATAATTTGAGATTATTTTCATTGTAGTCTAAGAAATTAGGAAGAGAAGTGTCTGATATTGAGGCATGGGTCCATTCCCATAAGGGTACCAATCCTGAAGATATTAGTTCATTAAACACCGAAGAAGCCTCTTCATGCTTGGTAATTGATAGTTATCACATCCAATTGTTCTTTGCTGCCACTTATTTTGCATATATTGACTTCAATTTATTTAATTGATAGGAGAAATACAAAACTAAGGCTGTTGAGTTGAATGGACCTGATTTTGATTGGTTGCACTCTCCAGTGGATACTAGAGCTCTTTACCAATGCTCTTGTGGTCGTCGACATGGTAAATGGGCTTTGTTCAATGGGGTCATTGATGACAATGAAGCCCTACCTAAGTTGAGGAGCAGCCATGCTAATGCAGCAGCAGCTAGGTGTCAACGTCAAGAGGAAGAGGAACGCTTAAGGAAGGAAGCTCATGATGGTCGTATGGCGAAGGAATATGCCCAAAGTATGCTTGAGTGGGGTGCAACGGTACATGCTTACTGCAAAAACATGCAGAAATTTATGGAGGTGAGCTGTACCATACATCCCTTAATATTCATCTTAGTGCCAATCGATCTACTTTCTAATTTGGTGAATCATATAAAAACTAAATTGCAGCAAGTTGCTTCCCACAACGGAATGCCTGCCACTGCAGTTCCTTCTCCCCCAGCTCCTCCTCCACTACCTCCAGCATATGTGGCTGCATCAAGTCCAAATCCCTCTCTTATCAATGTAAGTCTGATGATCATTATGCCTTTTTCTACCTTAAATTGACATATCTCTGAGTTTTATAGTTGGTCCATGCTTAAAAACTGTGACTCCACTTATTTTACCACCGTTGGAGTGTTGGTGCCCTCTAAAATTTATGTGAAGCCCCATTAGTGAGTGCATGGTAGCTGTAATCTTCTTTTTCAGAAAAATCACTTTTTTCTCATAACACACATGGGAGTTGTGTGTCATCAACTATTACTGTGTGAGCTGTGTGTAAATTATAAATGAAAAGCAAAAGCTGTGTGCAAATTTAGTAGTCCCAGTCAAAATGATGCATAACTAGTTTGTCAAATAACTTAGGTACAGTCAATTGTTCACAGACCTCAAAATTTAGAAAATATAATATCAAAGTTTGTATCATTGCTATTTGGGATGGATGGATTTATAAGAACTATCATCTTAATTATCCAGAATAGGGTGGTGGATTCCCTAAACCAAAGAATTCCTTGCTTGGTTCTTTATACACGGGAGGTCCCATCCAACTTTAACTTAGGATTGATGCTATATGTATAGCTTGTTTATCAATTCCCATTGCTTGCAGACTCGTAAATGGAATAATAACTGTTGTGCTAATCTACTGCGTTCTTCATTTGTATAATTACATAGCAGGTTGATACATTTGGAGCACCTGTTCAAATGGAAACTCCGGAGGAAACATTGAGTAGGATCGCTTACGGAGGCTATGGTTGTCATGTGAATGCCACTAGTGGTGCAGCTCCTGAAGATGACGATGATTTTCCAATGCTTTGACATGCATTGTAAGGATCACAGACTTAGAACCTCCTATGACATTGGTGTGCTCACTTTTGGTTATTTGGCTGTTTTGGGCTTCGGCTGCTCTATGCAGCTGTGCTGCTTGCCTACAGGAGCTGCTACTAGTTATTCCAGGTTGCAATATGCACCAGTGTGTAGTAGTGTTTGGTCATTTTGATGCCACAAAGTGGTGTTATGTTAGTCTGTAATGAGATATTGCAACTTAAGACAATATGGATTAATGAATGTTAATTTCAATGGAATGGATGTGTACTGTGCTATACCTAATTTGTATTTGAATTCAAATTTTGAATTCAAAATTTTGAATGCAAATATATAATGTTTATTCATGGTATGATCTATATATAGTTTGTTCCCTATAAAACACATCTCCTAGGGAAATGATCTGTACACGTGTGTACTGAAATGGCATGTCAGCATATTTCCCTAGGGGTGAAATCACCCTAGGGAAGACATTTCCCTAGGGTTTCGTCGCAACGCCCTAGGGCACTCTGCTGTTTCCCGTGAAATTCGTCCCTAGGGGGCAAACCTGACGAAGAACCCTTTCCCTAGGGTATCTATGCCTTTCCCTAGGGTTTTCAGCCCTAGGGAAATGCGACGATTCTAGTAGTGTACGCCCCGGCTGTTTTACCGCTCGGCATTTTCGGAGCGAGCGGACGGCAAAATTTTGTGCGAGCGGTGGCAAAGCCATTGCTAATTTATTCTATACACTAGTGGAATGCGCGCACCCTTGCACGCGTCAGGTAACACTTAACAAGTATACGAAGTTTAAAAAAAAGAATATATGTGCTGCGATTTTTACAGCTGTCTTGTCTTCTTTTCATACAACCTCAAGCTTCGGGAGAAAAATAACATAAATGAGGTCATTATGTAAACCTATCATAGGCCAAACACTGCAATAATTTGAAAATACAATATTGGTGGTCCGCTGAACATCATGTGGTAGATAATAATTCGTTGCATAAGGTAACAAATGCAGCTGTCTCAAGTAATTTCAAAGTTACACATTCATGTATAATTATCATGCGCTAGATTCATGATCCAATGAGTCCTTAGAGTTTAATCCCATACAAATCCAGCTCATTGGTATTCCATGAAACACCTTAGCGACAATAATGATGAGGCCCAACGAAACGGGCTGTTGTTCCTAGCATAGTTGTGAATTCCATTCCGGTACCGGCCGGAATGGCCGGAATGCCTCGTACCGGCCCCTAAACCGGTATAGAAGAGCCCCAATCCCGTACCGGATCAAATACCAGTCAACGCCGGTCAATACCGGTCAAATACCGATCAATACCGGCCAATACCGGTCAAATACCGGTCAATACCGGCCGTGGCTGCATGTATTATATTTTTCCATGTATGAACTTTGGAGTTTGAACTTTGAAATAAGGTCTTATGAACTTGTTGAATGATATCTTAGTTTGGTAAAAATGTTAATTACGCCATAAGTTAAGTCAAAATATATTTATATATACATTTATGTATAAGTTTATTCACATATTATTATTATTATAAAGTCCGGAATGGTACACCGGTATGGGCCGGTACCGGAATGTTCTATTCCAATAGCCAAAACGGAATGGGCTCCGGAACAGAATTTACAAGTTAGGTTCCTAGGCACTGTTCACTGTCAGGAGCACCTAATCTGGTAGGAAACAGAAGCAGAGAATGGGGATTCAAAGGAGCAAATGAAGCGGAATGCTGAAGAGACAGGCACACGCCTTCTGTTTGTATGCAAGAGAAACATACTCTCTCCGTATCGGATTTAGAAGTCGTTTTGAACAAGGTTTGGATCAAACATTGGGAATATAAATCATTAATAAATTTTAAGTTGTTGAGTTTGCAAATGTAAAAATTATATGAATAGATTTGTCTTGAAAAATACTTTCATAAAAGTATACATATATCACTTTTCCATAAATATTTTTTATAAAAACAAGAGGTCAAAGTTGTGTTTTGGAGACCGTGTCGCTGTCCTAAACGACTTCTAAATCCGATATAGAGGGAGTACCTATTGAAGTGACACGGATGAAGGCTAGAGCCACACAGGCACCTAGGATCTGTAAAAAAAAAATGTCAATCAATCTAAAATCAACATGGAAAATGGTTGATGAAACATTAAGTTTGGAGGTACCTACTATTAAAAAAATAGTTGTTAAAAAAAACGGTACAAATTATAGCATGACAAGGTTATAGTTTTGGAGATAAATCTAGAGCATAATGACTGTTAACAGTGTCAGAGTTTATGGCATGATGACTGTACCTGTCATCGACGGTACCTGAGTCAATTCATGTTCTTTGCACCACGGTAACATCTCCAAATCAAAGCTCGCTGCATGGCGCTGTTTTGTAGTACCTGCATTGTTGATGAACACATAGGACCGATGAAAGTACAGTGCTCTGAACAGGTGTGGTTGAAGCCAGTAATATGCATGAGATATATTATATGAGTATGTCAATAGATGCCAAGTTGGAAGAAAGGAACACTTTTTTTTCTGTACAATTGTGCATGTGTTAGTGTTTGTGCTAATAGCTGACCTACCTGGCAGCAAGACACTGTTCTGTTTCAACCTATGCTCCAGAACTATAGTGAATTAGGTGTGTTCGTAGCAGGAAGGGAAGCCTTTTTTTTTTAAGGAAAGGAAAATATTATATCTTAAATGTAGTAGTATGTGGCCACCTGAAACTATGCATGAAGATATGATCGGGAGATACATCCAGTAGACGATGCATTTGTCTAAGTACTGTCAAGAGTGGTTTGTTTGAAAATAGTACTCAAACATAGAGGCTTCACTTTGTGATAATACAAAATAATTTTGATTGACCTCAGTTGCTATCTTATTTAGTCAAGTGGAAATTTTCTCAAAAAAAAGGAAAATAGCTGAAGGGAGCATTTGCTTCAATTTCTAGCAGGTTATGCACTATATAAAAGAAACAGTCAAATTTTGAACCGTAAAGGTTTAAATGAACCAAAAACATTCAGTAAGCACATCAGTGACTTGCATTTCGAAAGGCATACTGAACTACACTTTCCTACTTTCTAAAGTGAGGAGGAAAAAACTATTTTGCATTTTGAGATACAAATATGAATATTAGTTCAAACTAATTAGAGTACTGGAACTGTCATTTCTGACTTCTAAATTATTATCAGAAGGCTACATAGTTTCATTTGCATGAGCACAGCCTAGGTACCATTTTATCATTCAGAAACATGACATAAGCGTGAACCTAACAAATTAGAAGGCATCAGGTTATGAGCGTCAATCTAATTAATCAAAAGGCATCAGATTTATCACAAACCTCCAGACCAATGAAAACAAGAAATATTAATTCAATCGAATGATGGGTCTAAGAAACTATATGGCCAAAAGGCATGTGAATGGAAAGGAGTAATGATGGGTCTAAAAAAAATATGGCCAACAGGAATGTGAATGGAAAGGAGTGATATCTAAGACAAGGTAACATTTACAAATCATATTTCATTTAATCATGTATCAGCAGCTGCTGTGTGATGTAGGTTATGGTTGTTTGCTTTCTTTTCCCATTTGTCAGATCAATCTAATTGTGATATGAATAAGTGAAAAGCTAAAAAGATAATAAGAGTGCAAAAATCTGTTTGCAGCAGTAAGCGTACATTGCTAATTAGAGTACTGGAGCTGTCATTTCTGACTTCTGAATTATCATTAGAAGGCTACACAGTTTCATTTGCATGAGCACACCATTTTATCACTCGAAAACGTGACATGAGCGTAAACCTAACAAATCAAAAGCTATCAGTTTATGAGCGTCAATCTAATTAATCAAAAGACATCAGATTATGAGCATCAACTTAATAAATCGAAAGCCACCAGGTTTATCGCAAACCTCCAGACCATTGAAATTCAATTGAATGATGGGTCTAACAGAGCTATAAGGCCAAGAGGCATGTGACCGGAAAAGAGTAATGATGGGTCTAAAAAAACTATATGGGTGTGTGAATGGAAAGGAGTGATATCTTAGACAAGCTAACATTCACGAATCATATTTCATTTCAGCATGTATCAGCAGCTGCTGTGTGATGTAGGGCTATGGTCGTTCGCTTGTTTTCCCATTTGTCAGATCAATCTAATCCTACACTATATGAATAAGTGAAAAGGTAAAAAGATAATAACAGTGCAAAAATATGCCTGCAGCAGTAAGCATACATTGCTAATTAGAGTACTGGAGTTGGCATTTCTGACTTCTGAATTATCATCAGAAGGGTACACAGTTTCATTTGCATGAGCACACCATTTTATCACTCGAAAACATGACATGAGCGTAAACCTAACAAATCAAAAGCCATCAGTTTATGAGCGTCAATCTAATTAATCAAAAGACATCAGATTATGAGCGTCAACTTAATAAATCGAAAGGCACCAGGTTTATCGCAAACCTCCAGACCATTGAAAATAAGAAATATCAATTCAATTGAATGATGGGTCTAACAGAGCTATAAAGCCAAGAGGCATGTGAATGGAAAAGAGTAATGATGGGTCTAAAAAAACTATATGGGTGTGTGAATGGAAAGGAGTGGTATCTTAGACAAGCTAACATTCACGAATCATATTTCATTTCATCATGTATCAGCAGCTGCTGCGTGATGTAGGGCTATGGTCGTTCGCTTGTTTTCCCATTTGTCGTATCAATCTAATCCTACACTATATGAATAAGTGAGAAGCTAAAAAGATAATAACAGTGCAAAAAGCTGCCTGCAGCAGTAAACATACATTGCAGTGAACAAATAACAGGCATCCATCAGACACACGGTCGTAGGAGGAAACATAATAATCGAGTGATTGGGATACAGGTGCAGCTAGGTATTTAGCTGCTGCATTCATAGCAGGTTATGCACTATATAAAAGAATCAGGAAAATGGATCTTGTAATCCGATCAAATTGAATAATAGTAGAAATAGACTGTGGGAAGCAGAGTAGACAATAAAACTTAGAGATAAAAAAAACATTTAGGTTGCAAAGCTGAGTTTATTCTTACCGGGAGTGGTTGTTCTCCCTTTTCTCCATGCAACCATCCGCCTACTACACTGATCTGGAATATTGTTAGGATGTGGTCCTGCACCATTTTTTTTAACAAATTTAGCCAATAAAAGGAGTAGCTCCTTCTGATCCTTGCAAAATTATTAGATAAAGTTTTTGTACCCAAGACAATCGCAGGAAATGGTTGTTGGAAATAAACCTGAACTTGATCGGTGTATGTGTGCCGGATTAGAACGCATGTGTGCGCGTGTGTGGGCATGGCAGCTTGATGCATGTGTGTACTGCGTCAAGTGCTATTTTTATGGTCTAGTTAGTTGAGTCAAGGAAGCATTGGAGGCATGCAGCGTAGGTGCGGGAGAACAACTCACCGTATGTTCGTGTGACTGAATCCGTGGATGAGAAAGCGCTGGCATGAGAAGTGTGACCGGTTCATGTGGATGGTGTGCGTCCGTTGCGCACACATGAGTTCGTAGCTCTTGCATGAGCTCAGGGCGTGGGCTATATTAGCCGATGTAATGCTTCAGCTCAACTTGTCTCGAGTTGTGTTGTATTTCATTAATAATAGCCAAGATACATGCGTTCGTCACCGAGTTGTTCATTGTCTATTGTTCATGTTACGATGATCGTTTGGCGATCCTCAATTCCAACAATTGGTACCAGAGCCTAGGTTAGGGAGAGGAGAGCCAGTTGAAGATGTCGACGTTGGCACCACATACGGTTGTGGTGGAGCATGTCATCGACGGCATGGCAGAAATACCAAAGCCTCGTCGTGCGATCCATTCGTGCTGGCGGCGGCTAGCACGTGGTGGCGATCAACGGCGGTGGGGTGCTCAAGCTCCAGACCGTGTGTCGGTCTATGGAGGTGTGGAGTACGGCGCGTGTCGCCGGCCGAAGAAAACGGCGTGTGCCACCAAGAAGAAGACGGTGGCATTGCATGGAGACGGGGCATGCAGAGGTGGCGGCGTCACGTCACAAGGCCGTAGCGGCGGCCGTGGCGATGAAGACGATGGCAACTGCAGCACTCCAGCAACGGCAAGTCAAGATTAGGAGGAGGCGTTGTTCGGCGACGCTGAAGAAGGGGTGCTCCTGTAGGAGCAAGACGCGCAGCGAGAATAAACCACGTCATGTTCGTGCGTGGCGTGTGAATCGTCAATGGTGCGCGTGTTCGAGCTCGCGTTGGAGTCCATTGACTGGGTCGAGTTTGTCGTATGTGCGACATGACGTTGTGTTCGTGCATGGCGTGTGAGTCGTCGATGGTGCGGGTGTTCGAGCTCGCGTTGGAGTCCATTGACTAGGTCGACTTTGTCGTGTGTGCGACATGTCGATGATGAATTCAGGTTTAGGAGGAGATTGTTGGAAATAAACTTGAACTTGATCGGTGTATGTGCGCCGGATTAGAACGCGTGTGTGCGCGTGTGTGGGCATGGCAGCTTCATGCATGTGTGTACTGCGTCAAGTGCTATTTTAGGGTCTAGTTAGTTGAGTCAAGGAAGCATTGGAGGCATGCACCGTAGATGCGGGAGAACAACTCAACGTATGTTCGTGTGACTGAATCCGTGGATGAGAAAGCGCTGGCATGAGAAGTGTGACCGGTTCATGTGGATGGTGTGCGTCCGTTGCGCACACATGAGTTCATAGCTCTTGCATGAGCTTAGGGCGTGGGCTATATTAGCCGATGTAATGCTTCAGCTCAACTTGTCTCGAATTGTGTTGTATTTCATTAATAATAGCCAAGATACAGGCGTTCGACGCCGTGGCGTTCGTCGCCGAGTTGTTCATTGTCTATTGTTCATGTTACGATGATCGTTTGGCGATCCTCGATTCCAACAATGGTATGTTCTGTAGCCCAAAATTTATTAGCTGGTATAGAAAACCAAACCTTCTGTTGCTACCGCTGAACTTGACATCATGCCGTCCCCTCAGCGCAGGCTCGTGCCTCTGCACTTCGGTGTTGCCCTGCAATAATTCAGTGCTGTGGCAATGCAGGATGCTCACAATTATTTGAATAGGCTATCCATCTTCTGAATCTACCTGTCGCAATGACAGTAAAAAACAGCAAAAGGAGTATAAATAGGTCATTTTCCTTGTTATTTGCCATGTCATTAAAATGATAGAATCAGATTTTCATGCCTTCAAATAATTTACCTTCGTTACCGAAGGAAAATATGCCACCCTCTGAATTTAAAATAGGATAGTCCTCATCGATTTCCCTTGGCTAGTCTCAAATGCAGTACTCAGTACAAAGGGTATATAACCACCATCACGTGCTCGAAGATTTGTAGGCTGTACAAAAGCTAACAAATTAGGCAAAGGTATGGGCACAGATAGTTGTTTATTTGGTAATTTCATCAAGCAACTCACCAGCTGCCACTGGAGCAATGGAGAGAACCCACCTTCACGAGGTTCTGTTGGTGTTGGAGGGCTCGCGTGTTGGGGCCACCAGTGCCTGGACTGCGGCGCTAGGGCTTGGCGGCGCTCGGCTCGCCCGCGCCAGTGAGCCGGGAGGAGCCATGAGAGGGAGAAGGAGGAGAAGAGGGTGACGTATCGCCTCACCGCGCCATTGAGCCGAGCCACCGCCGCCACCTCCGGCGAGGAAGAGGCCACGCGCACAGGGAGGGCCATAGAGCACAGGCAGCTAGGGTTTGGTGGAGCACAGGAACACACGTGGACCGGTGGGAGGAAGCCGCGCCAGGGGGCACCCGCGCCGGCAGCCACTGACGAGGCCTGGCTGTGAAGTCGTGGGGCCCGCGCGGCCACGCCGCCGTGCGGCCCCGCCGAACGGCTGCAGGAGGCCGCGCCAGGAGACCGGGGCCGCGGCCACCGTCGGTGGCCGGCGCGTCGCGCCGTCGTGCCGGGGGGCGCCGCCGTGGCCGGGACTGGGTCCGCGCCAGTGCGCCTCCGACGTCATGGCTGGGCACCGCCCACGCCGGAGACAAGGCCGGTCCATCAGCATGGGAGAGGAGCAAGAAAGGGAGATCGAAGGGGAGGAGGAGGAGGAGGAGGGTGGCCGCCGCGCCGAGGGATGGGCACCGGCGGGGGCTGGCCGCGCCGCCGCCCTGTCCGCTTCTGGAGAGATCAGGAGCAAGGGAGAGGGAGGGGAAGGGAAGAGACGGGGGAGGGAGAGGAGCTGGAGGCCTCCTATTGGCGTGGGAGCGGAGGACTCGAGGTTTCGCGAAACCACGAACACGGAGCTACCGATGAAAAGGGCGTCAACAGGGAGTACCACCAAATCTGGACGTCAAACGTGAGATCAAACGACCGGAATGAATTTTTGCTAACGTGGATAGGCTGGTTACTCGGCGACCGGTTCATCTTTGTAGAGTTGAAATGACTGCATGTACAGTGGAGCCAGAACCAATTACTGCATATGAAAGAGCAAGGGCTGAGACACTGAGAGCAAGTATACTAATCGACTGCAAGCTGGTGGAGAGGGAGTCCACGTCATCAGAAAACAGCCACGTCAGGAGAGATATTACGGAGCGGGCGCTATTCTCTTCACCGGCTGCAAGCGCACGCAACGAGAAAAAGTTGCTTTTGTTTCTCTCTCCCAATCACATGCGTTCTTTTGCTTCTGGTATTTATTGCTTACAGCCGACTCATATTAGCTTGCCCAGTATACCAGTTTAGCTGGCACTCGTATACAGCTGGCTTGCAGCCCACTGCCAGCGGAACTATTATCCTTGCTCTGATGAGGAACAACCAAAGGAAGCGGAACTATTATCCTTGCTCTGATGAGGAACAACCAAAGGATGCAGAGCCTTGGTGTCACTGCAGTGGCTGAAATCCTTAAAGGATCTATTGCAATAATCGCTGCGAGCAAGGATGCAATGAGCAAGGGTGTGGCGAGGAAGGGTGCAGCTCGTGATGACAGTGATCTTTTGTACCAACCTGAAGATAATGAGGACAGAAAAGAGGTTGCAATAAGATTAGAGTTCTTTCTTCTTGCATCTTTCCTGTTCTATGACTCCTCTGTGCCCAATATGCAATAAGATTAACTTGGAACTATTCTCCATGGATGCTCTTTAGATAAAATGTTTGAGTTGCTTCACCATTTTGGTTATGTTCAGTTAAGAGTTGTATCCTTGTTATGTTCAGTTAAGAATCGTATCCCAAAATAGATCAGTGTTTCTATGCAAATCAGTAAACTATATATGTATCTAACATGTGCCAATACGCACCAGTGCTAGAGGTTGTTGACATACAATTGTTGGTACAATAATTTTATTATGCTTGGCTTTAATAATCAATAGGGTCAAATTAGTAGACCATCCGGTACAAGCATTAATTGCACAACAAATCAGTAGATCATCCAGTAGTGCCTATATGCGTTCTGAGTCCTGTTCTTTACAATTACCATATATGATGTCCTATATGACTAGTTGCTCATATCTATATGTTTTGTATGTTCCTACTATCTGTTTCTCGCTGTTTTCACTGTAGGTATTGTTTCCTGTCTTAATAATATCTCCCTTGTAGGACAAGTGTCTGGCCAACAAAGAGAATCGTGAGCAAGTAAAGGCCCTGTTCGGCAGGCTGTTTTTTGGCTTATAAGCCGGCTGTGGCTGATTTGCTATGAGAGAAAAACACTGTTCCACGGCTGATAAGCCGTGCTGATAAGCTCAGCCGAATAGGGGGAAAATTCCATCAGAAAACAGGCTATAGGTGCTACGTTGCGCAAACCTATGTCGTGGTGAGATATACATTGTATGTGTTCTTGATCACTGTACTGTTTATCTGATTTAGTACTAACATTCAGTTGTTGTTTGCTTGTGATTATAGAAGAAAGACAAATATAATTAAAGATGCAACGCCGACTGCGATTGATCTGTACCTGCATTGCGTCAGCAAGACTGGTTTTGACGAGCACGTAATGGAAGCAATTGTAAGTACATGGACTGGGGAGTTATGCTCCGGTAGACCTTCCAAAAGAATTTGCATGGATCTTAAAGCAATCTATTATTAAATAAATTATTTTTTATTTAATTAACCCACGGGTCTCATATAGGCCTGGCCCCATCCACACCCATACTGAGCCTGGCCATGTCCACCGGTTCCGATTATCGTGGTTCGTTGCTACTTCGTGTTTGTTGTTCGTCTAAGGGCTTATTTTGTTCCTGAAATATTTTGCGAAATACTATTGTAACACTTTCATTGTTATTTGATAATTAGTATCTAATCATAGCTTAATTAGGCTTAAAATATTTGTCTCGTCTATTTCGTCTAAACTGTATAATTAGTTTTATTTTTTTATCTATATTTAATGCTCCATACATGTGTCTAAAAATTCGATGTGACGAAAAATCTACTGTTTTTTCATGAAATATTTTGGAACTAAACGACGCCTAACCGGGACCGGGCAGGGTGCAGCACGCAGAGAGGCGGCGAGTTGGCGACGGTCTCATCCGCTTTGCGGCAGGGTGAGAGCATGCTGCACGCTAACAGCGGCCGGTCAGCTTAGCATCGTCGCTGGCTCCTACTGCCTGGGCGGCTGACGGCGGCTCGACAGGGGCGCAGCACCATTTGCAGCGACCTCTCGACATAGGAAGCGATGGCCAGGAGAGGTCCATGCTTCCGCATCGACCAACACGACAACCTCAAGATCCCACCAAGATTGTTTTCAGATGCAAATCAGGAAAAACTGTCCTGTCAAGAGGGCACTCGAAATGGCGCTGTGTCCCAACCTGCGAAATGTAGTCGCCGCCGTCCGTCCAATGCTGAAGGTTGAACGCTGAACGCTCATACCATGCCTCCATGGTGCTACTGCTGGCTGCCGCCGCATCTTCGCATGCCGTGTGCAGTGCTGTCGATTCGCACGTCGTTACCTTATATCATTCTTTTTCCACTAGGGTTTAAGAAGTGTAGTTGCATATATCAACAACATCGTTACCTTATATCATTCCTATAAGCTTTTTGGATGATACTTTGGACGTAACGATAAGAACTTTGCCTTTTAATTAAGATAGAAAAAAGAGGGTTTATGTATAGAACAACGCAAGCCCCGATAAGCTTGTGAGTAAAAATGTATTACAGATTCTCCCCTTGGGTACTCCCTAGCTAAAGCCCTTTCTCTTTCACCCTGGAAGCATCCTACACTGTCTATTCTTTTTTTTTTATATAAAGGATAGTTTATATCCGGCTTCATTAACTATAAGGCAGAATCAGGCTAATTATTACAAAGTTGAACTGAACAACCAGCACACAACCTACAAGGTTCAGAAACTTACAACCAGACTTTGGAAAAACAAAGCGAGAAGTAAAGTTGTGACTAAGAAAGACCAATAAACCTAGTTAATAACCATCCATTGGAAGTAAAGAAATGCAAGGCTGATGTCTTCAAATGTTGTCCAGCAAGGATCAGCTGGTCCCGTAGATCATCACGCCGCTGCAGTCTTGCCCATTGTCGTAGCCAATGGATTCCCCTGAAGAACACCTGTAAAAAAAATTTCGATCTACATTTGTCAAAAACCACTTCATTTCTTGTTATCCAAATTGTCCAACATAAAGCCGACACTACTATTAATATCAATGAATTATGAATGTTACCACCCATTTTAAACCAATTCACAAATAAATCGTCTATGCTGAGGGGAGGTGATATCCCAAACATTAAGTGTACAACGCACCACAAGAATTTAGCATAAAAATATTCAAAAAAAAAGGTGATGAATAGATTATGGATAGTGACAGAAGGTACACCTTGTGTCACCATTCTAGTTACGTCGGGCACGGTTGTCTTTGGTAAGGATCACACCTCTTTTTAGGTACCACAAAAATGTCTTTATTCTTGTAGGTATTTTGATCTGTCATATATCCTGTGACACTTTGATCCCATTGTTAATTAACGTAGCATACATAGATTTTACAGAGAAGCTACCTGATGAATGTAACGCCCAAACAAAAGCGTCCCTTTCCCCCTGTAAGTTCATATCTTGTATAGAGGCCACAATTCTATGCTAGTCCTTTAGGTTCATACCCACTAAATTGCGGCGGAAGAAAATGTTTAGTGGAACTGAAGCAAGTCATCTTGCCACCGAATCTTGCTTTCTTCTCACAATATTGAACAACGCAGGGAATCTATCTTTCAACGGCTAGTTTCCCAACCAAGTGCCCATCCAAAAATGAGTCTGTGACTTATCTTTCACTTTGAATGAACCAAAACTCATGAAAGTATCTTTAACATTCATCAGGCCTTTCCAGAAGTGAGAATCTGTTGGCTTTTTAGTGCAACTCCCTAGAGTCTTGTCTTTTATATATTTATTCCTCAACAATTCTTGCCACATGTCATCCTCATTCAACAGCTTAAAAAGCCATTTGCTCAATAAACATTTGTTTTGTATGTCTAAATTATGTATACCTAAGCCGCCTTGGACTTTTGGTTGGCACAAAAGTTCCCATTTGGCCAGTCTATATTTATGCTTGTGTTGGTCGTTTTGCCAGTAGAATCTTGATCTAAAGCAGTTAATCTTTTCTATACTCCTTTTGGGAGTTCGAAGAATGACATCATAAACATCGGTAAGCTAGAGAGTACCGAGTTTATTAAGACCAAGCGACCTCCTACCGAAAGCATTTTACCTTTCCAACCACTAAGTTTCTTCTCAATTCTATTTTCGATTGTCTGTCAATCTTTATTACTCAGCTTCCTAGTGTGCATAGGTAAACCAAGGTAGCCAAAAGGGAACTTACCCACCCCACACCCAAACAACTGCGAATAAAACACCTCATGATCCTTTGCTTTACCAAAACAAAAGATTTCACTTTTGTGAAAGTTAATTTTGAGCCCTGAAAGTTGTTCAAAAGTGCTTAAAATTAATTTCATGTCTCTCGCTTTCTCAATATCATGACCCATAAAGATCATTGTGTCATCCGCATATTGAAGGATAGACAAACCATCTTGGACAAGATGGGGAATGATCCCTTCTACTTACCTGCTTCCTTTGCTCTAGCAATCAGTATGGCCCAGCATGTTTACCACTATATTAAATAGTATTAGAGACATTGAGTCACCTTACCTTAAGCCTTTTTTTGTTTGGAAGTAGGAACCAAGTTGATCATTCACCTTAATATTTACATTTCCTCCGTATGTGAACTGTTGTACCCAAGAACACCATCTTTGTGAGAAACCTTTCATCCTTAAAGTTTGTTGTAGAAAGCTCCATTTTACTTTATCATATGCCTTTTTAAAATCTATTTTAAAGATTATTTCATCTTGTTTTTTCGAGTGAAGTTCATGTATTGTCTCATGGAGTATTACTGCACCTTCCATACTGTTTCTGCCTGGGAGAAAGGTTGTTTGTGTTGGTCTATAATATTATGGGCAACAGTAGATAATCTATTATTTGCAACTTTGATAAAGATCTTGAAAGAGACATTCAACAAACATATTGGTCTGTATTGTTTAATCACTTTCGCATCTTTCTTTTTTGGTAACAAGATTATTGTTCCAAAGTTGAGACTCTTCAAAGGCAAGGTTCCCTCATGGAATTCCATAAACATAGCCATCAAATCATCTTTTAATAAATCACAGAAGACCTGATAAAACTCTGGTGGAAAACCATCCGGGCCTGGTGCCTTATTATGTTCCATTTGGAACACCGCTACCCTCACTTCTGATTCTGAGAAGACATTTGTTAGGTACTCATTTTCCAGTTCAGAGACTTGTGGAATGTCATGAACATGGTGTTCTTTTAACTCGATAAAAGAATTCTTCGAGGGACCAAATAGGTTCTTATAATAGTTGGTAATATGTTGCTTTAACTGAGCATCACCATCTATTATAGTGTCACCGTCCTCCAACTGGAAATACGAGTTTTTTTATGTCTACTGTTAGCCAGTAAATGATAATATTTTTTATTAGCATCCCCCTCCAGTAGATGCTTAGCCTTTGCCCTTTGGTACCATTTAAGTTCCTCTTCTCAAAGTAATTCAGCAAGCCTTTCGTTTAACACATGTTTTAGGTTTAATTCTGTCTCATGAAGCAAAGAGTTTTCTGCCTTTTTATCTAGCTCGTCAAGTTTGTTTAACAGAGTCTTCTTTTCTTTCTTGTAGGCACCACTCATATTTTTTGCCCATCCTCTGAGGTATTGGCGAAGCCTTCTAATCTTTGCTTGCCACCTCTCTAGGGGGCTACCCCCGACAAGCAAACTATGCCATACATCTCTCACCATGTCACAAAATCCATCCCTGAGCAACCATCCCAATTCAAACTTCAATTGGGGCTAGTAAGCCGGAGATGGGCTATTTGTGCTACATAATAGTGGAGTGTGGTCAGAAATCTCTCTACTTAATGCTTGAACAGCTGTAACCGGATACTTAGACTCAAAATCCGTACACATAAGAATCCTATCTAATTTCTCGAAGGTCTGGTTTTGTAGGTGATTAGCCCAAGTAAACTTTCTTCCTGCCATTTCTAATTCTCTGAGATTTAACGTATCTATTACAGCATTAAAAAGAAAGGGCCATCTATAATTATAATTGTCATTATTTTTCTCATCCGGGCTACGAATAATGTTAAAATCACCGCCTATAATAACATGTAATGTTTCTTTTAAACATACTCGAACTAGTTCGGATAAGAAATGTGATTTGAGATCCAACTGAGATTGGCCGTAAACTGAGATTAAATTAAACTTAAAATCATCCTTCTTGTGTCGTAACTTAAACCGAATAAAAAAATCTCCCTCTTCTATTTGTCCAATGTCAAAGGTTAGGAGGTTTATCCCTAGAATCATGCCACCAGACTGACTCCTTTGAGCTATACAATGCCAAAGAAAATCTCTGCTAGCGTAGATATTATTCAAGGTGGACTGCGAAAAATTGGCTCTCCCGGTTTCTGATAAGGCGATAAAATCTAGGTTCTTTTCTTTTGTTAAATCAGAAAGGAATCTATAATTTTGTGTCAGCAAAACCGTTGTAGTTCTAGAAAATTCCTTTCATCTAGAATAGTTTTTTAATTTTTTCTTATTGTTTTTTGACCTAGATTTCTTAAGTTGTGATATAGGGGTCTGTAGACACAAAGGGTCACAGCCCCCGTCACCTAGGTCTTTAGACATTTCTGCACAAATGAGGTTTAAAGCATCAGTCCATGTTCTCTTCT
The DNA here is from genome assembly GCA_022457205.1 of Saccharum spontaneum. NCBI lineage: Eukaryota > Viridiplantae > Streptophyta > Magnoliopsida > Poales > Poaceae > Saccharum > Saccharum spontaneum. The sequence goes on along the minus strand of CM039602.1, from coordinate 11,603,049 downwards.
AAGGAACAAACAGTAGAAGCATCATCTAAGCAAGATTTTGTTCTCTACTTCTAAAATGTTGCTCTCAGACAATCTATGTGATTCTAGGTCTCTTAAATATTGCATAAAAAAAGCAACTTCTTGCTCATTAGCCCCAAGTGAAATACCTAGTGTACTAGTAGAAGCTAGTAAAGAAGAATCATCAAAAACATCAAAAGAAAGTGGTTGTTCTTTACCTTTGATAGAAGAATCCATGTTCTTGTGCGCCTTTAACTTCGTTGCCTTCTCCAATGAGTCTTGCTCTGAAGTAGACACATTTCTTTTACTAGCTCTCACTGGCGACACTACCCACCACTCAGTGCTTTAGTCTTATTCAGAAGACTAGAGTCATTCTTGGATTGCATCAAACTAGCCTTCCACTGTGTAGATCCATCTGGAGTCATCCCAGTCTGAGTAAGCAACACCACAGGCTTAACTGCATTCTTCTTTCTCACAGAGTCAGAACCTTTGCCTTCCAGGTCATCATGCTGGAGTGCTTCCCCTGCATCACCCACAGAATCCTGCTGGACACCAGCGGCCCCTGCAAGGTCTTGCTGTGCCAGCTGGTGGGTGTTCTATCTTGCTACCATCATGATCCATGTTCTCCGAATCTTTCTCCTCCGAGGCTTTGTCCTTGTCCATGGTAGAGTCAATGTCAATGACTTGGGGCTCACCATCTGGCATATCCTTCTCAACTCTGAATTGTAGCTCATAGACAAAATCCCCAATGACTACATCCACAAGGTCTGGGATGAGGTCGGGATTCAACACAGCTACTTTCATTCTAGCTTTGCCATACTTCTTTGTAAATTTTGTATCAATTGCTCGAGAAACACCTAGAATTGAGCCTATTGCCCAAATGATAGGAAATTCTCGTAGTTCCTTTGGAAGTCCCCAGAACTACACCCAAACCTTGTCAATCTCATACTTAAAAACATCATTTTCAGCCCCTTTCTCAAACCAAATCTTTCCTTTCACTGTCTTGGTGTCCATCGAACCCCAATTCACCATGTGATTGAGCACTTCAGAAGAAGGGAAATTAGTGATAAAGGCGTCATTGCCTTTCTCTTCAATCACCTAACTGTTTTCGGGCAGTAGTTTGTCGAGTTCCACTGCTAATTGATCTGCAGTAAGAGAACCCTCCAAAACACGTACCACAGCGGACTTATGATCTGACGCTATTTTTGGATTTTCTGCAACAGGTATAAAATGGAAACCTAAAACTTCTACATCATATCCACATGGTACAACAATAGATTGTAGATTCTTCAAATTTCGGCAAACTTTTTTAACATGATCCCCAAATCAAATCTCACAGCTAAGCACTGCAGTACAAACTAAAATTGTATGCCCTTTGGTATGGCAGTGATAGCAGTAGGGTTTACCCTTGATTTTTTTATTTCCTTTTTGGGATGACTCTGGCACATCACTCCGAATGATTGCAGTGTTGGAACTTGGGGGGCAATGGCCAGATTGAGTGTTTCAGTTGTTGCCGTTGCCGTCTTGGTCGAAGGTTGAGGCGCTGCCCCCATGGTTGAATTGGAAGCAGTACCATCGCCACCTGCGAACTGGCCCCGGTGCCCTGCACTGAGTTAGCCGCACCATGCCCATGCACGGGTGCATGGTTTATTTGATGCGACTGGCCCTGTCCGTTGACTGTGGCAGCGGCTTGTCCACCCGCTTGGAACACGTGCGAAGGAAAACCTCCCCCCTGGTGATTGGGTGGAGCCACGCCGTGATTAGGGCCAGGCGGCACTAGCTGATGGTGCCAGCCAGCGTAGCCCCGGCCTCTTCCGTCGTTTTGCCAGCCACCACCTCGCTCGAAGCCCTGATAACCTCCAGTAAATCCACCGTAGCCATGTCCATGTCCATGTCCACCGTGACCGCCATGGCCACCGTGACCGCCATGGTCGCATCCTCGGCCATGTGGCGGGAATCGACCGTGACCACCTCTCCCTCCGAACCCTGGATTGAAACCAGGGTTGAATCCTAGGTTGAAGCCACCGGCCGCCGCCGAAATTGTTTCCCTCCTTCGTCGCCATCAGTTTTCCTTCTCGGACGACGTCGGTGAAAGTTTTTTCATTGGCTGGCTAATAGGGTGCGGCTTAGGTTTGGACCTCGCTACCCTGGTACCTGTTCTAGCAAACAAAGAGCAGAAGCCTGGCATGGGCCTAAAAAATTTGCCCAGCCCAATGGACACTTGTTTTGGCAACGCAAGTATACTCTGATCCGATCACGACAGTCTTCCACGCACAGCAGCTGTGACCTCTATGATCGGGATTGCCGCGGGGGACACGCGCGGATTCTTCAGATTGGAGCACTGCGAGATCAGTGTTTTAAAAAATTTGAAATCCATTTCTTCTCCAATGAGCTGGACCTCGCCGGCGCGCCTACCATCCGAGACGTCCAAGTCGACCGCCGATCAGAGCTATTCTTCTTCTGGTAAGACACCATGGCAATGGCATCTCGCAGATTCCTCGGCGGAGAGACTCGGGGAGGAGGTAGAGGGCCTTGCCATGGCCTTTCGGAAGTTTTTCTTTGAACCAATTTGGCAACGATTGATTTTGCCAATTTGATATCTCCAGGAGATGAAACCGTACCCGATTCCAAAGCCCTTTTGGCTCTGGACAGTTCTTCGACAGTGAATCCCGCCTCGACCGCTTCTTTGACGAACTCCGGCGTTGAAGGTTCATCTTCAACATCTTGATCATCACCGGATTGCGCCTAGAACCTGAAAGGGATGGCGCCCGTGGGAGATTGAACGCCATGCACGGGCTTCGGACGTCGGCTCACGTCCGCCACCAAGGCCACTGCCCGCGACAGAGCCACGCATCCTTCTGCGCACCGCCGGTCACCATCCTCTTCGCTTTCACTGTCGTCGCCCTCTACAGAAGAAGATGGCACCTGGAGAGCTCTCTTGACCGCCGGACATTATTAAAAATTCTTTGTTTCTTTCTTTCCATAGGTTCCAAAGCGTGTAGATCACCATTCCATTAAAATGTCTTTTTTCCTCTTTTGTTACCTTGGTTGCAGTCTCTTCCCACCGGGTCTTTACATGAAGGGAGGCTAGAATGGATCACATCAATTGTACATCAAAGTGCTCCCAGGATAGAATTTGGGTCCAGGCTGCTTTGGCGAATGGGCATAATAGGACAAATGCAGTCTTGTTTCCAACGGTGCATCACACCCGATGTGCAGTGATCTTGATGAGGCCATCCTCTTTTTTTGTAGGTTGTCCGCTGTTAAAATTTTGTCTTGAACAAGTATCCAAGCAAAATTTTGCTTTTGTTTTCCGCATGTGCTTTTCATATGAGGTCACTTCGAAATCCTCCGTAGAAGCCTCTGAATTGAATCTTGTACACTGAGCAGGTGGAGTAGGTATTATCCTCTGTCCATCTCCAAATGATGGAGTCAAGCACGCCCGGCCTTAGCTAGATGTTTTGAACTCTTACCCAGAGAGGGACAAATTCCTCGATTTAGATGGCACCTGTGGTGATCCGACTTCTGAGGATATGTATCCTACTATTGTTTTGAAGTTCCTGTTGGACCGATTTTTTTCTTTTAACCAGCTCAAACAAGTGTGGTGCCAAATTCCTGGGTGTCTTCCCCTCGAGCCAACTGTTGTGCCAGAAGTGAGCTTTTGCGCCATCACCGATCGTGGTTGTGGTTGATGAGTTGAAGAGAGTAGCGGTCAGTCTCATTGCAAGGTAGCTCTGCTCCTACCCAAGGTTTGGATTCCTCCACCCAATCCTGCCATAGCCAACGAAGATGTAGGGCTCTTCCAAACTTTTCTAAGTCAGGTATCCCTAAACCACCGAGATCTTTTGGCCTAGCCATTATTGTTGGTTAGTTTACCGGGCAATGTCCATCGTTTGCATTTTCCTCCCTTTTCTCTTCTCATTTTATCAATCTTCTTTGTAGCCCAAACCGCGACGGGGAACACCGTGAGATGATAAGTTGGCCTAGGAAACGAACATTATGCGACCTACTCTAATTAGCCATCTCCACTTCCATCCAGGAAGCCTTTGGTTTGGATGATTACAAATATCTCAAAGACGGGATTCGATCAAGAGATAGTGTTAAGATACAATTTGACAGTGGACTGGATTCGATCAAAACATAGTGTCCAGATCCAAATCAACATTGGTGATCTCATCGTATAGTTCACCACTGTCGTAGTTATACAAACGGACGTGACATTCGGTAGGGATGCATGTTCCTCATATATCTTTCCAACTTGTGTAAAATAATCGAGATCAATAAAGCAATCATTTATTCTCATTCTCTCAATCATGTGTTCAATCTCTTATGCCTCATTTACATTTAAGCATTTGATTACAAACACAGCGCAGAGCCAGAATGTGTGGACACTACAAAAATCCTCACACAGTGAGCTTCCTCGCGGACTCGGTGATCCCTCCCAGGCTGATCGCGGTGAAGAAAATGATGGCGAACCGCGTGTTCCTGGCGCAGTCTCTGGGGAACAGGACGTCCCGCACATCCGCATCGTCGTCGTTCATCTTCTTGCTGAGCGTCCATACCCCGAGCTTCTCCGTGGGGAACAGGACGTCCCGCACATCCGCATCGTCGTCGTTCATCTTCTTGCTGAGCGTCCATACCCCGAGCTTCTCCGCGAGGTCCTGGAACAGCAACTTGATGAAGATGAGCGACGACGACGTCGTGTCCTGCTCCGTGACCCTGACGCGCCCCAGCGAACCGTGCCAGGGCAGCGCGTCGGCGGCCAGCAGGTGCGCATAGAACCTGGCGGACGCACGCAGCTCGTCGGTCGTCATGCGGTGCGCCGCCGAGTAGTGCCCTGCGAAGCAGGCCTCGAGGCCGGCCTGGTACGCGCAATCGACGGCGCACAGCCGCTGCCCGAGCTAGCCATAGTAGCTCATGTACGTCTTCTCCTTCCTGTAGCACTCGACGAGCATGGCGCAAAGCTCCGGCTCCTGGCCGGGCCGCACCACCGACAGAAGCTTGTGCCCCGCTTCCTCGGAGCTGATGCTCGACATGACTGTCAGGTATATGGTCCGCCGAAGGTTGATGAGATCGGTGTCGGTCTGGTCGCGGACGACGACCGTCGGCTCTGTCTCTGAGGAGTCATCGTCGTCGCTGTCCGTTTGTTCGTCATCAGGAGAAGAAGATTGGATCTTGTCGTCTCTAAGCATAGTTCTCTTGAGGTCCTCGTATACCGCCTCGTCTTGCGTGAATGGAGGTCTGGGCTCAAACACGTCAAGATGGAACTCCGGATCCAGCTCATCACCGTAGAGCTCTATCTGATGCGTCACCTAGTCGTCTGGCTCGATAAGATCCAGCTCCGGCTGGACGAGAGGGTGAGCCCGGAACCGCGCCTTCCAGATGGCGAAGAGATCCTCGATCAAGAACTGGACGTGCTTGTCAACATCGCCGTCGTGCAGGACGCTCCACAGGCAGTCGAACACGACTTGTAGCCCCCGCGGGCATGACTCCTGGAGCGCAGCGCCGCAGTGGATGACGACGCCGACGGCGACCTCGATGCTGCCATCAGTGGGGCGGTCGAGCAGGAGCGCGAGGAGCTGGAGCGCGAGCAGGTCACGCACGATGCCCTAGTTGACGAGGTGTGCAATGAACGTGGCCGTGGTGACGAGCCGGTGCTTGTCCCCGGCGGTGTGGGCGCGCCTGGCGCGCAGGGCGAGGCGGGCCAGGAGGAGGCGGCCGACGCAGGGGAGCCTGGCGTTTGGCGACAGCCGCGAGCGCCGCAAAGACAGGCGTGAAGGACGTCGGGCAAGCCGCCTGGGAATGGAGGAGCGCGCGGCAGAGCAGGCCCCGCCCCCGCACCAGGTTCTCGGACAGGAGCTATGGTGCCACGTGGCGGATGTTGGCCGCGGTGGCCTTGTTTACCAGCCCCGTGATGCTCCTCCGCAGCGCGTCGCAGCTGTGGCGCTCGTAGCTGGAATCGTCGGCGGTGTCGGAGTCTGCGGTGGCGCGGTATGGAGGGACGTAGATGCCATCGCCGCCATCATGGTCGTGGCGCTTGCTTGGCGGGGCAGCCGCCGTGTGTCCCACTTCCACCTCGGCCGTCCGCGGGCGCTTGCGGTTGCGGCTCGCATCACTTCTGGTCGGCGTCATATCTGCCCGACCGGTTCGTGTCATCTGGATCATAGCCTCGCTACTTGCTTTCGTGTATATTTATACAGGCGCGCCGCACAGGTAAGTCAGTGAGATCATGGAGGGGGGAAATTGCAGTCGTATTCGATCACGAGATGCACGGGTGTTTCGGAAGGCAGCACCGACTTGTGGCCTACCAAGCCTGCCTTGTCCTCCTTATGTCTCCCACATTGCTCTCTCTGTCTCTCAAATATCTACCACTTCCTCATCCATCGCACGCTTCACGGCACCGTGTGGTCATCCATCTGCCCACTCCGCATTTGCCATCGCATCCATCTCCCTACACACGCCCTCACCCTGTGTTGTTCACTTCTCGATCTTGCACGTCGCACGCGCTCACCAGCGCCTCTCGCTCCTTGGCCTTGCTCCCGCAAATCCACCCACGTTGCTCGCTCCCGTATCGTCAGGCGTGCCGCCCGCTCTATTGGTGCTTGCGGTGCCGTTGCGCGTCTCAGGTCGGTCCTGTGCTGGTGCTGCTTGTGCCCCGAGGCTAGAAGCCTGGAATCAACCAACCCCGACCTCCCCTCACATATGTTGCAAATATATATTTCAAGTGTTTCAGAGGTATGTTGCAGGTGTTTCGTATGGTTGTTGCAAAAGTAGATTGAGATGTTGCATACGTTGCAAATGTTTCATAGGCATATTGCAAGTGTTTGTTCAAAATGTTTCATTTGTTTTGGACTTATGTTGTAAGCATTTTTTATCTGAATGTTGCACATGTTTTACACCTATGTTGCAAGAGTATGTTCGAAATATTGCAGACGTTTCAGTCCTACGTTGGAATAAGTGCTTTCATTTTGCAATTTGCAAGTGTTTTATCTGGATGTTACATATGTTTCACATACATGTTGTAATTGTATGTTCCAAATGTTTCATCTGCTTAAGTCGTATGTTGCATTCAAGTGTTTCATGTTCCAGAGATATGGGGGCCACGACCTGGGCATCAGGGGATGGGGACGCGACGAGCTGTGGTCCGACAGTTGGGGCGCGCGGCGCGCCTAGGATCCTACGGACGGGACGTGCTCATCCTCATGCCGACTCTCAGGTCCCGCCCGCCCAAAGATAGAGGAGGGGGTCAGGGAGAAGAAGCGGCGAGTGTGGCATTTCCTGCAGGTGCGCGAGCATTTGGACTCACGGTCACGGAGAGAGAGGAGGGGGGCGGGGCAAGTAGCAGCAGATGCGGCCTTTTCGTGGGTGCGTGTGATGAAGGTGGTGCAGGCGTCCGTACACGCGCTTATTTTGTCCGGATGTCTGGGCGCTAGCATCTCCCTAATACCACGACGTTATCGATTTTAAGTTGCATGGCCTGGCGAGATGAGCATACTTAGTAGGAGGATAAATGTATTTTTACGTTATTGCTCTACTGAGCTTTGTTTACCGCAATTCAGCATGGCTCTAACACCAGCCCGCGATTGCACCGACATAGCTTTAAGAATTGCTATACGTCACTGCCTCCAGCAATCGATTTTCGCGCTCACTCCGCCGCCGCCTGGGTACCGCCTGATCTCCCATCCAGACATCCAGTCCTCCAATCCTCCTACCAGTGACCAGTGGGAGCTGCTGTCGTATGCACATGGCTTGCGCAACATAGGTAGTGTTTAGATGTTGTAAAAGTTGGTGTAAAGTTTTTGTAGCATTTTTCGTTGTTATTTGGTAAAATTTATTCAATCATGGACTAACTAGGCTCAAAAGATTCGTCTCGACATTTATAGACAAACTATGTAATTAGTTATTTTTTTACCTATATTTAATACTCTATGCATGTGTCCAAAAATTTGATGTGACGGGAAATCTTGTAAAATTTTTGGAAGTTGGAGGGATCTAATCACTGCCATTGCGACGCACTGCGCTGATGCTGCAGCAGCTTAGGCTGTGTTTAGTTAGGAAAGTTGGGGTGAAAAGTTACTGTAGCACTTTTCGTTGTTATTTGGTAAAATTTGTCCAACTATAGATTAATTAGACTCAAAAGATTCATCTCGAACTTTACAGACAAACTATGCAATTAGTTATTTTTTTACCTACATTAAGTGCTCCATGCATGCGTTTAAAGATTCGATGTGATGGATGGAAGAGGAAATATTCTGGGTTTGCATGCCAACTAAACAGGGCCTTAGCACCACTCGAGCAAGCTAGCTAGGCTAGCTAGGAGTCAGCCTATAGCTAGCAGCAGCGCGGAGGTCAGAGGAGGCGACAAGCCACAACGGCCGCCTGCCTGCTCCCTCCACCTGCCTGCAGCCTGTAGCCTGCAGCTACATGCAGCCCAAGCAGCCCACGCGTCGGCTTGCCTGCCACTGACACCCCCTGTCCTGCTACCGATGCCACCCATCTCAATTTGTGAACAATTTATAGTTTGTTCTAAAATTTATGAATAATTTATAGTTTATTCTAAAATTTGTGAATAATTTGACATATATTTTTTTATATCTGCAATTCATAGAAATAATTTGTAATTTTTTTCTAAAAAATTTAGCATATGTGTCTCTGAGATTTGCAATCCGTAGAAATACCTAAATTACATCCCTCTATTTAATAAATTACATTGAAAAAATCATTGTAAATATAGTAATAAGATAGTGTAAATATAGTTATAAGACAGTGTAAGTGAAACATTTAGTTGTTGCCCTTGTATAAATGTGGCTAGATTTAGTAACTTCCAGTTGTCAGATTGATTGCTGATGTGTTTATTTGCCTGTAGTTTTGTTTGGCCATTGGATCTAGATCATACGGTTTGAAATTCATTTGTTTTTGTTTGCTACAACAGTCGTTTCTACGTCCTAGTAGAATTCGGTTGTTTTTGGCTCTGCCAACAACCGACTGTTGGGAGCACCTAAAACAACCGACTATTACGTAGGTAGACACCAATTTTTCTTCTTTTACAGCAGGATATTTTAGCTATGCTAAGCACCACAATTTGATTCAACCACAAACTTCTTTTGAGCGCCGCTAATCCTAGTTGAGGAAAATATTCAATTTTCTTTTACTCTAGGCGACTATAATCATATCTATACCTCACCGTTTTACTTTTTACTTGGTGTTTGGGACTCTTTCGCTCCCGTTTTTGCAGCTCCGCTCCACTAGCTCCCGTTTTTACTTAGCGGGTTGTTTCCATGCAAATGGTCTATTATGGCCCTAGTTGAAATTGCACTTAATATTTTCTGAGAAAAATAGAAAACAAATGATAGAAAATTAAACAAAGGCCATAATATACAAATAATTGTTCCATAAATTGCAACATGAAAGATAGGAAATTAAACAAAGGTCATAATTTGAATACAAATGACCGTCCCACAAATTGCAACATGAAAGATAGAAAATTAAACAAAGGTCATAATTTGAATACAAATACTTGTCCAATAATTCTAGACCTAACCAAGAGAAAGGGCGGTGGCCAACTCATCACAGAATGCATCCATAGTAGGATGCTAGCATTGACGGTGCACTGGATCCATCCATGGCGTCGGTGGTCTTGCCCTAGAAGAGGAGCGGCAGTGCTTGGTGAAGAAGAGCGGCAGCGCAAGGGGAAGCAGTGCGGCAGCGGAGAAGGAAACGTAGCGGCCTTTAGGTGCGCGTACGGGGGAGGGAGTCAAATAGATGAGAAGGGAACCGGTGATTAATGAGTGACAAGATGGGTAATTATTCCATAACTCCATATGGGAGTACAAAACTCAAAAACTAGGTATCCCTTGAGGTGCTCTAGAAAACACGTGAAGTTGGCCTCCAGCTCCACCTTTTTCTTAGAGCGGAGTTCTTAGAGTTGGAGGTGTTTGGCACGCAGAGCTGGAGCAGAGCTGCAAAAATGGGAGCAGAGCAGTCCCAGACACCCCTTTAATTATTGATGTAATGATGCAGGGCAATTACTGAGTTGCTAGCTTATTGTTGAATGTTGAATGAATATAAAACATTGACTATAGTTATGAAATGTTAATCGATTGAATGATAATGAAATAATGGACATTTAGACATGTTCATATTTCCATTTTTTATAGTTCATATAATTAAGAATTTTCATATTTTCTATAAACTTCCTAATGAAATAGCTTTTGCATATTTTTGTAGCTTCTAGATATCCGCTATTTGAAACCTTGTAATTTAGGCTTTGATCCTAGGAAAATTATGCCTCATCTTGCTGCAGTGTTAATGACAGTATAAACAGTTTGAACATACATTGATCAAATTTCATCCAAAAATGTCAGCATTTCTCTTGAGCATGGTGCTTTGAGCCTTTAATTCTCAAATTCACAGTTGTTTTAACTCAACATCTTACAGTTTTTTCATAGCACATGACTCACAGTAGCTTTTACATAGCTCATAGCTCAAAACAACCTTTTACAACTCACCGCTGAATCAAAAAGACCCTGAGTTCCCTGTCAAAGTTCGATTGCAGGCATTGCCATTGCCACCAGTCAACTACAACCACTGTGAATTGTGTATTGCTTTGTTACACTCATCTAGTTTTGCAGCAGATTCAGCCCAATTGTTTTTTGTTCCCGGTCTCCAGCCCAATTGTTTCTTGTTCCCGGTCTCCTGGCAATGGGCTTACTTGCCTGCAGCGTCATTATCATGCTAGGAATTGGTTATATAATTTGCGCAGATCAAAACTACTCTCTATGTTCCAGATTATAAGATGGTTTTTCTAGATACATTGTTTTTACTATGTGTATAATAACAACTACGTACTTAAAAAAGTCAAAACGTTTTATAATTTGAAACAGATGGAGTCAAAACGTTTTATAATTTGAAACAGATGGAGTACTAAGTCCAAAATGTCGTATGTGGAATTCATGACTAAATGTAATAGCTTTTGGGATTGTTACTTCTTAGGTTGTCATTTTTCATCGAGTACCTACTGCCTAGGCCTTGGCCACTGCACATAACTTTGTTACAAGTGTGTCCGTGGACTATGTTGCATCCAGATGAATGAACTACTATGTCGCGTAGTGTGTGCCAGGATAATTTGTTGAGGTTCTCCCAGTGATGTGTCCCAAACTCCCAACAGAAATTTATCCTTCTCACAAGTTGAAAAATCGGTAATTGTCTCATGTAAATCCAGTGACTAAATTAGCCAACGTGTGACCCAGCAGCTTTGGCTAACGTCCCCAACAGAACCCCTGCTAACAAGTTCCTTACCACCTGTTTGCATTTATCCAACATTTCACGGCTGCCTATATGCAAACAAACAACAAAATCTTGAATTCTTTATCCGAACCTATTTTATTTCCAACACTACTGTTCATTCCTCAACATAGTTCGCATATTATTATTGCAACAAGATACAAGGAGTAAGCAGATTCTAGCTAATCCGAGTCCACACTCCAGACACCCATATCAAAAGAAGCTCCTATGGCCAGAGTTGTATGTTCTTGTGCACCATACAAGGAATCAACTATAGTTCATAATGACAGGTACAAAGAATCTGGACACAAAGCCTCCAAAATTTGTGAAGAACAGCACTTCATGATGCTGAAGAAGTCACCGTCCCAATGGTGTGGTCAAAGATTTCGATCCAGTAACCGTCAGGATCTTTGATGAAGGCGATGCCTTTGATTTTTCCTGCAGCCAAAGACCATCTGTCAAATCGCAGGGCTATGTGCTACAGAGATAAGAATGTAAGTGGGGTATCATGACTAGATTGGTAATACGCAGGTGACATTATCAACCATAAGCCAAAGAGCATGTCCTTCATGATTTTAAGAAAGCAGAGCTTTCAATGTGTAGATCAGCAAATTGTTCCTATGCAACCATAGGCTTCACAATACTAACATAAACTGCTGAACTGGCCACTTCTCATTTTTCTTGTAGAGTTATTAGGCAGAGGTTAGTAATGACTATCAAGATGGTCCTACAGATGCATAAGGGTGGACAGCACAAATACAAAGTTTGTATACTGCAAGAGTAAAGCTATGACTCAAATAAACACCACGGGTCAATATTTTGGGCAATCCCTATTGTACATCAGTACTAGTCATATGCTCAGTTACACCATAACCCTGCAAATCTTACAGAAAGAAACATTTAACTATTTATTTTTCTTGTTTAACACTACAAAGCAAAATCACTTACCATCATCAGGCTTCTTCACAAACTCAACCCCAAGACGTTCAAAGCGTTCACATGCCTTGTGGACATCATCCACAGTTACTCCTATATGACCTGAATGAACAAAAGTGAGCAAATACAAGTGTTAGAGCACTATGTGATTCACAATTAATATATATCTTAGAGCACCGAAACTATGCCTATGATTTCAGAAACAGCAACTGTCAGTCATTTCAATTGAACATGGATGGTCAAAGCACATACCAAAACCACGAGGGTCTGAGTTCCCATTATGGTAACCTTTGAATTCAGGGTCATTTTCCGTGCCCCAGTTGCTACAGATACCAAGTGTTAATTAATTTGCTGGTGACCATTCAAGCTATTAAAGAAGGGCATCTCACAAAGATACAGGGTAACAAGACGCACTGGGTGAGCTCAAGAGTAGCTTTTTGCCTAAAGGTCCATTCAGTCCGCTTGATATGATCGTCGGGGGCTGAGGTCACATCCTACAAGCACACAGTATATTAAAACATATAAATACTTAAGAATCAGGATTGTGTAAATTCTATTTTCAGGTGATGCATAGTTTCACAAGTCCATAGAAACTTATACCTCGTAACCAAGAAAATACAAACTGAATTTCATCTCTTCAAAATCCAACCTTTTCAGCAACCTGGAGAAGAAAGTGCACATCATAAGACATATACCTAGAAAACCTTTTGACCCCGAACACAAAACAATGACCAAACTACTTGTTTCGGTGGTGGTGACAATAGTAGTAACAAATTAGCAAGGGCATCAACAGGAATCTGGAGCCACAAAAACTTCAACTTTTCTCAAGTGTGTTCAGGTTCAGCATCAAAAGCAATCGTACTAGCCTGTGTAAATCGCTTGACTAAGTAGCTAGCACATGAACGTATTGCTTGCAGCTGTTCACAAAGCCAGATGTGACTATGTAGAGTTACAACCAGAGGTGCTGAACAGAACCTTTGGGATCTCATCTCCAAAGTGGTGCTACAACCGGATTGTGATGGCCTGATGGGTAATGTTCAGCAAAGCCCGCCTACAAAAGCCTGTTTCAGGGTACTGTGCTTTTCAGCCCTTGTTTTTCTTTCATGTGGCTGGTGGTCCATGAGAGGTGCTGAACAACTGATCGGTTAGCACGAAAAGGGTTGTCACATCCGGCCTGTTGCCCCCTCTGTGACGAAGAGGAAGAAAATATTAATCACCTGCTGTTGACTTGCGTCTTTGCACGAGAATTTTGGTTCTTCCTTCTGCGCCGGGTTGGCTTGCAAAGTCTCACTCCCCACTCTGATGAGATTGCCTTTGATGATTGGTGGGGCAGAAGCTTAAGTGTGGTGGATGATCACTTAAATAAAGGCCTCAGCTCCATCATCTTAGGGGCCTGGATTTTGTGGAATCTTCACAATCGCTGTGTTTGATGGTAAACCACCTAGCCTAGCTAGAGCACTGTTGCTCGCTAGTGAGGAGCTTCCTTTTTGGAGTATGGCTGGGGTACAAAGTATTAATCACCTCCTTGCCCGGGGGCTGAATGTATATTAATTCTGGTTGTGGTCGTCTTCAATTTTCACTAAGGGCGTGTTTGTTTATATAAGAACCTAGTGGGGTGTGTGTGTGTGTGTGAGAGAGAGAGAGAGAGGTTTTTTTGTATGGTTTCTTGCCATATTTTTTCTTCTTAATATAATGATATGCGACTCTCCTACATGTTCGAGGGGGGAAAAAAAACTATGTAGAGTTACTGTAGGTGTCTTTTCCGGTTCCTTCTCTAGATGAACTTTTGAATAATTTTCTACCAGCAACACAAAACTGCAAAAATCAATCCAACTGTGAGGCTCCCATCTCAACGAAAGAGCAGTGCTCTGATAAAGGTTCTGCAGATTAGCTTATCTCATTTGTTCAGACTTCGGAATTTTCACATGAGTCACCCACATTGTCAGGACCCATTTGGAAAGTGAATGCCCTAATAACTTTTGAATAAAATCCTAAGGATTTTAATCCATAATGACCCCTATCTAAAGTGGCTCTTATGGCTTGTTTGGGTTTACTGCATGGATCTGATCAAATAGCCTTGATTTGTAAGAAAATAGTTTATTATTCTGTTCAATCCAAGGGGAAACCATAAATCCTAGCCCCCTCTATCTAAACAAACATTTAATGGCAATATAAATATCAATGCAGGTAGGTCAATTTTCATCTTTCTTGCCTTCAATTAGAATACAGAAAATTTGCAGAAAATAATTGACTCATTCAATGTACTGGTGCGAAATTATCCAATACAAAACACTACAGTTGATAATACAACATGTTGAGGAATCTCGCATAATCAGGAAAACAATAACAATCACCCTTTGAGAAATCAACACAGGTCTCATTTGCTTACAGTTATAGGAAACAAATGTTTAGGTGTAGATCTAATATAAATATATGGCCTATTTGTTTCAAATGTGATCCTAA